>CM050413.1:14541799-15166799 GCA_027564155.1 Gymnocypris eckloni scoliostomus | reverse complement strand
TTTAATTATGATGCCTCTTCAGATTTCTTGTTTTGATCAAACTTTAGGGCATCATTTTTTGAATCACCTTGCAGATGATCACTTATTGAAAAACAAAAACAAAGAAAAAATTGAAGAGAAAAATGTTTATTGAGAATGTCTCATGCACAGAATACTATTTGTGTGGCACACAAAGTTTTTGTGTTGTTGCCTATGTAAAACATTCCCAATCAGTTCTATGAGATGGGTGTAATGGAGAAAGGCAGCTCATTAGGTTTTGGAACCAAGCTAGACTCAGGGATCTAGGTGTCATAGTGCACAAGGCAGGACAAGACAAGGCAGGACAAGACAAGGCAGGGCAGACACACAGGAACACCGGGAGTCACGAGTAGACCAGACGAATACTAACTGAACAGACAGGACTATATATACACAGGATAATCATAGATAATTAGGCAAACACAGCTGGACAAGAATGAACTAATAATGACACGAAACAAGGACAGGAAACAAACCAAATAAGGACAAAAGAGGCAGGAACACAAGACACACATGACAGAGGACTGACACTAGGTGATATTTCATTAACATTTGGTTGTGGATATAAAATATATCAATACCACAGCAGTTATTGGTATGTGTGTGTGTGTGTGTGTGTGTCAGTTGATACGTTGATACTTTTAGCTTTGAAAACTCACTTAAAGTTAAAGCACTGTATTTTATATACATACTTATTTTCTTTATGTACTTTCTATGTTGTGATGCCTAAATTCTCTATTTAAAGTATTTAAAATGATTATATTTATTTTTAGTGTTTTGTTTGTAATTTTTATAGGCAAACTACTGTAGAACGCAAACATGGGCCATTTATTGGTTCTTAGCCATAACATGAGAATAATTATTAGTCAGACTTTTTATATAGCTGCATCATTTATCTCTTAGTTAATATTTGCTTGTACCAGGTTTCAAGCACAGTTTGCTTTGTTTAAGTTGTTTTAGTATGTTTTGCATCAGTTCACGATATTGTTGCATGGCTGGGCATAGGGAAGAAGTTTTAGCGCAGAGTGGCACTGCCTTTTAGTAATTATTTATTAGTTATTACCATTATTAAATAATGTTGCTGCTGTTGTTGTTATTACCATGCACAATAATATGCAAAGCAAAGTCAGGATTAATGACAGAGTAATGGTAAGCAGATGTTTATTGCTGGCAGTATGAGAAGGATGCTCGTATCTTTTACAAGTGTTGTGCAGCTTTATTTTCTTTAGATATAACCGACGTAAACCTATTGAAGGCTAGCAGTGTTTTGTGGCGGCTGCCCTTGTAATCTTTATTAAAGGTCATCTTTTACACGCATGCCTCTCGCTGGGTGTTCTTCATATATATATATATATATAGTCTGTCTCCATGTCAGATTAAAAAGGAAGTAAGGGTTTGCAAGAAGAATAAAGAGCTCTTTCCAAGAAGTATTAGTTCCTTTTTAATTTTAGCGGGATGAGGAACCCAGAATTTAAATGAAAGAATCGGTTTTCATCCAGCTAATAGTAATCCATAATCCAGCCAACGTGTCTTAACCACAATGTGGTTGGTCTGATTAACTTTAATGCTTTTCCTCTCAATTTATTGAAATGTTGGAATGAGCACATTTGGTTTGGAAGTCTCTCTCACTCTGTGTCGCTCTATCTCTCTCTGTGAGTGAGAGAAAGAAATACTGTGAAAGTGAATGAGAGGGAAAATATAACTTTAAGAGCAGGATGGCGGAGTCATTAAATATGTTTCATTCCCTCAGACAGCGGGGGGTATGTGAGCCCATCGAAGATGCATTTTAAGGGTAGTGTTGGCTCTTTAATATTTCAACCGATTTAAAAAAAAAAGTAATCGAGAAATATGCTGGTTGAAAAAAAAAATAATTAAACAGGCAAGTTTCATTTTCTGCCACACTTCAAATGAATTTCTGTAATGATCTCAAAACCTGTGAAAGGCAAATCCAATCAAACAATATCTAGTGGGTTTCATTTTTCTCTGCATGGCGATGACCCCCTTTGTCAAAGGGTGAGCCGAGGAGACTGTAGGTCGCCATAGCCATCCAAATGAAGGAGACAATTTAGCGTAGTTAAAGCTATTATCCCACTAGTGTGTGTGTGTGTGTGTGTGTGCTTCTGTGTCGACGCTATAGCTTTAACATTTTGAAGCTTTGATATGAGTCACTGTAAATGATGCCACAGAAGGTCAATTGCCAAGTTCAAGATGGCTGATGGAGGGAGGGAAAATATTGTGTTGTTTTTCTGCTTTCACTCCTCAGTCTCCCCAGACACAACTCTGCATTTATTTAAAAATAAAAAAACACTAACATTTATTCAGTCAGCCTGTGTCATTAATACAATACGCCATAAATACGGCTCAGGTCTCTGTGTTTGAAGAGTGTGACATGAGCCCATTGTTTTTACTCTTTTTACCTTTAACCATTTGGTGGGTAATCACGCATAAGGAGGAAGAATAAGCCACGAGTGAATGAGCAGCAATGGTCCACTGACCTTTTACTGCTCATTATTGGACAACCCGAAAAAAAAACAAAGAACAAAATCTCCTAAATCTTCAGGGAATCGCAGCTCAATGGCTGTGATTTTTCTTTTTTGATTATTATTATTTCTGCAGGCTTTGTGCGACTCACGATATTGTTGCTTTCAGTGTGCGGAGGAGAGGAAGTCTCGGGACGGATGTTGGAGGTCTGACTCTAAGGTTGCGGTAATCTTTGTCACCGGGGGGCAGTCTGCTGCGTTTGGCCTTTAGGCCTGCAGGTGTGCAGTCCTCCACGCTCTTACAGGAAGCACCAGGAGACTCGTTGCACAACTACGCACGCCCCCGTGTGTATGTACAGTATGTAGACGCTCATAGAGAGAGATAGAGAGATGGTCTGTGGTTCTGGAAACTTTCGAGATTACATTACTAGAAGTATTAAAACTTCATAATATGACAACACACACACACACACACACACACACACACTGGAAAATATGCCAAACAAGCATTACACTAATCACTACTTTGAAATAGGGAGGCTATTTATATATTATGCATTGTGCACTATGTGCAGTCCTGGGAGAGAAGAGAAAAGAAAAATTGATATCAGATGAAAATGAACACTCTGTAAAGCACATTAACTATCTCAGGTTTGGGAGCACATGCTGACTGCCAAATGGGACACCCCTGTGGAAAGCAAAATGGTCTCTCCCACAATTAATGTGGCGCACCTGTGATGGTTGATAAAGACTGCCGCACTGTGCACAGGTGTGGAACATTAATTCTGGGGGTGTTCCTTGAAAAGACGAGCCCCCCTCCGCCTCTATCACCAGCACCTCTCCGCCCTCCACCCTCTCCTCCCCCACCTTTGGAGAGCGAAAAAATGAGAAAACAACGCTGCCGTTCATTCGGAGTGATCTGTGTGCAAAAGTATGCAAATGAATATGCGGCATGCTAATCAATCCTGTCCTTCACACAGACTGAAGGGGAAGAAGGAATATGGAGAATGAGGGAGTGAATCGGGCCTGAGAAGGAATATGGGATGGGGGAAATGAGCTGTTCAACACGTTTATATTGTCATGTGTGTATATATTGACCTATGCACACTTGGAAACGTTGTAGGTTTTTACTGATAAGATAGATCTGATCGTGGAAAGTTCCAATATAATTCCCTCCCAGATGCATTTCAGATGACGAGGGACAATCACGAGGTGGTTAGAGAGGCATGTGGCCAAGTGTAAATGCAGGCTGTTCAGGCCACATATACACTACAGTTTGGGGTCTGTAAAATATATATTTTAATGTTTTAAAATAAATTTCTTATGATCAAGGCTGCATTTATTTGATAAAAAAATACGGTGAAAAATGTAATACTGAGAAATTGTATAATAATTTATAATAACAGTTTTATATCATAATATTGTCAATAATTACTATTTTTTAAGGATTATTTGCAGAAAAGGCAATTAAAAATTTTGTAACTATATAAAAGTCTATTTTCACTTTTGATAAATGTAATGTGACAAAAGTAAAAATAAATAAATAAAAATGTTTGAAAGGTAATGTACATAAAGTTTACTTTACCTAAAGAGAATTACATCAGAATACCGTACTATTCAAAAGTAAGCGATCAGTCATGCATGGATGGAAAAAGTGCAAATTTGACTCTTCACTTAAGCGCTGTTACTGTTTCAAGCTGTACAGAACATCCTATAGGAGTGGTCTGGAGGTGTGTGAAGTAAAATGTTTGTAGCATAAAACTTGCTCATTAAATGGAATGCATTAATTGATTGCCATTCGTATATGGGATGGAAATGAATTGTGACATTGTATCTGCTATTTTCTTAAAGAAATTGGTCATTTATGCACACCATTATACAATTTTGGATAATTTGGAGACTGCACATCAGGACAGAAAAAAAATATTCTAAATGTAAACTTAAAAAAAATTGAAAAGCCTTATTTCATGAATTTAACTAATAGTGAACAGAAAAAACGACTATCCACTGTAAGTAAAAGATAAAAAGCTGCCACATTTTCAAAATGGACACCTTTGTACTTTATTTACCCCTAAATGGTGCATATTACCCCGTAGTACCTTAAAGACATATTAGTAACTAAATTGTACATATTTGTACTGCCCTAGTGACAGCTTTTGTACCTTTTTTCTGATAGTGTGTAGTAACTTGAATTAGTATTTTAACATTGAATCAATGAAGGGTAAGAGTCTGATATTTTCATATTTTTCGTATTCCCTATCCTTTCAAAATGCTTGCTATGGATGCAAAATGCAGAAAATCGAACCTGGTCTGAATTTATGTATGACGGATTAAAGTTTCGGAGGCAGTGTGTAAACGTGATTTTCACAATGTGAGGTCGGATTAATTTTTCAATGTGCAAAACTTCCGGACACAAATTTCTACTAATTATAACTTTTGCAACTACATGTTAAGTAACTCTCATTAGAGTGTTAGTAAACTGTTGGAGTAAGAGTAAGTTAACATGCACTTGCAAAGTTACTTAAAGAATGTGTTTTGTGGGACCCAATGAAGTAACATTATTCAATGTCATAATCTTTTATTTGGAAATGAAGACTGACATACAATTTAATATACAGCAGGCACTTCTCAAGTGTTTTTTTTTAATACCACTTGAGTAACTAAGTGCCCCGTAAACAACATTTTAACATAATTTTGGATACTTTCCCAAACATGTGCATTTCAAACTGTCCAATCATCCTCCATAGACTTATATTAAAAGAGACCAAATGCTTTGCCTGAAAAATAGCATATGGCAGCAGTTGCTAAGGTTGCATTGATGTCAGTAACATTTTTAAGGCAGGATACATTTTTAAGTAATTCAACTGCCAGATTGGGCAAAGACGACATTCCACTGGCATTAGTTACTTTGCATAGACTGTAGCATAAGAATAGAAAAACTTGGATATATCCATTTTGCAGAGACACATTTATGTGACCAAGTGTAAATTGGAATTTGTAAACCCAATCAGATAGCAATTGATCAATCCAAATGCATGAAATGATAAATAGTACATGTCACCAGCAAAGGAGTAATGTGAAGAAAGTTTTCATGACAGATCAGAGGGCTTGGTTGTTGTATTGGATGGCGAAATGTATTAGCAAAAAAAAAATGAGAGCGAGAAATTGAGAACAAAATGGGTGTGTGACTTTGTATTTGGGCCAGTAGATGTCCCCTTACAGCAGATCACTGGCATCTAAACTCCTACTTGTGTGAGAGCTGCAGTGTTAGCCCTCTCCGGAGCATCAGACACAAATCAGCGTGAGTCTATGGGGAAAAACAGATATACATGTGTGTTTGTGTTGTACAGTTCACACAGACGTCTGTGGTTATTAGTGACTGCATCGTGTTGGGGGTTAAACCATACATCAGCAAAGTGTGAATTTTATCAAATAATCAGAGTATTGAACCACTGCCTAGTATTGACTGACGAGTGTGAAAGGGGTAATAAATTACTACACAGAGTGGGAGCGTGTGTGTGTGTGTGTGTGTGTGCGCATGTGCGTGACAGATTCCGTGGTGATCTCAGATGTCACAGAGCAGCAAACCACAACCTGCTTTATAGCGTCCCAACCTCTCAGCATGAGCGTCTGCAATATTACAAATGCTAATATAACACTAAACTGATTAATAATTAAACAATTACGGTCATGAATCAATAACTTCTGCACTTTTTTCATTTGGAAATTACAGCAAATAAACAAGGACAGAGAATTACAAAGTCAAATTTGCAAAGGGAAAAAAGTCATATCCGTTTCATCCGTCTATAAAATTAGAGAGGAAAAAATTCAACATTAAAAATGCTCTTTGTGAAAGTTTTCCTCTCTTCAATTAGCAAAAGTAGACCACTATCTGTGTTTTGAAAAAAAAATCTAAATAAAGAATGGTTTAGATCCCCCCCATCTCAAACGCGGTCTATTTTGCAATGAAAGAAATAGACCGGCTCTTTCCAAACAAACTCTCGCTGTGTGAGCCGTCCCCAACGGGATGTTATTAGACACTTGTGAACCGGCATTATAGCACCGTCTGTTTCCAGTTAATAAGTATCATTGCTTAATACAATACACTTGCCAGCAGAGACAAGTGAGTCCTGACATGTAATAAAGTGGTGTTACATAGATTTATTTCACAGCATTAAGCTCTATAAAACTTCCATGACTAAAGCAAATGAAGGCACTTTTAGGCAGGTGCTGATAAGATGATATTACTGCTGTTTGCATTAGCTGATATTATGCAGTGTGCAGTTGAGCCTTTTTGTGTGATGAAACAAAGTCATTAATTCAAGTGTGGTTTTTGACTCTGTGTGTTTTTGTGATTATTTTTTTTTAAATGCCTTTACAGTCGCTCTCACTCGTCCCTCACTGATGCCACTGCGGTACGTTCACAGGGACAAGGATAAAAACATAAACAAATCTCTGATAAGAAATATGACATGGATATCAGCATGCAAAAGAAGCTAAAAGCTGGGAACGCAGACAGCCAGATTAATGATAAATTACAAGGACTAGCCTTGTTTATGGTAGTAATTTTCCCTCCCTGCACCTGCTCACTTTCCCCCTGGCCTAAAGCTGCAGCTCACTCTCTCCCCTCGTCTCTGTTTCTCCCCTCATCACATCATGCCCCCATCCTGGTACTGCATGGCGATAACAAACCGCATCATATAGCAGGAAATAACACAACTTGATTTCAAATTTATTCTTGAGATTGGGAAACAATTAGGTAACACTTTACAATAAGTTTCCTTTAGATAATGTTACCCTTGTGACAGATAAATTTACTAAATTTTTTAAATACATTTATTTAATGCTAAGTATGCTACAAATACATTTACATATTTATGTACTTAAAAAATACCCTGCGATTGCACGTTTAGTATATTAATTTGGTATAGTTAAAGTCTGCTAAACTGGAACAACTAACTTTGTATTTAATGCACTTTAATTGTGCAGAAGTAGTGCTGAAGTGCAACTAAAGATATACTGAAGTATATTTGATTTTCCTAAAGTGGAAATATTACAAGTATACTTCAGGCACACTTTAAATATATTGCATTTAAAAGCCGATATTATTAAAAGATCTTGCAATCCTCATCAATAGTAACATTAAGACACAGTTTAGGCTTATTATTACTCCAAATACAGTTTAATTATATGTTTTATATCAGTAAGTCTTGAGCGATATGTCAGTAAATAGGTTGATAGATGTGAACTATACTTTAGAATGCAATAAATGTATTTTAAATATATAACTTTTTTACTAGGGTATCTAACCATTAATAATACATGTGTTATGGTATTGTTAATGTTAGTTAATACAAAATACAGTTATTCATTATTCGTTTGTTAGTTGAATTAAATGTTATTAACAGATGCAATGTTTGATTTGAAACAATTATGTATTAGTAAATGTTGAAATGAACATGAACTAAGGTTAATAAATAATTTTCAGTGAAATTTCATGTTAATGTAATGTTAAAGTCACCCTAAATATTTGATTATTATTAAATATTGCAGTATTTATTATAAATGATTTATCCAGTCACATCATTGCATCCTTTTCTTCTTATTTTATTTTGGTCACACTTTAGTTTAGGTACAAATCCTCACTATTAACTAACACTATGACTAGTTAAAAGGTAGATGTTAAGTTTAGATATGGAGTAGAATTAAGGGATCTAAAATGTGGTCATGCAGAATAAGGCATTAATATGCACTTTATAAACAGCCAATATGCTAGTAATATGCATGCTAAGCAACTGCTTAATGGTGAGAATTGGTCCCTAAACTAAAGTATGACTTCAAATCCAGATGAACAAAATAAAGTCCTGTCCTACATTTACATTTTTTTTCTTATTCAAGAAGCAGTTTCACTTGGATATATGTCACTATGTGGTAAAAAAGTCAACCGCAGCTTCCATTTCATGGCAACATTTTTAATGAATAGAACCATACTGTTAAGCATTACCAAAATTTGCTAAATCAAATATCACATTTTTAATTGGCGCTGTTCAGATCACTAGATGCATTTGCGTGTGATGAATAGAAAGCAGCGTAAAGACCTGTGTGTATGTGTAAGCAACACATATGGCAGCTAACATTGACTAAATATTTCATTGTAATACCAATTACACGTGTGGCTCCGCAAAATACGTAAATAATACGAGCGACGCTCGGGCCTGAAGTGCTGCATTAAATGCAGAGAGGGGGCTGAGGGCAAGAGTAGTCAATATGAAGTAGCAGAGACCAAACCCCCACACCTCATTACGCCAATTGTGATTGTTAATTCTAGTGGCTTTATTAGTTCGAATTAGGCAGCGAGAGAGAGACTTGCTCTTTCATTGTTCATTACCGTGTTTGGCTGTGCCTTGTAACTTGAAGTCACCCAATGGTCAGAAGAAGGAGGGGGTGACTGCGGTATGTCTGAGTGGCTATTGTCTAAATCGTAATTATATTTTTATTATAAGCAAGCTCCGGGCTTCCGAGTCTATACAAAGCAATTTCCAATAAAGTGCGCTACAGGCAGAAAGTGTTTACATACAAAATGGTAAGAATACACTAACAGCGTTTGGTGTTAATAAGCTATAATCACTCACCTAATTTAATCTGGTTGCCATGGAAAACAAATGACACTTGAGGTCTAAGAGAACACGGGAGGAACTAAGTGCGAGCACCGTAGGTGTGTCTCGCTTTTAATGAGAAATTAGAAAAGAATGGTAACACCTCTCTGTCTTTCCGGTGTAATGTGCAAGCACCTGCCCCATTCGCTTTGTATGGAAAGGATAGGTGTGTGCGAGCGAGGGTGCGGGACAGCGTGGCTGTGCTCCTCAGAAATAGAAAATTGAGTGGGAATTGGCCTAATTGTACGGAATGATTGATGCCAGTGGAAACCGCATTAAAAACACGAAATGTTCCCCCTGTTAGCCGCACACGCCATTCTCCAAACAAATTTACTCCCCAGACGACGAGAGCCTGTGCTTTTAACTGCACACGAGAGAGCAGAAGGGCTCTCTAGCTAACCATGGGAGCATGCATTTACAGAATAAGGGAATCCAAGCACAGGCCAAGTCGATAAGGGGGGCAACCTGCGTGTGTGTGTGTGTGTGTGTGTGTGTGTGTGTGCCTGCACATTTGGTTGCTTCTCTGATGGACGGATGCGAGCATGGGTGAACGTCCATCTCTGTTGCTCTGTTGTTCGGAGCGGTGTGTGATGAAAGGTGAGTGATGATAATCAGAATCAAACCTCCCACCCACACACATACAGACGGGGTCTAATAAGTGGAGGTTTATTCACGGCACACAACACATGCAAGGACGTTTTGTTTAATAAATTGCGGATATATGGCGAACATCTGGATGTCCACGTTTTAAGTATCCGTCCTCCACTGCTTAGAAGTGAGGGTTGCGCTCTAATATAACAGTTTAGAGCTGTATCTCTTTCGGTGGCAGGAACAGCTCCTGCACGGAGCCGCTGATGGCTGGAGAAATAGTTAAATTGCATGATGTGTCGTTTTAAGCTGTATACATTAAAGATCTGCACCTCTCTCTGGGGACCTGTGTTTAATTTACCCATGATTCTTAGCTTCAGACTGCATTGTGCACTCAGAAACACTTTGATGACTAATTATTTTGGTCCTTGATTTTGTTGTCTATATTAAGGATGCGTGATATGCTGGTTATCGGACTGGTTGATTATTTTTGTTGATGGATATTGGATATAGACCACCAATCAAAAGGTTGGAGTCTGTAAGATGTTTGTTTTTGTTTTATTTTTTTTAAAGAAGTCTCTTATGCTCAGCAGGGCTGCATTTATTTGAACCGATAATACAGTGAAAATGATAATAGCATAAAATATTGTTACAATTTAAAATAACTGCCAATAACACTATTTTAATATATTTTAAAATGTATTTCTGTTATCGCAAATCTGAATTTTCATAGCAGCTATTACTCAAGTCTTCAGTGTCACACGATCCTTCAAATATCATTCTAATAAACTGATTTGCTGCTCATAAAACAATTCTTATAATCAATGTTGAAAACAGTAGTACTACTTAATATTTTTGTGGAACGTGATGCATTTTATTCAGGATTCTTTGTAAATAGAAAGTAAAAAAGAACAGCATTTATCTGAAATAGACTTTGTAACATTATAAATGTTTTACACATTGTCACTTCTAATCAAAAGAATGCATCCTTGATACATAATAGTTTTAATATCTTTCAAACAAACAAATAAATAAATACATTTTGAAGAGTGCATAACAGTTGATATTGGATATTTAATGGTGCATGTTCATTTCCCTAATGTTTCATTTATATATCTTTGCTATATTACCTTTACACTTACAGTTCAATTTAAAGCTTGTGATGCCTAAAGCACTGATTTATTCACACACACACACACACACACACACACACACACACACACACACACACACACACACACACACACACACACACACACACACACACATATATATTAGTATATTATATATAGTAATATAATTGTTTAATTTTGTTTGAATAAATAGTATCACATTTTAATGTCAGCCATGTTTAGTTATTGAGCATAAAATCAATTATCTGTTTTTGGTATTGGCCATAATTTTCCTGTTTTGCATTCCTATACCATCCTCTCATTGCACAATGGTGTTTCTAATGGAGTTTGGGCATAATCTGAGTTTGTTTTGAACTACTTTGTAACAATAGATGTTCAGCACAGACATCGCTCTGGCTTGAAAACTCGCATTGTGACCGCTGTATGTCCTCCAAAAGCCCACTGGACTCGGTTTTATTTAAGAGAGGGAGAAAAGCTCATGTTAATCTTATTGGCCCCGCAGATCTGAATCTGGTCGCAACACATGGGTAGATGCGAGGTTTGTTAAGAGAATGAAAAACAGTCTGAAAGAAAGAGGACGAGGTGCAAAGATAAAGGGAAAAACAGCAATGATCCTTTTGACCGTGATTGTGGTTTCCCTCCATCACCCGCCACACAGATGCCTATCAGTATCTACGCTTGTGCTATGCGTACTGTCTGCCGTGGAAGCAATATACACCAATGCCATTTCCCACATTTTCATAATTATTATTTCCAGGGGAGTCATTGGGGTCTTCTATAAGGAAATGTAAGTGATGGGCATTTAAAATGGCTTTTAAATCATGCAGGAGAGTGGGGCCCTTTCAGAAATAATTGTGTCAAACAGCTTTTTCACCTTTTGCAAATCAATATGCACACTTATTCATAAACTGACGACTATCCATCAAAAGGCAGCGCTGCTTTTTAATATACATCCTTGCATTTTAATGGGCTACTTTAGCAACAATGCTGCAGACAACAATATGAGCGTGTCTATATTCCCTGCAAAATCTGTGATCCTGAATCTTTGGCAGGCAAGCATGCTCAGACTAGCTACACCTCATCTCTATTTCACCTTTGTTTGCACAAAACACACACACACTTTTGTTTTTATATCATATTGGGACTTTCCATTGACTTCTGTTTTAGACTGAGCCAATGTGATTTTATATCCTAAGCCTAACCCTCACACAAACCTTTTTGCATTTTCATTAATATATATGAGTTAGTATGTTTATTAAGCCATTTTCCTCATGGGGATAGTTGGCTGATGATTTCAGATTTTACAGTCCTTGTGAGGACATTCGTTTGCAACAATGCAGGTAAAACCTGACCTGCACACGCACACACTTTTCATACTTATCTGTCAGTTTGTATGTATAGTATTGTGCGTGTATCTGTGGAGTTTTTTTAATGCCATGCAACCCTCAGATGATGCTTCCAGTTGTTCTTTTTAATTTATCGTGCCTTTTCAGCATTCACAAAACCTCATAATTCATCTATTTCTGCAATTAAGCCTCTAAACAGGACTAAAAAAGAGGTAGTCTATTCATTTACTTTTTCATTAAAATTATAGGCACACATGGAGCTTTGGGGTTTATGTATTAAATAATGCATCATTTCATAATTATATAGAACATATAGATTTCTTAAATGGGATACTAGGCAAAATGGTGACTTTAATTAGATCACTGTGTAAAATATCTCCAGGGTTTGATGAAACAATGTTAAGGATCTTGCCAAAGATGTAATATATGTTAGAACAGATAATGAATCACACATAGGTTCTTATTTTACATTTTTTGTCTTGTGCTGAAACATCCCATTATGTATTTATTAAATTTCATAATTGCATTTAAAATAGCATCTAGGGAGCGCATGTTTGCCTGCTAACTATGACAAGCTGTATTGTTATTGGAGTCGTAAACCTCAATTAGCAGAAACTGGAACTCAGTGGACGTCAGAAGTACGTTGATTTGTGAAGAATTTGTGCTTTGAAGACAATGACAGAATTCCGACGCATCCACCTACAGTTGATAAACAGTCTAAGAAGGTCATTGATATTAAAGCCGAGTTTCAGCAAGATTATTCTCGGCTGTTTAAGAGCACTTGGCAGAGCAGAGAAAAGGCAAATGCTGCATCTCAAGCAAGTGCAATAATAGGAGAATTAAAACTGCTCCAAAACGCATGTCTTTGCCAAGCAAACAATGCCTGCAGTCTTTTTGAAAATTACAGCGGCTAATTTGAAATGAAACACAAACAGTTTCGTGTTTGTTTCGAACCTCTATTATGATTCTTTGCATAGACGACCCCCACCCCCCACCCCTCCTTGCTATATATAAAGTATGTAAATGCTAGCTGCAGCAGTCAAATACATCAATGAAAGTTGACAGCTGAATTATTAGCATTGCTGAAAGCATCAGTCTTTTGTTTTAACCCAAGAATGGAGCATTTTTAAAACTCACAATGGCTCTAATCAAATTCTCAAGGTTGTTCAGTTTAGCATTGTATTAGTTTAATAGTTTCTGGTTCGCCGTTGACGTTAATGACACATTCCTATGTAAATATAATGTGCCTCTGAAAAGCCATCAAAACATTTTAAGGTTCAATGAATGCGGTTTCATTTCACTGTGCTTTTTTTCCCTCCCCCCACTGAACGAGAAATCTCTTTTTATTTAGCAATCTCTTCTGCACTTACAGAAATAATAAGACGACTGGATTGATTAATGAAGAGTTTTAAAGACTGATGCAAATCGTTTTTACAAATAACTTTGGGAAAATAGCAGGCTGGATGGAGGATACGATGCTGTCCCTTCACTCCACCTTTCGCTGCCAGTGATTGACTAACCCCAGCACCCCTCAAACCCCCAGCATCCTCCCCTGTTTGACTGTGGAGGCCTTTGGCAAACATTCAGGCTCCATCATCAAGAGATGATAAAATGGCATATATTCTCACTCGTCAGAGACTGATGAAACCATTTAGAGTAATATACTAGAATACATCAAAGGATCTTGCTTTGCGGGCGCCTCCTAGCATGTCACGATGTAAAAAGAGCAATATTTGTTTAATATCTGCTCCCGCTTCAAATTATTTTCTTGAGGCTCCCCCCCCCCGTTATCCTCTGTACACAAAGACAGAGTTTTATGAAAATGTTGTTTTGTAACTTAGTCTAAGTATACATCTCAGTCTGAGCTTCACTCTCAGAGTGACCAAGGAAGTCAATTAGCTCTCTTTTCTTCGTTCTCATTTTACTCAGTACAGGCATCTTTTAATAATTATTTCTACAAAATGGAAATGTATCTTTTTGTGTTGGGACTACATGGTGTTTTGATGCATCAGCTCAAACTGGACAGTAAATATCTAGTTCCCAACATGCTTTGTATGGGACTGAATCACAAGTTGATTTGTGTGTGTAAACGCATAATGGTAACTTCAGTTGAAGTGTTTTATTACGATTGTGCTGAAGTGTGGAGCTTATGCTTTGGTTTCACACAGTGTTCAATAGTGTTGCTATTTCAGTGCAGCGAAGAGTCCCTTTTTACATCTTATTTCTCCCATGCATTACATTTAGTTATAATAGTTATACACTCACTGGCCATATTTTTAAGTACACCTGTTAATTTGCTTGGTAACACAAATTGCTAATCAGCCAATCACATGGCAGCAACTTAATGCATTTAGGCATCTAGTTGTGGTGAATACGACTTGTTAAAGTTCAAACCGAACATCAGAATGGGGAAGAAATGGGATTTAAGTGACTTTGAACGTGGAATGGTTGTTGGTGCCAGACGGGCTGGTCTGAGTATTTCAAAAACTGCTGATCTACTGGGATTTTCACGCACAACCATCTCTAAGGTTTACAGAGAATGGTCCAAAAAGATAAAATATCCAGTGATCGGCAGTTGTGTGTACGAAAATGCCTTGTTGATGTCAGAGGTCAGAGGAGAATGGGCAGACTGTTTAGAGATGATAGAAAGGCAACAGTAACTCAAATGACCACTTGTTACAACTAAGGTATGCAGAACACCATCCCTGAACGCTCAACACATCAAACCCTGAAGCAGATGGGCTACAGCAGCAGAAGACCACACCGGGTGCCGCTCCTGTCAGCTAAGAACAGGAAACCAAAATCACCAAAATTGGACAATAGAAAATTGGAAAACATTGCCTGGTCTGATGAGTCACGATTTATGCTGCAATATTCAGATGGTAGGGTCAGAATATGGCATAAAGAATATGAAAGCATGGATCCATCCTTCCTTGTCTCAACGGTTCAGGCTGGTGGTGGTGGTGGTGTAATGGTGTGTGTGATATTTTCTTGGCACACTTTGGGCCCCTTATTACCAATTGAGCATCGTTTAAACACCACAGCCTACCCGAGTATTGTTGCTGACTATGTCCATCCCTTTTTTTGACTACAGTGTACTTATCTTCTGATGGCTTCTTCCAGCAGGATAATGCACCATGTCACAAAGCTCAAATCATCTCAGACTGGTTTCTTGAACATGACAAATTTGCATCATGGATGTGCAGCTGACAAATCTGCAGCAACTGCGTGATGCTATCGTGTCAATATGGACCAAAATCTCTGAGGAATGTTTCCAACACCTTGTTGAATCTATGCCACGAATAATTAAGGCAGTTCTGAAGGCAAAAGAGGGTCCAACCCGGTACTAGCAAGGTGTACCTAATAAAGGGGCCAGTGAGTGTATTTAGCATGCTAAAACAAAAAAAATAAATGTGATTTCTTTGAATTAAGATTCATTTTACAGTGTGTGTACAATTCACCCAAATCGGATCAGATCAGATAAAGCAGTTTGAATGTATGTTTCAATCTTATTAAGAGTAAACAATTATTTTTTGAGAGTATGAAAAATATGAATTAATAATCACAATTGAGAAAATGTGGGCTACTTGTTTATTTCTTAAATTGTTTAGGACCATGCTTGAGAAAGAGAGACAAACAGTTTGGTTGTGATATAAATGCATCATTCATTCATATAGGCATTGTCCAGTTTTTGAAATTGTTATTATGCATTTGTCTCGAAATAAAATAAATTCAGCTCTCAAATCAAAGTTAGGGAGAGGACCAAACACATTCAGCGCAGTCATGTATTCATAAGAGATGTGTTATTGATTTATTTGATTCGTTTATTAATATTTCAGGGCGGAGAAAGGAAAGAGAGGGGCTAGAAAGGGCCTGTTGCTGTAACTCCAAACTCAGACAGGAAATTAAAAGAGAGAGTTTGGTTATGTGAAATTTAATTGGAGGGCATTGATTAGAGACTGACATGATTTTCTTTAAATGAGAGCAGCAGAACATCTTCAGATATCTCCACTTTTGTTTATAATGAAACAGTCATTTATTATAAGACTTTGAGAAGTTCAGGATCATGGAAGACGTGCTGGAACAGAGCGTTTAGAGTGAGTATGTGCTCTCTTCTCTGTATATAGCAATTGTTTGATTCCTTAGCGTTCTGAATCCTTTTGTGTATGTGTATTCGGTGATTACTTTTCCCCCTCGCAGTTATTCTCCCTGTGCTGAAAAGCAAGTCACACTCCCTCGCACGCAAAACAATCAGATTTTAAAGAATGCAGGGGAACAAAGTACAATAAAGATGAATTTCCACCATTTTAATTTACAACACAAAGTATAAAAATAAACATTGAGGACTCAATTTAGTGTGCTTTTCAGGCGGAACACCTAATCCTTACCCCTCCTCGCCCAGCGCTCGGGGATGGGATTTTCCACTTGGGAGGCTGCGGCCTCGTCTTGGGAGAGATAGGTGGGCAGAGTGGAGGGCCATTTTACGCTAAGCGTAACGCCCCCGGGGCCCTGAGGAGCCCGAGAACAGATACACATGCACACAGCAGCCCCGTGCTAATCGCCCAAACAAGCAGCAAGCTGTGGTGCTCGGAGCTGTAGAGAAACAAGCACCTTAAGAGCCAGTGCAAAGACAAAAACAAAGAAAAGAGTTTGTTAGACACGGATTGGAATGGAGAAAAAGAACTTAAAGAACAAAGAAGGACATGAATAGGTGAGGAAACAAACTGGGACAGCAACTCTTCCTCTCCCCAAAGCGATTTTTCGCTCTTAACTCTTTTTCTGCTGTGCCGTTCAATTGGATAGAAGGCTAGGAATGCTGCTAAGTGTGTTTTGGTGCCACTAACTAGCATATTTCCATTCTCTCAAGTGACTGAAGGAAAAATGACACAGCAGACATACTTTCTCCTCTTAATTCATGCTTGTGCCTCATGTTTTAAAGCATTTTCAGTAACAATCAAATTTGTCTCGTACCAATATCAGCATACAGTTTTCTTCTGTGGAACCTGTCGCGTACAATGTGTCGGCTCTCTACCTGCTGAATAGCCTCTCACCACAGGAGGCTGAGAACATGAGTTTTTCTGAGAGTGCTGTGTGTATGTGGGTGTGGTATTATGGGACAAATAATAGCACAAGCCAGAATGGCAAAAGGAATAAGATAATTTGATAAACATATGAATAAATAAGTTGTATTGTGATAAAACGAGAGAGAAAAATATATGTGATAGACATACAGCTCACACCTGTGCACTGATTTGTATGTCATAGTTTCTAGATACAGTAGTTAATGTAGCTGAGCGTTAGTGGCATAAGTGTGTCTCAATTGCTGCCTGTATCCAGCTGCAGTCGCCGCAATGTAGTGGATTTCAAAGTTGACATTTAAAGAACAAACAGAGCTCACATGGGTGGCATATTTGTCTATTGTTCACAAGCAGATAAAACTTCAGCTTGTTGGAAGTTAGGTCAACTTTTGTGTAGGTCTGCAAATCCGCATTCTCTTTAACACAAGCAAACACACACACACACATTGGACACAATGGCTGGCAGCCATGCAGAGAACTGCATCAGTGAATGAAAGTAACATATAGGCGGCCTGTGCCCTTATCTGACGCGCTAGTACGGTAAGCTAGGATTAGCATCTAGATTGGGGTAAGTGGACTTCTAAAGTGGAACAGTGGCAAGAGATATGGAAATAGATGTACAAATGGATGTGTATAGAGGGATAGAATCCATGAGGGCTTGAACAAAACCAGAGCCTCAGAAACACACTGAGCTATTAGCGTTATTGGCTCTTTCATTCCATCTTCAGTCATTTCTGTTGCTCTTTTCTGTTTAGCCATGTTGCACATTCCCCTTCTTTTGGCCAAACCGACCAAAGTGTGCGGCGGCAATATGTTGCGAACTTGGACAAGGACTTTTTTGGTGGTCTGTCGTGTGAATATGACTCCGGTCTGATGTAGCATCACATTGATGGAGAGGGCTAAGTGGCCTTTATTTTAACTCTTTCTTTGAAATAGGCAAGACAATCCCCGTTGGCCCAGGGATCATTTTCTATTTACGTTTCCATTGCCAACAACAGAGGCGACGCTGGCCAAATTCACAAAAGAAGATCCACATTGGAAAATCCGGCTAATCCCTGATTGAAAGTTCATGCATTGGCTTCCATGTATAAGCTCTGGCAGATTTTCCCAGGAAACAGGAATACAAAAAAAAAAAAAAAACATGAACAAACTAGGGATCTTTTTTGGTCAACGGAAGCCACCCTTCAAGGCACACTCGAGCCATGACAGTGTCGGAAATCATGTCCGTTTTTTAAAGTGCGGACTTTCATGTGCAAAAAGAAGACAGAGTCTCCATTCTGCTCTCGTCGAAATCAAAGGCGAACAGAAGGAGGGGTTAACGTCCTCAGTTGTTCTGCCAGCATTACGAGGGCTACGGATATCCAGATCTAGCGGGGAGATGTTTGAAGATTTCAGGGGCATGTGCCCACCTTGTACCTGCGTTGTCTGCGGAGCAGTTCACTCTTCTGTGCAAATGCATTTTTTCCTTTTATGTCCCGCTCGCGTTCCCCCCTCTCTCTTCGCCCTCCCCCAATTCCTCTAGAGTAGTGGCCATGGCTGGATAGAGAATCTTCACAGATGGCATGACTGCTTGTCTTTTGGGGAGGGGGGAGTTAAACAAGCTTAAACTTTCTTATTTTCCCTTCGCTTTTCTTCGGGCAAAACTTTGGACTGCAACTTTCGAGGCCTGGCGCAAGTTTATCTCTGCCCACATGCCAGGGATGTGTGGGGTCCTCAGAGGAGCTCCAGTTGGATGCTGAGTCTGTGGGTGCTCTGCGTCCTTCATCAACAAGGCCATCAGCGAAACGTTCCGGGTGCACGCCAAAGCCAAAGCCGAGCTCCGTCTCGTGGTACAGCTGGTCATCCCAGATTCGCTAGCCATTTGAAGCAAGAGCTATTCAGTCCAGGATTTGATAAGGGAATGTTTTAGCTTTCCTTCGCTTCCCTGTGGTGCACTGGAAGCTGTCTCTTGGTTAGATGGATAAGAAGCTCCTTTACTGGAAGTGATGGATTGTGGCTGGCACAGCAACGCTCTAATCAGCTTCTCAGAAGTTAAGCGTGGGCTCAAATGGTGTAGACTTGTCAGGACCCTGACGTCTCTGCCATCTCTCTTAAAGCTGAGAGTCAAGCACGCGAGATGCTGAGAGAAATGAAGCTGTCCTCCCTCGGCGTATGGACTGTGTTGTACTCTCCCAAACATTAGCAGAAACACAACCTGCCTTAATTTGAAACGGGGGAGGAATAGAAATGCCGCGCCAAACCGATAAACAAAAAAGCGCCTCTGTGCTGGAGAAGGAATAAAAAGTGTCAGTACTGAGAGCTGAAAGAGTGCAGCATGTGGACCAGGACAGCGTTGTAACTGTTAACGCCTCTGAGGAATAGGTATCAGACAGTGAGGGAGTTTAAGGTGTGAGTAGCGCAGAGCTCTTCTGTTATTATCCTCCACTCCGGGCCTCTACGGTGACCCGATAATAAGGCTCTATTACCACTTAGCCTCTCTCTGTGCCTTTCAATCCAACCCTGTCTCAATGCTTCTCTCGAGTGGCTCATCGTGCCTGCCGCGATCCACTTCACCGTTGCACATCTCACCCACAGCCTCGTCCCTGCGAGAGTCAGATGGCCAACTTGACCTGTGTCGATTGGAACACCTGATACTGTCGGCCAGGCATTTTCCTGATTTACAGTTACAGCTCTCTTTGGAAAAATCCTGAAGTTTCTGTAATGCTTTTAAAGATCTCTTTTGAGAGAAAGAGCAGGCTTATATCTGAGCTTCGCCACAGTGTTTTAAGCACATCCTAAGTGCTCTTTTCTCTATTGTAGCCTCTGATTTGATCAATTCAAAAAACACAAGCCTATAAATAGAAAAAAAAGAGCACATTCAGATCTGTGCGAGTGGACTTTGTAAAACGAATTCCATTATATTTGGTAATAGATATAGTGCTTTCTGAGTGGTTTCATTATAGATTCACTATGCTGTCTGTATTTAGGGTGAAGGTTGTGTGAGAATTAAGTTCACCTTCACCTCTGGTACTCTCATGCAATTACTCGCTGAATTCTAATTATATAGACAGATTATAGCATTTTTTAAATATGATTGCAATATTTAATACACTTTAAAAGTTGTATGTGCCCATGCGGGGCACAATTTTATAACATCATAATTAAGCTTAGAAAGGATTTATCATCACTGTGCTTCAAGCATAACCTAATTCTCATTTTCATAAAAAGCATCTGTGAAATAGTCTACATTAAACTCATTTAATGGTCAGCTAGTGTGTGTGTGTTTTTCCCTTTTTTCTCCGCAGTCATCTTCATGCAGTGAACTTTTACTAACAGCCCCTGGAGTCAAGGCGCCTTTTAAAGGGGCCTGTGACAGACTTTACCGACTTGCTCCTTTGAATCAGTCGAAAACACATCGACATCAGCTGCAAATTAGGCAGCAGCGACGAGACGAGATCTGGCAGTCTAGCACGAGGTCTCCCTGGGTAAATGATAGAGTCATCTCTTCTGTCTGTCTCACTCTCTTATACACAGGTATTGCTTTTTAATATGACATTTGCCATTGGCTTGCTTCGTTCCAGAGCACTATTTTAATTCCATCCCTCCATTGACACTCGCTCTGCCCTTTAAATATGTATCTTTCTCTACTGCCCATATTTCTAAAAGCAGCAGGGTGGCTGCGTTCTTCGCAGGGCTCGGAGAGGTTACAGAAAAACAATGCTAAGGATGCAGGCGGGCGGGCAGACGACGCCTGGCGCGGCTCGGAGGTATTTTTGCAGGTGCTGTAGAAAAGGACCCTTCTGCAGCAGTGTGTCTTGGATGGATCCTGACAAAGCCTTCTCTTTGGATGCCAGATGGACCCATGCATTCCCCATACTCTTGCGCAGCTAAGACCTAGGCTTTTCTCTCCACACCCCCTCCGCCACCACCACCTTTTTTCCCTTTTTCACAACAAAAGAAAAGCGCTTTGGCTGAAAGAAAACCACAGCTGAATTTTATGGTGCCGCTTCTTTTGCCAAGCTGATTTTAGCAATTCAAAAGACGAAGTGCATGGAAATGCTGTTTCGGCTGCGTCGTCGATACGCTTTTGATGCAAGTTTGAATTGGCAGATATGTTTGCCACACTAATATATCGGTGCTCAGCGGGAAATCTTGATAAAATCCAGAAGCACACAGCAGAGACGGAGCCCGGCTCAGAGTGCTGTTGGAGCACGGCTTCTTCTCCATAATGCCTATAAGGCCGGAATTGGGTGGCAGCAGTGTCAGCGGGAACGTGCTCGTGCAGTGATCCGAATTATCACAAATACACGCTTATGCTTGGCAATGACCGCACACATACGCATACACATGCACATGGACAGACACACACTGAAATGAATGTTTATGCTAGCCATTGAGAACACACATGCACACACACACACAAATACGTGCAGTCCCTGCAGCTTGATTGTAAAAACAATTGGAGTGCTTTACTGGGAATACAATCAAAGAAATCAGAGCTAAAACAAATCCCCGGGGAGAATGAAAACACATTAGATTCATGTACTCTTAATTATATGTGCTCTTAAGCTTTGATGTATTAAAAAAGCATCAGTTCTTTGCTGAGCTGCAGGTTTTCCACCACTGCAGTATGTAGTATTTTAATTTGTATATGGGCTTGTATATTGATTGTATTGTTTCTAGAACTAATAGCCATATTATTCATAGTTCTAAATGTTCTAATTTCCTTCTCAGTTCTTATAAACTGGCCACAGCATTTGTATTTTGTCTTGCTTGCTGTGCAGTGTGAAGTCTGAATGCATTATATATATATATATATATATATATATATATATATTATACAGTGTGTATAGCAAGTGAAGTACATTTTTGATGTAGAAAAACTGAAATAGTATTTGCTTGTAAAATGTACTCTAATAATAATACAACTTCTAAAAAATTCCAGTGTTCTTGCATGTCCATATGTATCAAACTGTTGGCAATCACCAAACTGCAGTCCATGAGTCTATACTACAGCATGTCATGGATGAACTGTTTCAGACAGTCCTCATTCTAACTCTGACAGACGTCTTCTTCTGGGTCCGTTTTCATGCTCAGCTGAAGCTGGTACTTTTGTCTCTTTCATAGCGGTTAAAATTAGGATTTGGAGAGGACAGACTGGTCAAAGATTAGTAATAAAAGGGGCATCCTGTACTCCTTTTAGACTAACCTCTGTTTTAAGCCCCATTCAGCTGTGGTAGCGGCAGAAATAATATTTTTTGAACTTTCACGGCTGTAAAACTTTGTATCCCTCTGAATAGATAATTCAGGCTTTGCAACTCAGGCATAAAAGGAAGCTTAAATTACACCATACAAACTCTCATTAATATTACAGGGACCATTCTTTGACTTAATTTCATTTCATTTCTCCATTTGAGCGAAGTCAAACGTTGCAAGGGTAAGAAATTATAAGGGGTACAAATCATATTTTAAGATTCAGTATTCTGGGAGGCTGTTAAATTATATTAACCCTTTTTTGAATGATTTTCAAATATTTGATTTTGGAAATATTTTATTCTTTATCTCTCCACTCTCGTAACAAAACCAGAAAAAAAGACACCTGCTTCTTGTGACTCTGACATGTATGACATACACTACACATAAACACACCACACTGTTGATTTACTGTATGCTTTCTAAATAGTTATATAGCACTGAAAACATCATAAAAAGCTGTTTTTTTTTTCTTTTTACATGAGGCAACATTTTAAATTCCAAACAGATCTTGCTGCAGCAACCATTTTTGATGTGATATTAAAAGGCTTCCACAATTCCTGTCAAGTTTTGCAAAAACCCAAAACTGATCTCATGTGGTGTGGGGAAGACGAGGGAGAAGATCCTTTAGTGCCTGAGACAACACAATGGAGATCTTAAGTGCCACGGAGGGAAATGTTTTGGAGCTAAAGCTGTCGACCTTGTTATTTTTCAAAGTCAGTATCCGCAGAGCGAAAGTTCTTCTGTGCGCTGCTTCATTATGCGTGGAAATGAATAATGTGTGAATAAGACTGTATAAACAAAGAAAGTGAAATACAGGGAGCATGCAGACAAAAGATTATCACAGTTAAAGTACTGAATTTGTTCGTGGCAGAGCGGGAGAGAGAAAGAGACTGAGAGAGGGAGATTAGGAAGAGATGATAAGGCTAAATGCCCTGTGTGTCCTGTTGTCTAATTGTTTATAAATGGAACTAATCGTTTTTGAACAGTACCGTACCTTACATTTAACTGTTTTATTCTCCTCACATCTCTTCTCTGTTTGGGTGAGAGAGGCAAACTGTCACAGTTAACAAATGCAAAAACATCACTATTATTGATACAGTTCCCTGCTCACGTGTGTGTGTGTGTGTGTGAGTGTGCAGTAGCACTTGTGAGGGAGAGAAAGTGTATGCACAAAATTAATCAAAGCGGGGGCGGTGATGAACAGTTTCTGTAGAATTCTGTCAAAGGTTAAGAGCTAGTTATTTTTAAGAATGACATGAATCTGGGAGAGACAGTGATTGCCTAAATGACCACTGTAATTACCAATTACTTCGTGAAGCAGAGAATATATTCACGGCATGTAGCCTGCTAAATACAGACAGGCATTAGCCCATTTACGTACTAATGCACATAATTTAGATCCTGAAAAGGGCAGATGGGAACACAATGGAAGATAGAATAGATACCGTCTAATATCATTCCAAAAAGAATATTGGATTCATTGGAGATGAATATTACTTTGTGTCAGATTGTTTTTCCATGAAACAGTCAAAATATATTTCATCTCTCTCCCTTTCTCCTTTTGTTAGCAGCCAGACCATTTAGCCCATCAGCAGGGGCCGAGATTGTAGAAGAGAGAGAGAGAGAGAGAGAGAAAGTGAAGATACTGAGAGGTGGGTAGAGGGCTGGTTAGTGGTTTTGGCCCCTGTCCACATTAGCAGGTAATGAGAAATGAAGAAAACGCACTATGACAGCAGAACCACCACCACAATGCAGTGATGCGGTTAGCGGCCTTATACCTCTTACAGAGACTAAAATAAGATCCATACTTGAGACATAGGCTAACTAGATCAAAACATCTCTTATTTTACTCACCCCCTACAAACATAAAGCCACAATCTAAATGAGAGGTGAGGGGAGGGGATGTTGACAGGCAAGACTTGTACCAGGATGTTTACTAAATTAGACATAAACCGAGAGTGAAATGCAAAGCTCTGCAGATTCGCTCTAACTCCTCATAAATAAGTTACAAAAAAGAAGACGGAAAAGAAAGAGCGTAAACAAAACCGAGAGGCAGAGAGAGCAACTGTAAGAGAAAAGGAGTGGTTTGATTGTGGGATAATGAGTTGCCGTATACAAAGCTCCCTCCCACCCCATCTCGTGTTTTCTCTTTTCCCCCAGTTCCTCTTTTTATCAAGTTTTCTCTCCTTCGCTATCAGCTGGTCTTGTCTCGCTTTCAACTTTTTACCCCCTCTCCTCTCTCTTCTCTTCACCTCCCACTCAGTTTATCCATATCTTCATCCCACAGCTCTTCTGCTCTCTCTCTCTCTCTCTCTCTCTCTCTCTCTCTCTCTCTCTCTCTCTCTCTCCTCTCGCTCCCTCGCTCTTTCCGCGTCACCTCCAGTGTTGCTCCGGTGGATCGTGTAGTCTGGAAGGATAACGGGGACACATATTTGCACTCGATGTAATCGCGCCTCCTTCCATCTGATAAATACTCTGAGCGAAGCCTGATTATTGTAGTTGGCCTCCAGTTTCAAAAGAAAAGGCAGCAGAAAGGGAGGGGCTAGGGGCCGCATGTGTGTTTTGAATCCAAACTTTGGACGGGTGACATCACCCTCTGTTCCCTGCCTTTGCAAAGTAATGTCCGCATCAGTCGCGTCCCGTTTGAAAAGGATTAGCTTATTCCACAAGGACTTCGCTTTGGCCTGGGCTGGCACAACACGCACAGTACATCCACAAAGGCCATTCACATAATGTTAGTAATAGCCTTCAGGAAAAGAAAAGAGAAGTGTGAGCGAGAAAGAGAAAATGCTGCTCCTTTCCCTCCTGCACTCTTCATGTGTAGCCCAATTATGGAATGTTTCTGGACTGCAATGAAACGGGATATTTTTAAGTAGCCGAGATGAAGTTATGCTGTCTCAGAGCCATGTTTGTTTTTTCAAAATGTGTCTGTCATCTCGTGCCAAAGTAGTTTAGCACTATTGTTGCTCCTCACTTAGCCACTGGCTTCCATATGACATTTAGTAAAACAGTACCTGCACCAGAAGTATCATGCCTATTCAAAGTAACTTTTATTCATATATATATATATATATATACACTATATTGCCACAAGTATTGGGTCACCCCCTTTTAATGAACAGGTTTGACTATTTTAGCAATTTCCACGAGTACAAATCTTAATGTTTAAGCATATAATGATAGTCTAGGGAATTATGTGCTTCTAATTTTATAGCAACAGTTTGGACAGAACCATTTTCTATTCTAACATGACAGTGCCTCTGTGTATAAGGCAAGGATCAAAGAGAAATTATGATTCAGTCAGTGTGGAAGAACTTGACTGGTCTGCAGAAAGCCAAGTCCTAATTCCAGCTGAACACCTCTGGTGTGACTTTAAATGCAGACCTTGAGCCAAAAATTAATCTCCAAACACCAATGACTTATACATATGGGTACAGTCATTCCATACACTTCAAAACTGTTGCAACAGAGGTGGAAATACAAATTTTAAGTACATTAATTATGTTTCCATCTTTGTTGCCACAGTTTGAAGTGCCTTTTCTCTTCTAAAGAAGGGGTTGTCCCAGTAATTTTGTCCATATAATGAATGAACAAGTCATTGGTGTTTGGTGATGAGTTTTTGGCTCAAGGTCTGCATTTAAAGTCACACCAGAAGTGTTCAGCTGGAATTAGGACTTGGCTTTCTGCAGACCAGTCAAGTTCGTCCACACTGACTCAATCAATCTTTCCTTTTTTAACCTTGCCTTATACACAGAGGCAATGCCAGGCTTGTATAGAAAAGTGTTCTGTCCAAACTGTTGCTATAAAATTAGATGCACACAATTCACTAGAATATCATTATATGCTTAAACATTAAGATTTGTACTGTTGTAAATTGCTAAAATAGTCAAACCTGTTCATTAAAAGGGTGTGAGCCAATACTTTTGGCAATATTGTATGTATATATATATATATATATATATATATACATACATACATACATACATACATGCATGCATGCATACAAGAATTCAAATTTTCATGATGCATATATATATCAATATTTTGTTTTCCCCTCCCCTTCTCAACTATTCAACAATTTTCCTGATGCATAGGGAGGGAGACAGAACCTTACAATTCTAAAACAAAGCGATATCAGACTGAAATATTAGATATGAAGGGAGTTGGAATGATCTGTAAAAAGGTGGGGGAAGGAAAAGCAAAAGACAGTTATTTTTTATGATCTGGAGTTATGGAATTGGTTCTAAAGAATGGGTCGTCATGTGACACATTGATGGCCAATGTAAGGGTGTGGACTGCCAAAAGTCCAGAAGATGGAAGCAGTTTGGTTTAATATGGGCCAAGCACTTAGCAGGGAGTCCACAAACTGCTCAAAGCTGACATTTGCATCTCCAGGAGGCAAGAAAACAGGGGATCGGCCCGCATTCAACCTCACGTTCCAATCCCATTCCATCCCATCCCCCTGCACAAACACGGCTATTACAATCGTTATGTATCTATTGATCAAACATAATTTTTTTTCTGTCAATTATATCAAAGATAACACATCCCTTAGTTTGGGGAAAATATAAATAAATAAAAAATAGCTATAGCTTGTCTCTCCTCCAAATGCCTCAGAAAATGCTGGTGTACTGAGCAGTTTTTCATTGATGGGTTTAGAGTTTATTTAATAGGGGCACATTCTTGTTAAGTCACAGCGACTGATTGCTTTTATGTTCTACTGCACTGGCTTTTCTATTTCAACTTAAATAAATAAATATGTCTCTAAATAAGTGAGACACTGAGACATGCAAAGAAAACTTACCAGTCAGAGAAAAGGCCTATTTCTGTTCTGTCATAGTCAACAGAATAATGTATGGTGCATTTATTTATTTTCAAAGTCTATGTATAATTTATTCCAGGGAGAAAAGTGTTAAGCATTTTGTCAATTCTCAAGTCACAATGTGACACAATTTCTCTTTTTTGCTGACCTAATTAAATATATACGAGCACAAACAGACAGACAAAAACCGTGGCAGACCTAGAAACATCCACTGGCGCAGACTAAGACTCGCTCCTGCGGTCGACGGAGATTCAGAATGAAAGAGAAAGCAGTTATGAGTTCTTTTGACACTTGTGAAAATCCCTCTGGTCATTTCGGGATCTCCATTTAGGAGTAATTACACTGCTTATTTATATGAAAAGCTAAACTTCAGAACTGTAAAATAGTTCTCCGCATATAACACGATCCATAAGAAATATTCTCGCATCAAATTATGCAGCTCCCCATGAATGTAATATGCACTTAACATGAAATCTTTCCCTTCTTTACTGGCTCTTATCTTGTATCATTGCTTTTAATACCCAATCAATCCAGCAAATCATCAAAAAATGATATTAGACTGGTGAGTTGAGTGGTTTTAATGCCAAAATTATTGTTCTTTGATATAAACGTTGACACAGAAAAAGGGTTTTGGCAGAAATATGACTGTTCTTGCTCATTTTGCACAGGACCCTTTTTATTTCAATGGCATACTGTGCATGAGAGAGGCGTGCGGTTCTCGGGATAATTGTTCTTTTCATTTTAAGAAAGGGCATATCAATTAAAAATAAATAGTCTTCGTAATTATTATTCCAACACACAGTGGTCGGCCTGCCATTAAAGGAACCCAAACCAACCCCAACCTCTCTTCTTCTACCCTCAATCAAAGCTGTGGTATTTACCTCCCCATTCAATATGAGTATTGTAGCAACATCAAACCACCGCGGTCTTTATTCTTATGCTTCAGTACTTACAAAAACATCTACAAATGGGCTGAATGGAAAATGCAATATTCTCCATCATCAAGCTAATACAATCGTTTATAGACTCTGTGCCCAATGTTTAAGTCGCAGATATGCATTATTAAGAGGAAGTTAATTTTTTTCAGTTGCATAAATTGTTGAGTTATAGGAAAGATTGGAGCCAAGTAGGAAGCCAGATCTTCTGGCACCTGTTTGAACTGTTAGCATCAGGTAGCACCGGGCGTCTTCTCATCAGTATTCTGCTAGATGTTTATGTGGCTACTACAGTGTTGACAAATTCAAAACATTCATATGTCAGAAGGAAGCATTAGCATATTCACATTTCTTTTTTTCCATTATCTCTTTACAATATTATTCTTCATTTTGATCTGTCCCAGTGGAACATGGAGATCAGTTAATGTACACGTTCAGACAGGCCTGTGTTCTTTATGATGTTCGTGATGTAAAGGGAGTCTTTAACCGAGCTGACCCCCACCTCTGTGTGTTCAAATGAATATGAAGACATGTGAAGATGAGTCTGGTCTCATGGAGTAGCTGGTGGGAGGAGAGCTAGACAGATAGATTAGGGCTTTTTATTTGACAGAACAATGGCCTTTTACTTTCTGTGCATTGGCTGAGTGTGAGTAGCAGTGTGTGGCTACAATGCAGTCGTGTTTTCAAATGCATCATAATTCACTGATACATTTTTATTTCTGACAGGGGGTTGTTTATTAAAGGCAATGTTCTGTATTTACTCAGTTTCTTGTTCTTGTAGACCTGTATGCTGTTGTTTTTTTTCCCTCGATGAACACAAAATGTTTATTTTTTCCTCATACAAATGGCATGCATTGTATCAAATTAAATTTTAAAAAATCACAACTTTTCAAAACAGTTTATGTAGTTTTTTGGTCTATTAAATTTTTATGTAATTATGTTTTGTCAGTTGAACAACTAGCATGTACTTCTGTCCCTCACAGCCTTGTTTTTATTCCTCTGGAAAAAAAATGGCGCTAAGCTGATTAAATTATATTATTTCCAGACGTTTTTAATAATAAGTTGTGACAGTTGCCCCAGCTTCAAATTCAAGGTCAATTGAGGGCTTATACAATCTAAAAACTGCTGGGTTAAATGCAACCCAGCGTTGGCTAAAATATGGACAAACCCAGCGATTGGGTTGTTTTCAACCAACAGTTGGGTTAAATGTTTAACCCATGTTAAATGTTTAACCCAACCTTGTGGGCAGTAACCCAACTGATGGGTTAAAACATCCACTAGGTTGTATTTAACCAGCATTTTTTAGAGTGTATTCATTTGTCTCTTCAATCAGGCAACATATGGCCAGTCACAAACATTTCAAACATTTCTCTTCTCATCCTGAGAGGACGCTCCTTACTCCAAAGTAAAGCTTTTAATTTCACCCACACATGGTGCGTTTACAGATTCATGAGAATTCAAATATTCCAAATAAAGTGTAGCGAATAGGGGGGTGGGGGGTTTGCAGGCAGAACCATGCAAACACATCAGATTTATTCCCCCTGTCTTGTTTACTGGGCCACGGAACATTGGATGCAAACAGAATGCAAATTCATTTGATTGAATCAGGTGATGCAGAGGTAATTGTATTTGGAGAAATGTCCAAGACTTCTTTTTTTTTCTTTATTATTATCACTGGGGGAGGGGTTCTTTATGAAATCCATCTTAAACAAAAGCTATCACCACTCCCAAGCCTTGTGATACTCCTTTGTCATTTGCGGATGTGGATGCATCTTTAATTTCCTTTCAATTAAAAGTAAATATGCAGTTTTCTTTTTTCTCCCCCCCACTGTGAAATCTAAACAAGAGAAGTCAACATGAGCAGACAGGTGAAGAATATTCATTTTGTTGCTGTCTGATTCAACAGGCTCTGATGTTCAGACAGGATATTTTCTAGAAATAAATCAACTTGTTCATGACTTGTTCATGTGTGTGTGACTTCTCGCCAGTGGCATTGTAATCTTAAACAGATAGAAAGGCCATAGTCATAGCCGAGTGCTTAGCAAACGTGTTTTGACACATTAAGCCATGGTGCTCACGTGAACACTTTGAATCTTTTGTCATAGCGACTTTGACTTGTGACTTTTCCAAATTGTATTATTTCCACAATTTCCTTTAATGTCTCCCCCTGGAATACATACATACACAATACTAAAAAAGTATCTAGAAAGCTGGAGATAAAACTTATCATACGTACACAGCATGTTCTGGTCCCTCAATCAGTGTTCTAGAGCTGATATATTTAGTTTATATCAGTATTTAGTTTGTAGTACTGTATATAGTCTGTGTTCACAGCATTCTAGCTGGGTACTGATAATCAAATTATTTGTGTATTTAGAACAGGATGGAGTGATCCTGAAGATCTTGGTTAGCTTGAAGCTAAACTCTGCAGGACAGTGGACTTGAAGACCCTTGATACATGGTGTTGTCTTTGTTGCCCATCTTTAAATCAGGCCCGATACTGAGCGTTCATGGATGCATCTAGGACTGTTGAGTCTGTTGTTTTTGACATCAGCGTTAGAGCAGATCAGTCAAGTACATAATGGTGGAATTATGAATGTGTCAGTCACTCTCAAAACCAGCAGTTTGAGAGCCTCTCAGTGTCAACAACACAACAACTTCAAAAACAAACCTCTCCCGCCGCACCCCTCACTGCTCTCAATGGCTTTTAACAGTGTTCACTGGCTGCGTTGAAACGTAATACATGACCCTCGTGCTTGAGTAGACAAATACAGATAGATAGCAATTACGTAAACCACAATCAATAAAAAAAATTCTGCCAACTTCCCGGGCTATTTTTGCTCTTCAGATGTGCACTAGAAAATTAGGCTTTGTGAAAATCAAAATGCTTTAAATCAAGCTGTGTCTTGGGCCCGCTGTAACAAAAACAAGAAGCATATTCAATTTACTAATTTCGGATGAGGAAGGACACTAGTTCAACTTAAGTAATACCGAATAAAGGGCTTGATTGAATTTCAGTGATGTCATTACGGGGTCACATTTCAATGTGTAATATGATATAAACTTGGTTAAGGCCGCTTTCCTCCTCTGCAGGGTCTGTTCAGCTTGTGCTTTTAAGCTGCAGTGTTGCTCTCAGCACACTTGATGATGGATAGCTACAGGTCTGCCCATTGCGTTAGTGCTTATTAAAGTCTGTCCTGATGCCATTGTCATGATGGCACAGGAGCTAAATAGAGGTCAGTGATGTTTTACCTGTACACCGCAACAAAATAGGCACACAAACAAATGCTTTGGCTAATAAGTTGCTATTTGACTTTATTGTCCCAGAGAATTCAGTCATGCACATGCAGATATATAGTATGATTTCACATTCACATATAAACAAATATATTTAAATAACAGTTTTGAAGTTGACATGTTTATAAATAGTTCCTATGATTTTGAAAGTAATAGAATAACCTTTTTTGTCTAATTGTCTAATTTAACTGTTTTAAATTCATTTTAAATCAATTTCTATATCATTTTAAAATTCCTTGTTTTATTATTTTTAACTCCTTGTTTTTATTGCTGTGAATGATTATTTCACTTTCTTTTATGTAAAGCACTTTGAATTACCACTGTGTATGAAATGTGCTATATAAATAAACTTGCCTTGCCTTGCCTAAATGGTTCCATTGAGAACCTTCAACATCTTCAGATTATAAAAACGTAAGAAAGAGATGGCTATTTAAAGAATCTTTGACTGAATGTTTCTTTGTGGAACCATGGCATCACTGTGAAGAACCTTCTAAGCACCTTTATTTGTAAGAGTGTATGCTGTTATAGTGTGTACACCAATCGGATTCCTGAGATTCCTAAACCCAAACCTTGTAAAGTAATGTAACATTTTTCATGGACACCATGTGGTGAATTTTATGAAGTTTGTTTATCTGTTCACATAAGTTTGGACCCAGTCATAAAGATTCGCCCTGACACGTCAAAGCTAGTATGTTTTTTTAACTATTAAAAGGACCTCCGGGGTTCTGAGACCCCAACACAACCCGAGTCAATCTCTCTTTTCCTTTCTAGGCTGCATAGTAATATTTTGTAAAAGGTCAACCTTTAAGGTTACTAACAATAGACTTCTTAAGATATTGTTTTGAACAAGTGTGTGTGTTGTATTTCCTCTGCTGTTTTTCTTTTGTGCAGCCCAAGGTGAGCTAACCAAGCACACCTCCTTGTTCTTCGGTGTGATTTTGTTTTTTGACCCCATGCTGTCGGAAGAATTTAGAATAACAGACTCCTGCATGCTACTTGTTTTCAGCAAGGCCTCATGTAATATGGATAGGGGTGGCACATTTATTGAAGTTTGATTTAAAGTGAGGGGCAAAAAAAGAGATCTTGTCATAAATTATTTTACTCATATCCAGCCCTGGCGATGTATGTTGGATCGTTAAATAATGCATCAGCCAGCTCGTAATTAGGACAACAATAGTCTTTTACCACTTGAAGAAAACTCGAGCCCTGTCTTCCGTCCCCCCCACCCCGGTTTTCAAATAAACGCAGAAGACACCTGAGTGATCTCTCCACAACACATTTCTCCTCTCTAAATGGCAGGCAGTGTTTTAAATTCATATTTCACTCTAAATGATATAGGTTATCATTCCGCCGCTCATTATCATTTAGACACAAAATAAGCAGCAGTAATGTGCCCTGGAATGCAAGTCACCAGCCTAATGTTACTCCCAATAATATACATGCATATTTGTCTCTGTGATTATTGCCAGCCGCGGCGCACGTCGTTTGATTCTAATGCAATGTGACAAAATGTAAGAACACTGTAAAAGAGAGGCAAACGCGCGGGAGATAGTGAATTAATTATATATCGCCACATTTTTTACACCGCTAGATAACACCTTTGGAGGAAGTGCCCAGGTGCATTAATAACCTGACAGGACAAATGGGCAATCTCCCACGTCGAGCCATTACGGCACATTTATCAGTGACCCGCACACTTTCCACGACTACAGTTAGAGTCCGTGGAAGTGTGTTTAGACAAAGACAAAGGCATTACCTGCATGGAAACCCCTCGTGCTATTAAAGGCTTAGCCCTGGTGATGTGAACTGGATATTAAATATCCTTTATCTTAAATTTCCCTCTCAGCCTCGGGTAAGCCGATATCTCTCCGCGCCTCACCCTCATATTGCTCTATTGCTGTAATAAATACATAGATATCAATGGTGGTAAGTTTGTCCCAGTCTGAAAAGATTACGTGTGCCTGGCCTGCTTTAATAATGTACGACGGCTTTATGTTTATGCATAAAGGAGGAGTTGTGTAAGAGAGCTTGCCGGTGAATGACCATTGTTCTGGTGACACAGCGAAGCAGTTAAGTGCACAAACGCAGGGGGTAGTGCAGGCCATCTGGTGCTCCTGAGGGAGTACGCTCACCTGTATTTGATCCCTCACTCTCTCTTTCTCTCACCTTCTGTCTCGCAACTTTCTTCAAGGCTTGTGCGGAAGGCTCGTTGGGAGCTCCCTCTGGCTCGGCTCTGTCCCCGGAGCCCACGGGGTTGATGAAATTAACCTGCGCGTGGAGCACTTTTCTCCCTCGCCGCCTCCGAGTTGTACGGAGACAACTTTAAAAGAGTCGTGCTTCCGTTTCCATCTCAATTTCCATTTTCCCGCTGCTCCTTCTCCGCGTGGCATTTTTAGCTCTGAAGAGCTTGTTTGCTAAAACGGGGATTTGGAAATGATATGGAAAATGCGTTTTTCCAATATCCCACCCCCCTAAGGCTGTAAATAGTCATTTGTGTCAAGGATTACTCTCAGTAAAAAAGTAACATGTCAGGGCCTCTTCCTCCAAAGCGTAGGACTTTATCCATCCACGTTAAATCATCCTTCTCCAAATACTCACACCCTTTTACGTCCCGCCTAACCGGCCTGACAGAAAGCAATAAATCTGATGTGCATGCTAGCTTTAACCAACTCCTGTAAGATAAGGTTTACAAATGCTACGGCATCCATTACACAAGCGCATGGGGTGAGTCGCTAGAAATACGAGGAACTAGCTCATAACTCTCTTATTATGAATAGCCCCAAACGAAAGGTCATGGTCATGACAACCATGTGATGGATGTCACCAGTGCCCAATTAAATCTCTCCAAAAAAAAGGCGCCTCCCAGCACTCCAGTTCCTTATTAAATATGAAACCGCTAAATCAACAGTTAGAGGCATGGGTGCTGTTTTCTCATCTGCTTTTGGACAAGTGCTGGCCGAGCTATGAATTATTCATGCTGTTGATAAGAGGGTCAATAACATAACAAATCCTCCTTATTAATGTTAGTAGCGAAGCCCAAAGGTCAGTCAGTAACTTTTCCAATGTCCCGACTCTTTTTTATTTATTTTTTTGGTTCTAGACAAACACCGAAAGCAACGGTGTAAATCTGTGTTTGTTGGCAAGCAAATATTAGCTGAGTGGCAGCAAAAAGCTTTTGATTCATAAGCGCCTCCGTCGTTTCTATCCTCTTCCCTTGTGTCTCTCACGCGATGTGTGTCTATCACCGCTTCCGTTTACTTTGCGGGTAACCGGCCTCCACGCCGTGTACGTTATCCTCCTAAAACAAAGGAGTGATGAGAAGCATACGAGATGAACGCTTGAGGTGCGGACAACTGTTGCACGCTACCTGAAATGCCAAGGCAGAGGGGTTACATCGAAAGCTTGTTAGTCTCTCAGCTTGACCACATAAAACTAAGATTAATGTGCACCATAATATCCGTTTCTTTCTTTCGTTTGGCTGAACCTACGCTGCCTCTTTTGCCTGGTATAGGGAGTGCGAGAATATAGATGATGATAATAATAATAATGTCATTTTGGACCGGAATCTCTGTCATTACCTGCTGTAAAGTGCTTCTAATTGATATCTCTAGAGAGATAATGATTGCAATGCCCTCCAGGAAGATATTATTACAATATTAACCTTTGTATATACTTTTATGTGGAGAACTCTGAAACATTAAGTGATCTGTAAATCTTACTTGTGCACTAATGTGGCTGCGGAAGAATGGCGTTTTGGAGGCATGCCCTTTTTCGCTGATTAACTATGTCCAGGGTTTTGGTCACTGTGGAGAAATGGCTGACGGGGTGAAGTCATTTTCCAGACTGAGAAAAGGTTTTCGACTGAAGGACTACCAAGATTTTGTTTGTCCTCTTGCCAGATGGGCTTAGAGAGGTGGACGGCCCGTGGCCAGGGGCAGCCAGTCCAGATATGGGAAAAATAAGTTATTTTTGGACAACGCCGTCACACCGCAGATAATTGGGACCCGTCGCGGTCGCACGTCCCTGCACTTTGGCAGTGGTTCGGCCTGACATTGTAGCAGCAGTGGCTGGCAGCGTTCAGACAACACAGGACAAACACTAGGGGAATGTTGCGGAATGGCACACTGTGAAGAGGGAAGCACTGCAGATGCAGCTGAGAGGAGAGCAGCTACAGCAGGCTGTTTATGTATTTACTGATTTTGCACTGTAAAAAACATACATGCAGATTTAATGATTAAGAAGCAGAAACACACTCGAAAGAGAGATTATTTTGCACTGCCACAGAGGACAACTACATATTTTCAGTTAACATACTACAAATGAAAACAAATTAATTCAGGGGATGCTGAGAGAGAGAGAGAGAGAGAGAGAGAGAGAGAGAGAGAGAGAGAGAGAGAGAGAGAGAGAGAGAGAGAAGCAGACAGACAGACAGACTGACTGGAGGGTGGTGGCATCGTCAGAGAATGATTTTAATCCATGACACCGAAAATGAATCCAAAATGGTAACTGTGGTTTGGGAGATTTAGAATGCAGGAAGTGATTGTAAACACAGAGTAGGTGACCTCTGCTCATGGCTGTCTGGTGGGCTTCTCTAGCTAAAAAAAAAGCCTGCAGTACTGCCTCTGGCCTCTAGAACGCGCACTGCTGACCCTGAACTCTGCCCATACTTACAAAGCTTTGAAGGGAGATGCATCCATAGAACATAATGCTGGCTTGTACATATTAAATAGTTTAAAGTGATAGATACACTATCATTCAAAAATTTGGGGTCAACAAAGTGATAATTAATACTTTTATTTAGCAAGTATGCATTAAACTGATCAAAAGTGACAGTGAAACATTCAGAATGTTATTATATATTTATATTTCCCATAAAAACTGTCTATTCATCATCATCATCATCATCATCAAAAATAAATAAATAAATAAAAGAGTTCCCACAAATGCATTAAGTGGCACAACTGTTTTCCACATTGATAGTAATAAGACATGTTTTTGTTGAGAACCAAATCAGCAAACTCAGTTTTGGCCACACAGGAATAAATTACTTTTTAAAATATTCAAATAGAAAAAATATAATATTTCACAGTATTACTGTTTTTTAATGTATTTTTTGATGAATGCATAAATGCAGCCTTGGTGAGAATCAAGGACTTTTCAAAAACATTAAATAACCTTACCACCCTCAAACTGTTGAACATTATATATATGCACATTATATATAGCATAACTGTAAACAATAAAAAAACAATAGGCCAGAGTTTTTTTCCTCACCCCTATCATGATCTTTTTTAGATTCCATTGTCCAAGGCTAGTTGATGACCTAGAAAAATTCATCCCTGCTGCTTAAATGAGTTGTTTCATACTTCTACCATAAAGTATGCGGTTTTCACAGATGACTTGCATAACTGTTGCAGTGAGGTAAGATCATTTGCTGATAATTTGACAAGTTACTACCACATAGATGTGTCGTGGTGTATTTTCATTACAAAACATTGCATTCCTCTTTTTATTCTAACTCCACTATTGTTCTCCGCAGCTCCTGAGCTGACATTAACCCACTAAAGCAAGCCTTTGTTCTGGGTAACTGGAGAGCATTGCTAAGTGTACGCAGAGGTTGGTGTGACTGAACCACTTGTGCGGTGTGGCCGTGCCTTGCACTTTGTGCTCGGCGTGATCCACAACAATAGCACATAATAGTAAAAAAGAATAGAACAGATAGGGCACTGATGTTGGGGAGAGATAGCAGGTGGCATATTGGAGATTTACTTTAGTACTAAGGAAATACTTCCTTTAGTATTTATTTACATTAGATGTTGTTTTTTACGCTATATATTAAAATAATGACTATATTAGATTGATGAATTTGCAGTGAATTATATTGTCTCAATTTGTCAAAATGAACTGACCCAGGAATTCATACTTTTTTGCAGGGACTTGTTGAAGTTAAAGGTCCATATGAACGGTCCACATGGTCATTTTAGTCTAGAAACACTGCTGTCGCAGTGCTGCGAATGATTTGCAGCTTTACTGTACGCAGCATTGGGTGCATGTGAGCCACACACAACTTAATGCAGCAATTGTGGTCGTATCCCAGCACCTCACCATAATCTGACCATTAAACAGTAAGTGGGGGAGCAAGGAGGAGAAGACCGAAGAGGTACGCATGTCCGGTGGAAGTCATTGATGGTCTGCAAGGTTCTAATTATGTGCTAATAGCCACTGAGGAGGTCATTTGGAGCCATTAGCAAGCGCCTGTAGGTAGTTAACGGCCCACAGCATAACCCAGGCTCCTTAATGCTCCCAAGGAGGCCGTTAGTTCACTGTCACCAAACGGCAGACGCCTCATTACCATGATTAGAAACCAATTGATAGGTAATAGTAAAATATGATGGCTCGCTTTCACAGAAATATGGACCTTAAAGAGGAGGCGACACTGTGTTTGAGCTGAAGCGAATGTGATGAGTACATGCAAAGGGGTTTTGTTCTTATTTTCAGTGCGCAGCAACAAAATAAGTCATTTTGGAACGGTTTGAGTTAAAGTCTCGTGTCAACGTTCAGTCTTTTTGCTTTTCTGAGTCTCAAGACTATGCTTAAGAACAGCCAAAGTTATAATGAAGAAACTAAGACACTGATTAGCCAGCTATTTTTTCCCAATGCTAATGTTGTTTGTTTTTCTGTCATAGCTCTTCTTGTCAAGCAGACTCTCAGACAGTGGCTTCTTTTACTATATACGAGTGATGGATTCTCAAAACGGCCTGGATATTTTAAGCATGTAATCATTATTAAATCTCTTATGCTCAACATTGTCAGTAATCAATTTGAGTCAGATGTTTTCATTTAGATATTTTTTCCCAGCCAGATGTTGATTCAGATGATTTAAATTAGCATTGGTCCAGTTATCAGTCATAGACGTTATACACTTCTCTCAGTTCATCAATGCCGGGTGGGATTTTGGAGCAGCGTTCTGAAGCATTATCTAAACTGTGGCCTGAAGAATATGGAGAACGTACAAACGTATAGTCTCATCAGATGCTGAAAACCTAGAAGCCGGCTCTAAATATTTGCGTCTGTAATATTTGACTAAATCATCGTCAGACGTGTAGATCCGCCACACATGTATTCCACTCCTCGCTGAAGAGAAAGGGAAACAGTAATGAAGTTGGGAGAGCTTCGCAGAAGGCTCACATAAGGGACCAATGTATCAGATCCTGATGAGAGGATATGGAGTAAATACGCCATAGCGTGTGTTTGTTATGCTAGTGCGCCTAGTTAGCCGATGTCATACTTTAAAGAGTAATTGATGTGATTCTTAAGTGCAATTTTAAAAGTTTAGAGTCACTGAAGGTTCAGAAAATCAGATTGTTTGAAATTGTGCTCACTCGCTTCTCATTAAATCAGTCAATGTGATACTTTGAGAACATTTCTTCATCAAAGACCTGGAACAGATTATGCTCTGAGAAACTCAATTTAAAAAGAAATGTAGCCCCCTCCCCTTCTTCCATATGAGAAAACCATTCTGGTGTGTTTGTATGTAGATATAAACTAGGCACAGCATTAAACCATCAGGCTGCTCCTGGATAAAATGCTTATGCAGTCATTTATTTGCTCTGTCTTAAAGTGACACTTGCCCCACATATCTCCCATCTCTCTCTCTCTCTCTCTCTCTCTCTCTCTCTCTCTCTCTCTCTCTCTTTATGGCTGATTAGGAGTACATCACTTTCTTTGTCATTGCTCTGTTGAATTAATTTGATAAACTTGTGAATTATATGGACATCTGGTAAAAGATGCTAAATAGCCGCTTTCTTTCCAAGTAGATGGAAAGAACTAACATCTTCATATTTTTCTTCTTCTTTTGCTGAACACTGGCATGTCTGTTTTAGAGGCCTACTGTTTTGGACAGATACCAGACACAGTGCTTAAATTCCCGTCAGAAAGAATTTTGAAGAAACTCATACCAGCCATGATCGCTTTATCTGTCCTTATGACTGCTCAAACCTTGAGTCGTTCTTTTTTCTGTGGCTGACACTTTGTTAACTGTTATGAGCGTGGATTGAAAATAAAATGCGCAGTGTTTGCATGTACTTTGAAGTCTTGTAATATTTACACTGGACGTGTGTGGTCTTGGTCTAATAGTAAACAAACCCTGTGTTACTCTCTGAGTAGTGTATTACCCACAACAGCTTTTCCAGTGTCAAAAAAATAACTAGTCCAGCATAACTGATGCAGTAATGCAACATGAGCGGCACAGAAATCGTAGCTTTACTGCAGGAAATACCAGTATTTATATGTTTTTTAATTGTACACAAACATGAAGAAAAACATTTGAAGTGACTTGACTGACTATGTGTATATGGGTAGTCGACATGTCCTGGTGTGTGGTCTAAAGCTATTTAAAACTGTACATTCTTAATGACTTTACAGTCTTCATTACCTCATATTAACTGAGAATCTACATGGATTATTTATTTGTATTAATTTGTCAAACTGAAGGACCATTTAAAATGAACTAGTGAAAGCAAATAAATAAATAAATACAAAACAGTGAAATGGATTTAAAATATAAATATAAACTTAAATTATTTAAAATATAAACTTTCCCTTAAGTATTCACATAATTAATTTTGATTTTAAACTAAACCTGTTTTGTGAATAAAAAAACTAATGGATGTATTTTGTCAAGGACATTAATATATGAATACAGTGTACACATACAGTACTGTGTGTGTGTGTGTGTGTGTGTTTGTGTGTGTAATAGCATGTATATCAATAGTATGTACGGTATAATAATACTACTTGTATGTATGCAAATAATAACCTATGCAATATTGTTAAATACAGAAATTCAACAAATTCAAAGAATAACTATATAAACAAATAAGGAAACATTTAACCAGAATTGACTGCACTTGATTGACTACAAGCATCATCTTTCAGCATGAAAAGGACTACAATAAATGAAATCTGAAAGGATGCCTTGAGTCCTCCCTCCTCCCCTGGCCTAGTGCACCTGTTGCTCGCGGGCAGCCAGGAGTCACGTGACTCGAGCCGTCAGGATCTTTCGACCTTTTGATTCCTGTTACAAGTTGATATTTGCGGAGACAAAATGATCAATCTCGAATGCTGCCCTTCCAAACACAGCAGACAACGTGACAATTTTACCTTATTTTCTTGCTTTTGCACCAAAATCCATAAAATGGATAGCAGCCAAACCGAATGCATCCACATTTGTTTGTTAGCGTAAAAGCCACGAAGTAAACAGACAAGAAACACAGACGAGCGATTCACTTTAACAAGAATACAGCTGCCCCACTTTATCCGCAACAACTTCATTTAACCCCAAGCACTTAAAAGTAAACGATACACAGAGAGCGCGATAAACACACTTGTGTGTGCAGCAAATCTCTGCCCTATATTGTTAGGAAAGTGCATGTTGAAGTCCATATGGAAACTTCCTTTTGACCTGCCTCCCCGTCCTCGTCGTGTATTGTCAGGCCTGTCACCGATAAAGAATCACTTGACTTGCTTTAACAAGTTCAAAAGAAACAGAGAACCCATGAAGAATTGAGTAAAGGAACACCCCTACTGCTTTCGCTATCATTCCCATAGAGATAGCGATATTATTGATGGGATGGTTATGCTAATTTCTTTAGAGGCACAACTTTTATTTTGGAATTTGTTCAAAAAGGAATTTCATACACATCAGACTGGAAAATGCGTGCTGAATTCCTGAGCGTTTAAGGGGCAGCATGGGAATCTGATTTTCATAGTGAATAATGAATGTGCTATCTTTTAAAACGTGTGTTTTGTCTGGAAAGAAAATAAAGAGAAGGCGAGCCTTTGCCTCGGGATTTAATAACGATTAATGCTTCTTTGAACACACTAAATATCACAAACAGTGCAGTGAAGCAGAAAGAGGAAAACCTTCCACTTTGCAGCTTGTCACAGTGTAACACAGTTCTCTGGATCACGTTAGGAGTAAGTTTTGTCCTGCCTGTGTAAATACGGCGTATCATTAGATGTCACCAGCTCCTAATGCAGAAATCATTCATAATCAGTCTTATTGATTTGATTACTCGAATTAGAAAGGTTCTGCTTAAAAATAACTGCGTGATGATAATAAACATAAATGCATTACACAATATTAATAATTTCTTCAATATTGCACATTGGATTATTTTATTTATTTGTTTGTTTTTTATTTATTTTTATTTTCTGGGCACAGTATATGTGCTCCTTGGAAAAATGGACCTATAAAGTTGAGCACAGAAGTTTTTAAATATTTTAACCACCTGTCTTTCCCCCCTTCTTCATCCTTATGATTTATCTTTATATATATCATAATCAATATAATCAATCTAATAACCGATCGATGATCAATCAGTCTCGCCTCCGTGTCCTTTTCTTCAAAGTCACACGCACTCGCATTCCCATTGGGTACTCTTATATTGTTATTATTATTATTATTACCAAAGCGCTCCCATAATTACAACATAAGCATTATATAATCCCACAACAAAGAGTTTATTGAATCAGTAGCTTTTGTCAGCTGCCGGGACACTGAATGTACAATTGCGTTATTCTGCGTCTCGTTCCTCGTGTAGAAAAGCAACATATCGGCCTGAGCGCTGAAGTTCAGCCCCAAAAAAGTTTCATCTCCTCACCGAAGTACCTTTTCAGAGGACCTTCTCCCACGTCTCTGAGCGCGTGTCTCGAGCGCTGTCTGGACCCGTTTCCTCTTTCTGTGATGAAGAGGGAGGTTGTTGGTTAGGCTACGCGCCCCGCTGAGTGGCAATTTCATCTCATATTTACAAACTGATAAGCTTTCTCGTGCATTTGTTTTAAATATGCGCTCCTGTGTGACGCGTTAGCATATAAGAGTGCGTTAAAAGCGCTTCCCGTCTTGGCCGGTCTCTGTTTGTGTGCATGCATGTGTGTGTGTGTGATTGTGTGCAACATAACCGGCTTATTTACATTAAATACGCCACAAGGTTACAGTGCAGATGAGCGTCATTTTATCACTCATTACTTCTCTCTTATACTGACTGATGCTCGCGCTCTCCGCTCATCTCACTGGACTTTTTCTCGAGGATACAAGACTTCAGATACTTTCCCCAAAAGGTAAGCAGATTTATTTCGCAATTGTAGCTATTTGTAGTGTTTTTCCACGGTGTTCTTTAAACGGCGACAGGCGTCAATGCCAATTACGCCTCGGCTGAATAACGGGGCTGACAATGTGAGTGAGGATAGACAGATTTTAATAAGTGTTTACAGGGAAGTCAAGGTCAATAAGATGATCCGATGGAGTGAATTTCGCCTTTGAGTCTCTCCGCGTGGGGAAAATAGACGATTCGAGATGATATTCCGTGCACCGGGGCTGCTTTATCAAGGGTTCACGCTTTTAGTCCCATCAAATGCCGCAAGACTCTCTCCGCTCTCTGTGAATGGACGACAATGGAGTGTCTTTTTAACGGTACAGTGCGCTTCACCGTCCAGATAGGGGGAGTCCGAACACACAGATGAGGGGAAATGTCTTGTGATGCTGGCCGATCGCTATCACTGAACGCGTTTATATCGAGAATAAACTCAAAGGCGCTTTTTCATCACTCGGGATGCGCGAGGAACAGTTGGGAAACGGATTCGCGGGAGGACGATTATAACAGGTCCGAAGCACGCGCGCGCGTGTGTATATACTTTAACCCCCTCAGCAGTGTAAGAAAATGATCAGCTCAATTATGTGGACATGCTTCATTATTCAATGAAGACAATCTTTCGCAACGCGTCTTGACGTCCGGATGAATTTAAAGGTAAGAAGTGGCTAGATCAGTAGTGGGCTCGCGGAGGGATTTCGCTCGATTCGCTTTCTAAAAGTCAGTTTGTGCTAATGATATGTGTGCGTTATTATATTTCACTATTTGTTTGAAATAGACGCAGTATTAATTGTCTAAATCGTTGTCGCGTGAGATAATAAAACGGCTTCATAATCGAAAGCGTTTGCTGGAAGCCATTGCACGCGCTTAGATGAACTTACTCTAAAGAAAGAAAGAAAAATAAAAAATATAATATTTTAAATTTGGCTCTTGCAAGACCAACTTTATTAATTAAGCGTAGAGATACATCTCGCGGTATAAGGTGGACAGAAGCTTTCCAGGGATGCGCATCAGATTCGCTCGTGTTGGCCAAGCAGAGATATGGAGCTGTAAGAAAGTTTCCTCAAATCTCTGCTCAAACTTTCTCACTTCAGCCCCAAGGGCTTTGCGTTTAGGATTTCAGCTGAAGTGAACACAGATCGGTTGGAGAATTAGGATCAAAGTTACCCGGTGCATGCCATGTGTCAAAACTTGTGAGATGGAAGAGCCGGTGAGACCTGCCATTTTGTGCTGTGATCGACCTCTTATGAACAGAAGCCTTATGATGGCATTCAACAACTGAGGGCTAAATGTCATATCAGACTTAAAAACCTTTTTATCTGCGGAAAAAATCACGCGCATCTCCCCTGGAAATGGAGATTTGAACGACTGTTGCGAGCATTGTCGCTTGGGGAAATGATGTTTTATGGAGGAAAAAAAAAGAACAAGAAAGTTGTAAGAATTGGAGATTGGGATAGGAATGCGCGCGGGAGTGGGGGAATAATTGAAGAAAATATAAAATGTTGTATGTTGGCGTGATTGTGAGCTGCACACTCAATAAAATCATTCCGCGCATTGCTTTACGCACATTTTTCTACTTCACAAATTATAACACTGTCAGGGTCAGAATTATAATATGACACATTGCATCATGCATCTATTGGCGCACTTCAGGTGCTTAATTCTTTATGAAAGGTCTTTATAAATCTAGCTAAATTGATTTGCTGTCTCATGCATTCAGATCCAGGTGCAGATTTCTCCTGTCACTTTATATGAGATGACCCAAAACTTTTAGTTAAGGAAATGAATATTAAACACACACACTCTCACACACGTATACATACACATTCAGCTACTTTTAGTTTGTTTGCATCTTTCATAATGTTGAAATGAGATAACTGTTTTTTCCTCAGGTTCATTGTTCATAGAAAGGGAAAAATAGCAGGCGGCACAGATGTACCGTCATTGTTTAACGGATATTATGTCTGTAATAGTGTCTGGGCGTAGACATTTTTGTCAGCTCTTTTCATTTTTATGATTTGAAATGACATTGTAATGTAGTCAAGTCACACATTCTTTTCAGAATCCCACACAATTCATTTGAAAGGCCAGCATTAACATGACCACAAATATAGCCTTGTAAGCTCCTTTATAAATTAAAATAAATAAATCAATAAACAGTGTGTTGTATTATTGTGGACAGTGAGAAAGGGAGAGAAAATAGGTCATGCATTACAATTGAGAGGCCATTTGGATTGAGGTGATCGTATTATGTGAAATGTTTGATTTATTTCAAAGCAAGCTTTAATTGTGTTTAATTATGAACTAATCTAATATTGTTCCTAGACTACAGTATTGATTTGTAATCATTGGTTTTTATGCTAAATAATGTGTATTTTGTTTGTATTTTTACAATATTTTACTAATGAGCAAAATAATAAAAATAGCTGAGGCACGGTTTAGCCACAGTCGTAGAGGTGTTGATGTTGTTGCAAGTATTGCTTATTGCAGATTTTATTTTTAATTAGTTAATTACATGTTTTTTTGGTCTTCACAAACACATTAGCAGCTGAAGATGTATATCGTGCTCACATTGAATTTATCATCTATGAGACAAAATGTTTTTTTGGGGATGAAAAATATCAAACTCGTTTAAATGCAGTGAGAGAGAGGGTGTTATGAAGACTCTCGTGAATACACTCTGCCAGTGCAACTGATAGCAGTTCGATGGGGCTAAACAGACCAAGCCAATCCTGTCAAAATGTCTCCTCCCTGGTGTGTACGCTCTCATTTACATATGCGTCTTGCACTCATTCGGCAGGGGAAGTGTGTGTTGTGTGGCAGAACTTGGCAGCGTTCGAGAGCATTAGCGTGTCCCCAGGTCTGCGTGCTCGCCGCCGCCGCCGTCACCAGTAACCCCGGTGTGTGGAGGTGCACCTCCCCAGCCTTTGCCACAGCCGAGGGCAGGGCAGTGCCAGCGGGCAGGAGAGACGAGCCTTCTCTCTCTCTCTCTCTCTCTGTCTCCAGGCCTGTCAGTCTCCAGCTTAGCCGGCTGGATCTGTGCTTGAGCCTTGGAGACTTGATCAAACAGCCATTCCACACTTAAATGCCTCCCGCTCCTTTTAATTGGAGGAAATTGTCTTCCAGATGCCCGGGCCCTAGCCAGGCAACTCAGGGGGGAGAGTATGGCAGGCAAGGCCGCGGCGTTTAGGTATTAATTGATATGTGCTGTGGAGACCCCGACCCCGCGCCTCCACCCCGTCATCGCCCTCATTCCCTTCCTCTCCAGCTCTGAAGTCTCAGGCCTTTCCCCTCGTGGCGTAAGAATCCCTAAACGCCAGGAGTGTCATGTTTATTTGTTGGGGGAGCATCCCATGATGCTCTTGGATTAACAAATAACGTTAGTGACCTTGATGAGGAAGGTTATATTAACTCCTGAGAAAATAATCTGTTTGGTTAATGACATTTTTAAATCTTTGACAATTACACATACTTTTTTTTTATTGGTGCCGATGGTTCTATAAAGAACCTTTTAAACATTGCACAAAATGTGCTTTTGTGGAAAAGTTTTTTTTTTAGATTTTTGTAATATTCTTGAAACTAAGAAAAGTGGTTATTTTAACTACTCACTGACGTACTTTAGGGAACACAAAATAGTTTTTCTATGGCACGAATGCCCAGCGTTAGCCTGTGATGACTATTGATTTGGCCCACAATGCCATATCACAAGAGGAGGGATACAATGCCATTGAAACATATATTAATTTCAAATTTGTATATTTATATATATCTTTTTTACATTTTTGCATTGAAATGTAAAAACAATATAAGTGAAACTAATTAAAATAATTTAAATGTAATTACAAATTTTATTTTTATTCATTTATTATTTTAATGATAGATTTTAATATAACATTTAAATTAAATGTTTACTTTTCAATCAAGTTAGATTTTTGTCCCGTCATCTTAAAAAGTTTGGCATTGTTGTTAAACCCCCTTTTATTTTTTAGTGTAGACTCTCCCCAACCCCCCCACATTGTTGTGAATTCTATTATCTCCAAACATCCACATTTTTGGTGTAAAGATATGGGTGTGGTCGTGTACCGATCGCTATAGAATCCAACTTCTTCTGAAAGTACATTAAGAAAAAGAGTGCCTCACATTACTCCTATGCCTGTCCTCTCCAATTGATTAAGCGCATAATTCCCTGTCATTCAATATCCGCCCGTGTACAGCCGAAGACACAGTTCAGCATGTCACTTTACGTAATATAAATGGGAATGTTCGGTTACTGACAGATGTCAACTTTTGTATTTAACAAATAATTATAGTGGAATAAGGACATTTCGTTATGCACATGTCACTTATTTAAATGAGTGATGATTTCTAAGGCTTTTCGTAGTCGTTCCAAACAGACAGAGAGAGATAGAGAGGGAGAGGGGGTAGAGGAGTGGAAGTTTTTGAGCGGGCTAATCACAGACGTCAGTCAGTGTGTGATCTAAGAATAAAGAGTGCCCTGACAGATGAGGTGGTGACGGATGATCTTGTCTCCACTGTCTCATGCCAGGGTGCCACCAGAAGGAGCGTCTGTCTGTCTACAGAGCGAGGGAGAGAGAGAGAGAGGGTCCTTGCTCTACTCCACCCGGAGGCACTTTCCATGAGGAAAATATATAGATAGACTAATGGCGCTTTGAGGAATATTGAGCACTGGAAGGGAAGCATACGTTACAGTTAAAGTTAGCCCATGCGCAGATGACAGAACTGAACAGATGTGTGCAGATGTTTTGTATCCAGCTAAGTTTTTTCTCCCTTTCTCATAATTCTCTCCTGTGGGAGAGGGAATGGGTGGATGATAATCAGCCCTCCAACACCACACACGTGCTCACACTCTCTCACGAATTTTAGAGTTTAGTGTGTACAGAAAGGCTGTGGGACATGTGGTCATTATGGAGAGTGTTGAATCGGGCAGGTTTACACAGCCTTGGGAGACATGGTCAGCCTTCGGCTACGGCCTTACTTGATTTCCAGAAACGGGACACCTATTTATCTGACCACACCCCAATTGTATTTTTCTTACTTTTAATAATCAAGGTTACTGCTGAATTAAAGTGTTTTTAATAAAAAAAAATGTACTATGTACTATAAGGCACCGTCTGACATGACAGTTTTCTTTTTCTTTTGAGTCGGTGAGAAGCACAAAATTATAGCCATGTCATCTCAGCAGACAGAGGCTTTGCGCAAACAAGCAACTTCCTGTCAATCACTGACCGTAAGCACATGCTATTATGTTGTTTTGCATTCTAATCCGAGCTCTTAAAATAGTGGTAAATATTTGCAGTGCGGCACAGGCACCAAAAATAGTGGCAGATACCTTTAATGGCTGGGTGGTCCGCTGTTGAAGCTGAGGACATCTCTGTTACAAGATGTCTCCAGATAATTGGGGGAGTTTAACAACGCCTACCCTTGAACTGTTTCCAGGTCATGACCCCAACGGGTGTACAACCCACCCCTGAGTGTGAGGGACTGCAGCCCCCTGGAGGGCAGCCTGGTTAAAATGGACACCACTGAGAAGTAAAGAGGGACCCTGCACCTTTAATTATGATCAAGAGGTTTTCTCCAAAGGACGGAGGCGTAGCAGTTATGTTGCCTCGTAAATCTGCCTCAGATGCAGTATATTGTGTTGAACTATTACGGTACACTATTATACTGCATATTCAACTGGCTCTTCAGGACCTGATTTGCATAATTGGATCTTTAATGAAACTTGCCTTGTGGAACAAAAAAGGAGAAAAAAAAAAATGAGAAGAGAGATGAAAAAATACATTATAGTATTATAGGCAAACCCCAGCGAGTATTTGTGGTGGGAAGTTGCATTTGTCTAAAATAAAATATATATATATAAATAAATGATAAGATGAAAGAGAACATGGGAAAAAAAGAGCCTGTTTAAAGGAGCGAATGAGCAGTGAAGTGACCTACGCTATGTACTCGCCGTCACTTACCAGTACACACACGCACACACACATATATCACTGGCGGGGCTACAAATAGGATGAGAAGTACCTCTGAAAGCTGTACATACTCAGCCAGGTCTCGGGGGTTATTACTACAATAGCTGGATTTCTTTAGCCTGAGGGATTTTAGCTTCTCTGTCGGCACTCATTCCCTCCACTTGTTACTCAGGGAAGATGGGTCCTTTGTAGGGGAGCCCAAGCCGCTCGCATGTCGGAATTCCTTTGCTGCAAATATTTTGACAATCTCCTGTCAGATCTGCGCGGACTGAATTTCTCTCTTGCCTCCTCCACTTGGGGCGCCGTATCAAAAGCACAATGTGTGATTTTATTTATTTTTCATCTCTGTAGCTGTGTGTGCATAATCACCGCAACGCTTTTACTAAAGTATATTTATGTGTTTACAGACACTTTATAATCCATAACATCTGTTTCTTGCTTATTTGCGACTCAGGATTGTTTTTTATTGGTTAATTAAAATGCATGTGTCTTTTCTTCCTGTTCTTAAGCAGTTGAAGGTTAAAATGATGATAGTGACCCTTTCGAACAGACGTGACATTCATGGTTAATGAATTGTTATTTGTCCTATCTTTGAAGGACCTATAATTTAAAAAGTGAAGGAAAGAGAAACTGAGAGCAAAGGAATATGAAAAAGAAAGCGGAGTGGGGGGAAAAAAGGAAAAGAGGCAAGCTATTTAGCTGCACTGTAGCAGGAGTGGTTTGTATCCAGGGGGAAAGAGTGTTGTTAATCAGGGAGAGAGGTTAAAAACGGATATTAGCTAAATGATGATGATTTATCATTGGAGGAGGGGGCCGAAAAACACAGAGGTGACTCCACTCCAGAGGCCTGGGAGTGGATCATATGGCTGCGTGGTTCACAGGTGGCTATTAGCGCAATGTTGGAGAGGGGTGGCAAAAGGAGTCAGAAAAATAGGGAGGGAGGGTGCGAAAAAAAAAAGTAGTGCCACAGCTAGAGGCGAACTGCTATTTACCCTGTATGTGCAAAGGACTCTTTCACTCACTCTCTCTTTTTCCTTCTCCCTCTCTTCCTCTTTTTTTTCTCTCCATGCTCTGCGCTTGGGAACTTTCAGCTGACAGTGTGTCCTGGTCCTTGGTATCTCACAGGTAGGCTCATGTTATTTTTACTCCCCCCTAATTTCCCCTGAATACAACCCTTTTATGTTTTACACACCACACACACACACACACACATGTAATGTGTATGCACACATGCTCACGCACACACTTACTCAGTCACACTAACACACGGTCAGAGTGCTTGTGCTGTTGATTCTCCCGGTAATGATGTCATTGCGATAGTGGAGGAGAGCAAATGTCTCCTGATTCCTCCATTTAACGGCTGGCTGAATTGGCTGATAATGATAGCATTGGCGTCTCCAGCCTTACAGACAGATCAGACCCTGTGAATTAGCAGCTCCTAACCAGAGAGAGAGAGAGAGAGAGAGAGAGAGAGAAGGCATACGGAGGGGAAAGAGGGAAGCACTGGCACTAGGAAAGAGAGAGAGATGTTGAAAGAGAGAGAGGGTGATGTATTTAACATATCTGTGCTGTGCTCTTGAACAGGCTGTGAGAGATCTGTGTGTGGCAGTGCTGATAACTGCCGCTTGATATCAGTCAGGGACATGACCGCCTGTTTGCAAAGCTCTTTAATGCCTCTGCACGTCTGTCCTGCTACTTTGAACTGAATCATGGCCACACCAGGGCCGTATCGTTCAATATCTGACCTTAATATTCACAATTAATATACTTTCAACCAATGGTGATTTATTTATTTACTTTTTTAATGAATTATTGATTGTATAAATACACAGAGCATATTTTACTTATTTTTTTCAGTGCTTTAGTTGACATTTTACAGTTATATATTTCTAAATATGAATGCATCTTTCACCCAAATGGCTCTTTGCAAATATTTAGTGACTTTAAACAATTCAACCTAGAACTTTTAAAACACCATATTCCCCTCATCCAAAAGCTCTAATAGGGTTTTACTGTTTTTCTGGCGATCTTAAAGTAAATAAATAGTTCTGAATGCTAATGAGCGTTCCAGGCTTTGAACACATGCGCCTCTGTGACTGTCAACCACCCCACACCCCTCTAGCCATACCAGCACTGCCACATCTTCAGACCCCCAGTGTCATGAGTATGTAGACCTTCCTACGTTTTTTTTCTCCCAGAACCAATATTAAGTATGTAAGTATTTGTATATCTGCTCATTTCTGTCCAAGGTTAAGGCCAAGCCCACTTTCAGAGGATCACATCTTTTAGAATTTAGGCGACTATCACACATTTAATAGATGACAAATTGGATTTTCTTCTTCTTCTTCTTCTTCTTCTTCTTCTTCTTCTTCTTCTTCTTCTTCTTCTTCTTCTTCTTATTATTATTATTATTATTATTATTTGTATTAGTAGTAGTAATGCTGGGCAACAATTAACCACATCCAAAATAAAAGTTTCTGTGTACATAGTATGTGTGTGTACTGTACATATTTATTATGTATATATATATATATATATATATATATATATATAAAGACACACACATAGAGTGTACACACTTATATGTATTTATATGTATATATTTATATCCATAAAATTTATATTATATATAAATATATTTACTATATAAACATAACATATTTTCCTTAAATGTATACATGCATGTGTGTGTCTTTATTTATATACATATATATATATATATATATAATAAATATATTGACAAACACATATATTATGTACACAGCAACTTTTATTTTGAAAGCGATTCATCACGATTTAATCGTTGCCCAGCACTAACTATTATTATTATTATTTGTATGTATTAATTTTTTTCATACAAATAGTTACTCACACAGACCCCCACCCCCGCCACCTTTAATTTAAATGTTATTTAAATTGAATATTACAAGATCATAAAAGCATCAGTTGTGTGTTACTGTCGTGTTTGTGGTGGAGAGTATAACATCTTTTGAATGGGAATAATTGCATTGTTTAAATCCTGAAGATATACATACACATACAATCAGCCACCTGGTTGCTTTGTTTGTAGAGGGCTGTCAGTCCTGTGAGAAGCACTTTAAGTAACTCTTGCTGAAGGTGAGAGTTAAACAGTATTTACTTTGGGGAATTTTCCTTTATTTATCTGCATTAATACAGAGGTGAATTTTAAAGGGGCTCTCAGAGAGAATTCCCCCGGTGCTCAGCTTACTTTACACACCTTTTAAGTCTTAAGATGTGTTTCTCCCCTCCTGCTGACGCGTACCCATAACACATCTCCCACAATCTCCGCCGATTTTCACAAATCAGCTTCTATTCCCTCTCCCCCTTTCTTGTCTGTTATTGTTTTTGTTCTCTCGCCTGCTCCCTTTTTTTAGTCTTGATCACGAAGTGTTGTTGTCTGTCTCTTAAGTTGCCCGTTTCATCTCTTTTGTTATGGCGTCTGTGCCAATCGTTGTAATTGGGAGAAAGCTAAGTTAAGTGAGTGAAGGAGAGTGTGGGGTAACTTGCCTTGTTACTCTTCCCCATGTTTTTGTAAATAAGGCTGTCAGTATAGATCAGCCTGTGGTAATGTGGACGATCCAATCCACTCCAAACCCACACGACTGGAGGCTGGAAAAAATGGAAGACATGTTCAGGAAGGACAGCTTAGAGTTCAGTTACACTTCTGGAAGTTTTTATGCATGACTTCTTTGAATCAGATCAACCGGCAGCATCCTTCTTAACTTCCCGAGGTCAAGCGAACGAGTACAAGAGTTACCTTTTAACCTGTTTGTTGTAGGAAAATGCATTTTTGGAGTTAAAAAATTCAGAACATGAATGGACGTGTACCTTCACAGCCTGTCTTTTGTGTCTGGGGAAACAAGATGGCATTTTGTTTTCTGCTTGCATCTGAAAGTGTGCTGTGTGTTTTCCATAAATGGTGTAAAATGCATTTCCGTGTGCTTTTTATAAATATAAACACGGTATTTATAGTTTGGACTTTTATACATGAATGTGGGTTGGATTTCGCTAAGATGCTTAAGGGTGAATTAATTTCATGACGCTAATCAAAACGTTATGGATATCGGCTGTTTCAGAGAGCGACTTTCATAACAAGTTGAGCTGGCGATGACGTGATCGGCGCAGAGGAAGGGGCTTGTGGTCTGGTGTTGATCATTAGCACTTTTCCTGTATGTGTGGCCCCCTCATCAGGCGGCTAAAAGATCATCTCTGTTTAAATTTGCATGATGATGGTACTGTGACCAGTCATCGTTAGATCAACTAACTAGAGAGGCTTAAGGTTGGGCAGAGAAGATTCATGATCCCCCCTTCCCCCGATCCTCTCTCTCCCTCTCTCCGTCGTGGGAGGTCCCCTTTAAAGTGCAAACCTCAGCCCCCCTCTTGTCCCACGTCTTCAGGAATGATGATCCAACACGATCCAGTTTCGTGCGCGCCAAACGTGGAAACTATGGGAGATTTTCTCCTCGGTTTATATATTTTTCTCTCTCTCTCTCTCTCTCTCTCTCTCTCTCTCTCTCTCTCTCTCTCTCTCTCCTCAGTCTCTCTTAGCCCTCACTCAGCCCTGCTGATTGCTGTAGCCTCAGGGCTCTCCGGCGCACACTATATCCCTGTGATTATATTAATGGCCTCCCGCACTGGGTTTGGAGGCTGAGGACGGCCGGGGTAATGCGAAGCATCGCCGAGGAACGGTTAAGGAGATGAACCTCTGACCGCAGGGGGTCCTGGGATCAAGGCCCAGGTGGGCCACGGCGTAGCTCCACGCTCCCTCTGGGCAGGCCACTTAACTCGCAACGCCTCAGTGAGCACCCTAACCACAGCCATAGCAGAGCGTGCACGAGAGAAGGAGAGAAAGATAAATGTGATGTGGGGTTCCTGTGTCTGCTGTGAAAAAGGGAAGTTATGAGTGAGACAGAACAAATCACACCCAGAGGCTTTTGGCTAAAACTCACAAAGCTGGCTAATAATTCTCCTCTGAGAAGTATTGATCTTTATTTGTTATTATGTGACTTCTAGGCACTCGCGCACATTTATTTGTCTTCATTAGACTTGAACAGCACCTGCAGCATTGTTACTCCAAAATGGAGTGTGTGTATTTGCGTTATTGCATACGAAAATGTTTGTTTGCTCCTGTGCTATGTGTCTGTGTGTTAGCGCCTTTATTTGGGAGGACTTTGTTATTTCTTTCCCTCTAATTTGGGATTTATTGTGAAATTGCTTTGCGTGTACATGTGTGAAATGCCGGCGTGTTCTGAATATATTGCCTACTGATATGTGGAGCGGGATGTGTTCTTATCCCAGAGAAGGACTTGTGCGATGGGAGCCGTGGGTGTCCGTCTCCCCTCGACTGGACGTTTGATCAAGGCACACAAGGGGACTGCCCAGTCCCATGCTCCTCTGTTTCATCCCCTCGCCTTGGCCGCCGGATCCCCGCTTTTTCCACTTTTGTTGTCGCGAGTAATCTCAAAAGTGATCTTAATTATGAAGGCCGGGTCGGGTTTTTCTCTACCGTCCAAATGCGCTTTTAATCAAACACTGTAGTCAGTTGGTTATGAGCAAGGGGGAGGTACTGCACACCTCCAAGCCTCGGAAGAGAGAGAAATAGCTGTAGAGAAGACTGCATCGTGGGACTGTGTGGAGGAATAGAGCAGGTGTTCAAGAGGAGCTGAGAAGCTAAATGTAAAAGATTGCACCTGGATTCTTGCTTTTGGAGAGGGTGTTGCAAACACTCACTATAGCGCCATTTTTGACAAATACACAGATTTAACAAAACAAAGATCTATATGTCGAGATTCATTGATCACAGCCGGTAAATTATTAATATGTTGGCAGATATTTGGCCATTTTGAGATCACATCAACTAAAACATGTGCCCACTTGGCCGATTATCAGAAGCATTAGTTCTTGAAGGTGTCAGTTAAAATATACAAATATTATATGTAAAGAAATTAATACTTTTCTTAAGCAAGGACACGTTAAATTAATCAAAAGTGACAGATAAGACGTGGACATTGTTTTCAAATAAATGCTCTTGAACTTTCCATTCCACCCATATATATATATATATATATTAAGCAGCATAACTATTCAACATTGATAATAATATTTTTCTTGTGCAGCAAATCAGCATATTAAAATGACATTTGAAGAATCGTGTGACACCCAACAAAATGTTTAAATACAGTTGGATAATTAAAATAAATAGTGATTTTAAATTTTTATATAATTTCATTATATTACTGTTCTTCACTGTATTTATGATTTTTTTTATCAAGTAAATGCAACCTTGTTGAGCAAGAGAGAAAATCTTATCAACCCCTAACTTTTCTCTCTCTCAAACACACAGACAGACAGACAGACAGACAGACAGATAGATAGATAGATAGATAGATAGATAGATAGATAGATAGATAGATAGATAGATAGATAGAAAGATAGATATAGATATAGATAGATAGATAAAACAGTTATTCATTGCTCTGATCTCAAAACTTCTGGCCTAAGGACAATTGATAATAAAAAAAAAATATTTGGGAAGAAAACAGAGGGAGGAGCAGGGGAGTGAGATGAATCAAGAAAGATGGATTCCATTACACATAAACATGCTTTAAGCACTGATAGGATGATCCATTGGGATTAGTGAGGAAATCCTGATGGACACTGAAAAGGTGACCAGTCGGAGAAAAGCATTACTACACGCTCCACCGCAGAAGCCACACTCATTCATACAGAAATGCAAACAAACTGGGGTTATCCTAAATGTCAAAGGGCAGCCCTCTTAGCGCAAACTCAAAGCTTAGCGTCGACCAGCTTTATAAATCAAGGATGAATAAGTGTGACTGATTCAGTGGGCCATGTCTGGATTTTAGGTATGCTTTATTAATTATTTGTATATATATTTTTTCAGACTGTTTTGTTCCATATTTGTGCCTATGTACAATGTTGCTTTATATTTTTAAGCAAAGTGTCTCATAAAAAGGCCCATAAGTGCCAATTAACTGGAAGGAAGTGAAGTGAAATCTTAAGAAAACAACTGAGAATTCACTTATACTCTCTAGATCCTGCAGATGAATCCTTAAAGCCGACAGTCGACAGAGAGTCGACAGTCACAGAACAATTGAGATTGTGTTCTACTGCAAGTGTGTGTTTGTGTTTTCAACCAGTAACAAAAGCAAGTAAGTTCACACCGGGGCAGATTTGGATAAGAATCAGTAGTGATTTGCAGCAGGGGATCTAGATCTTCTCATTAGGTATGCATGGTGGCATTCCCACATCTTGTCTCTATATTATTAAAAGTAGTTTGCCCATAGGCTGCCTCTGTGCTGAAGGAAGTTGGACAGATGGCCATGTTTTTTTAATAGATCACAACCATATCTAAAGCACGGCAGAGGATGAGAGAAACGGATAGCACTACCTCTCCTTCACTGGTTGCTGGATTCATTCAGGGGGGCAAATGTTCCTCTAGCTATAGCCTTCATGAGTGTAGCGTTTCATTATATAGACTCTAAAACTGATACAACATTCAGTGACTTCTCGCTGTGGATGACAAGTTAATTTGCTGTTTATGCCTGTGTATGTCACATTATATAGCAGTTACGAAGGTCTTCCGAATAGTGTGTGCGCTGTGAACTGTTTTTAATCTTACAAACCCTCCTTAGCCTTTTTGTGCCTGACTGAAAGTTACTCATAACAGGATGTTTAATGTATCGCAGTGAGAGAGGGAGGGAGAGAGAGAGAGCAAGAGAGAGAGATTATGTCTATGTGGTTGCACTATTTCTTGATGTATACGCCGTGTCAGGCAGCCATTGTCTCCTGGGTAAAGAATGATAGTTCAAATACCTACCATCTCTCCCTTGGTGCTCCAAATGCTCGCCTTTGAAGTTTTTATAATCCATCTGTCATCTTGGAGCGGGGAGGGCACATGTTCTGTACCGCTCAATTATAGAATTTTCTTTTTTTGCCAGTCACATTGAGACAGAAAACGAATATGGACGGTGCAGAGCGAAAGAGGGAGATAAAAACTACATCTTGCATTCTTCAATTCCTCTCCAGTTGAAGGGATAGTTCAACCCAAAAATGAAAATGCTTTCATCATTTACTCACGCTCATGCCATTCCAAACCCGTATGGCTTTCTTGTGTGGAACACAAAAGAAAATATTTTGAAGAATGTCTCTGCATATACACTACAGTTCAAAAGTTTTGGGTCAGTAAGATGGAAGAAATTAATACTTTTATTCAGCAAGGATGGATTCAATTGATCAAAATTGACAGTAAACTCTTTTATATTGTTTTAAAAGATTTATATTTTTAAATAAAGGCTGTTATTTTGAACTTTCTATTCACCAAAATCCACAAAAAAATATTAGGCAACACAGATTTTAACATTGATAATAAGAAATATTTATTGAGCACCAAATCAGCATGATTTCTGAAGGATCATGTGACACTGAAGACTGAAGACTTCCATCACACAAATAAATTATGTTTTAGTATATTAAAAAAACTGTTTTAGTAATTAAAGTAATTAAATTAAATGTAGTAATTTAGTAATGAATAATATTTTACAACATACGTTTTTTTTTACTGTATTGTTGATTAGACAACTGCATTGTTGGTTAGCACAAGAGACTTTCAACTAGTGTATATATATATATATATATATATGTGTTTATTTTGTCCATACAGTTAAAGTCAGTCGAGTCCAATATTGTTTCGACATACTTCTTCAAAATATCTTTTAAGTTAAGTTTCAAGTTAAGTTTACGCACAGGAAAGAGAGGAATTTAGAAAAGCATGAGGGTGAATTTACATTTTTTGCTTAACTATCCCTATGTCTTGAATTTCTCAATACTTTTTGAACCCAAAGCATTTACAAACTGGTATACATGCACTCACTAGTTGTGGGTGTAAAGCCTGAAATGTGACCTAATGGTTAATACATTTGACTGAATACTGAATACTGTTTATAGGCTGAATTTTCAAGAGGCTAAAAATGCAAAATAACATTTGATGAATTTATCAAACTTTTTCATTCCATCAAAACAATAGAGAATAACATGCATGTGACTGGGATATCCCATGCAGTATGGAGCAGAGAGGCTGTTCGACACGCATCCCAAGTCTGTCGCAGTGCATGGTGGTAAAATCATTTTTAATTAGAGAATGCGGCACAGGCATGCAGAGGTAAAACGCTATTTGGAGAACACAGGAAAGACTGATACATAAAACGAGAGATAGAGAGAGTCAACAAGAGGAACCGATTCAGTTTCTTACAGAGCAGGAAGAAAGAAAACAACAGCAGTTAGAAATCAGATATCTGAAGCGTTTTACCTTTTAATATTTTCTCTTTACATCACCGTTAGATCTCTTTGAGTCTCGTGTTATCAGAAGTGAATAACGAAACATGAAGACAGAAAGAGAAAGATGAAAGATTGTGGTCTGTAATGATAAAAGGAAACCGTACATTCTTTTGTTGTCTTTGAATCATCAATATTTGGGGTATAATTGTTTTGTTGGCGTTATATATCTTCATTTATGATGGAACAACACGTAGTCCTTTTTTCTGGCTAAATAAAAGCAGCACCCATCTGCCTCTAGACCGGCTCCAGCCTCCTGCTCATCGCAAAAATAATGCGCGTCCTAATGACTTCCACATATTTGGAAATCTCCCTTTTGAAATTGGTCTTGGCAGATTATTTGCAGGTACTTGAGTTGCATCTGTTTGCAATTTTGCAAATGTGGAAGACTTTAATATGGCACTCTTGCTTTGGAATGATAGAGGCTATTCTAATCCTGGGGTAGCACCGGCTGTCATCACAAAAAGACCTTCGCTTTTCTCTTTTCTTTTCTCGGTGGAAGAAGAGAAGCGAAATACTTGACGTCCAGGTCAAGTTTAAAGTGGTAAGAAGCTTCCAAGTCCGAGTCTGAGTTGGTCCCACTGTTTTGGAAAGAGTGAGAGAGTTGTAAGAGAGGGGAGGAAGGACATTCAAGCAAGGCTGGAATCATTGTGACTTCAGTTCTTGTTAGTTCTACCATGTGGCAAGCAGCTGACCAGCCTAAGCCATTCGATTCTCTCTCTCACTCGCTCATACTTTTTTTCCTTTCAAATATAAACTCTACTATCGGTTCCACTTTCCCAGCCTGTGCTGTGCCTGTGATTTCTCTCGCTCCGTTTTTGTCTCGCTCTCTTAACCCAGCAGATTGCAATTGTATAGGTGGTTACAATTACATTCATTACAGATTTCATCAGCGGTGTTTATTCAGTCTGACAAAAAATGAAAAGGCGAACTTTTAACTCCTTTGTTTTGTCCCCCTCTCCCGCTCTCTCCTGAATTTTTGGAGAGGTTTTGTTTTATTAGGAGTGAGGGGCAGGCGATGCCAGACAGGGAATTATGTTGAAAGTGTATGCCTTGCAACTTTTCTCCCTGTTGGAAATGTTTATTTGAACAGTAAGCTCATGATTTGAATATTTGTAATCCATGCTTAAATTTACAGGCCAGATGAACTTTTTGGCACAGAATCGCAACCATAAGTAGGATTTTCTCAAAAGCTTTACAAAATTTTAAGCCATTTGCATGGCTTATCTAATTTAGAGGGAGGGGAACGCCTCTCCCTTCTATTATTTTCATACCTCTGAAAAAGAACATTGTTCCACTCTTAATGTATATGCATACCTCTGCCGGCAGTCTATGGTGACCAACGTAGAAAGCACTTAGGGTTAGACAAAGGGAAAAAGGGAGCGAGGTAAAGACGAATACATAAATACATGTGTGCGAGGGGGTAGAGGGGAAATGTATGCGATGACCAGGATGCTGGAGTGCTTTTTCACTCTGTTCAATTCAAATGAGTTTATTAGGTATTGACTTCTAATGCTGGGAGAGGCCACCCATCTCGTATGCTGGGCGGTCTTCTCGGCGCTACGCATTTTCTTAAAGGATGCTAATCAGTCCGGCGGGGCCTGGCCTCTGTCCACCATCAGTTTTTCTATAATTCAGATGTGGTGAGAACCTGAAATTAAACATGCCTGCATGTGCGCAGTGAATGTAAGTGTTGCGATGTGTCTTTTAGTGTGTGCGTCAGGGTCAAGGAAAACCAAATGAGCAGATAGGGGAAACTGCTGAAGTGCTGGAGTTCTCTTGGTCATGTTGAGGGTGAATGTCAACATGATTTAGCTGCTGTCCCATCTGCTGACTGGCTCCGACTCACATATTTTTTTTCACGGGCATCATACACGATTTGAGGTTTCTTCTTTTGTTTACGGTCCTTCAGATATGTTTAGAAGTTGAATCGGTTATTTGTGGCTGTCGTGTTGTGTCTATATGCGTGTGTGTGTATGTTGACAGCAGGGCGAACAGCTGACTCGACGGTGTAGCCGTTGCCCTTATTTCGGCTTGGCTCTCTGTGGTGTGAAAAAGCTCGCTCTTTGAGGGCATTATATAGATTAATGGTTTGGGCCAAGGGCTCTGGGAGGCCTAGTGTGAAGCCTTGGACTCGACTGGGATGGAAGGGGGGCGGAAAGACTGGAGCCCCGGCCTGCTGAAAGCAAACACAGGCTTCTGGTCTGGATCTGGAAGGATGGAGTCGGAGCATCATCTGCTCCAAGCTGCTCATTACATCAGCACGACCCTCCTCTCCTCGCCAACAGAGACACTAAACACTCACCAACGCGCACACACACACACACACACACACACACACACACACACACACACACACACACACACACACACACACACACACACACACACACACAGACACTTAGTCACTTGTCAATAACACTGTCCACTCGTACATTTACACATTTGGTACCCAAATTCCGCCAACACGTAAGGGTCCTTGCACACACGTCACAGAAACGCAGACATGTGGATGCCCATTCCAACCTCGTAGTAAAATATCTAACAACAGTATTTGTGACTTTATTTCTCACAATTGTCAGATGTAAAGCCACAATTATAAGAAATAAAGTCTCAGAATTATGGCTATATCTCATTATTTGGACATTACATCTCACAACTGTGACTTTATCTGTCATAAATGTGATTTTTTTTTATAAATGTAACTATATTTCGCAATTATAACTATTTCTTTATTTGTCAAAATTGTAACAACTGCGCATAATTGTGACTTCATATCTCACAAGTGTTATTTTATAACTCGCAATTTCGATTTTATTCACTGGATCTTGACTTTATTTGTCACAATTGTTAATTAATTTTTTATAATTGACTTGATATTTGCAACTGTAATTATTTATCATAATTGTGACTGTATATCTAATATTTTATGGTCACACTTTATTTTAAGGTCCAGTTCTCACTATTAACAAACCATTAACTACAACTTTTGCCTCAAGACACTACTAATTTGCTGCATATTAATAGTTAGTAAAGTAGTTGTTAAGTTTAGGTATTAGCTATAATTAGGGATGTAGCATATTTTCATGCAGAACATGTGCTTTATAAGCACTAACGCACAAACCAATAAGTTATTAATGAGCATGCTAATAAGCTAATATAAGTAATAGTGATAATTGCTTCCTATACTAAAGTGTTAACATTTTTACTTTATTTTTCATTATTATGACTTTATTTATTATCTTAACATTTTCACAATTACTTTTTATTTAGTTTTTTACTCTGGTGCAGAAACAGGCTTCTATATTTTATGCAGCCTTTAATTTACCAAGCAAGCACGTCTCTGTCTTCACCTGCTTGGAGAATAGGAGACTCTGCTAGTGATATCCAGGACAAATACCAGTCAAGAGTAGGTGTGAGTATTAAATATACTGTATGTTGTATTTATTATGTGTTTTGTATAATACAATGTATTTATTATTATCATCATCATTATCATTATTATTTTCCTAGAGAAGGTCAAAGCTCTGTCTCCCATGTGTGAAAATGAGAATGCAATAAATGAGAATCCTATTACACACACACACACACACACACACACACACACACACGCTGCGGATGAGGGCCAAATACTTTTTTCTCAAGGCCTGGTGGACAAACAACAAGCATGTGTTAATGAAAGGTGAAATAAAACTCCAGAGGACGTAAACAGCACATTAACTCACAACAGGTTCTTTGTTGTCTTGGCGCTGATGGCTGTGTTAAAGACTGATATTTCATAACTTTACTTGTCATAAGGACAATAGCTTAGCTTTCGGTGTGTGTGTGTTTTTTTTTTTGCAGATTTGAGCACATTCCAGATAAGATTATGTTTGCATGCGTAAAGCGGAGAGTGAGCGAGAGAAACCAACTAAGAAACTGTTCGTTGGAATCTGCGAATGCTATCCAGTCGCCATTTAATGTAAATATGTCCTCTGTTGTCGGACATCTACATCTGGTCTATATGCCGCATACGTGCGTGTCTGGCTGGAGCGTGATTGTATGCGTGTGCCAGACGTGTGTATGTTTGCGTTTGTGTGTGTGTGTGTGTGTTGTTGAAGTGGGGAGCTTAAATAACCTACTTTTGTCTTGACAACAGCATCAGTTGTAGAGGTGCACATATGCAGAAAGCTATTTGGAAAGGCATCCTCTTGCCTGTCAGCTTTTATTATGCGGGAAGGTGTCATGTTTGTAACGAAGCTGAGTGCAGATGGCAGAGTGGAAGAAATGGATCACTAATTTTAACAATGATTAATGAACAGAGATGGAAAATGAATTACGCTCCACTATTGGAGGGAGGAATATTCTCTCTGAAAATGTTAACTTCGGCTGCCAGCCGGAGAGAGAGAGAGAGAGATGGTGATGAAGAGGGGGTGGGAGAGGGGGTCTGTTTTTTTCCTCATATCCTTTGTAAAGTCAACACTTCACTGGTTCCGCTATTACTTTACCATTTTGCCGCTCTGACAGACAGTGCTGTTCCATGATCTGTCTGTTGCGTCCAAGGACTGTAAAACTGGTCCTTCAACAGGTAAATATTGTGAATAGGTAACTGAGAGCATCATTTCTATTAAATCTCAAGAGTCGTCCGTTCATTTACTGGAGACTGTGGCAGGTAGCGCACATGCTTTGACATGTTTTGCGGGCGATCCAAGTTCGAATTTGGCTCCAAATTCCACTTTTCTCCGTTTCAATTCCTGTGGCTTCTATACTATCCAATGTAATGAAAATAAAAATAATTCTGAAATTAAGAAAATGCTTGATTCAAAGAGCTGTAAAATGTATAAATCTCAAGAAGGCAACTGAATAAGTATGTTAATAATATGTTTAAGCTCGAAGCAGAGCAGTTTGAGGAATTTTTAGCATCCCACAATAAGTTTTAATAAAATAAAACTGTAGGATATCATTGTCAGTCATCAATCATCTGTGCATGATATTATGGAGGAACGTATTTTGGAGAATCTTCTTAAAAAATCATAGAAAAAACAAAACAAAGAAACAATATAATAAGCATACGAACACAGCCTGGCTTCATGGTTTCATCTCAGGTGGGCGTTTATTTTTATTTTTTTAAGTTTAGTCATATTAGATATGTCTGTGGTGTTTTGAATTTAATTAAGCTCCTAATGGGAAATACCTCTAGAAAAAAACAAAAAAGAGACAACAACTACTACTTCTGGAAACAACATGTTTGTGTGTGTATGTATGTGTGTGCTAAAGAGCGCTCAGGTTACCCAGCATATGCTGAGTACTCAGAAAACATACACAATGCCTTTGGTGAACAAGGTAGAGAAAAAGCTCCTGGGATCCAATTTAGAATGTGACTTAAGGCATGCATGCCTTTGAGTATGTGAATGTGTGTGTGATTGTGTATCTGTTTGCGTGTGTGTACACATGTGAGCGAGTGTGTTCGTCTTGGCACTCTATTGAAATACTACAGGGTGATTAGAATTCCCCTTGCAGGCTCTGGGGGTGGCCCGCTTTGAGCCCCACATCTGTGCCCCTGCCCTCTCACTGCTGCCCTCTCTGTCAACCCCCCTCTCCTTCTCTCTCTGGGAGGCCTGTATTCTCAGGGTTCTGTGCTACTTTAAAGGGAGGTCAGGTTATGTAGTTCACAGAGTTTATGCCGTCCAGATTATTTATTTAGCGCTGAGCAGGAGTCTTTCAAAGCAGGATTGGGTTACGCTCAAGACTTTGTACATTTATGTCAGATTTTACCAATCTTTTTTTTGTATTCTGTACTGGCCTACATGTCTGTTATGGTTACAGAAATCAAAAAGGCCAAATAAATGGAGTCATTCCACGAAAGTGTGTTTAGCATGTGGGTGCTTTTATTGAATATGTATTCAATCATATGGGGTCTTTTAGGGAGGAATCTGTGAAGCTGGATTTAAATAGAAATAAGCAGATCCCTAATCATTTCAGGTTTTGTGGCACATTTCAGTGTGGATGTTTAAGGTGCAGTATCTGTTACAGCGTGATGTAGGATTTGCAGAGATGCTAGTATTGAAAGATGGGGCACTTAAAAGCTATATTAAATTTGTAGCTTGTGTCGTATCGGAGAAAGGCACTGTTACTCATTTCATGGGAAAGGGGCGTTCTTAAAGTTGTAGCAGCTCACAACAGCCTCTTCAATTTTAAGGGTATATGAGAAAGTTGAAATGGTTGTGAAGGTGTCACACATTGGCAGACATTTGGCTATTTTTCCTGATTGGTTGATTGGTGGTATTTTAAGTAAAATTATACATATTATTAATTAAAAAATATATTATGTTGCTGTTTTTGACAATTATTATCCTTTTTTTATCAAGTTGTATTTTGGCCTAATTAAAATGTCAAATTAATTATTTTTAATTATTTTAGTAAACAGTTTATAAAATACATTTTGTTGCAGCATTTATAATTGACTATCTTTTAATTAAATTGTGTGCTATCATGTAAACTAGCTTTATTTCGGACCACTGTGTTTTTTAAATATATATAACATTTCTTAAAATTGTATTAAAAAATTAAAATACATATAAATAACTGTATACATATATATTTGTATCAAACTCAATTTGTGATCACACACACAAGATATTTTTTCTGTTTGCTTTTGCTTTGAGGAAAACCAAAAAAAGCATCAATGACACTGATGACAGAGACACAGATGCTGATGATGCGGATGAGGGAAGAAAGGAGGTTTTGTTCTCAGGAAAGTGGCACCTTGGACAGGAATCATATTTTACCCCATCATCAAAGTGGCCTCCTCTCCTGCACCACATACAGAGCTCATGGTCTGTTTCAGGACGTGTCTTTATTGCACCTGAACCAGTGTGGAGCAACATTATAGGCTTCAGTTACACACAACTGATCCAGAGCATCCAGGGATATGAAACCCAAACGCTCAACCTGCTTTAAAGGCAATTCTGCAAAGAGTAGCATTTTATTAGAAAAAGCAACCGATTATCAGAGTTTTTTTTGTTGTTCTTTTTGCAGCTGCCACTTTTTAGCTGCACAAATATGGCTCGACTTTCTGAAGTTGTAATTACAGGTAAATCAAACGCATGGTTGCTGAATCTCTTGCATGGGCTGAGTTTGTTTACAGGCGCTTGTCTACCCCCTCGCGTGAACCTGTCTGTGTTCTTCCTGTGCCTCCTCCCTCGTACGCCCGGCTGCAGGTACGACTGCTTGGCACGGGGATTGATGGCGCCAAAAGAGGAGGATATTAAAGATGTCTGTCACGCTCCCCTCCTCAGCGAAACAAGTGGATGTGAACTTTTCAGCCGCATGCTGTCACCTCGCCTAATCAGGACGTGAAATCTGTATCCAAGCACAGTCATTTAACTTTTACCACTTCCTCCCCTCCTGCTGGAGAGAAGACAGTAAAGACAAAAAGAAAGAGAGAGAAAAGCATAAAGTGACAAAAAGGAGAAGAAAAAAAGCAGCAAAAAGAACAATCATGTTGGAAGTAATGATATTTTCCAAATAAACGCCCGCCTGTCAGACGCAGGAGACATATTCACTTCCCCAATGTAGCTCAAGGAGACAATTAGCAAACAGAGGTGACACGGTAAACAGGTGCAGCCATTATTCCAGGAGCTGCTGGCGATATATCCCCATCTCCCAGACTGATGAGGGATCATGTGACAGGAGGGGTGAATTATCTGTCTGTATCAGGGCTCGACTGATTGGGTCTGCCTGCCGTTTTACTCGAACATCTTCTGTCCTCCGAAAAAAGAGAAGAGATGAAAAGAGATGATGGCTTCACAACAAGCTCACAGGGTGGGATGTAGCGCTCCTACACTTCTCAGTTTTACATCTGTCTCGCTGTGCTGCTTCTCACGTGTTCTTTGTTTTCTGCTTTCTTCTTGTCCTGGACTCCTCCTGTCCTGATGCTCGCATCCTTCTTTTCTCAGTTTTCACTTCCTGCAGTTTTCTCTTAATCCGTAATAGGTCATCGTCCTGCGCGCAAGGTCAGAGCGGTTTGTAGGAATTGATTGCTTGGTGCTAAAGTGCTAATCAATGAGAACCTTTTTCTAGAAGCTTGGAAATGCGAAACATTTTTATTAAAATATGGAGAGAAACGTCGGTAAAGGAAGGTAATGTGTAATGGTAGGCCGCGGAGAATGATGTTGACCAAAAATCAATAAGTCTAAATCACTTTTTCAGCCTTTTTTGATTTAATGCTATTTTTGAAGGTGTGTTTGTTTTGCATTTGTTTTTGTATTATTATGTTGAAAACCACTTAAATGCAAACCCCGCCTCACAGCTGATTTCATTGGTCAACTCAATCACACAGCCAAAAGTTCAGACTTCAGTTCAGACTCCAAACCCTACAAACAATATTGTTAAGGGTACATTATAAAATAAAATAATGATAATAATACAAATGTATTATATATAAAAATAAAAATAAAAATTGAAGTTGTAAATATAGATTATTGGAATATGTTTAATGAGTCTTCCTACTTTAAAATATTGTTTTCAATTTAATGAGTTCTTTCTTTCTGTAATATTTTGTGAAAATATTATATTTATATTTATTTATTTATCTAAAATATTTATTTAATTATTTGTGAAATTTACTAGCAAATTCTGATTGAAAATTGGGTAACACTTTAGAATAGGGAACAATTTATTTATAATTAAATACAAATTTTCCCTCAATAAATTCCTAATTTGATGCTTATTAATAGTTAGTAAGGTAGTTACTAACTACCTATTACTCACTATTACTAACTATACTAACTATTAGTTGTTAAGATTAGGTATTGGGTAGGATTAGGGATGTAGAATAAGGTCATATAGAATAAGAAATTAATTTGTGCTTAATTACTACTAATAAATGGCTAATATTCTAGTAATATGCATGCTAATAAGCAACTAGTTAAGAGACCCTAAAATATAGTGTTACTGAAAATGGTTTCAAAGTAAATCCTACACCATTTTTTTCAATGTGGGGTTTTGGGTAAGGTTTAGAAGTTAGTTTTAGTGTATGACTTGATCAATGAAATGTCTTGGGCTAAACAACCATGTATGTTTTAGCGCCACTATTACTAGGATTGTACTTTAGACTATTACACTAGAATTCTGTTGCTAAGGCTGCTGACAAACTACTGGCTCTATATGACTCGCAGGATCCATCATAAACATGTGCCGTCCAAAGCAATTCCGTAAATACGTACACTCATAACTCAATAAACTCCTACATGACGGCCTCGGCTTCAGAGAGGAACATGTACCGTACAACCACGTAAAGCACTGCTCACTTTCTGTAATTTTTTTTCGATATCCAGAGGACAAAATCAAACATGCAGAACAAATCGAGAAACAAAACACAGACTTCTGCAGAGCCCCCGAAGACGCTTTGCGTGTCGTATAGCTTCCGCCTACAAACCCCTTCGCTCTTGTGTTTAATCTGTAATATAGGCAAACATTATCCATCAAACCTTCATCTCTCTCATGAAGCATCCTAAAAATCGTCCGTTTTTTCTCCATCCGATGATTGACATGGCACATAGGCGCTCTGTCTCTGACAGTTTAGGCAGAATTAGTTGGAGTGGCAGCCGTCTTGCTAGGAGTTAATGATAATAATTATTTAGCATTTTTTATTGCAGGATAATTATTTAAGAGGTTCATGTAGTCAGCAGTGTAATCAGTAAAGAGCGATTACAGAAAATCCACAGGCAAGCAGATGGTAGCTGTTGTGTTTTTTTTGCTCTTTCTCTTCCCCACTCATATTAAACTAGCAGGCATTATACCAGCTTAGGCAAGAGGACAATGGAAAGGGCAAATGATAAAATTATAATCTCTTCACCATCTAAAAGAAAAAAAATCTATAATCAGTGTCATAATTAGGACTTTTTGGTCCTGGGTGCCAACACTGGCCAATCAACCCGACCCTATGTAACAGCAAAAGGTCCTTCAGAAACAAAGAGACATTCTTAAACAGAAATGACTGACCCCGTTACTTTGTCTAATAGTAGAGAATGTATCGCTTTTGGTGTTTGCACGCAATCAACAATAGCAAGGTCGGGACTTCTTTTTCTTTTCTTTTCTTTTAATCCCACTTTTTACAGTACATTCCCACTGTACTGCTTTCTGGGCTAGTTGTTCAGTGTTGTTTTATTAATTAAAAAATCATAATTTATTTATTTATTTACTTTTTTGCACTCTATTCGACAAGCAAAAGCAAAAGCTCTCTCTCTTTCCAGGGTCGGAGTGATCAGTACACAGAGGCTGCTGCCCTACATTCCTGACTAATTGTATAATTGGAAAAAGCTCTCCAAATGAGCGGCCCCCTTTCGCAAGTGCAATCTTCCCAGTGCTTTCCCCTTCAAAGCAAATCACAAAAGAGCATTTTGGGAATAATAATCATTTAAAAAAGCATCCATTATTAATCCAAAATAGTAGAACATCACCAGAGCTGTCGCAAAAAATGCCACCTCTAGAGCCACCACACACACGCAACACTGGCTGTCGGAGTTACGAAATACTAAAACAACATGTAAAATGGATGATATTGATATTCGCTTTTTCTACTCCGATGGGCCTTGATCCTCTACTCAAGGCGGTATTTGCTGTCCCTTCTCTTTGACGTTCAAAGATCTACCTGAGAGTTGTCTGCACGCTCATATTTTACAGTTATGCCTGTGCTCATAGATGGATTGGATTTTTAGATTTATGGGTCCTCGCACGCACTCCGTCATTCGTTACTGCGATGGCAGCGAGACGGTGGGATGATTTCTGAGGTCGACGGTGTCGCAAAGTGCAGTTAAAACGAATCTGTTAATTAACCCTATTGATCAGTCAAAAAATAGAGGCAAATGTGATTTGCATACAGCAGGCACGATCAATGCTTTAACTGATTTTTCATCTCCCTTTTTTTCTCCAAATCTGATTTCCTCTGTTTTCAAAGTGAGAGAAAGGGAGTCGGGCCTAATGCCCATCGATCCGCCATCGCATAGACACGAATACAAAGCGTTTTATTATGCAGCGAAGGGTAGGAACATATTAGGAACATTTTGACTTCAAAGTTCAATACGTCGTGTTAGGAAACATCCTTCTTTCTTCCTTCGTCTCTTTTCTCCGGAGCCGATGGCCATGAATCTCGCCGTTCCTTGTGCGCACTGTTCCTGTTGCTTCTTTAAAACAATGATAATTAAAATGCAGTCACAGTTTTGCTCTGTGAATATTATACTTGTGTATTAAATACTACTCTAATTGTTAGCTGAGTGGAACACGTATTATTAATAAGGTGATATTTCTTCAGGCAAAACCAAATCTGTTCCCTTTTTCCTGATTGAGTCGCAAACAACAACAAGCAACACGACGAAGTCTAAAAAAAGGGTGGGGGGAAACAATAGGTGTTAAAAAAGCAATATGCTGCGTTTTCTCAAGAGCATCTTATTATAGCGTATTGATTTATAAGGCTTTAAATGTGATCCGCCGTGCAACAGTCAAGGGCAGAAAGAGAAGAAGAAAACGGAAAGGAGGGAGAGAGAAAGCGGAAGAAAGAGATGGCTACGCAGGGGCTTAGTGGCAGCCATCGGGTGCTGGAGAATGCCCTGCGCTGAATAGTTTTGGAACACAAAAGGGTAATTGTTTTAGCCCAGATGTTGCTTTCGCACAACAAGCAGGATACAATGTTCCTACTGAGCTGATGAGCCCAATCAGTAGAATGATTAAAAATTGATTTTGTCCCTGTAATTACAGTATGTAAACTACTTAGCCAGGATTGCAAAGGAAGTGATTTTCTAATTACGTATATACTCTGGTGTCTAATGATTGGTTTTTTGAAGTAATGAAGAGAGGGTCCTAACGACTCCTCTGTGTTCTGTTGGTTAAGGGGAAAAAGCGGTAGAGAGAGCAAGGAAGAGAGAGATGGGGAGACCATCGTTAGGGCAAAGGCAGCAGACAGACAAAGAGCTCAAATTGAATTTTTTGCCACGGTAAAAGGCGAAGGGATTGTGTTTGTTAACATGCGAGCCGAGCGCTAATGGTGGCCGTGACTTGTGTGGGGTCACCGGTCCGACAATCTGGACTCTCCAATTAAATCCCCCTGGAATCATCATTACCACCAACACACACACACACACACACACACACACACACACACACACACACACACACACACACACACACACACACACACACACACACACACACACACACACACACACACACACACACACACAATATTGTCATGTTTTTGACTTTAACATTTTAATATAATTATTGGATTTACATACTGTACTTGTTTCTTGTTTAGGTGACCAACAGCTTATGAAATGAAATAATAGGGCCTCTATGGTCAGCTGTCGAAAAACAAAACCACCAAAGTGAAACAATGAAGCTAATCTTTTTTTTTGGATCATAAAGAAAAGGCTTTTGTTACAGTTCTTTTTTATTTATTTAATGAATTTATCCTCTCAAAAGCTACTGCTTAAAAACAATATGTTTCAAGATCCTCACAAGTCTTTGCTTTCTAAGGAGGTCCCTGGATGTCAAACCCATAAAGCACATATTTGGTCTGTTGAAAACAATTTCAGCCCTGCTTTTAAATTCTTTAGCAACAGATTAGAGTAATCTGATAACGGTTGGCATTCTCCGAAGCGAACAGGACGGAAAAAAGAAAACAAACAAACAAAAATTCCACACAATCGGAAGCCATGCTCACGCAGCTTTGCATTGTGGGTGGATTTGGGGGGTGACACAAATCCAGATTCATTATGACGAACAAAAAACTTTGAGGAAAAGAAAGCGAAGAGCGACAGAGACAAAGAGAGAGAGAATCGCTCCAGCTTTGAAATGCTGCCAGTATCAAACTGTACTTTTCAGACACAGTTGATTGGGAGAGAAGCCGATAGCGTGGTGCAGTCTGTCTCCTTTAATAATTCATTTAGTTAGGCTATGATCTATCATTTTGTACCTTTTGACATGCGATATTGAAATTTAATATTGCATCAATACAAATGATGTATTGCCAGTCGGCGTGGGGATGTGGATGGGAAAGCGATCTTTGTATGCCTTTCGCTTTCCCTCCTTCTCTTTTCAAAGCTAGATTGTACTTGAACACAAAGGCAGATGTTCAGTAAAGAAAGCCTCTCTTCCACAACTTTGATGTGTATGTTTAAAAAAATGATATCTTTAAAGACTCGCGGAGCACTCGCTGTCTTCGGCGGGGGTGCGGGAGTATTTTGTGCGTGTGGTGAAAGTGAAGATGATGGCACCAAAGCTCAGAGGAAGAAAGCAGACTATTAAAGAAGATGATATCTTAATTTCACCATTTTAGGAGCATTAAACAGTGTGACTGTAACATTATATGACATGATATACACCATTGTTCAAAGGTGTGGGGTTGTTAAGATTTCATTTATATATATATATATATTTTTTTTTGAAATCTTATGCTCATCAAGGCTGCAATTGTTTAATCAAAATACAATAAAATGTAATTTTGTTAAATATTATTACAATTTAAAACTGTTTGTATTGTAATTAATTTTAACATATTAAATGTAATTTATTCCTATTATGGCAAAGCTGACTTTTCAGCAACCATTACTCCAGTCTTCAGTGTTACTTGATTTTTTGGAAATGATTCAATAACGCTGATTTGGTGTTCAAAACCATTTCTTATTATTATCAATGTTGAAAACAGTTGTGCTGCTTATGTGGATACTGTAATGCATTTCATTCACACTTCAAAAAAAAAAAGATCGTACTGCTCCCAAACTTTTTAACGGCAGCGTAGTGTGCCATGGTTTGCAGCATACATCTTCACACCACCATTTTTGTTGTCGTCTTTGAGGAAGTGTATTTTTGGGCCGAAGCCCCTTTCGTTTTTCAGTTAAAGCTGTCTTTATGACCTGTGATTTCTGACACTTGTTCTGTAGGCACTGCGAGCTAGTGCTAATGATATCCGATGAGTCTCTCCCATGCTCCACCCCGCCACTGTCATTAGCACATGGCTTGCCTCCAGTTTACTCTCGTACAATGGCAACGAGAGCCGGATGTCAATTAGACTTTCTAGGGGTAAACACTGCAGGTGAAGACGAATAGGTGACATTATGTACAAGAAGATATATTTATAAGATTTTTAGCATGTTGTTTAAAATCAGGATAAAATATGTTCTGTTGAAGCCTTTGGATTGTTGGTTTTGTGTTGATTGATTTGTGTTGAGGAATGAAGGCTGACCTGTAGGAGCTTCTGTCTGTCTGTCTGGATACATCTGTAGAAAAAAGGTCTAAGTGCCAAATTATTTGATCATATTTCTAGTAGTATTCATTTTGCATTCATACATTTTGAAAAAAAAAACACAAAAAAACAAACAGCAACACATTTATACTATTGTTTCTGTTGCAAAAGTTTTGATTTACAAATGTCAAGAGGAAACTATTTTCTTCTTTTAATGTACTTGTGAGGACATGTTTGTTGTTATTTTCATTTATTTAATTTTATTTATCTATTTATGCATTTATTTTTTAATCATGCATATTGGGGATATTCATTTTACCTGAACTATTTATTGCCTTTACATAAATACATACATACATACATAATAAATAAAAACATAAAAATCCCTACACAGTTAAATTTTACATTTTTACAAGCCCCACTTAGAAAAAACAATATTTATATGTTATAGTATATTTAGATTGAAGTCATTATCTTTTAAGTTAGATTTTTTATGTATTTTTGAATAATGTAATAGGTTCGCCAAAACACACACAAAAAAACAATGTCATTGGCCCATATGTGTAATGCATGTGTATTTGCATGCAAGCGTTTTCTCTGTCATCGCATTGATGGACTTTTGTGACACTTCATATTAGAAGTCTGAGGCAGCAAATAAAGATTGATTCAGACGAAAAAAAACAAAAAAATGCATATGATATCTCAACATATATTATGATTTACTAGTTTGTGACATGTTTGGGCACATATGCATACACATAATCAACTGTCCCCATGTATTCATGGGAGGGCTGGCGTGTTATTAAAGCCATATGACATAATTGCATTTGATGTGGAATAAGCTGGGATTCGGTGTCTCTCCCATGTGAGGATGGCAGGAGTGATGGACGAGCACATTAGAAGCAGGGACAACATTAGATTTGCTCAAAATTATTGATCTTTTGTTTGCCAGCCAAGTCGGCAATAAATAACCGAATAACAGAGACGCGACTCATTATCATCGTGCCAACTGACAGACCTCTATCAAAACTACTCTCGTGCCTCCTGCCCCCTCTCTCGCTCTCATCCGCCCGCTCACTTTCTCTCAGAGTCACGCTGATATTAATCTGCTTTTAATTCCTATACTTTTATAGCTCGTGCTTTAACTTTAGGCCTCGCTGTCACTATCTGATTCCCTTAAAATTTTAATCCAGACGTGATAACCTGTATTATTTCGTATTTTACACACCCGCATTCAGAGGCTCTCTGTTTTATTCCCACCTTCTTAGTGGAAAAAATCCTTTTATCACACAATGGGTAATTTATATCCATTACCAACGTTTTCAATCCTTTTCAGGGCTGCTGTCAGTGCCTTTGGCACCCTCATGATTAATGTGATCTAATAATAGTGTGCCATTATATTTCCTTTAGTAAAACATGTACCAACATCCTATTCAGCCCCAACCAAATTCATTGCCTCTTAGAATGGTTCTCGCCCTGCTTGAGCTGAAAGACAAGATTGCTATTTTTGCACAGGGAATGATTGTGGAGAGATTCAGGATACCATGGGCTCGTGTTTAGCATCATTTGAGGCAAGAGATGATGCGATTGTGTGTGTGTGATGGGAGTGATGTACCGTCCCGGCGAGTTACTGTGTTCACCAGGTTATGTGTCTCGGTGCTATGCTTGTAGAAAAGCATGAGTATGTTCAGAAGAATCATTCTTAAGCCCTCTCTTGTTCTCTATCAGTCATTGCATTCACGAATACATCAATTGCGAATACATCAATTTTAGCAGCATCTTTAACGGAGTACTGGTATGTGTTATATATAGTCTGTGCTGTAATGGTGTGTGTGTGTGTGTGCCTGTCATGGTTTTGTTTATTACCCGTGTGGTTGGTGGTGAGGACCGGCTTGCGGAGGGTCCCACCGCTGTGTGAAATTGACATCAGATGGTCATGATGACTGGAACAATATCACATCCAGTCTTCATTTAGCAAGGGGCAGTCGACCCCTGAGACTACACTGTGACCCCCACACACCGAGCACCATCCACAGCTGTCAACGCTTCCCTTTTAACAGCATCTCCCTCTCTACTACTTAGAACTTGCTTTTACGTCTGTTGCCAAGCTCTGCTAAATTGTTGCTTGCTGTGTTGTGAGAGAAGTATAAAATCAACTTTACAATCTTCACTTAAAAATGTTTCCATTAAAATGTATTAACTTTTAATTCAATTTCATTTTTTAAAAGTACTTAATTTAAAATAAATTACTTTTATTTCACTCCTCAAACCAATCAAATTCGGCCAAATTCCCGCCTCTGCCTTACATTATTTCCAGCTGAATATTCTGTTTCACACAGAAATTCATACTATTACAGAACATAAATGCATTGTGTGCGCTGAAAAAAATATTTTCTGAAGTTGTAAATAAAACAAATATAACAGTAATAGGTCAGCCTTTCTGCTTCAAAATGTCACGTTTATTTCATTACTAGGGGTTTATAAGTAAAAATAGTTAAAAAGTCAATTCTGCAAACAAAATGTCACATTATGATATGCAATGCAATGCAATGCATATTTACATATGCACATACTGCATACATAAACAGTATTGCATAAAATGTTATGAGTACTGAGAGAGCTGAGGTCCTTTAAGGTGAATAAGAGTTGTGATTCCTGTGGTTTGAGTTTCATCAACTGAAAACAAATGACAGATAAACATAGATATGTGATGTGGAATCTGTCATTTTCATATGTGAAACATTCTGTATGTTTCCTTTAGTACTTTTCTTTTTATTAATTCAAAGGGATTATGGAAGGGAGTGAGGCAATAAGAAAAACATAACATTTGTTTTGGCCGTGCCGATGCTACATAACCTTAAAAAAAAAAAAAAAAAAAAAAAGCTAATAAAAAACATAGGCAGCCCAAACAGCAAGAAGGAGAAATTTCATGACCGTGTACTTCTCAGTCAGGTCAGCAGTGTGTGTGTGTGTGTGTGTGTGTGTGTGTGTGTGTGTGTGTGTGTGTGTGTGGTGAGGGGCTGGTGGTGGTTAAACAGGTGAGTCATATCCTCCTTCTTCCCCCCGCCCTGTTTAACCGGGGAAGCCCTTCAGGCAGGTGGGGGAGGGAGGGGTGGGCAGACGGGGGGACAGCAGAAGAGATTGCTTGCTGTGAGCTCAGCATTTCTAGGGCCCAGACCAGAGCTAAGCAGAGAGAGAGAGAGAGAGAGAGAGAGAGAGAGAGAGAGAGAGAGAGAGAGAGAGAGAGAGAGAGAGAGAGAGAGATGTTCCTGCTGAATAAACCTCCGTCTGAGCCGTGACTACGCGCACGCCTGGTGGCACCACCGCCTGTCTGTAATTCCCATGATGCAAGCCGTATGGGGTGATGATGATGACCATAATGATGAAGATGATTATGATGACTACCCACTTTGTGGCTTTATATCATCTGTCCCCATACATGTGGATGAGCGCAGAAGCTAATTCCCCTTTAATCTCCTAAATGTTACGCCATAGTGGAGACGCTCGTAGCAACAGCTCTTTAAATAACACGTTACAGGACAGGCCGGTCACGCCACATTCATCGAGAAAAAAAAAAAATCATAAGTTCTCAGAGAAAAGGTGCAAAATGTTTATCTTTATGTGTACAACAGCTTGTCATTGGGAGAGTACTCTTAAAGAGATAGTCCACACAAAAAATAAAAAACTGTCGTCTTTTACACCCCTAATGTCATTCCAAACTTGTATTCATTTCTTCTGTGGAACACTAAAGATATTTTGAAGAATGTTGGTAACAAACAGTTTCGTTCTCCCGTTGACTTCCATAGTAAGGGCACAAAATGGTGACAGGATTTTCATTTTTGTGCTTTAATTAACCCTAAAGTTCCACAGTAGTACCTTAAGGATATATATATATATATATATTAGGGTACTTATATACACCTTTTATGGGTACACTCTTAAAAATAAAGGTGCTTCACGATGCCATAGAATAACCTTTTTGTCTAAATGGTTCCATAAAGAACCTTTAACATCTGAAGAACCTTTCTGTTTCACAGAAGGTTAATGTGGCGAAAGAAGGTTCTTCAGATTATAAAAACCTAAGGAATAGATGGTTCTTTAAAGAACTATTGACTGAATGGTGATTTGTGGAACCAAAAATGGTTCTTCTGTGGCAGCGCTTTAAGAACCTTTTGAAGCATCTTTATTTTTAAGAGTGTAGATAAGAAACAAATGTGTCCCTTTAAGAGTCCTGCCCAAGTTCAACCACTACTTTTTTTTGCAGAACCAAAAAATGTGGCCTGAATACAGTGAATTTGGAAGCAGCTATACCTGTGAAGCTCGGGGCGAGGTGGTCCCGATGGGAGGACATGAGCGGGCGGGTTAGCTCACCTAAAAGCTATTTCTAACGGAGCCGGTGGAAAGGCCCATATAGGCGAGTGGCAATATGGTGTGAATATGTGTCGCTCATCTGTTGATGGCACATTTTAAAAACAAATTATTAAATAAATTAATTTTAAAAAGCTGCTGCCATGATTTATATCTATTTATATTGAAGTCAAGATGGCCTGCGAGCTTGACACCTAAATGCAGTGGTGCAAAACCATTTTCTCTATGCTCTTTCACACTCTCGCTCTCATTTCGCCTCTTGCCAAAATCAGAAGGATGACTTGAAATAAATATGTGTCATAATTCTGAGCAGAGTGGGAAGATACGCAGATTATGTCTATGCACGTGTGTGTGAGAGAGCAAAGAGTCCTGTGGTTATGAACCTGCATTGTAGTACTGTAAGGGTTTGAATAATTGAGAGTGCACATTATTTTGAAATGCCATTGTCTCTCGTTACGTCAGCGGTTCTGATATAGAGGGCATCAGACGCCTTGGGAAATGTGAAGGGTTGATGCAAACCTGGCCGGCACCTTTGACACGAGAGGTGGGATTTTGTCACAGAGGTGGCGTTGATGCAGACAAGTCCGTCTTGTATGTGTGTATCATGGCCTCATATGACCAGAACCATTGACGAAGACGCAAAATACAAACCTGCCATATTTTATTCATACTTCAAAAGTGTCCTGGTCTCTATGAGTGCTAGCCACAGATCAATCTCAGGGATTGCACAAGGCAGCCAGTGGGTAGAAAGGGAGGCGTTATCGATTTATCAGTGGAATATAGTGTGTGTTTGCTTTAAATGGCCACACTAAACCCAGCTCTCACGGACTTGACATGCTGACATTTACACACAAATACAGATACATACGCATACGTATACAGGAGTGATGGATGGAGCCACACACACACATAGACACATTTTCGTACGGCTAAATATGTACTAAAAATAAGTCTAATATACACATCCTCTGAGCTGATAGGTTTACCTTGACACACACACATAGCTTTAAAAAAGCTATCACATCGCTGTATTGTGAGCGGATGGCAGATTCTCACTTATGGATGGTATTTTTCAATTTTCAACCACACTGAGCGTTGCACCTTTTTTCACGGAGCCACACACACATGCATAAACACACACACCTGGCATGCCGACAGCAGAGGGCTGGGTGGAGAGGAGCTTGTAGCGCGAGATGCAGCATTGCGGGCCATAAAAAGGATAGTTTAACAATTGATCGGCAGAGCAGTGGTTGAAATGGCAGCTGTAAATCAATTTTATCTCTCAGCCTCTAAAGAGTGTTTTCTAATGAGGTTAATGTCTCATAATGACCAAATTCCGCCATTTAAGAGATGCCCTCAAGGTGTGCATGCAAGATAGATGTCGCCCAGTCCTGAGTTAACGCAAGACGACCCCACACGCAGGAGAGAAGGTACACCTATGATGAATTCTGTGTTTTATGTATAAAAATGAGAGTGGAATGATTGTGGGTGAAGTCAGAGGGGAGATTGGGACCAGGGTTGGGACTTGGGTGACAGGATCTGAAAGGACAGAATGACCAAGCAGTTAATATGCTCACAATCAGGCTGGGCTTGGAAGCTGGGTCTGGTAGTCTGGTATGTTAGCACACAAAAATACACCAGAAATTAGGTTCTTTACAACATAAATAACTAGTGATATTATATGTATTATTTAGTATAAGTGTGAAATGTAAAATATACAAAACAAATAAAATGTGTATGTGCAGTGTGTATATATAATCACTACTAATAGCATAAACATAAGTGTAAATTACATTATTTTTACATATGGGTATTGTCTACTCACACACATTTCTACACTCCAGCCTCGGCTTCTCGGGTGTAAAGAGAGTTTGCCGTGCTCAGCTGTTTGTACCCACATAAGACAAAGATTAATTCAAGCTCTGCACACAAGAAGAAATATTAAGAAAACAGTCAGGTCCTAAGGCTAACATCTATCATAAGAGCCCTAAAGCTATTACTATGATCTAATCAGGTTTAATATGATATCCTATCAAAGCTCTGTCCAAAAAAGCCCTGCCCCAATTCTAAAACCACATCAACTGAACTGATGACACAGGCTAAATTGTTTCTATTTCTTTTCAGCCATGGAATATGCATGAAATGTAAACACACTCTATATAATTAAACATAAAGAAGGCATTGAAAATGTCATTGAAACTGAGTACTTTGTAGCAAAGAACACCTACACTTTGTATTACCAACTACTTGTGTAGGTGCTCTCAAATCAGAGCTTTGAATTACGAGTAAACCATTGCTTCCAAGTCCACTCATGTATATACCCTTCAGATATTTTCCTTAGCCCTTTCCATCGCTCTCTCTCTCTCTCTCTCTCTCTCTCTCTCTCTCTCTCTCTCTCCCATCACTTTCTGTGCTTTAATGAATTGAGCGGTAGATGAGACGATTTTTTGGGGGGATTAGGCTGTCGTGGCTGTGCGGTGCAGGCACTGACCTATAAAGAAGGCCTTTAAGGAGCCTCATTAATCCACCTGTCCAGGAATACTATATTTATATGTGTCCCTCAGATCTGGGCTGAGGTGCTCAAATACGATGTGGAATTACCACTGCTGGCACCCAATTCATTTCCAGCATGATTAGTGACACAGCCACACGGAGGACGCTGTGGGTGGCACACGGTGCAGACGCTGGGGTCTTTATATGGGTAGGCCGGCATAGTAGGAGCGTGTATGTGTGCCACTGTACTCTTATGATGGTTGTGCTTTTTTGAGAATGTATATAAAGTAAAACCTCTGTGCAGTACACTTTCGAGCACTCACACACACACACACACATACTTGGTTGGGTATCAGATATGTAGTCTTTCTACGATTCCCTTCCCACAGGAATCTCGTTCTCACCCTCCGTCCACCTCTAAACATCCGTCAATGACCCCCATAAAAGCAGCATATACCCTATTTTGATCTGTTCACATTTTGAAGCACCACTTGCTCTAGATGAGAGTCTTTCTCTCACTCCCTCTCTCTCACTCAATTTTTTCATCCTCTCTTTGATTGATATGTGAAATAAGTCCCTCTCCTGCTCTCTAAAGGCAGTCGGTGTTGAAGGCCTGAAAGGTGCCCATTGTCAATGCAAGAGCACTTTGTCAGGAAACAATTCTGTTCCCAAGGCCCTGAGGACATGTTAAAAAAGATACAGCCCCCATTGTGTACTATAGGAACTTTAATTTTGCTTGTGAGGTCATTTTAATCCTGATGAATTTTTATAGTCGCTGTGGCGCTGAATGGGGAGCAGTGCTAATGCTTGATTAAAAAAAAAGAGAGAGTGAGAGAGAGGAAAAAATCTACCACCCACAGACCACCTAAACTTAAGGCCAGACAGAAAGGAATTGGAGAAGCTTTTGTTGAGGGACACATTGGGGTGTATTTAAGTTTACAAAGGACTTCTTCTCAATGGAGACTGGTTTCTACATGGAAGCTTAAAATCAGTGGGGGCTTAAAGATAGCAGTAGTGTGAAGAAACAGCGGTCATCGACAAAGCGCGCGGAGAGCAAATTTGAAAAGGAGAAGGATAAATAATGTGATAGTTTTCGCTCTCCTCTTCACCTCCATCCTCTCAATATTAATGAGGGCTTTACAGAAATGTGAGGCTGCGCTGCAATACCACACCGTAAAAAAGACGGAAAGGGGAAGGCAAGCAGGAAACACAGAAGCATCTGTAATTGAATTAACAGAACGAAGGTGCATGTAAACGCGCTGTGGAGGAAATCTCACGCCATATTTTACATTGTTTTGTCTCCTTCTTCGTACACATTTAGCATCAAAGTTCTTCAGGCAGCTACAAAAGCGAATTGTTGTGGTTCCTGGCCCTCCCTTCTTCTCCTCCTCCTTCACCGGTAACTTTTGGGTTTACTCAAAGATTTAGCTTAATCCCCATTTGAACACTGAGACTTGATCTGGTGTTTACATCACACTTTTATTTCCTTCGTCTTTTTTGTACATTTTCAATGTTTTTGTTGTCGGTCTGACTCTTTGTCTTGTTTTGTGCCGACCTTTGAATGCGTCTGTGAATGCGGTTGAAGGCGACGCGATGCAACCAGACGAATGCGAATGGGCGCACCTACAACCAGCCAAAAGTGTGGCATCTGTAGATGAGAATTCAATTAAACCACTCCTGACATGCAGTAATTTATCCATAGTAGATTTTGGTTCATTTTCCCTTCATCTCATCACCCTCTTCCTGCCTCAAAGTTTTTTTTATGCACTGTTGTTTAATGAAAACAAAATCCTGTTTTCAGAATAGGGACCGGCTGTCTGACTCATGCTCGGCTATTTATATAATATTCAGTCTTTCCAAATGGGAACATGTTATGCCTTGTGCTAAATGCATCATTTGCATCACTCAGTGCTGTATTTGGAGATGTTTGACTATTAGTCTTTGAACTCGAGTCCGATATAGCCCGCGCCGCACAGCCTGGGTGTTATTCCTCTCCCCGCCCCCGTTGTCCCCTCAAAGTTTCACCAAAAACACTTTCAAAAGCATCGTACGTGAAATGTTAAAGATCATAAGCGGCTATGAGTGTCATTGTTTGGAAGACCCTAAAACTGAGTTTTCTTTTGCGATGATTCACTCTCACTGAAAGTTTACAACCCAGTGACTTCTCGTTCATCTAATTGGGGGGTAAAACTTTCTTTTCCCTGACTCTGCTCTCTGCACCCACCTCTCCGGCAGGGCTTTCAAGAGCGCACCGAGCATTAATATGGACACCTGCTTTGTTCCTGGCAGCCGCTCTCCGCCGTACGTTCATTTCCCCTCTTTCATCATCTTTCAGTGGTCCTTCTCCAAAGGGCCTACCTGATCTTACAGCAGGGCTGAGGTTTCACTCTGCCACCCATCTTCCAAAGATAGCAAGCGAGCGAGCGTGCATGCGTCTGTATATATGTTGGAGGTCTACAAAGTCTAAACGACAAAAAAATCGTAATGTTGCATGCGCTTGTGCAACTATTTACAATCTACAATGTACCATAACAAAGCAAAGAGATCAAATGAACAATCAAACTCCAATTCTTCATTTAATTAAATCTGGCTGAGGTTAAGCAGGAGACAGAGAGCTGGGAGGCGGAGAAAGAAGTAGTAAGAAAGCAAGGGAGAGAGGGAAAAAAAGAATACAGAGGAGGGCACAATATGTTCTGTTACATTATACTTTCTTAGCTGGGAGAGAGGCAAAAGGGCAGTGAAAAGGAATACTTGCTATTTAATTACTGTCAGCTGAATGAGCTGTGCTCTGTGCTGTTCTCCTCAGCCCCTCCCTGATGTAAAAATTCTTATTCACTTAGTATGTAGGTCACATTACAGTGGTGTCTGGTTATTGGACATGGGCTTAGATAACTGTTTGTTGAGTATTAAATGCTTTTGCTGCCTCAGCACCCTTTCTAACTGGTATTTTTCACACAGCTGTGCTACTGAAAAGAGGCAACGCTGCTGCAAAAATCACGCCGCTGTCCCAACACCCCTCTGCGAATGCAGAGCCACCCATAGGGGTCTTTAAAAGAGGCGCCGTCTGCGTAAAGTATTTATCTTTGTGTTTATAAGGGAACAGAGAAGAGTTTACATTTAAAAACGTCTGATAAAGAAGCATAGCCGCATAGCAGATGGGAAAGAAATGTGAAAAAATGTAAAGAATTTTAAAAGGAGTCACAAAAAAATCTGTGGTAAACCCGATGACCCCCAGGTCCCAAGGTGTTAGTCAGGCAGACGAATCGCTGCTTTCTTTCTGCTAATCTGTGTTTGCTTTGTGTGACCTTGCTTGCGGCTAATGTGCGTTGTTCTCACAATGCCTAATGGGTGGATTGCCACATTGCCACAACGTTGCCACAACATAGCCACAATTGTGTGCCTCTCAGCTGGTCCTTTCCGTTTCTTTTTTCCTCCATTTTTTTATTTCTTTCTCGTCTCATTCTCTCTCTCCCTCCCTCTAGTCTGGGTAGAGAAGAGCCCAGATGGTGATTGATTTTTCGAGTGCTGACATCTCTGCTTGAGAAGCCTTGTGCTCCTCTTCCTTTGTGCAGAGCAAGTCAGGCACACTAACATCATGATGCGATCAGCGGTTCCATACCGCCACCACTGACTAGAGCCATTGATTGACAGATCACGCACTCCACACACCGCCACACACAACAGAACGAAGCAAGTACTTAAAAAAAGCCAGAAGACAGAGACGGTTAAGAAGTGGAGTAGAAAGTCACTTGGGAGACATCTGAGACCTTAAAGCAAAGCTGTGTGGTAAATCTCAAGACACAACCAACAGGACCACATTGATCTGGAGAGACACCACACTGTTCCTCCATAGCGGCGATGGATAGACGTTTGCTACTGTGCAAATTTGCTACGGGTCCATTGAGTCGACTCCAAAGCTCAAATGATGTCATTGGCTAACTAGCCATTCTCAGGCCATTGCCTCTGTTTGCGTGACTAAATACATACAATTAAGGACTCGGCACTTCTCAATCTCTATGAACTCATTGTTAGCCTGGGTTCAAGTGCACTGATAATGGGGGCCGGGGGAAAACAGGCGTATCATCGTGGTACCACACACACACACACACAGGGCTGGTGGGTAAAATAAATGTCTCATTATCTGACGCATTCTTCGCCCAACAACTCTCTCACTTTCTTTCTTTCTCTCTCTCTCTCTCTCTAATTTGTTCTTTTGTTTTCCTTAGGCACTCCATTTTCATGGAGGTATGACATTGCGTTAATACATGCCTCTCTTTCTTGCCATCTCTCTCTCTTTCTTTCTCTCCACTCTGCTGCTAATTCTCCAGTTAAATGCATCATTAGTCATTTAGGGTGGTGTGAAAGTGGCTGGACAGTGGACAAGAAGACCCAAATTTGCAACTTGATGAGGAAAAATAAAAGGCTGATAGATCTATGATAATGAAAGTAATCAGCCCTGAATATGGACGCAAAACGAAACAGTCCAGAGCTAATTCTGCTCTCATTATATTCCGAGCAGATAGGGCCGAAGTGCCTGCATAGATGGAATCATGGTATTCCTCTCTTTCTGGAAAGTAGCTCATACCAGAGACTGCAGTGTTGAGAACTCACAGAGACCTTTATCGCAATCTTACGTAGGGGAACAGTGCACTCGGGTCATCTGCAGATTATTAGAGTAACAGTTTTTGTGCCCCACCATTTCCCTTAGTTTTCTTTATCTCACCTAACATAGATAACCTGGCAGCGGAGACCATCTGAGACATGGGGTGGGGGTTTAGTGGTGAGAGGGGTTCTCTTAACCTCCAGTGAGGGGTGTGCTTGCAGCTGGAACGGCAGGCTGGAGGTAAATGGATCTTATTTTGAGGAGTGTCAACATGTGTAAGGGTGCCCACGGCTCATTGCACGGCCCTGATCCCTCCGCAGATACGCTGATGGATGAGGGGCAAGGGCCCAGCCCCAACAAGGCCTGCTCTGCGCTTCTCTCTTCCTTATACTTCCATCTATATCCATCTATCTCTTTTTCCTAACAATACCTCCTTTCCCTTTTTCTTCATCTCTTTGTTTTTCCATCCCACACAAATGTATTTTCCGTCATGCCTCACTTTCCCTATATCTCTTTTACCTATGCTTCCTCTTCCTCAATAAATTATCCATTTGTCATAGGTTGTCTCCTCTTTATCTTTCGGCCTCTTTTTTTTCCTTCAGTCAGCACATTTACATGCATTTTAAAAGTATGAATTAGGTTGTACTGAAGCAATAATGTGTCTTTTTATAGTGTCATGTACAAATATTTTAGTACATTTGAGCAGATCATGTGTTCATCCAAATTAGGCTTTTTTATCCGTTCTTCTTTGTCCAACTCATTGATTTTTTTTTTTTTACAAGTACATCAAATGTGCATGTTAAATTTGTAATGTAAAGTGAGTTGTGACAGTTCTTCTTTACTGATTTGGAATGCACATCCAAGATAAAAAAAATTGTTTGCATAATCACTAAAACAATAACATTATCATGTTTGGATTTTAAATGACAACTTGACTGACAACGGTTTAATGGCATGTTCAAATATCTAATGTAAATGTTCAAATAAAGCTTTGAAAAAGTTTCAGAAAAAGCTAAACTTTCAGCCTTTAAATAAAGAAAAGGGTTAAGCCAAAATGATAATTGATTAATACATTATTACATTTATTGTATCTGCTTCATAAATAATTCTAGATAACTTATCTGAATTGTTTAAATGTGTACAATCCACATAAGCTTGTTTTTCATCAACCATTCAAAATTTACAACAGGGCATGTAAATTCTGTTCATATTTGGCCAGACAGAAACTGCACACAGGCTGAATGTTAATGGAAGTCTCTGTAAATCCACTCTCTGACAGCAGGTGGCGCTTTATAATGGAAAAGCTGAATTACAGCTGTTTCACGTGAACTCCGTGGACAAAGCAGTATTGCGATTAAAAACACTTCCTTTAGGTATTACATGGAGCGAAGATGAAAATAAAATGCCCTCAAATAATTTCTGAAGAAAGTCAGAACCTTCAGAGATACATTCATATAATGAATTCATTTATTTATTAATTTGTATAATTCCCTTAGCATTATTTTAATACCTCCCAGTTTTTTCGCTCTATTTTCACTCAAAGTGAAACTACTGTGCGTGCTGTGCGCACGCGAGACTGTTACTGAAAACTGTGCTTTATGCTGGACAGTATTTATTTATCGTGAGTTGTTCAAATCATGGTAATCGAATACGGTTTTAATGATAATTAAAATATGAAGCGGTAATACTAACCGTGGGGAATTTTATCATTATTTATCGTCAAACCGGTAATCTTTACACCCCTATCTTTGATTAAGAATTGCAAGGTTCGATTTCTGTGCGGTTAATACAATTGTCATGTTATCTTGAACTCTTGACTAACAGACTTAGATTTTGTGATTTGTAGCTACATCCGGCATTCACCTACAAATGGCCTTTGCTTGTCTTTAATCCTTCATATATTCACATTTGAAGTGTGTCATGCATACACGGACTGACTGAAGACTGTGGCTTGACTACACAAAACCCACTGTAGCTCCATTATAACCGTGCATGTAAACGTACTGAATGCTTCAGACACTGGTGAACACTAAAAAGCTTGTCTGCTTCAGGTCTGGCAGTCATTACTGAGGGACCACACCAGGAGGCCTATAAACGACAGCCGATGCCTTTGTAACAATTTTCTGTGGTTAATAATAATCTAGACCCAAATCAAACCCCACGTCCCGGTTCTTTCCACCTGCTGCCTTTTCCCTGTCACCACCGTCCTACCTCAGTTCACTTAATTCTTCATGTCCGGCAACCAGCACTGGCATTCAAATGGCTAATTAGTTACAGATTGCTCTTTAACCCCAGGGTTATGCACCACTAGCAGGCTGTAAAAATCTTAAGGGAGATGGAGTGCGGTTTACAATGTGGTGAAGTTAAGAGGTCACCAGAGTTGGAACACATGTGTGCGACTGGGCCGCGTTCATGTCTGTCACAATGGACGGGACGCTTTGGGAACTCCGTAAAACCCAAAATCCATCGCCTGTGGTCTCAACCGAAATATTTCCCACCCCAGCAAACAGTCACCTATCCTCTTACAAGCAGTCTTAGAAAGAGAAACGCCATTGATGGGGTTGGACTCCAGCAATCTGTCATCCAAGGCATCTGGTATGCTTTTCTTTTTCTTTCTTATGTGTCCTCCTCAGTCTCTCTCATTTTCTTTCATGTTCTTCCCACACTTCTTCCAGCATGTCATTACGAACATGCTCGATTGGATGCACAACAGTCGATACAACAGCCCCTCTAACAGGGGCTTCCTTTAATTTGCCAATCCCAACGTGTGCACCTGGGAAACCTACTTTACCAGTTAACCTCTGCTGTCCTCTCAGCGACAAGACAGGCTGACTGATCAAAAATAAATAATTAAAGGCGATAAGAAGATAAGGAGAGAGGAGAGGCATGACATATTGGCGTGCACACTTACATGCACACAAGTCCCATGATGCTTTCTTGTCATGGCACATCACACCCTCACTTTCTCTCTCTTTTTCTCTCTGCGCTCTTCTTTCTCTCCATCACCTCCTTGCCCCTGCATGTGTCTCTGGTGTTGGATGTCAAGCTAATAGTTCCGTAATGCATCCTTACAAATGGTACTCACACGACCTCGTGAAGCAGTAACTCTGAAATCTAAGAGACTAAAACCGTCTTCCCTTAAACTAAGCCGGTATTTACAGTCATTTCATTTTTTTTTCATCAGAAACTCTCTTTCTCTCACTTCCTCTCGCAGTGTGGGTATATTTATGTGTGCATGTCTTCTGATGCAGAAGAAGAGGTGTCATTATCAATACAATGAGAACCATTCAAAAACCTGACCAAGAAGAAACACAACCTTGTAAGAGCTGTCATTAAGAGCTTTACCTGAAAGAATAAAAATACCACATAAGCTGTCAACACACATTAGTACCAAGCAAGATTCATTCAGTTTCCCTTTCCTTTCCACGCTCAAACGATTTGAAACGTTTCACTGACATTTTCTTGATACCCCTTAAAGTTTTATGAAAATTGATCATGTGATATTTTGCATCTCCACAAAAATAGCGCATAATGATGTTATTTGCACGTGTGTTAATATTAACCGTTTGCATCAGTGAGCAGAATGTTGTCCTTGCACAGTCCTCTCATAACTTCTGTCTCATATATCTGATGAACATGCCTCATTGAATGACTCATATTTTCCATAACCATTTGAACGCTTTGTTTTGAACATGTGTGTATGAGAAAGTGCCATGAATTATCAGTATTGGTCTTAACGCAATTTGTGGTTCTATGTTAATTAATCATGGTCACACAGGAGTACTACCTAGTAAATAACAACACGGGGAACGGTAAACAAATTCTGCTCGCTGTGAGCTTGGTCTCACGAACAATGCCAATTGATTGCATTTCCAAATCCAATTCTGGGCAAATGGAAAAGTTTAGATGCTAGTTATATTTTTTTTTGTGTGAGCACACATTTGTGCTCTTGTATGTTTTGTTGACAGCTAATATCAGGCCATGGTTTTGCAGGTCCCTTGTTTTAGTGCTCTTGGACAGGGAGACGATGCGGTTGGCTTTGTTCAGTCTTGCTGGCAGTCGACACATGCTGACATCTGTTCCCTCCCAGCCAGTCAAACCAATCTCAATCAGGAGATATACACACACTCAATCACATGCGCACACGCTCATGCATGATGAAATATTCAGTTGGTTTTCCCAATGCATGCACACACACAGCATCGCGTCAACACCTTAAATCATATAGAGAGACACTGATGTTGCTTAGTCTCAAAGAATATCGCACAATGATATACAAACACACTCACACATGCAGATGTGGTAATTATATTGGACAACTGTTCGACAGGCCAGTTGCTTCCTTAAAGTATGTCCTTAAAGGTTCCTGATTTGCACGCAGCTGCAACATTGGCACAGCCCTCCGTATTTATCTGCGATGTGTGGAATGTGAAGACGGAGTGGTATGAGGCGACCCGGACAGGATATAAGCGCTTGTCGGCTGTCTCTCCCGGGCAAATAACCTGCCGCAATCCCTCCAGAAAAGAACGAGTGTCCCCTGTTTCAAATTAAACACCGTCAGGCCGAGAGAAATGAATGTGACGCGGCCAGATTTTGTATTTTTGTTACAATTACCCCAAACTCCAAATTAATTATTTGCAGACGCAGAGCAATGGTGAGCAGGTGGTTGCCATATTTGCACGGGACAGTCTCAACTGCGGCTCATGCCTCGCTTGATAAAGGCCTCTCAATCTGAAGCTCATATGACACACTGTCCCCTTTCCCAAGAGCCTCCACCACACTCCCTACAGTCCCCCTCCCTCTTTCCTTCTGCTTTATTCTTTTCCTGCATCCATCTCTCTCTCCTCTCTTGTCCCTCTTCTTTATACTAATGCGATATGACATCATTTATCCTCATGCATACATATTCAGCACTCTCTCATGAGTAATCATGTACATTGGAGTAACACCCACTCCAGCAAACCGCCTCCCTTCAAAGTGACTCCATATCATTTCAATAGTTCCACCTTGAGGGGATTCAAAGTGCGGGAACAGGCGCTGGAGAGTTGAAGTGATCTAATGTTATTAACTGATCAAACTGACTGAAAGAGGAAATGGAAACTCCGTAAGCCAAGAGAACATTTGTAACTCGGGTAACAGACACAGAGTTTTTTTTGGTCTTAACACATTGTGGTTTTCTTACCCCATCATATCCCAGAGACATAAGAATGTTATCAACACCTACAGTACTAAAGGTTGTGTTTATATAACCAAACATTTGTTTCTTCACAAACAATACACTTTCAATTAAAATGTAATTTCAAAGAGAACAATGCAGACTTACTGATATAGTTTTTTTTTTCTTTTTGCTTCTCTTCGTGTTTTTGCATATTTTTGCCTTTTTTATTTAAATTATTTTGTTGTACTCTTGTTTCAGATCCAGAATTTATTCATTTTAATTTAAAATATGAAAATCTACAAAAAATATAAAATGTTAAAAACAATGATAATCAGAATATCTATATGTATATATATGTTATATTTGAATAGTTAGTTTCAGAATTATTTATATACATCTTTACGTAAACTATAGTGGTTTTTGTATCATTTCCATGACAACCTTATTATTTATTTCTTTATGCTTGAGATTAAACATGACACATCCAGTACACATAATTTGTAAAGAACATGTCACTATAATTATATAACATAATATTAGGATTGTCTGTCATTTCTTACAAAAATGTACCTCTCAAATTATATTATTTATTTATGTGTATTTAAGATACATAAAATGCTAGCCAATAAATACATAAAAATGGCAGAATTCACTGTGTAAGTCCATCCAGTAATGTCTTCTTTTTTTTTTGCAAGTCCAAAATGTTTGAAAAGTGTCCATATTTGCAGGAACATGCTTTTATTGAGCTCAGTTTTTCCCCTCACATCTCCATTATATAAATGGATATTCTGTATACGTGTCTCAATATATATAACTATTGTACATTCACACAGTCTGTGGGTCTGGATGTTTGTGTGGAATCTCAGAGCGTCTGCTTGTAAGGGATGGGGGGGGGCACATTGAGGAGCATGACAGTAATATTGTGCGGCAGACACAACTATTTCACTGGGGCTTAGAGGCCCTCCCGGATGATGTAGTCTGTCAGCGCTACACAGATCCAATCTGAACTCCGCCACCACTCTCCAATATTCACTTGGATTATGTCTCGGAATATGACTGAGCACTCTGCAGACATGGAGAAGGAGAGGAGGAGAAAGGTAGATGGGAGAGGAGAAGGAGATGAGTAATCCTCATGTGACTTTATAATGCTGTAGATGAAGTGTAGAGAGAAGGCGTACCGTGGGACGGTTTGCGGTTGACACACACGCACGCACACACATGCTTTACATTCTCTGCTTGTCATTTGCACCTGCTTATTTGGATTTAACACTTGATTTAATGTCCTAAAGCTACAGCACCACAAAAATTCAGAAACTCATACCGATGAAAGAAACTAAGAATGATGGTGAGAGGAAGAAAAATCATAACAACAGATAATTATTCAGCCTGCTGAGGAAAAATCGGAGCGAGGGGTGCAGGCATTCTGAGGGAGGACAGTAACATTCTGTTCTACTGAGCAATTTGATGATAAAACGACAAATAGGCGCACAAACCATTGGATCAGACGGGCTAAAGAACTGATTAGAATAAATCAGCACACCTCTTCTCAGCAAGCCAGCTGCTTGGAAAACATAGTCTTAGGGCATAACGTCAAGCAGAGTGAGAAGGGCTTTTGTCTGAGTGTGTTAGTGAGACATTGACTCTTTTAATCCATTATTCTTGGCCCTTTAGAAGTTCTGCACTATTCATTTCTGATAGTAGGGTAGATATTATAAACAGTGGCTTGTCACTCTACTTAACTGCTTATAATTAACAAATCAACAGTTCAATTATGCTGGACTTAACTGTTTCTCAGTCTAATATTTTTTTTTGAGGACAGAAGCTGTTCAAAAAAGTTGTTCAGGCATGATTTTTGTATTTACTCACTCTGTGAGTTTGAATATGATACTAGTTTAGCTTTTAGTATGCCTTTATTTATCATTATGTGGGCTATTATTTATTTATTTATTTTTCAGTGGATGGGGAGAATAAAGCTTTGTCCTGTGCAAATGAGGAAAGCAGGTTACTGTCAGAATTCTGTGTGCACCAATGTATGCACCAAACCAGAAACCATGATTTTTATGTGTACAATTACCTTAATGTTTATTACATGTATAAAGTGTTAAGGTGCTGTCACATTAGTAAAGTATTATGTGAGATTTTGCTGGCAAAAAGGCCCATTGTCAATAGTAAGATTAAGCAGTTCATGTGAAAGTTAGTTATTTTCAAATCAAGCAGATTTTTGTTAAATATAAATAGTGTAATATGTTATTTAAAGTGATCTAGTTATCAGTGTTGGGGAAAGTTACTTTTAAAAGTAATGCATCACAATATTGCGTTACTCCCTAAAAAGTAACTAATCACGGTACTTAGTTACTTTTTATGGAAAGTAATGTGTTATGTTACTTTTGCATTACTTTCGCATTACTTTTTATATATGAGCAGGGCTTGATTGTTTGTTTTTAATACAATATTTTCCATTTATAGCACATGTAAAAGCCTTTCACAGCAAAAAAGTGTAATGAATAAACCTCAGGCTGAAGGAAGAGTAAATCACGTCTGTACAGTAGAAGAAGGTTCAACACTCTTCACCAATAAAAAAACAACCAAGCACAATTGTTAGTTTATCTAAAGTCATTTTTGCTTTTTATTATGGTTGAACTGGATCATCAAAGGTCAGCAGCAAAGACACCAGTTAATAAAATGGGATTAGATACACTTGTTGTTTAGCATATTTAATTTTTGCAGGTTTGCATCATATTCTGAGTTTGCATTTCACTGTTTTAATTCATTTTGATGAATACTGTCACACTGTCAGTCAATAAATGGTGGAAAAAAGTAACTGGCGTTATTTTACTAGTTACTTGAAAAAGTAATAATATTACGCAACTCGCGTTACTTGTAATGCGTTACCCCCAACACCGCTAGTTATGGATACGCTATTCAGGGAGAGAATAAAGCTAACACCTAAAAGGAAAAAAAAGTCAGGATATCCCCAGCATTTTTCTTTCTTTTAAAACGACTTTAAATGACTATTACAGTATTTTATGGCTGTATGTGAGCTACATAATCTGTGGCTCTCACAGCCGCTTCATCCCAACCTGCTCCTCAGCTCTTTCACGGACAACAGCTGGACTCCTATTGCAGCCTTCAGACCCCCTCTACGGCTAATGTGTTGGTTCATGGTGCTAGTGTTACTGAGAGGCTGAGTAAGTGAGTGACAGAGAGATAAAAAGATAGAGAATTTACCATTTGTAAGTTAAACCCATTCCAGCCTTGCCCCAGTTTAAATTACACTGTTTTTCTTTTTTGATTTCCATTTTGCGCATAATGCTCTCTCTCAGCATGTTTTAAGTTATATTATTAGCGGGTCTCTGGAGAGTTTCCCCCCTCGTTTTTGGGGTGGGATTCTAGGCTCTGGATGCATTAGCTCTCCGTAATTGGCGAATGATCATGGGATGGCGTGTGGATGGAGAGAGAGCTCACAGCACGCACACCCACACACGTGCTCGACTCAGCACTGTACGGCCGCAATACTGGAAGTCAGCAAGGGCCCTATCAGTCAAAGCCTAATGCTCAGCCCTAATACACTTTAATAGCTTCCTCCACTGTCTCCGATCCCTCTTCAGCATTGATCTGAAATCATCTTTCTTATTCCTTTTTCGGGGGGCTTCACAGACTTTCGCAGCATTTATTGCTGTCACCTGTCTCGTGTGCGCAGATTAATACCGACCGATAGGGGTAGGTTGGGGAAGGAAGCCATTTATTAGCGTTCGGATGTGTGTTCGGCGAAAGGCTAGAGACTTGGCTGAGGCGACGCAGCATTTGAAGAGCGGGCCCGCTTGAGCCCAGGATCCGTCACATGAATGTGTAAAATACCGACTCCCGCGCAGGCTGTCACACAAAGGGCTATCACCCTATTATTCAAGAGCAGCCATGGAGCCAGGCCAGAGTAGAGTGTTTCTGGGGGGAAGGGAAAAATCGGCTTGATTGTGATTTGCCATTTATAATTGGCCAACGATGTGAAATGGTCGGCAGCCAGACTTTTTTAAAAAGGCAATCTGCGGCAGTGGAGGGGCCGATGGTTCGCTAATGACAGCTAGCGCGATACGCCTTGGGAACAGAATGGTGCTCGTGTAAGGGTAGGGAACACAAATATGTTTATCTGTAGTCAGCGATGTTTGCATGACTCAAATGGCATTGTCTATTGATTTCTTTTTCCAAAACATCGGCGACACAATGGAACCGAAATACAGCAGCAAAAGCGAAACATTGTTGCAATTTGAAAACAAACAAACCAAACCCATCTTTAATTCCAGAGGATCGCGGCTTATTAAAGAAGTTACACAGTTCGTTTTGGCCTTTGTTTATGCCTGTAATCTTACAGGGAATACTTCTGCATGACGCTTTTCTGTCTCTGTTGCGCGTTTGTGTTTGTCCCTGGTCTGGGGAGCTGGATTTAAGCTCTGAAATGACAGAGTTCAAGGCTGATACTCCTGTTGGCAGTGAGGCATGGCAGACGATTTCTCGAGGGGGTCTGCCTCCACATTGTGAGCTCAACAAAAGATAGTATTTGATAAAGGTCCCCCTCCCCAAAAGCCCCCATAAATAATGAAAAGTTAATGAAGAGGTAACTTAATGATGTAATGAATATGGCAGCACAAGGTCAAACAGAACTGTCGTGGGTTGGGTGTGCATGTGAAGCGCGTACTCGCACGTGTGTGTTTGCGAGAGTGTGTGTGCAGTTTTAATGAATGTTTTGTCACAGGAAGTGCGATAATGTTTAATTAGTTTCATGTGTGTGCGGCATGTTATATGATTCTTAGATGGCCTGCTCTCATAAACCGTGTGTGTGTGTTGTGGGTCGCTCTACAGAAGAAAGATGAGAAAGCGAGCAGTTTGAGGGAGTGTTTCTCACAAGTGTACACCTGTGTGTGTTTATTCAAGGGAGAGTGCTCATGAAACCCTTCTGTTTTTGGACAGTTTGTTTGGGAGTGTACTGTAGGCTAGGGTCTGGGCTGATGATTAAATATTGAGAATGTTTAAATAATATGTTAGGTCCAGGTGCAATCGATAGGGCACACGAGCAAGTGACTCAAAGAAACACTGGTCTGTCCATTAGTGTGACCTGGATATGTGCCTCAAACATATATTTTCACCAGCTAACATTTTGCTATGTGTTATTAGACAAACAACAATCAGTGTGTGAACTCAACACCACTGAGTTTTCTTGTTGAGGTGGTTCTGGTTTCAGTATGTTGTCCTGGTGTGTAAAGTGCCTTGTCGGCAGCAGGCAGGTAAGCACTTCGATCTGTTTCTCCTGGACTGAGGTGAGGTGGTCTCAGCTTCAGCTCTGACACCTGCATGGCTCGATCCCTTGGATAATAGAGGGAGCGTGAGGTAAAATAGAGAGATGCCAGTTGGCCTAGCAGTTGAACTGAAGTGTGTACAGTCAGCATGAGTTTGAATTCTGCTTGTGACATTTCCTGTTCCCCTTTTTCTTTTCCTCTCTCCAATTGTATTACTGGCAATACAAAAATAAGATAATATTAAATAAAATATTCAATAAAATGTGAAAAATTATACTTTAAAATTAATACTTTTATTCAGCAAAGATTGATCGAGCAAAGAAGTGGCAGCAACGAATTTGTCATTTTTAGCATTATATAAATAAATAAAAATAAATGTACAAATATTTCCATTTAAAATGAATGCTTTTCTTTTTAACTTTGTTTTCATCAAATAATCTTAACTCCTGCACCAGATTTTTTCACAATCAATCAATAAATTTTAAATGAACACAAGAAAAAAAAAAGAATTAAGTAAATAAACTATTAAGCAGTGCAACTGTTTTCAAAATTGATAATAATAATAAGAAATGTTTTCTAGGCACCATTACAGTTTCCACAAAAGCAGCACAAAATCAGCAAATCAGAATATTATAATGATTTCTGAAGCATCATGTGACACTCAAGAGTGGAGTAATAGCTGCTGAAAATGTAGCTTTGCCATTACAGGAATAAATTACATTTTAAAATATAGCAAAATAGAAAAACATTATTTTAAATTGTAATAATATTTCACGATTTTAAAAAGATTTATTAGCCCACCCTCTGTAATATCAGCAAAAATTTAGGAAATTGACAAAATGACAAAAGTAAGAGTTATACAATGGTGTTGGAGCTCAGTAATTGGAATTTTATGATTGATATTACGGTTATGATGAATTTGAGATTAATATTTTAATGATATTAATAATTATTTTTCATGCTTCGTAATGTAAACCAATCCACTGATATCTGTGATAAAATCCTCATATGATGTAGACGTCATCGGTAAGTATTAAGTCAGAGCTCAGACAGCAGATGCTTGGCCGGCACTTTCATATGCAGTCAGAGAAATCAAAGTCTCGAAACACGACCAGACTCACGCAGGGACCCTAGCGATGGGTCAGTGAGTTTTTTATCTGTATCTCCTGAAACATTTACTGTTCCCCGTCAGCTCTAGCGCTGGCCAGGCGTGATTTGTAGTTCATGTGCAGATGTGTTGCTGAGAGACGTTTTAATGTGACGGGCGAGACGCTTCTCAGTCTGTCTCTGCGGGTTTATGGAGGAGCTCCATGTCTGCGTCTCAATCTCTGAGACCTCCCCCCCATGCTCCCAGACTCCCTATCTCTTCGCTTAACAAGCCTGAGGTCATGAAGAAATGGCACAGTGCCCCACTTAACCCAAGGTCAGGTCCCTGAGCTGATTCGCTGTGCGCTGTCGTAAGAGCCTAACAATAAAAGCAGGGATGGATTCACTCGCTCTCTCGTGTTAACCTGAATTGGTTTGCTTGCTGTTTTACTGTCCGTCTCCTGACAGCTATAGTCAGACAGGTAACAATCATCCTAAAGTTTAACAGTATATAGTGCAAGGGAAAGAATTACAGCATGCGGACTGAATGAGAGTAGCAGAGAGTCTATGCTGTGGCCGTTGTGGCTATTAGGAATGTCTTTAAAGTGAAATCATTTCCTTTCCTTAATCAAAAGATGACAGACCTCTGAAGTCCCATCTGCACGCCACTGCACAGCCTGGAGCTGCTCTGAACGGGCAAAGCGATGAAGCGATATCATGCTTTGAGGTTATGGGCTGGGGTTTTCAGGGCTTCTCATGAGGTAATTCCCACCGGCAGGATCTCAAAACTCATTGGAAAGGGAAAAACGTTAAGCGTGAAAGAATAAAATATCATTATACTCGGTTAATAGCGTACGCCAGCATTGGTCTTGCCGCAGGTACATGCAATGCTCTCATGTTTCAGTGGGGAAACAGAGCAGCCGGTTTGACGGACAGATTAAGGGAGGCCTGTGGACCTTTACCATATGTCGAAGTGTGGTTAGCTCACAGATTGTCGCGTCCATCTCACAGCCTTCCCACCTCATCACCCTGGAGGCTTGAGCATGAGGTTTATTAAGTGTGAATGGTGTGGTCGGGGTGGCGCGTGCCTCTGGTGCTCTGTTGTCTCTGAGAAAGCACCTGTGTAACAATGAAAGTCTTAAAATGTTTGTGGTGGCACAGGGCACATCATTGAGAAGGCATTGTTAAAACACATCTGCTCTGCCATCTGATCTGGCTCAGTGTCATGTCTTCAAGGCCATATTTCATTTCTGTCTTTAACAATGTAGAGCCCACCAGGGGTATGTGTACCCTAGGGGGTACTTAATCAGGTTCCATTGGGGTACTTGAAAATATTTTTAGACTTGTCCTTATACACCTGCACATTTTGTAACAGCTGTAACTTGTTATTAAATATTGGACAAATTGGTGATACCTCAAACTTGTTCAGTTTCTTCTGTATTGAAATTCCATCATAAAAGGAGTGCAGATGCCTTTTTTTTACTTTTACTTTTTTACTTTTATAAAAATCTTAATTTTTTTTTTTAAGTTATATATTTAGTATGCAGTAGTTATGGCCTAGTAATAAATACATTTATAATAATAATAATATGCAATAAGATATGAGTTAAAAGGAGTCCATTTTTGGTAAGAAAAGACTGTAGGGGTGCATGAGGAGAGAAAAAAAGCTTTATTAATGCATCAAACTACATTTCTGGTAACTAATAAGGCTTTTGCAATTCCTCCTTCATGCTTATTCACATGTTCCATTGCAATAAATATAATGGACAGTCTAACGTATGAACTTCTGCAACCAAAAAACTAAACAAAACAAAATCGAAATAACAAAGCGAAGGCCTCAAGCAGAGAAATTAAACAACTCCGACTGCTTGCACATAAATAGTTTAATCTTTGCTTCATAAATCAGGTAGTTGAGCGTTGATTTGGCCTGAGCGAGGCCTTCAGGTTCACACTTGGCCCTGTGTAAACATGTTTTCTAGTCAGTCCTCCCCAAGAGTGATTTATCCACAAAGCCGTAATCAAAAACAATAACCATTGGGAAGCGTAAACGTTTCAGAGCGTCGCTGAGAAGTATGAAATAATAATCTGTGTGTGGCCTGGCGAATGCTGAGAATGCAAACATTTCACAATAAAGTTGTTTAAATAGAGACCTTGGCATCGATGACTAAGAGATAGGACATGCTGCGTTAATTACACCCGCTCATAAAAATAAACCACCGGTTTAAAATATGACTCTCCATTCTACGGGATTTAACCTATTAAACGGCAGTGAGGTGTGTTGCTCAGATGTGAAGGAAGGGTGTATTGTTTAGAGTAAAAACACAACAAGCTCAGAAAGAGATAAAAAGAGAGAGAGAGAGAGAGAGAGAGACAGAGAGAAAGAAGCCAACATAGCTTTACAATCAACAAAGGAACGGAGTGTTTACTCTGAACTTAAAGACTTTTGAATTATTCCCCGCCATTGTGTGGCATTAGGACGAGAAAACAGCTCAGCTAAGTGCACGTTTATTATTTTTAAACCGTGTGAAAAGTAATATGCTTTAAGAAGTCAGCAGATGTATTGGTAGAGCTATTGAGGGCCCACACATAAAGTTTGAAGTGAGTTAAGTTTCATCAGGGGATGGCGAGAAATTGATTATTTTCCTTGAGCATGGACTTAAGTTTTAAAGTTCACTGCCGGGTGGCCCATTCCTATTATCCATGTTAACATAAGAATAGAGGACAGGGAGGAGGCAGGACTAGAAAGAGAGACAGAAAATGAGTTTGTGGGGGGGTTACTGGTTTAAATGAACTTCTGTATAGCAGGAGCTGTTGTCATCCACGTCACATGTTCACTTGTACTTCTCACTTTTACTAATAAAGTCCAAGAATTTCAGGTAATGGTGTATCAGGGATGTCAGAGCAGTCTTGGCACTCCTCAAGGTCTGAACCCAACCAGCTTTTGTGGGCCACACGACAAGCACACGTTCCCAGCTTAGACGCCTGGCTAGAAAACAAGGAACCCGGTCACAGAAGCGGCACTCTCCGGCTAATCACGTTACACTGTTTTTGCTTCACATTACACTTAGTTTACCCCTGAAACAGAGTCAAGGGAACCATGACAACTCTTCAGTCTGAGAAGAGGCATGCAGTTATGAATAAATGTTTGTATACATTTTTTGTGGATCTTGGAGTGTGCACATGGAGAACGGACTGCGCTTAAAGACATCTGGATGCGATGAAATAGAATTTGTTTAAACAAAATGAAGCCCCTCTCTCTCCACCTGGAAAGCCACCCAGAGCGCACGCTGCTCATCACTACATACTTGTGCAGATTTTAATAGGACTGTATTGACAGATATTGCACTACAGCAATATGAACGCTTTTGAAAATGCATGATGAATTTGACTGAAAGAGTCAACATGAATACCGTGACTTTACACATGCCGGAATTGAGGGGAAATGGTGATGTACTTATACCGTTGGGCTTTATCAAATTCAAAACAGGATATGGTGAAATTATGAATAACAATAATAACAACAACAACAACAACAACAACAATAAAAGCATGTCCTGTTACAGTGTTTAAGTATCTGTTTACTTTTTTCCTAAAATATTAAATAAATAATATAAATTATGAATGATAATCATCCTTATTATTATTATTATTTAACACAAGTACATAAGCTACATAATTTGATGAATTTCTTAAAACATTAAATAAATTAGTTAAACAAATAAAAAAATATTATATTCCCTGTCATCTTTATTATTATTATCATCATTATCATTATTTGTATTATTATTATTGAAGGGATAAGCTACACATCTTGATACATTTCTTAAAATATTAAATTAATAATAAAGGAATAATGAATAAAACGAATCTTTGTCATTATATTATTATTATTGAACACAAATATTTAAGCTACAAAGTTTGATGTGTTTCTTAAAATATTAAATAAATTAATAATAATAATCTTCATTATTATTGTTATTATTATAATAATACTAATGAAGATTATTATTATTAATTTATTTAATAATAATAATCTTAATTATTATTATTATTATTGATATTATTTAACACAAGTACATAAGCTACATAATGTGATTAATTTATTAAAACATTAAATTAATTAGTAATATAAATTAATAATAACTATCTTCCTTATCATCTTTATTATTATTATTATTATTGAACAAAAGTGGATAAGCTACACAGATTGATACATTTATTAAGATATTAATATTAAAATATTTAATTAATAAATGAATAACAAGAACCTTCATCATTGTTATTATTATTATTATTATTATGTAATACTTATTCATTTTAAGATATCCATAAAACCAATTTCTGAATTCAGAAATTTAAAATTCTGGAGCTATTTGCATATGCAAAATAATGTAATATTCTCAGTGAAAAGCTTAAAATGAAATACATAAATAAAAGATGGCAGCTGTATTTATGGCGGAACTCTAATAATTGTTTATTTTATTTTTGCACTTCATTTTATTTATTTCAGCTGCACCAGCTGGACCAATATGCAAATAATAAACCATCTAAATGTAAAATACTTATCTGCTATCTATGGCAAATTAATCAGCATGTTTAATGAGCAACTGTTGATAAACGGGCCGGACAAAAATAAAATGTGCACAAAGCTATGTGTATATGAGAGACACCTATGGATTGATCAGCCTCTTAATTCTATTTTAACAAATAGTCCAGGAGTCTTGGATGGCGATGCGGGAACATGACTAGGATAATAAGCATCATGGAAGCTAATCAGATTTCTAAGAGGAATTGATTGTTGGTTTTGCAGAAAGAGCAGAAGAAGGCTTGACAATAAGCTGAAATGTAAGTGTTAATTTTTATGCTAATCTTCCAGCAATCTCCACGTGATGCAATTTGCTCCCCTGCTCCGCAGATATGAAATTGTCCCGCTCACAGAGAAAATGTCAGCTTGCCAGACCCTGAAAGCTTGTAATTTATTAGGTATGTTTCTATTAGTATGTGTCACACTTGTTAGCCAGCCTCTCTCTCTCTCTCTCTCTCTCTCTCTCTCTCTATCTCTCTCTCTCTCGTGCGCACTTGTGCACATGCAAACTCGCACACTCAGACTAGCGCTCCATGTGTTTGCTGCTCAGCCCGCGGCCTTAAAGAGCGTCTCAGCTCAGTGGCTGTAGCACCAGGGCATTAATGTATTATCATATATCGGGTGGTCCTTGCCCTGTGGACAAAAGGCTGTTTAATACAATTTAATGACATTCCCGAGCAGGAGGGAGAAAGGGGGGAAAGAAAGGGCAAAGCCCAGATTAAATTAGCATTTGTGGTTCTTATAGTTCACCCATGCAAAACTTAGCAACAGAAGCACTATGACTCCACCCCTACGCTGCCCCCCGTTTATTTTTATTTCATTGTATCTTGACGAAAAAGAGCGACAGCATATTTTATGGGAGTTAAAGTAAGAGTTGAGGAGGATAAACTGGAGACAACACAGGTTGCAGCTCATAACCTGTCAGCGATGCTCATGTTCCCCAAAGGCCACGGCGAGATTGATTTTCTGTGTGGCGCAGTGATGTCATCCATAAGAGACGCGAGGAGCTGACAGCCGATGCATTTGGGCATCTCTGTGGCCGTGCCGTTTACCGACACGGGTTTCTTTGTCTTCATCTGTCTCTGCCTCACTTTACACATCTCTATCTCTCTTCTTTCCGTCCCTCTCTCTCTCTCTCTCAAGCACACTCCCTCCTCTCATTTCCTCTCTGTTTGTGTTGTGTAAGGAAGCCAGTGCCGGGCATCCAGTGTTACACTCTGCATACTCTGTGTAGAAGGTTTGGATGCAATTCACATATAGGTCAATTAAATGCGCCAACATCTGCTCTCTTCTAACCATTTGCATACAGTATTCATATGTTAATGATGTCCCTTGTTTTGTGTGTGTATGTTTGTGTGTGTGTTTTTCACTTCCTCCCCTCCTCCCTGTCTCTTTGTAAAAAAAATCAAGATAGAACATTTTTGGATTCAAACCGCTTCATGTGGCGACTCCAAACCGGATAGTGCCGTCCTATTTTTATTTCCTCTCCCTCTCTCACTTGCTGAAAGCAGAAACTCCTTTGCTGCGAGCGGCGGGCTTGTTTAGCTGCCATTGGCCCTGATTCGAACAAGAATCCTTCCACTGTAGCTGCAAAGGAAGTCCTTGCCTTTGGAAAGCAGCTTAACGCCTTATAAATCAGTGATGAGGCAGATGGACCAGCGATAATCTATTTAGAATGCCTCACAGCAAATATTGTCGTACAGATGATTAGAGATTGAGCTATTTTAACTCGGCCTTCTCCGCCCTCTCAGCAAATCTTCTGCTTCTGTGAATGATTTAAATTGGAGAGTTTCTTCTTTCCCCCTTGCTTTTCTTCCCTAAAAATATCTGCGTTTTCGAAGCGCTCGCACGGGAGAAATGAAGTGGTGAAGTGTACGCGTTTTACGCCGCCATTTTCTTGGCAGGCTTCAATGGCGTGCCACGGAACAAAGAGAGCAGGGAGATGGGCCCGAGCCAACAGGCTAATGACAAAACGCACGCTTCTTAACCCAATATTAGTAAGGGGACGTGGCTGTACGTGAGGGCTGGAGCTGCACCGGAGGCCCCCCGTTACGCTTTGGTGGTCGATAGGTCCCGATTTAGCACGAGGCCACTGAAGACAGGCTGGACGATGGATGGCTAGAGAGAGAGAGAAAGAGGGAGGGAGGGCGGAGTGCGAAAATGAAGTGGAGGTTGTCAGATGTGGCAGCTGCTTGGAATCCTGATAAATATAAGTCCTTATTGATCGGCTGAAAATGAAAGATCCCAGAGTGGCGTGCAGTATTTAGCTTCTTGTCTGCTGAGCGCGTCAGCGGTGGCCTTGCCTCGCTGGGATAGATTTTCAGCGGCGCTCTGAGCCACGGCTTTGATTTCATCTTTAACCTTTTTCAGCTGCTTTTCCTTGACCTCTGCGCTACTGCTGTGATTCAGTGAATTTGTTACATTTGGCCTGACATCCTCTCTCTCTTTTTCTTTCTTGCTGACAGAGTGAAGACTCATCGCCGCTGTCATCGCTTGTTGCCGTACAGACTCAGTGGCGGGGTGAGTCACGGTCTCTTCAACCTGACAGGCCCCGGACCAGTATGCAGTTAGAGTGATCAGGTAAGCCAACGTTCACCTCACAGCCCTTCCCTCGGTAGTTGTAACACAACACTGCTCCTGGACCAGATATGGGACGTACGTTTAGCTCGCTGATCCCAGATCTGCACACTTGAGCGGTCCTTAGATAAGACATGAAGCATGCTCACTTAGACCTGCTGGTCTCAAATCATCAGTGTCAGGATGAGATTAACTGATCCCAGAGTCTGATCCCTAACAGACAGTCCATTTGAAGTGGCACGTTTTGTGCTGAGCGGTTGTAATCTTCTCCTGCAATGTGTCTTTAAGCCGAACACCTAAATGACATATAAAAGCCCAATTTAGAGCAATTGCTTCTCCAATTTGCTCTTCTATCTGGTTCGAGACATTTTAGTGGCATTTTTCATGTGTGGCCACCATGAATTTTCTTTTTTAAAGTCTCAATATATATAAAAGATATATGACACAGTAGGTAGAGAAGACTAGAACTAGTATCTAGAAGATTTTAAGATATAAGTCTGATTACATGTGTGTCTTCTCTAGCAGAAGTTTGTATGTCAGTTTCATTAAATACAATTTTTGAAATACATTTTATTATCCAAATTTATTACAAAATTACAGTAACAATATGGCATAGGACCTACACTACTTTAAAATAATATTAGTACTTTTATTCAGGACACATTATATTTGATCAATAGTGACAGCGAGGCAGACATTTACAAAATATTCCACATAAATGGATCAAAGAATCCTGAACAAGTATATAACAGTTTCCACAAATATTAAACAGCACAAGAGCACCATATTAGAATGATTTCTGAAGGATCATGTGACACTGAAGACTGAAGTAATGACTGCTGAAAATTCAGCTTTGCCATCACAAGAAAACATTACATTTCACTTCAATGTAATAATATTTCACTATACTACTGTTTTTACTGTATATATATTTTTTTAATAAGAGACTTGTATTGAATCCTGAATTGTAGAGTATACTCAGACTAGAGTCGGCTATAAAGTGACAGTAGATTTTAACTGAAAGATTGATGTGTTCTCAGTTCTCAGAAATGTCAGGACAGGGTACGTTTTAAATGTTTTAAATTGTGTAAATCTATTCAGTTTATTATTTAAAATACATGTAGTCCAGAATAATTGTTAGACAGTTTGTATGTTACCTTGTACATACAGTATTTTGAATATTTTATGGATTGAATTTTCACATGGTTTTACTGTTTAACTTTGCTTAATTAATGGCAGATTTGATTGTGACAGCTTACCGGTGACAAGCCGATGACAAGCCTTGGTTTTAAGGAATGCATAAACAGAATGCATAAACCATCTTTAAATAATAAAACCAGCCTGAGAAATAATCACTGGGCTAAAAAGTGTGATTCAATTCTTCATGCATTTTATTGCACTTTGCATATTTGGATAAATAAAAAATACACATGTGATCTTTAAATCGAAATAAAGAATAAAAAGATGCAGTAATGATTTAAAATGTACTCAAAATGTTTAAGGGAAAATAAGAGGTAAAAGCAGCCTATGAGTAAAAAGTCTCCTCCTCCTCCTCCTCCTCCTGAACAATGCTCCAGCACACTTTTAGATAGATTATAAATCCCCCTATGAGAGAGCCTGCAACAGCTGTTGGCAGACATACTAGATATGAGAATAGCAGCATAGGATGAAGGAGCATTAAAAATTAATATGCTATTTAGCCTAGGTGTATTTTAGGTATTTGACATTTTCATGTCCGGGACAGACAAAATTTATTCATAGTACAGAAAATAAAAAAAATAAAAATAGAAAAAACGGTTGTGAAGGGGTGGTAGGAGAGCTGTAAGCGGAGGCCGCGTTTTTTATGGTCACCCTTTCATTCAGTAATGATAGGTGTTAAGACATCGTCTGTGGAGGAGACTGGAGCCCATTATTGGCACGGTAATAATTAGCACATGGCACAAAGAGAACCGTTTGCCTCTTAAGCCTCTGCTTAATGCTTTTTGTTGTATTGTTTTGCTATTTTTATTTCTATTTATTTTGTTTTCTAGTGTTTTTTCCTTCTTTTTGTGTTTTGTTGAATGGTTAAAGGAACATTGTGTGTGTGTGTGTGTGTGTGTGTAGACGATACAGTGAGAGTGGAAATCCCAGCTTCAGTAGTGATTAATTACTAATACTCCCTCAGAACATCTCTCTATCCCTGACTATCTAATCACACTGAAATCTAAGACATGTCCTGAGAGGAGAAGAGACGATAGGACTACATGGACCATCTCTCTCTCTTTATTGTAACTTTATCAATCTCACAGTCTTGCTTCTTTTTCCTTAAAGGAACAGTCACCCAAAATGAATAACTTACCCTCGTGTTTTTTATAAACACATATGACACTCTTTCTTCTGTCGAGCGCAAAGGGAGTTATTTATAGCAAAATGTCCTATCTGCTCTGTTCCTTACAGTGACCACAACTGTCAAGAAAGATTCTCAGTCTGTTCTTCACAGAAAGCTATTTTATAGAATGAAGCATTCGGTTTGTGGAAGGTACAATCCCATTCATTTTATCCAAAAGGGACATGTGTTGTTAATGATAACCTTTAAAAACAGACCTATTGTGAGCTACAAGGTTGGTAATCAATAGAATATGATTTTTGAAGCCATTCAACTTTATTTTTACTTTTTGTTTTATAACCATTTTATTAGTGGAATTCCTGGTGAAAAACAACATAATCCATGATTTTGTCAAAAATATCCACCAATCACAAAATTGCTAAAAAGCTAATTCTGCCCACTCCCATGAGGCACTGTGAATGACTTAATAGTGATAACTGTTGCTCTCTGTAGCTTCTGAAGACTTGAAGTAGAGCACATTAGCCATAAGGACCACATTTATGGAGCATGAATTATACATTTTAATTAGGCATTTTTGGAGCTTGACAGTTCCAGTCCCCATCTGCTTTAACTGTATGGAAAAGAGCAGCTCAGGCATTCTGCTACATCTCCCCTTTTGCATTCCACAGAGCATGATTGAGTAAAGGATGTAAGGTTGTATTTTTTTAGGTGAACAATCACTGCAACCACTCTTCTTTTGTTCTCTCATTCTCTCCATCCTTCTCTAACAATTTTCCTCTATTCTGCTAATTCGCTATCAGTCCATATGTGTCTCGCCTGGATTTTTGTAACATGCTCCACTCCCCTCACTTCTCCCTCTCTCATTCTCTTCTTCTCTCAGGTGTTATATATATACATACACTGTTACTCCCTGAGGTAATATTTAGCAATAGCATGTTTAACACCACAACCCTCCAGTCACAGATCCTCACATCATGCTTAAAAAACAGAGACGGGTGACATGTTTCTGAATCTGCTCCTTTTCTATCTCTGAAGAAAACATGGCGTTTATTTAACAGTTATAGCTATTACAGGATCACAAAAAAAGAAAGAAAAAAAATCTCAAGGCAGGGATAATTTCCATAGATATCTCTCACTACAAAGAAAGCTGAAAATCAAAGCGTTGCCGTCATTTAAAGAAAGACAGAGACTTTTCGAATGACACTCTTCATTTTTTTTTTGGCTGGTGAAGTATTTGCATAGCTGAAGTTAGCAGTCTCTCTTGACAGGCTGGGGAGAACAAACAAAACCGCTCTCTCTAGAGACTCTCTCCGCCACGTAGGGTGATGCAAGCTTACATATATTAACAGAGCGTTGTACGATCGCTAACTATAAGAGAGCGTCTACTCAAAGTCCTCCGTTTCTTCTGTTTCTGAGCAGAGAATTGGCATCCCGGTGTCACTGTCAGAGTTGCATTAAAGTAGCCATGTTTTATGTGCTGGATATTTGTAGCTGCTCGACGGCTGTGTTTGGACATGTGCGACGGAGTCCTCAGCCCCTTCGGGTCAGCGTTTGTGCGAGTGTGCGTTTCCCCATGTGGCGGGAGGGTCAGAGTGGAAGTGCCTTTGAGGCCGTAGCGCGCCAGATTAGTGTCTTTTCTTATCATTCAAATCGAGCCTCCGCTCCTTTGAAAACATATTGTACACATCCCCTCCCGTCGCCCCTGACGACAGTCCGCGGCCATGATGGCTGCCTCTGAGGAGCTTCCCCGAGCTGGTGGTGAAGAGAGAGAGAGGAAAAAAGACAGAGAGAACGTCAGGGGACGGCGGAGGGAGGGGTTGTCCATCCCGAACCCTCTCCCGCATCATCAGAGTGTGATCGCAGCTGGGTAATTGATATATGGCTGTGGCTGTCTCTTCTCCTCACCCTTGTTATGATCAACTTATCTACATTTCACCCCTTATTTCTCCACTGCCATTATATTCCCCACACAGATATTGACTGACTGGTGCGGCCTGTCCTCCTGAAAATATGAATTGAGGATGAAACAAGTGAGCGCTCGCGTAGGGGAAGGGGGGGCGCCTTTATTCCAGTGCCTAACCCTTGCCTGTTATCAAAGTAACTTCCAGCTTATTAGTAACAAAAGGCCTTTTTCTCCTGCTCTCATCCCTCCCCCTCCTCCTTTCTCCTTTGTGCAGGCCGTGTTCGCTAGCGCTTCCTGAATTAAACTGCTGGCTTCCTGTTCTTTTATATGCATGGCCACATCTGGGGGAGCTTGCTCGCAGCCCCGCTGCTTAATAACAATCACCTTCCCTTTCAGTCGCCCCTGATTGTTTCTAATTCACTCTGACAGATAGTGGCTGACAAGCCGCCCGCGCCTCCTCCCTCCGTGACCCCGGCTCACTCACCATACTTATACCGCCTGTCATTTTTAATATTTGATTTCGCTTTTAAAGTTATGTGTTTTAGTCCAGTGATGAAATCAGTGTTTAACCGAAACACAAAATGGATCTCTCTCCCACATTCTCCAGGCTTCTTTTTTGGCAGCGGCTTGCTCTTTTCCTGCTCTTTCTTCCTCCGCTCTCTCTCTGTCTGTGGTTTTTCTGTTCGTTTGAGACAATAGGGTGAAGGTGGTTTAAATGCCATGTGGGGTGGCATGATGGTGGCATTGTGGAGATGTTTCTTTTTTTCTTTTTTCTGATGGAGTCCATCTGGGTGCCTGGTCCGGAGGACTCTATAAAAGCTGGTGGATTGGATGGAGTCATGGCCACGCTTTCCATTTATTAATGTGAAAGAGAGTGTGAAGCATGGCAAACATTTTATTCAACAATTATTCACCAATGGCTTCAGGCTCATAGATTTGTAGAGGTTTCACTCAAGTCGTTCTCAGCTGATATCCATTAAAGACACGTAGACATGCATTATTTATATTTATTTATATGTTGGCAGCACGGGGCCACTGCTATATTGCTAAGAGAATGGATGGATGCGTTGACAGCTAGATGGATTGCATTTTGTGAGAAATCCATTTAGTTATTTGATCGAAATACAACCCAACTTTGGTTGAAAATACACTATTGTTTAAGTCAGTTCAGTGATGGTCTCTTACATGTTGTGTTGAGAGCCTTGCTATTGCAGATCTGCATGAACCTTAACCCTCATGTTGTGGTCATATTGACTTTAAGAATAAAGATGGAGGTATATATGACGAGGGCATGTTATATTATTATTATTGCTGTTGTTGTTAATGTAATTATTATTACTATTAAAGAATGTAATGTAATAAATAAATAATTATCTTCTTTGTAGTTGTTTATTATTATTATTATTATTGTTTTTGCTATTATTATTATTATTATTAATAGTAAATGTGATTAACAGGAATAACTCGATTGAAGACATGCTATGTTTGAATGATGCATGAAATTATGAATAAAGAAATGTTTGAATTAGTCAGAGGAACAGTAAATAATATACAAGATAATAATAATAATAATAATAATAAACAACTACAAAGAAGATGATTATTTATTTTACATTCTGGCATTTACATAAGCTTTTTTTCTTGAGGACAGCTCTTAAAATGTGTTGTTCAATTTTTGTTTATACAATTAAAGCTTAAAATGATACTCAAACAAGGATACATTTCACATTAAAAGGGTCTTGAAGGTTAAAAAATATATCAAAGCCAAAACGAAAGTGTGTAAGGAGGGGGAAAAAACCTTCTGAGAAACATCTTCCTGCATCTTGACAGCTATCTTTCTGCCTAGCAATTTACCTTAAACTACAATACTTAAGAGTTTCAGGGCAATTTAAATCAAACACTTCCAGGCTTACATACTCACATCATTATTTTTACAAAGCACCATGTCTAGTTCTTTAATCAGTCAATCATGGAGTCTGTGCCATCATAATGCCCCCCTCACACTTCCTGTTGTTCAAACACTATCACAGTTGAAATCAATAGAATTGTATTTTTAACTCACTTCAATCAAAACACCCACACTGTTTGTGTACTCTGCTCTCTCCATCAATAGTCTTAAGACCAAAAACTAAACCTATTGCGTTGATGTTCAACCTACCGAACACACAGGCGTCGCTATGTTCCGGGAAGCGACAGTGCCTTGGGCGTGCCCAAGTCCAGTATTTTTATTTATTATTTTTTTTGAATGACAAAAACAGAACTAATTGGAGAACCACTGCATGTTTTCACTAAAGGCACAATTTAATTACATTTGAACCGAGAATGAGTATTTTGGGAATGTGATATATTCGTTCAAACAAACGGAGCGAGAGAAATGCAATATTTGTTTTGCTTTGATTAGCAGATTGGCAGGGATTTTTTTTTTGTTGTTGGTGTTATTGTTTTTCACAAGAGAACTAAATATCTTTTCTCAAATCAAAACTTTTGGATACCTGCTTTACCTAAAAGTGCAAAACTTCAGGTTCAACAACCTCAACCCCATCTTAAAGTGATAATATCACCATTTAAATCATAATAATCCTTATCCCGAGGCTCTGTGACTGTGGACTACGTACATTAGCCTCCCTGTAACCTTCTCTGTCCTGTAGTGGCACTGCTGATACATACTTTATTAATATATTTCTAAATAATGTAAAGTGTATTGTTGTCTCCGAGGTTGTATTAATAAACATGAAGGAATTTGTTTGTCTTTAACAAAGCATGATTAATGCACATTAGCGTGTGGATTCCTAATCCTCCCAGCCTACTCTTCCCCACCCAATGAAAATAATAATAATAATAAAACAAATACCCATCAGCATTAAATATTTATGGCATAGTAATAATGGTTTTATAAAGAATATAACAAGTTATTAATCCTCTGATTAACAACTGATTAACCTTTTTATTAAACACGTGATCCGTGCTTCGTGGATTCAGGATGTGTCGCTCGAGTGTGCTGCAGAATAATTATTTTTGTGTCTTTTTTAATTGCAAAAATTGCACGGATGAACTGTTTTTCTGATCTTTTTTCTTTTCAAACATGCACAGATAGAGACGGATACGGCGTTGCCGACACAATATTTTGTCGATGTAAAGAGACCCCGGAGCATCCTCCAAAAAACATTGACTAAATCTAGCAGGACATATCTACGGACAATGAGGTTTAATTCTCGCGTCCGTTTATTCCTGTGTTATTGGCATGTGTGGGGAAATAGGGAGAATGCACGCACTGCTAAAGGACAAGCGGCCCTCTTTTTCTCTATCTGTCTCTGCTCATCTCACTGCCATTGTGTGTATTTTTAGGTCTCGTCTGAGTCAGTTCAAGCACAATTATGCTTATGTTTCACACACGCCAAGTGTGTGACTTCATCTTACAGGGAGGAAATGGGAGAAAAAAGAAAGCTGCCTGGGCAGTTTTGCAAATAAAATAAAATTTTATTGTTTATAGCATTTCACATTGTCACGATTTCCTGCTGCTTTTCAGCTTCCTGATACACAGACAGACAGAGAGACATGTAAAGTTATGAAGGACGGCATGCAGGTCCCTCCTCCCTTGACTCCTTGGGAACGCAACACCCTCCTCAGGTGATTAATACAAACGTGGGGCCTGGGCTGTTTTACAAACATCAAAAAATCTAATTCATAATACGTTTTATACCCTGACCCCTGCCATCTATTGTGTCGCTATTCTTTAGCTTGCAGAATCCATCAAAGGCCATAGTGTTGTGAAAACCGACAACAATAGCAGTCTTTGTGTGGAGATGTGTGTGGGGATAAGGGTGTTGGGACACTTGTTATTTTTTATGCTTGGTCTTATGATGGATTGGTGCTTGTTCGGTAGGGTGTCTTTGTTAACTTTCTCTCACAGTCTCTTTTTACATTTTTATTTTTTTTCAAAGTGACTGATCTTACCTTCAGTGACTTTCCTTCACCTCCTCGCTCAGTTTAAGTTCTCACTTTTTATTTCTATCCTGCTGTTGAATGTTTCTTCCTTCCTCTTAACCTTTATTCTGCAGAGTCCTTCATCTTTGCTTTCTTTTATCATGTAGTCTTTCCTTCTCTCTCTCTCTCTCTTTCAATCTTCACGCAAGCAAACTGGCCACCCTGGGAATCCTGGCAGTCAGTCACACGCCCCTCCAAAAACAATTATCTTTGAACTTGCTTTTAGTGCTGTTTGTCCTAATTACAGATCATTTTCCCTGTCACATTTCTACTTTTATTGCAGTTTTGCCCTGAATGTTGATCCTATTGAGGTTCAACCTTATTTTACTAGCTGGAAAACCCCTAAGACCTGGATTCATCTAATATTCCCCTGTGCCTTTTGCTCTCTCTTTTCAAATTTGATTTCTTCTTCTTTTCTTCTATTTCTTTCTTTTTTAATGTATCATTTTTTGTGGCATTATCTTATTGAATTAGACTGAGATCCCAAAATACACAGTAAGGATGTATGGCCTGTTTTATTTCTGGTGTTAAGGTTAAGGTTGTGCTGTGTGTGTGTGTGTGTGTGTGTGTTTGAGGTACGAGCAGCCGTAAGGCATGCTAACTTCAGTCCCACAGGGAAACCCTGCATGTATATTTAGTTCTCTGCTACAGAGGTGGACTTCGTTGTAATTAAAACTAAGTAAAGGTGGTTAATTCTTTCCTTTGCCTGGCTGTTTCAAATATCAATCTACTCTGTTTTAAAGGTATCGCACATATGCGCACTTGCATGCTTAGCATAACACACTCACACAGACGTGCACACGAGCTCGTAAGCCTCTTACAGATCCGATTCCGCATGCAGACACAACATGCGCTGGAGTTGCAAGGAGAGGTTTAGACATGGTGCAGGGCCTCTTTCAATTAGAGGCGTATCGTGCGCAGCCCGATAGGATCGTAATGTAGCGGGTCCGGGTCACTGGTAGGATGTGGGATTAGAACCACGTAGTGGTTCTAGCAGTGCAAATAAACTGAAAACATCACAACAGGCAGACACATCTCCCTCCTATCTGCAAGTCACACACTAGAGAGATGATAGAGATGTCTTAGTGAGCTTCACAGAGCACCAGCATCTCTCTCTCTCTCTCTCTGTACTGTTAGGGTCAGAGTACTGTACAAGTGTATGGGGCTGAGAATACATACATTCATTTTAAAGGGATAGGTCACTCAAAAATAAAGATTATGTCATTATTTACTCACTCTCGTGTTGTTCCAAACCTATATGACTTTATATCTTCTGTGGAATATGAAAGAAAATATTTTTTTTCAAGATGAATTTTTTATTCATTTAGTGAAATGTTTTCTATCTCTTCAAAATATCTTGTTTTGTGTTCCACAGAAGAAATTACGTTATACAGGTTTGGAACAACATGAAGGTGAGCAAATAATGACAGAATTTTCATTTTTTATGAACTATGAAAAAGATAACAATTATATTTATAAAGGTTTAGAGTTGTGGCCTAGTGACTCGCACACCTGCGCTAACATTGAGATCATATGGAAAAATCTGGCTTGCCTTTTTCAGTTCTCTCTCTCCTCTATTCTGTTCATAAAAACAGAAAAAAAGACCATGAATTTAAAAAAGAATGCCCACCTTAATTTCATTCTATTTTATTTTTATATATTTCATTTTTATAATTATATTTATTCTACTTTTCTAAGATAATATGATATAAAAATCTTTTTTATATATATTATATAAGATGTTATCGATGTCTTTTCCATCAAGTCATTCCCCAGGGCCTTCTGTAGCAGTGGTTCTCAACTGATTTAGGACGAGATATCAAGTGGATGTCAAGTACTTTAGATATGAAGTGGTGACCCAATACATTACCAGCGTTGTTTAGATATTAATTTTAATTATTTAATGCAAATCCTTCTCTGCACAAAGTGTGAAGGGACTTTCTTTCTTTCTTTCTTTCTTTCTTTCGTTCTTTCTTTCGTTCTTTCTTTCTTTCTTTCTTTCTTTCTTTCTTTCTTAGGATTAAGGGCATGTTAAGCAGACTATTTATGCTGATATGAGCCTAATTTGTTAGGGTCTACCCAATGACAGATGCGTTTTCACCAAAATACTGGAGAGTTTGATTGGATGCATGACCTTTGGCAACAACAAAGATATGTGATTTTTTTCTTGTACCCTTTTAAAGGTTGTTAAGCATGTTTATTATGCCTCCTAAATATGCACAATTATATGATTGTTGTATTCTTTTTTTTAAATATTTATCATTATATTATTGAAACGTATACCTTTTGCCGCACCCAGTTTGGTAATGACCCATCCTTTGAGATGCACTGCTGTACACTATCTCTCCCCTGATAATCTCAAACCTGTATGTCATAATCCAGCCTCTGACACTCAAAAGGAAAGAGAGAGAGAATACCTACTTAACAAGTCTCCTATCTTCATTTACTTTACTCTTCTCCTTTTTTGGTGCTTTGTTTCATGTAGTATTGCTGCTTCTCAAAAGACAGAAAGCTATATATATATATATATATATATTTATATTAGTGCTGTCAACTAAATATAAATAATAACAAATGAATCACACATTTTCTGAAATTAATCGCGATTAATCCCACCTAACATTAAAGTTTTTAAATATACTTTTATATTGCAATAATTTCACATTCAATCTTCAAATTAATGTACAAACATCATAAATACACTATATTTTTATATTTGCTTAATGTCATCTTTTTTTATGACTGAAGGCCAGTATCACTTAAGCCAAATAAGTGATAATGTTAATTAAGTGATACATACCAATTAAGATTCAAGATTAAGATTATTTGTATAGCGCTTTTTACAATACAATTGTTGCAAAGCAGCTTTAAAGGAAATCAAGTTTCTACAATATAGATTTATAATATAGCCGAAGAATTTTGTACTATCTGTAGCTTGTTTATTGAAGATGCAGAAACATCTGGGAAAATCGCGTCCCGGGTGCCAGGGGCCTGTGCAGAGACACACACGGAGTAGAGGGTTAGCAGCGGGCTGCATACTTACCCTGGACTTGTGAGCATCAGCCCGGGATGTTTCCAGCGTTGCTCTCAGATGGGCCTGTTTCCCCAGCAGCTCACGGATCTGCTTCTCCACGGTCTACAGCTACAGCTGCACCGAATGCAGCTCGAAAGTGTCCTCGCATGCACTCAAAAGTAGACACAAATCCACCATAAAAGCAAGTAACAGTGAAACAATGGTAAATGTGTGTGAATAGGGTATTAGCTGTGTTAGTGTTAATCTCAATTAATTCTGATTTCCCTATAAAAATGCCCCCTTATATTTCACCATTGACTATAGCCATTCAACATTAGATTATAATTAAGAGCTATCAATTTTAACATTTATTAGACTTTAAATATAACTTCTAATTTAAGTGAAATTTAAACAATCTTCACATAAACTCAATATAATAAATGTCATATTTAGCTACCTGTGTCCCTCAGAAATATAAAGAAATTGAATAAAGTTATCAAACAATAAATTCTAAACTAAATACAGAATAATACTTGAAGCTATAAAAAGTTATTGATTTCCTCCTTTTTTTTTCTTTGATTAACAGACATCACAGCAGCTGGTTATTAGGTTTTTGGCTGCTATTTCTTTAAGAGCTGCTGCTGAACTTGACACGGATATGACACGCATAGTATTTTCTCTCAACTCTACCTTTTCTGACCCACTTCAGTTCGGACCCATTTCAGTCTGTTCTAATGAACTGACAAGTTAAATCTGGTGTGTTAGATGAGGGAGACAGTGCTGGGCTGCTCCGGGACAGTTTTGAAAACCATTTCAGAGACATGTTCTTAAATGTGACTCATATAAAATTATACATGCATGCACAGTTTTGAGGCAGCGTTAATCACCTTTTTGGTAACTTCATGTCTTAACTAACCACATCATGGCATGCTTGTAGTTTATTTTGCGCTTTGATATAAAATGATGAAGGTAAAGAAACGATAAAGAAATGATGCAAGAGCACGCGCTACGAGAACAGGACCATTTCCGCACTCGTTTGTCTGGCGCTGAATGAAGTGGAAGCGTGTGACGCGCGTCTGAAACATCTACAGTTTGATGTGGTCGTAAAGACATGCTGCAACTGAATAAATGCACTCCTTGTCAAGAAAAAAGAGACAGAAGTAGCAGCTAGTGGGTGGCCAACCCTAGACCCGCCCCTGCGTTAATGCCGTTAAATAATTTGAATGCGTTAAACTGAAAAAAATCATTGATTTCGTTAACGTGCTAATTTTGACAGCACTAATATATACAGTATATATATATGCATGTATATGCAAGAGGGTTGTGTATTAGCCATATATATATATATATATATATATATATATATTTTTAATCTAGCATTAATCTAGATTAATTTTGAATTAAATATAGATTAATTTATTAATGATCACTAATATAATTAATGGAAAGATAGTACAATAAATGTATTAAACATATACTGAATAAAACAAAAAAGATATGCCAATCTTTCAAAAATTTTGTTTAAGTGAAGGATTGCATAAATTAGGGCTCATCTCCTAGATTTAAATCAGCAAATGTATAATATTCTAGTAGTTAGTATGTCCTCCAGAAAAGTATACTGGGGAAAATCCTTCTTGGCACTCCGGAAGAATGACAATTTTTCACCTCTGTCCTATTTTTTTGTTTGGAGGACAACTTGTCAATTCTGGTCTTTAAGTAGTACAGATCACAGAATCCCCCACCTTATTAGTTGAAGATAAAAACCCAAAATGTCGTTTTTGTTATTATATTACCACTGAAAGCCATCTTATTATGCACAGTGTTGCACAGATTAAATTTCATCTGTAAATCATCCATGAACACACGTCTTCTATTTGGATTTTTTGAGAGCATTTCAAAAGTCTCTATTTTGTAAATATTTTTGGAAGAGGTTAAATTAGTTTATATTGTTTGAAGTTTCTAGCTCAAGTTCACATGAAGTTCAACAACCATCCTGTTTATGCGGCTGCATTCTTTGAAATAGTGTCACACATAGCTAGAGTCTTGGCTCTGAGACACTTGTTATTTTTCCTGCCTACTTTTATCTAGCAAAAATTTGCTCAGAAATTTTAAAAAGAGAAGACCTGATTATTTCAGCAGCCTTGTCACAAGTCCATTCAATAGTTTGCGCATTTCTATTTTTCACACTTAAAACAATAATTGAGCGGTATGTAAAGTTGTAACATTGTCCTCTTTTATGAAATAAGCCATATTTGAAGTGGTTGATGAATGATTAAGTCTGAGTATGATTTGGATGTCCTTTTAATTGTCAGGAAATTACTTGTCTTAACAGTTTTAGTCCATACTTACCTGTTGATCTAGTTCAAGACCTTAAGCCTATACAAAATACATATGAGTACAAAATGTACTAATTTATGCTGTGCACTGTATATCGGTCCTAAACATACAGGGTGAAAGTCATCAATAGCTAGTGGTATAGACCCAGCTCCCAACCCAACTTTAAGAATAGATTAACGGCGATATTTTCAAGTATTTTTATCGCCGATAGTAGTTTTATTAACGCAGCAACTTACTTTTACTTCATAACACCAAAGCATATATATATATATATATACTACAGCATAAATGAGTACACTCTGAATAAATATAAATATGTATTTTTATTAATGATCACTAATATAATTAATGGAACAAACTGATTCTTTTCAATGAAATGTATTAAACATATACTGAATAAAAACAAAAAAAGATATGCCAATATTTTCAACATTTTGTTAAGTGAAGGATTGCATAAATTAGTACACCCTAGATTTAAATCAGCAAATGTATAATATTCTAGTAGTTAGTATGTCCTCCAGAATTTTAAGTATACTGCTCTGACCCTTCTTGGCACTGAGTGTACAAGTTCATGACAATTTTTCACCTCTGTCCTATTTAACTCCCGGAGGACAACCTCCTTGAATGCTCTGGTCTTTAATGGGAGTTTACCTCAGCTCGTCTCTACAGAATCCCCCACAGCTGCTCAAGAGCGTTAAGATTAAGTGAAATGCATGTACACTGAAGGATTTTGCTTTACTACCACTGAACATCAATGTGGGTACCAAGCACTCCTCACTGTACTCCTCCTCTAGCAACACCAGAATATTTTTATTCAGCCACCTAGATAGATTCCATTGATGATTGAAAGGATGTGATGTTCAGAAGTAACTATTTTGTAAATATGGAAGTAGATAATTCTAGTGGTGACAAGTTCAACAACCATGCATGCCACTTATGCAGGCTGCATCTACTCTTTGAAATAGTGTCACTCTTTTTATAGCTTTTGCCGGCTCTGAGACACTTGTTATTTCTCCTGCCCTTTTTCTAGCAAAAATTTGCTCATTGCTAAATGAAAAAAAAAGAGAAGACCTGATTATTTCAGCAATCTTGTCACAAGTCCATTGTTTGTGAATGTTGGTGGTGCTTCTTTTATATTTTCACACTTAAAACAATAATGTGGTATTCCGCTTGTAACATTGTCCTCTTTTATGCTAAGAAGTAATTCACCTGGCAGTTCTTTCCCAAGTGGTTCCACTTCTGCCAGCATTAAGTCTGAGTATGATTCAGTGCGCTATATAACTCTTTTAATTGTCAGGAAATTACTTGTCTTTAACAGTTTTAGTTCAATATACTTACCTGTTGATCAAAAATAGCCTTAAGCCTATACAAAAATATATATGAGTACAAAAATGTACTCATTTATGCTGTGCACTGTATATTCGGTCCTGCACATACATATGAAAGCACAATAAACATAATTGATTCAGTGCTTGTTTAAAGAGAACATAGCTTTTTTTAACCCTACGACAAAAATATGTTTTAAGTCCCCAATGCTCAGCTGTCCAACTTAATGTAGACAGATGTAGACTGAAATACACACTGCCAAAAGTGCGTGTGACACTCTTGGTGTGCTTATTGTTTCTTTCTTTTTGTTCAAATGCTAGAATATACAGTGACAGACCTTGATAGGTGTTTTGTTGGTATATCGCTCTCCTGGTTTAATGAGCTTGTTTTCTATTCCGATCCAATTGTCAGTTCACCTCTACGTTTCCTCTGTCATTCTCTGCCTCTAATGCACTGACAAAGAGAGTTTTTTTTTCCTCCTCCGAATCAACCGTTCCCTGAATCAAAGCGTGAGAACTTCAGCTGTATGCCACAGCAGCCCTCTTCTGCCACACTTCCTCTGTCTCCCTGCCTGTAGCTTGGCGGCTTCCTCCTCAGCAGGGGGAAAGGTAAATCATGTGAGGAGAAGGACTGGGGAAGAGTAGCTGACTGTGACACGTACCTGTCAGCAGGTACTCAAAATAATTGGTAAATGACTGTAGCGGAATGGAGAGGGCTCTCTCTTCCCCTCTGTTTGATAAATATTTGAAGTTCCCAGGTGGTCGTAAAGAGCAGCGCAGATAGTAGGACGTTGGGCTTGGAAATCAGATGTTACAGAGACGGCGTATTGTGCAGATAAACTAGTTTAGAGTAATACACCTCTAAAGTTAAAAGCTAATCTGCTGGGACTCGATTTTGTAACCTAGCGAAGCAGACCTACATTTATACCTGCATTAACTCAATTACATAGAGTGTAGGCTTATATTAGATCAGCTATAAGCACACACTCGCACAGGCTTCGGTTGGCAGCCCTCTGCCACTCACACACATTAAATGTGAAAAATGCATAATTCTTCATAATTTTGAAACAATGCCATGGAAAGTTCAGTCCGATAATTACTCGGCGGACAAATGTGCTTTAACATTGGGAAATCTTTGCTCCCTGCCAATTTTAGGAGCGCCATTGGGCTCTGTTTGTCTGACAATGAACAGTATTCATTTTCATCATGTTCCTTCACCCTCCTCAACTCCCTATACACCATAGTCAATTAAAGCCCTCAGGGCCCTTCTGTGCATAAAGGGATATATAACTCTTTTGACATTTGTCTGCGGACATATTAGGCACACCCAGAGCACATTTAGAGCGAATAGCCTTTATAGCACATTTAAAAGACCTGTTCCAGCTACAGCCAAAAAGGGCAACTGAGGATTGGTAAGGGAGTCTTCCGTCTTTTTATGAGGAAAGGTGAAGATGTTGCATCGGCATGTCCAGTTGAAGGCGGATGGAAGAATAAATGGGGTATTTTATCAGGTTAACGTTTTATGTAGCTTCATTGGTTCAATAGTTCGGAGCCCCTCCAATCTGACAGGCATGTAAGGCAAAAAGGTTTAGATGATTGTGTTTCAAAGCTTTGAGACAACATACATGAACACCAATCCTGACCAATGGACTTTGGCTAGCAAAGCACCCCTTGGTGTAGAAGAAGCACGTTAGGCTAAAACGAAGGAGTAGGTATACGAGGCCACGGAGACACATCTGTAGCCTTTTCCGCTCTGCCGATGGTGACTGGGGGACTCAGATAGGACGTTTGGGTAATGAGGCGTGAGGAGCATGTCCTAACTTCACATGCCTAGCGAGTGCTCCTCCAGGGCTGTCTGGAGCAGACTTGCAGGGTCATGCATGGCGCTCGTTGTCATAAAACAGCTAGAGGTGTGAAACTCATCCCCGGGGCCCTTAGCCTCTTTGTCCTTTAATGCTGAGTCAACTGAGCGACAGGGTAGCCCGCTCCGATCCATGGCGAATCATTGCTCTAGCGTGGGGAAGTCTTCTGAGAACAGACGCCAATGGTTAAGGAGTAGCCGTGCTGTGCTTCTGAGTCAATTGGCTGGAATTACAACATGTTAAGGTGTTTTAATACCCTCTCTGGCATTTAATATTACAACCCTCCTTTTATGTGTTAGACAAAGACCTGTGGCTGTAAAGTAAACTAAGCTCAGAAATCAAGTCAGAATTCTGGTGTCATCAGAAATAGCCCAGTTATTCAATATTCGCCTCTGCCATCTTCTGTAACAAATAAATGTCCTGATACAGCAGCTCTCCTTGGGACATTTCCATTGACATATGAGAATCGGGGAGAAATTTTTGCATCGCTTGCATTCCAAATGAGCCACAGTAAGTATTTTATGTGGACATTATTATCCCAATATGGCTCTCAATGCATGTAAAAAGGAATGACCCCACCATCGTGATTTATTCATTCCTGTCTAGGATATATGCATAGGCTCAGAAAATCCTCGATTCTGCTCAGAATGAAGGCGGATATATAATTCATGAAAGCTAATGCATTGTTTCTGTTGCTTCATCTCGTGGCTCTTTTCCCCCCTCTCTGTCAGCCTATTCTCTGGCAAAAGGTTGCCAATAATATCAGTATTGAAATGAGAAGTTTGAAAGACGCACCGCTTCCTTTTTATGTGTGTGTAAACTGATTTGAATCACACATTGGGGGCTTACTGAGCGGAGCTTTAAATGTTAAATGGGGGTTGAAGTCTGCCTGAACTAATTTGTAGAGCTTTGCACCATGTTGACATTTAAATGTGATAAGAATAGAAAACTGTATGCCGACCTATTTTGAAGATGCTTTCGGAATACATTCGCATCAGCCGCGGTCTATAATTAATAAAAAAAGACAGGATTTCCCCCTCTCCTCCAACCTTTTTTTGCACCAGATTTGATTATAATACAACCCTTACAAGAAACAGAACGACAGAAAAAAATAAAGAAGGACTAAAATATGAGCATGGAGGGAATTAAGAGGGAAGTGGATAGCACACACCTGGTTTTGGAGGAGGGGTAGAGATTGCATCGGCTGGCTGCTGTGCTATCACATTACGCGATCCAGCCCCTGTGTTTGTGAGAGCGAGCGGGGAGGAGAGGGACCTCGCCAAATCAGCATGCAAATAACGCCACATTGTTAACTTAATCAGATGCAGGAGAGAAAATATGGAGAGGGGAGAGGAAGGGGGGAGGAGGGAGGGAGGGAAGGCAAGATCGAGGGGAGGGGGCTGCACAAACAAGAGTCAGGGTCTTCTGAAATGGCGGAGAGTGAAAGATTAAACCTCTCTACCGATGGGGATGATGTTTGCGGGGTGCCGGTGTCAGGTCCCGTAAGGGGTTAAGGGTGCGTGTGTCTGTGTGTGTGTGTGTGTGTGTGTGTGTGTGTATGTGTGTGTGTTTTGTTTGGGAGTGTGTGTGTGTGTTAAGCAGAAGGCAGAGATGATAGTGGCCTCTTCTCTGAGATATATGAAGTGTTTCATACAGGCAGAGCTCAGTGATTGGCTTCATCACAGCCAATCAAGTGAAAGAGACCTGATGATCTACGTCTGTGTTAGGCAACCTAGTGTAACAGGTGTCACAATGGTTACTAGGGCTGTTTATCGATACATTTATTTCCAGATTCATTCAATTCTGATTCACAAGCGTTCAATGTAATTTAATTACAATTTTGGATTAGGTTTAATTCTAATCAATTTATTTTGGTATAGATGAGTTACAATATCCATTTTGCTTACAAACGAAATAAATTCTGTCTCAGCTGTTGTTGCTGTAAATTATGAAGGGAAACTTCTGACTTGATACTTTTATGGAAATATACATTTTAAAAATGAATAACAGTACCCAAACATGCTGTAGTTCAATTGCTATTTATTTAACATATTTTATAATCTACATAGCATACAAATAAAGTTATAAAGAATAAAGTAAACTTTAAATGCATTTTGGTAAAAAAAATAATATTAAATATTCAATAAATACAGAAATAGTCTGCCTCGTTTTTTATTGAAGGATAAATTGCATTCATATTTTTTCCTTCTCATAATGCCAGTACATTTATGTCTGTTTTAATGTAAACCAGCCGTATAAACACTATAACAACCTCCCATCTTCTCACCCGGCTGCTGTGTAGCTTCTGACAGCCAAATTGCGCATAGAGGTCACGACCTCCCCGGCAATGCTCATACGGATATCAGCACGCAAGGCGCACTGGCGAGCGATGGTAACACATTCAACATGTTAACATGGCAGCTCAAACCAAACCAAAACAAATGAAGGGAGAAATATGTGTAATCCCTCCCCACACGAAAGAGCCACGTGCCTACCTTGCATCTCTCGGGACTGAGAGATACCGGGAGGTCGTTTTTCACTAAAACATCCTTGGTTTTATGAACTTATCTTTCCTTTCTCTCCTTGCCTTCCTCCTCTCCCGTTGACTGCGGGTCACCGTGGCAGCCCCCCTGAAAGAGGATGAATGTGTTATCATGTTCAAGGTCACAGAGGGCAGGGAGGAGGATAAGAATGTGTTGAGCTGGCCAGGGGAAGTAGAACGAGGGACTGAGTGAGGAGACATGTGGAATCTGGTGTGCTGGCCAACCCAGACCTCTCTCAAACTGTTCCTCTGTCTTTTCCCCATCAGTTAAAACTCTGATGCCCAAATGCCACAGGTGGAGGGCCTTACACTGACAGGCTATGATTTATTTAGTAACTTGTCCTCAAGTTTTTGTTTCTGCTAGTACAGTGGATTATTTAAATCTAGGGAATGTAAGAGTCATGCCTTCTTTTTAAATACTGTAGAAAACTGGTGTTTAAACCAGTGGTTAATAATTTTGAGGTGCTATGAGGACCTCAAAAAATACTAACAAAAATAATAAAGCTTTTAAAGTGTTCTAAAATAACAATATATATGTGACCCTCTCTGTGAAATCCAGGCTAAAGTTTCAAAATCTAATTATGAGATAGCAAGCATCAAAATTTGATTTCTACCATTCATTTCACTATAATTTAAATCTTTGACATGACCTTACTCAGTCAATATTAAAGATATAAAGGTTACATTTTCACAGAATGTTCTTTACCATATGTAGGATGATTTTTTGTAGAAAACAGAAAAACACAAAAAAAGGACTTTAGCTGGGTTTTCACAGAGGGTCACATATATATATATATATATATATATATATATATATATATATATATATATATATGTTTACACATATATATTCTGTAGTATATTGTGGGTCATGAGTTCTCTTCGATGTCATTATAGGGCTCGCTTGCTTGAAAGTTTGAGAAATATTCCACTTGAAAATATCTGCGATTAAAAGGTGAAATAATTTGGTAACAATGAGGCTTCCCAAAAACTTCCCCAGCTGCATTTAGTCAGAAACATCAATAGTCCCAAAACTTGCTATTGGTTGAGTCAGTGTTGCTATGTCATTCTGGTCATGAAGTTTAAAACAATTCAACAGCAGTTTTTTGATAGCGTTTACATTTTTAGGGGATATCAACCTACTAATGGTCTACTCATAGATGGCTCTGCATATTTTTATTATTTATTTATTCATTTATTCATAACATTGAAAAAATTGCACACTTGATCTTTACGTTCTGCTCAGTGCGTTATCCTAAATGGCTCCTTGAAACATCAAGTATAAAATGTTAATTTGCATGGAAAAATATCAGTTAAGCTACAGACTGTTCAACACCTGCTCATTTTTGTTGCTTTTCTGCATAAAATGAAACAGTGAATGTAGCTTTTTTGTTGCATGAATCATAAATCTTTTTTTCATATACTGTATATAAACAAAAGCCTTTGAGGTATGACCAGCTCTGCTTTGGTCGTTTAATCATAGTTGTGTGACAGCGTAACACTGGCATGGAGGTAAACGTTTTCTGCTCGGCTTGTGGTCGAGCAGCGTTTTTCTCTCTCTCTGTCTCTGATCCTGCTGGGATGTGAGGCCTCACCATTTCCGATAAAGCCTGATAAATAAACATGTGCCCTGATCTCCCTGAGGTCCTCCACCCTCTCTCCAGAGTCCATCCATTCCACCACACTTCCTCCCTTCACTGTTAGCCCACAATAAAACAGACTTTTCTCTTAATAAAGAGAGGCTTTTTAATACACTCTCCCCCACCACGGTCTTCCTCTTCTTCTCAGCAGTGATGAGCGACTGTGGAGAGAAGAAACGCAGCTTTAGTAGGCCTATCTCGTCATACCATTCGTAGACAAACAATGGAGCAGAAGACAAAAAGATTTACAAATAAAACGAAGTAAAAAAAAAAAAAAATATGTTAACATATACAAAGAGTCATGAGCATTTCCAGTCAACTCTGACTTCCTGATGGCTTTGATAAGATTAGTGGCTTTCTTAAACAGGATGTGAAAGGGCTGCTTTTTAAAAACATGCTCTATGGACAAAGAATGCTTGCGTAACCGTACGTCTCCGCATAGACTTTCTCACAAAAGTGAAACTTTCTCTCAGTATAGCTCAGGGAGTTTATCAAAGTGACAGAATAAAGAAGATTTAACGTCAGCCATATTAAAGCGACATGCAGCGGTTCAATATTTAAAAAGCCCATTTACTACGACAGAAGTGCTTTTTCATTCAAGAGCATATGGCTACGGTACCTTTTTATAGTCTTATCGCCTTTCTTTCTGTGTGTGGGGGGAAAAGGAGAGACAAAAAAGGAGATATTTTCAAAAGACATTGAAGAATCATTCAATTAACTGTGGCATGATGTAAAATAATTACTTGACTTGCCTCCCTTAATGAGTATCTCTAATTAGCCATACATTTGTTTTGTGAAAACTCCAAACTAGAGGCTGCGGTTGTGAAGAGCTGGTAAGTATGTTGAAGTAGCGGCAGATTTTTCTCTCCTGCACTGTCTGTCTTACGTTGAGCACAATTCGGGACCAATGTACGCACACATGCAGCATTAAACACTGAGTCACATCTCTCTTTTTCTTTTTCTCTCTTTTATCCTTTTTTCTCTTTTATTTTAATTAGCCATGCAACAATTAAAAGATTCACAAACTAAATTGAACCTTGTCTCCCTCTCCTCTCGACTCGATTTCAGCACCTGTCAAAACAACACCCCTTGTTGGAGTCATTATGCAAAACTCATACGCACAAAACCAGCATGTGCGAGAAGAAAACAGCAATTATTTCTGATATTCACTTATTTGGGGGTTACAGTGACATTTAAGTTTTCCACAAAGGTAATCTTTGTTCGCCGCAGCTGAGTGGTAGAGAGGGTGTCGAGAGAAAACAGACTGTCACCTTCAGACAGTCAAATAAGTGATTGTGATACAGCTTCATATCGCATTTAGCCAGGTCCTCTTTGGTGTCCTTAAAGGGATAGTTCACCCCCACATGATAGCTTTTTTCTTCTGTAAAACACAAAATATGATATTTTGAAAAATGTCTTTTGTTCCACACGTCAAGAAGTGAACAGTGCAGGTTTGATTGTTCAGAATGCTCTTCAAAATATATTTTTGTGAGTGTGTGTTCTACAGAAAGCATACAGGTTTGCAATTATGACATAATTTAAATTGCTGGGTCAGTAATCTATTTAAAAGTCTCAGAGCTTGATACAACAGTGGCAGTTTTGGTTTGGTGGAGGGGTGTAGCGCTCAGTACTAACAATGGAGGCCTGATTTGTTTTTTTTTTTTGTACAATTTCTGATAGAATCCATTAGCATTGTCCCATAGTTTCTGTCCTGAGCAGAAGGAAAGATGATGTAAGGTTTGGATGATGGCCCTTTTGCCCATCGCCACACTGCGTTCATTGTTTTTCGTTTTTTGTGTGCTGAGGTGTAGTCATGCGTGACGACTGGTTTGAACATGACTCGCTCGGCCTTGCCACGAAGACACATCCCTGTGTTTCTGATGGGACTGCAAAAATATATTCAGGTCAGATAGGGTTAAATGATTCGTTTTCAGTATTTAGTGTCTGCCACTTCATGCACAATTTAAATTTCTCCATAGTTGTGGGTGGAAACCACAAGGGAAATTTTTAGAGATGAATCATCACATGTTGACCTTTAGCAAAGTATGTTTTACGCTACTTTAGCCTTCATCGCCGGTCACTAGATTTTGTTTCTTTCTTTGTTTGCGAGCGAGGTGAAAAGTGTAGCACTTTTCATCGTAGCTATCCCACTTTTATGCACAGACCCCCTCTTGCCCACCTCTACAATTTAACACATTCTCACAGTTATCCATCTTTTTCTCCTCTCACAGTCTGAGATCTACAGGCAGGAGGCTCGACACGCTGTGACTAGCATTGTACCTCTCTCGCACACGCATATACACACACATACAGAGCACATCTGCTGGTCTTCGGGATAATGCTGTACATGTTTAACATAAAGGGAGGCTTTGAGCTTCAGGCCGGCGCTGGATGATGATGAAGATGAGGATGCAGCAGGCCAGGACAATGAACTGTGGGAATTCTTTGGTCTCCCACTGATCTTCCCTCCCCTGGCATCCCAACAAGCCTGTCAAACACACAGGATAAAAGCAGCAGCATTTTTCTCTCTGCTCATCCTTTCAAGTGCTCATGCTGATCTGTAAAGATGAGCTGAAAGCTGAACTACCTGTTGAAATGTTCTCTTAAGACGCTCTCAATGACATATTGTGCGAGACAGACACCGGCAGAGACAGAGAGTTTTGCGGGCTGAGCTAACAGAAGGGAGCTGTGTAGAGAGGAAGGCGATGCGACCCGTGTATTTGTAACTGTAACAATTTGTCTGTGGTGGCTTCGCAACCTATGAACTAGGTATAATTAGGTCACTTACTGTCTAACCACAAATAAGAAAACAATCTGCATCATGCAGCAAGCTGTTTGCTGGATGAGAACTAGTTCGTCCTTTCAGGCTGTGTGTGTTTCTTCTGTTTGATTCAGTTTCGGTCTTGTGCTGGGAACCTTTGCTTAATGCCTCATTACAGCCACTAATAATCCAGTTCAGTCAAAGAGCATCGGGAGGAAGAAAAACAAGCCACGTTTTATTGGATTAATTATAACTATTCTGAAGACCACCTGCAACAGACTAAACATGGGCAGAGAAAGAGAGAGAAGGACAGATCGGACCTCTCTGATAAACGTAAAAATATTTTAACTATCGCTATTGGTTTATGATTTTGTTATTGTGCGTTTCTGGCCATATTCCCGTAGGTGCATAGCATGCAGTGCTGTTTCCATCCATTAAATATGTAGCATATGGCAGCCATTTTCAAACACCAAAGAGTTCATTCCTTTTTGTTTTATACGGGGGCCGCTAATGATTCAGAGGAAATAAAACTGACTTTTGCACTTTCTGTAAATAATGATTGATTTATCAATAACGATGACCTCTTTCATAATTAATTAATCAGCTACTGCATAGTAATTAGTCAATGGATTTTGGTCGATAAAGCTTCACAATAACAGAGCAGCTAATGGCCGCACAATCTATATTTTTATTTTCATTTCAACTCGTGAATACTTTGACTTCGGTTTGTTTTAGTTGTCGATGCCTTCTCCCCCCTCAAAACCATAGTTTTCTGTAAACGTACACATACTTTTCCAAAACAAGGATGCAGAAGGACACCAAAATTATATTATATCAAGACGCAAAGCCCGAAAGAGCCAGATCTGCTCTGTGTTATTTGATTTAAGGCTTGAACATGCTGTGCAATCTAGAACATTTAAGGATTAGATGGGTTTTATGTCCTCTTTGAGGTTAGCTGTACACTTAAAAACTCTTTGGTCAGAGTCCATTCAAGGCTAAAGTTGACTTGTGTGCGTGCATGTGTGTGAGTGTGTGTGTGTGTGTGTGTATGTATGTATGCATGCTTTATATGGAACCTTGATTCTGCCCTCCATGTTGATTTGCGAGAAGCCACTAGAGAACCAGCTCAAGGACGTGAACACGCACAGGTACCTCAAGTTTAATGTAATATTTTGTCGCTACAGAGGCCTTAATTTAGTCGTGTTAACCTTGACGTTCCAAAATCAAAGCCTGGCCCTCCCGAAAGCTATCTAACTGGCAGATAATGCAAAACATATTCATGCACTTTGCAATTCTTACTGCAGGCTATATCAGAGACCACAATCAGTTCAAATATCTTAGATGCACCTTTTTGTTTAATGTCAGTGCATCACATTTGCCACTTGAATCACACGTGCCACAAAGTGCACTGGTGTATTTGCATTTATCATGGTGCTATATAGATCATGCTTTATGCTCATAACATGTGATGTTCAGGCATTAATCTCACAGTGTGCTCTCTGGTGTTAAAACAATGGCCCTGCTTGACAAAGCAAAGATAAGAAGAGGACAGCATTCTGATGCTGCCATGTGCACTCTAATTAAGATGTGGTTTGCAAAGCTTGCAAAAGAGAACAGAATGTGATGTAAAGTGAGGTAAAGATAAGACATAAATCCGGTTGTTTTGCCATGTTGCTTGAAAGTCTCAGTATTAACCACAGACTGTAAAGCTGCATGCCACTGGGCCCTGTGTGACAGTGCACTAAAGGAAGTCTCAGTGGCTTTTCAAGAGACACGGTGGCGGTGCACGCGTTAATTAGAGCACGCTGCTGCTGTTACACTACGTGTGACAGGTAGTATCAGGCCGCTGAGACTCGATCGTTTCGTCTAGCTCCTGGCTAACCCAGCTGCCCCAGCCTAAAGAGAGCGCGTGAGAGAGAGGAGGGGAAGAGGGAGACGGGGTCTGGGACAAGGAGCCACCACCGTGTTTGCTGTCAGGCCTACATGCTGTGGGCCACGACTCAATGGCACTGATCCAAATAGGTGAGGCATTAGCATTTCTAACAGAGGAAGGATAGGCAGTGAAACTTTGCAGGGCATCCTACAAATGCAGATAACAGAGATGTGCATCGCTGAAGAAATGTATTGAGAGGCAGAACACTGAAACCTTAAATGTGCTTTAGATGTACAGTATGAAGTGGAGTGTTTTAAATTTGCTTATAGGTATTGCTGTAAATGAACAACCACATGAAAACGCGAAGAAGCAAATTGTGCATAGCAATTTTTTCAGCTTTCTTCTGAATTAAAATCACAGTGTATGCATTTTGACAAAATGCCCCCCTCCGCCCCCAAATGTGCTTGCTGCTCTGCAAATTTGGTTCAGAGGCATTTTCAGATATGCATTAAGCATGGCGATGTTTAAGAGCAGATGCATTTCGATTTTAATGACTTTGTTTCGTTTTGAGATAAGGCATTTGGCTTGGAGTTTCTGCTAATTATACTGTGGAAAATATGCACTTTACTGATAATTGTTCCGTAGTGATGCCTCTCTTAAAGTATTCCCAGAATCAAATTTATTTATTAATGTATTCATTTCTTAATTTATTTATAGATGTTCTTTAAAATATTGCAGACTGTGTGTGTTATTGTTTGTGGGTGTATTTGTGTCAGGCGTTTTCGTTCACATATGAACTTTGCCTCCACAGAAATGAGTGTTTGTGTGTGTGAGTGTGTGACACCTCTTTAACCATATGAAATGTCCTTTTTAATCAGAAAAAAATAATAAATGACTTGGGAGCAAGGGAGGCATATTAATGCACTTAATTTGCATACTGTCGTCAGGCGAGGCTATGTTCAAAAACAAACTGGATTGTCAGTTCATTTCACATTGTTCCTTTGTCTATCTGCCTTTGTTATATGGTTAAGATAAAGAAGGAAATCAAATTGAAGAAAAGGGCAAGCAGTTATCTCTCCAAATGAGCAACTGCTCATCATGCCTCGCTTAAATCATAGATTTCTATTGCAGAAGGCATACTAGCCACATTCAAAAAGGGCCTTGTCTGATATCTGCCAGGATTTGCTGCGACATCGACAAAAGTAATTTGAACAACTCGCTACCCAAAGAAACGCCAAAGTCATAAGACGTCGCCTCTAAACCCAAACATCACCCAGCACTTTTAGGCCTTTGTCTGAGGACCGTTGCTTTAATTAGATGACCTGACAGAGCGAACCATCCGTGATTTATATTTGTCTTGCATTTACTACTGTATTACATTTTGCTGAATATCAGAAATCCTCACAGAACTGCTTAGCCATGTATAATTTGCAGTGCACAGGCTTACACGCGTGAGTGTGTTTATAACACACCCAGTCTTTAAATACATAATACACCTACAGTGTATTGTTCGCATCCAGATTCCAGCCTTTTTTTCTTTTAAATTCCTGAGAGTTATAGCTCTGGACAAAAGAGGAATGGCATTCAACAGCAGCCCACAGTGTGTTTAGCAGCGACTGGAAGTGGCCTCAGTGTTTTTATTCATGTTGGGGAGATAACCGACATGGCGTAGGAAGAGCAAATAGCTAAAGAACAGGCGGCCCTTATTAGAGTTCTTATGAGAGCATCAGCAAATATGTGCTCCAAGCCCACTGCCTTCTACTGCAGACTGTGTGTGTGTGTGTGTGTGTGTGTGTGTGTGTGTGCTGGTTTGTTAGCCTTTGTGTATTTTTCTCCATAAATGTGCTTTTTTGGACCAGACCAGTAGGTTCCTTCAACTGGTTGTCGGAATTTCTGCTGCCTGTCAACAAAGAAATCAGTTATTTGTTTTCCTGTGCATTGGGTCATGTGAAAACCATGTACAGAAACTGTCATACTGCCATGAGGAAAAGTGAAATATAATGTATCAGCAGCCCAGGTGCTGAGTCATTAGGTAATAAGTAATGCCTCTCTAATAAGTAAACTGGGTCAATCTGCACCATTTAAAAGGTTTATTAATGACCAAAGGGTGTGGGTTCCTGGCCCAGAACACTTTACCCTTCCTCAGGCGATGAGTGTGTTAGAGACAAACCAGCATGTGTTTTCAAATAACGTGGAGAGAAGAGAAAGCTCTCATCTCCATTATTCTGGACGCAGTTTCCTGAACACCTGCTCTTGCCCTTGTATTTATTAAAATGACCACAGTGCATTTATTTCACATTCATAATCATGTGTTAAAGCACATAGCCACCATTACCAGGCAGCATACTAATCAGCGTAATGAGATATTATACAATATTTTGTTGACCAAAGCAAAACTCACTTTATTGTTTCTAAAGCTTGACCCTGTCAGTTGCAGGGGAATGCAGAAACATCATTATCCTTCCTTAAGATGGTGAGTAGCATGCTAAATAAGCAAAATATATCCAGATGACAACAGACACTGCTCATGTATTTGTTTTAGGATGACGGTTCATTGGGCCAATATGTGGCCATTTTAAAGGACTGGAAAGCCTCTGATACTTTGGGAACCCTTTCAATAATGCCAACTGTTGTTTTCTTCTCATCTGAAGCCATACGAGAGTGAGAGAACAGAGAGGGGGGAAAAAAAGAAGGTGAACACAGAATGATTTGCATCAAACGTAATGTGCTTCTTAATAGAAAATTACGCCAAGACAAGTGTCACAGCAGTGAGATAAGGGCTTGTGTTTACTGGAGTAACCCCTTGGTTTTAAGTGCTATTGTTAATATCATAATTGTAGTATTGCGGCGGCTTCATGACAATACCATTGCTCCGTTTCATTAAGGCGTGTAATTGGAGGGATTCTGATAGGATGGGACCAAGTAGCTTAATTATGCGGCGCCTTGCCGTGTTTACTGGGTAATTATTGCCTCCAAAATTGTGTTACTGTTTGAGAAAAAGTTCTGAGAGTTGCAGCTTCTCTCCCCAAGTGTGAGAGTACATGTAGTACTTCATAAATCAGAGGGAGATGAACTCACTCTTTTTTTTCTTCACACTTGTCACTGAAGTGCAGTCATCGTTGTTAACCATTTCCTCACACCATAGTCAGACTGCTGACACACAAAGGGGTACTCAAAAATGAACTGAATTAACTGTTGTATGGTGCGATTTACTTTTCCAGACAATGCAGTATATAATCTGAGATGTAGATCCATACAAAATACGAAATATAACTGTTTTGTTTCCACCCCTACTCCCACTTCAGCAAAAAATGTAATACCTTTGTGTTTGTGCTACTAAGTCTTGTGTCTTAGGCACTGTCTTGTGCCTAAGACAGACTTGACGCAGTGATGCTATTTAACTTGGAAATATGACCTTCACCACACTATACAGTATTTCTAAATGCTTAAGAGAAAAGGTCTTTATTTTTTCATGAAATCTGAAAGCAGAGTAGGTATTCTTCACGAACAGTTCTCAGATAGTCTGCTGTGACCTGTTCTGTTCAAATTGTTGCACGTTTACTCCTATTATGAATGTTTGTTACTATGTACGTGACGTTCCACATATCGTTTTGCTTTCATTGATATATTGTCCAGTATTTCATGTTGATTGTGCATAGTGAGAATACAATACATTTATTAGTGAAGCCTTAAGGCTATAAGGAGGTGTATGTTAACTGCTTACCAGCTGTTCTATGCTTTTTAACAGTCTACTTAATGCCTGTTTTCTGTCTTTTGTCCTTTAGGATGGAGGACTCTAGTTTGTGCCTTGGTGTATCCTCGGTGGTCCCGGAAGCTGACACCCATCTCAGCAATGCAGTACTTAATGGCCACTACCCAATCAGTCAGAAACTTCATCAGCTGACTGCTCAGTTGGGTCATGCCTTTCCTGAATTACAGAGTCGCCAACAGATCCCAGAGGAAAAGGCAGCCACCCCGCTGGATGAGAAAACCCACGCTGCCTTAGCTAGTCAGCCAATCAGCAGTCAGATGGCCTTACTGGCCAACCAGCTAAATCGTGACATGGATGTGGGTGCCCTGAGTGGTCTTAATGGCCGTGTTGATTTGCAACAATTTCTCAATGGGCAGAATTTGGGAATCATGTCCCAGATGAATGACATAGAAGATGATGCCCGCAAGAACCGCAAATACCCCTGTCCGCTATGTGGCAAGCGCTTCCGCTTTAACAGCATTCTGTCTCTTCATATGCGTACACACACTGGAGAGAAGCCCTTCAAATGCCCCTATTGTGACCACAGAGCTGCTCAAAAGGGTAACTTGAAGATCCACCTCCGCACCCATAAGCTGGGAAATCTCGGTAAGGGCCGTGGTCGCGTACGTGAAGAAAACCGGCTGCTTCATGAACTTGAAGAGAGGGCCATTCTACGTGATAAACAAATGAGGAGCAGCTTGCTGCAACCCTCTCAACCTCCTCCACCCCACTTGGGTATCCAGAGTCACAACCAGCAACAGCCTGGCTCTGCCTGTGGCCTGCTCACTCCAACCAGTATAGGGGGCTCGCCTGATGGACTGAGCCAGCCTTCTGCCTCACCTAAGCATGCGGGCACCAACTTGCAAGATGAGCAAGCCCTCAACCCACCACAAGGATTTCGGTGCACTTTTTGCAAGGGTAAATTTAAGAAGCGTGAGGAGCTAGAGCGCCACATTCGCATTCTCCACAAGCCCTACAAGTGTACCCTGTGTGAATTTGCTTCTTCCCAGGAGGAGGACCTCATCTCCCATGTGGAGAAAACCCACATCACAGCTGAATCAGCCCAGGGACAAGGCACAGCAGCTGGCAATGGAGAGAAGCCCAACAATGAATTTCGCTGTGAGGTTTGTGGCCAGGTCTTCAGTCAATCTTGGTTTCTGAAAGGCCACATGCGGAAACACAAGGACTCCTTCGAACATTGCTGCCAGATCTGTGGACGCCGTTTCAAGGAGCCCTGGTTCCTTAAGAATCACATGAAGGTGCATATCAACAAGCTGGCTATCAAGAGCAAGCCCCCTGTTGGTGGAGGAGCTGGTGAAGATAGACCATCTGTGAACAGCATGAGCAGCCTGGCTCAAGAAGCCCACGCCAACCTGTATTCTCGTTACATTTCTTGTCTACAAAGTGGCTTCCTCACACCTGACAAGCAAGGCCTGGCTGAACAGCAGCACCAGATGCTGGCCAAAGCCGGTATAGCTATGAAGGAGAAGGAGATGCTTGGAAAGCTCCTGAGCCCAATGGTCAGCATGGGCCATGGCTTGGGAGAAAATGAAAAGCGCTCACTTTTGGGTTGCCTGAACCTGGTGCCCCCTCTGAAGTCAAGCTGTATGGAGCGCTTGCAAGCCGCAGCTAAGGTGGCAGAGATGGACCCCCTGAACAGCTATCAAGCCTGGCAAATCATGGCACGTGGAATGGCTATGGAACGCTCCTTCATGCCAAAAGAGCAGCACCATGAGGTGCATGGACAAGAAGATGAACTTGCCAGTGCAGCTGGGATTGTTCACTTTGGAAAAGACAAGCTTGATCACGCAACCTTATGCTCTAGTGATGGTTCCAAGCAGAAGCAACACCCTGATGTCCTTCATGGAGTGAAGACAAGTGGAGGCATGATGCCCTTGAAAGATGAGGGTGTAAGCTTTGACAGCCACCGTGAGTTCTTCCCTCACCATGGGGGTCTGAGCCTGGGCCAGGGGCTTGAGTACAGCCTGGCTGGCCTGAAAGAGAAAACAACTGAGTGTTCTGACTGCGGCAGAGTTTTTAGAACATACCACCAGATGGTGGTCCACTCCCGGGTACACAACAAGGACCGTCGAATCCTAGAGGACAGCTCCCAGCATGGTCTGGATGAAAGGCGTGGCTCAGCTAGCGACCCTGAATCTCAGTCCATCAGCCGATCCACCACCCCAGGTTCCTCCAATGTGACAGAGGAAAGTGGGGCTGGAGGTGGACACTCCCAAACGGGCAGTGTGCAGGATGACAGTCCCCACCCTTCTTCTCCATCTTCAGGTAAGAAAAGTATCAGTCAACTTGAGTGACTTAAAAGCAAATCTAGAAATATTTAAATATATATAAAGTCCACAGCATTGCACATAGTGTATATATTTAAATGCCTTAGTGCTTTTCGGTCAACTGTCTGTCATTACAGTAATAAAGCGTGTGTTATGCTCATAAGATTCAGTTCTGTTAAATTAGTACATTTAAAAAGCAATTATCTAAAGGAAGCTTTCGAAAGTAGCAGAATTACAACCCTAAGAGAGCAATGTCACGGTGGGTAAGAAAGAAGAACCTGTGGGATGCAAATTGGTGTGATGGACATATCAAGGGATTTAGATCCATACATAGCACTAGCATGCTAGTTGTGTCTACCAATGAGGCTCAGTGAGACACTGATCCTCATGCCTTAGCATGATGCCTATATTCTCTGCATAAAGGAAATGCTAAGGTCTTTCAGAATATTTGACAGTTGGCCTTTAAAGCTTTGAAAGTTATCTGTCGAATTTAGAGATAGTTAACAATAGACAGCTAATGCAGTAAAGCCACCACTGAAACCAATGAAAAGGAAGTGAATGCAGTTGTGCTTTGGTATTCTTCACAGTTAGTTCTTTCAGTTTACAGAAAATGGCTGATTGTGATGTTGCTGTTAGGGGTGGGTAGGTGATCAAATGCGCTAGCAATGTAGCAATGCCAACATAAATCTGAGCAGCACATTCAGTGCATAACTTTGACAAGTAATGTAACAGTTCAAATAGCTATCAAACTCCCTTAGGAGTTACTGTCTTTATTTACTGTGAACTTAATCTAATTCATTAATGAGGTTTCCATACTTTGGCTATCCTATGGCATCCATTACATTCTCTGTTAACTCTGAACTATATAAAAACAACATCCATATTCCATTCTCACATTGGAAAGCCTATGTTGATGTACAGACATGTTACGAGTGATTAAAACATTCTGCTGCAAGGGAGAGGGACAGCAAACTCCGCCCCATCTGTGAAACTCAGAGCTTGTGAGATAAAATGTATGTTTAGTGGGATTAAGTGAAGCTGCAGCTAATGATTACAGAAGTTTTAAAGGTAACTTTCTCATTCCTTGGGGTGGTACACCACTGTTAAGCAGCCTGGCTGTTAATTAGGTCACGTCTATGTGATAATCAGTTAGCTTAAGCTAAACAAGACACTAATTAAAGATATACATATAAAGCAGGTCAAAAAAATGAACTTCATTTGCTGGGTAAAATGTGCTTTTAAGTCATCAAAAAAAGGGAAAAAGTAGCTTAGCTTAAGGCTCTAAGCAACTTAATTTCAACAGCAAAGAAGAAATTGTTTATTTATTCCCAGTCCTTATCACCCTCATGTAGTGAGATGAGTTTGAACATGCAGTGGGCTATGTTTATTTTAATCTAAGAAATAATAACAGACAACCCCCACCCCAATTAGGAATTAATGAAAATGAGAAGAAGATAAAACATATTTTCTTTACAGAGACTATTAAACCTAAACACTCCTCAACAGAAAGGAGGGTATGTTATGGAAGTAATTATACAGTGAATTTTAATGCAAAAAGTTTTCTTTCTTTTGCATCTCACTTACTACTACTTTGAGATTTAGCTCATGGCCTTTTTATAAACTCTTCTCAAGCTTTTGTTAGATTGGCAGGGTATTTGGAATTAAAGTGATTAGTGTTTAATAATAAAAATGTTAAGCACTAACTGAATCATGGGACAGAGAATGAAAATACAATTTATTTATTGATTATTTGGCAGTCTAATAGCTTTTATTGTACATAAGTAGACCAGTTTTAATAAACACAAATCTGAAAAATTGGTTATATGATGTTTTGCCAATGTCACCATTACTTATTTTTTCTCTCCCTCTTTTGCCATCTTACCATTTGCATGCTCTTTTGCTATAATCTACTCTCTTTCTGTCTGAGGTTTCCTCTAGCTTGTCTGATGACATTTTTCTGGATATTTTTGAAAACTGTTATTATTAAAAAAATGTATAAATAATGACATAAATAATATTATTAATGTATTTATTGATAAAATATTATTTATTTAAATAATGATACAGATTCTAAGTTGGTTTGAAATCTCAGATATGGCCATATGTTTTGGATAATTTCATCTTGCTGAAATATTTACTCTCACCCAAGTATTTTTAGCAGGCTGGAACAGGTTCCCTTGCAGAATTTCCCAATATTGTGGCCCATCCTCTGTTACTTACTTATATTTTAACAAGACACTCAATGCCTACAGCAGTTTCACAGCATGATACCATGCTACCATACTTCACTGTAGGTATGGTGTTTTTGAGGTGTGGGCAGTGTTACATTCATGCATCACATATTGTTTTAAATTTTTGGCTGAAAATCATGGCTTTTTGGCAAAGTCCAAACATCCTCTCACATGATTCTTGAGTCTGACTTCTTTTGTGCTCCCCTCCCAGGTAAAGTATGTGCCACCCAGAGATAGCTGAGCTCATAATGTGAGTGATTGTTGCACCTACAGTATAATCAGTTTACAGCTTCTAAACTTTGTGGCCTGAAACTCTGTAGCTCTGTAGATTACATTCTGGTTTGCACAGTTTTACTTGTAATGCCCACTATATATACACACATTTTTTCATACACCCCCCCTTCCCCTTCCCTGTGCGTGTGAGGTAGTGTCAAGGTAGAGTGTGATCACCAGCTGAAATCCCATGTTGCTGCCCAGCTCAGTTGGAGCAGGCAGGGAGCTCTCACAGTGAAGCGGGCATAATGCCAGCCCCCCTCTTGTCTTGAGATTGACCTTCAGGTCTCTTTGCTTGCAAGCACAGGGAGGTGCGTGTGTTTATGGGGGAATGATGCCATAGTAAGGGGCAGGCAGTTTGGCAGATTCTCTGACATACTTATTTAAAAGTATGCATGCACATGCTCAGGGGCTGTGCTTTCAGGCCATGACACAAAACATGTACTTTACAAACCCTTACAAACTAAAGTTGCACTGTCTGTTTACCTACTGGTGCCTTAATGTTTAGTACAGCATACCTTTATTATCCAAGCATTTATTTAAGGTGGAAAAAATATTTAGAATATTTTTTATAAATCATCAAGATGATTTCATTTATTTTAATTAGCAAGGATAAAACAAGAAAATACATGTCATGGCCTGTTTTTATTATAAATATATATATATATATATATATATATATATATATACATGTTTTTTGTTTTCATTTTGGGGGAGGAAGGGTGTATGTTTATGTAGTATGCGACAGGATGTGGCATGTCATACCTCTGTTTTACTTTTAATATCTTGCACGTTCCTATAACTCAAAGAGAACAGACTTCCTTTATCATGTGTTGATTTTATTTTCTTTTTTTTTACCATCTCTTTAACGTACGGCAGATTCATTTGCTGTCTCCCTTCAGCAAGCTCACCCAACCTCTAAACCACCTACCCACTGCAATTTTGAGTTAAACTTGAATTACAGTAATCAACAATAACATCTCAACTGTGAAAGAAGGTCGACACAATCGCTTTTGTCTTTGACACTGCACTTGTTTAAACACAGAGAGAGACAGATAAAAAAAAAGTTGCCTCAGAAATGTCCTCTAAAGGCCTTTCTCCTCTCCTCTCAATAATCAACCTTAAATATGCTTCTTGTGCAATAGAATTTCCAGCCTCTGTACATCTCTTCCACCTCTTTCCTTTTCTCTCTCTTTTTTTAGTTTATTACATTTTTCCCTATTCTCTTTTATTTCTTATTACCATTACAAGATTGGCTTGACTGAGGAGGGGATCTATTGTTATTTCAGATTCCGCAGTCTGAATTGGGCTTCATAAACAAGGGGGGTTCATTCCTGATAGTGTTTCTGGATTCATTATTGTGGGACTTTGAGTGACAACTGAGAGAGAGAGAGAGAGAGAGAGAGAGAGAGAGAGAGAGAGAGAGAGAGAGAGAGAGAGAGAGGAAGTCTTTAACAGAAGTGTACAATGAATGGCAAAACACATCACATACACACACACACACACACACACACGAGTGTATATATATATATATATATATATATATATATATATAGAGAGAGAGAGAGAGAGAGAGAGAGAGAGAGAGAGTAATAGTTACATAGCTTAACACTGAATATAGATTGACTTTAAAACAAATACTAAACTCCTATATAAATACTGAAAGTAAAAACTGATACAGTACAGTGTTGTAAAACATACTCAAGTTTTATTTACAACTTCAAAAATCATTATCATACAAGTGTGCATTTATAGAGTTAGTACACTGACATTTCTCACATCAGGCCCTGTGTGGCACCATGGTTGCTTATTAAGGATCATACTCCTCCCTTGTTTTTATTTCAAGACATTCTTGAACACGATTCATGTACTACTAACTTGTGAAAACCAAGTGAAAAGCATTTTGTCTTTCTACTGCCGAATTCTTTGTTGCTTAAGGCTTCAAACCTGCCTTGTCTTTATCCTCCAGTTGAGAATCCCCCATGTCTAAATATTGTTAAGAGGAAGAGCATTTTAACATGGCAAGGATTATCAGTATATCCCCAGGTCTTTACAGCTTGCCGCCGTTTTGGGCGAAACATTTGCTCCATACAAATTGAAATTGGATTTGCCAATGGATGCCTTAGGTTATAAAGCATGGATATTCATCTAATTACACAATTACAAATTGGAGTAATTACATATGCAGACTTGCTGTACAATGTAATTGTGGTGTAATTAAAGTCGAAATAACCCAAACTGCTATGCAAAATGCACAACTGTCCACAGAGACGCAGACCTGTTCATCCTTTCTGACCTATGGCATCGGTTTCATTCAGATGTTTATTACGTTACTTGTTCAATTTAGAGAAGGAGAAATGATGCTGCTCAAGTTCGGTCGAATTTAGTTTTAGTTTGCAAACTACTGTATGTTTGAGTAAGGAACTCATTATATTTGAGATTGTACTTCTAAATGTCCACACATCTGATGAAGTCTGTTGTGACTGAAAACAAGTTGAAATTACATGAAATAGCTTTTGTGAGACAAAAAGAGAATTCTTTATCATTAACGGCATCTCTGTCATATTCTCTGTCTTCCTCCTCTTTCTCTCTCTTTCTCTGTCTTTAATTTTCTCTTTTGCTCTCCCAAATCTTTAAAATGAGGACAAACTACATTTTTCTCTCATGTGCTAATTAGGAACTGTAGACCTTGGAAGAATTATGTCAATGTTTATTCCTATCATTCACCTTCATTATAGTTCGCGCCCTCTGCCCTCTCACCCAGCATGCATCTCTCTCTCACACTTTTTTCCCGTTTTTTATTAGAATGTTGCATTCAGTCTTCCTATGCATATTCTGCAGCTCAGTGTTCTTTCTCTTAAATCTGTCGTCTCTTTTTGAAGTGTAATAATTAAAAAAAGTCATGGTGTGTGAGAAAAATGTTATTATACTGCTTTATTTCAGTACAGTGGGTCAGGACTCTGGTGTCTTTAAATGATAAAAGTTCTATTCAACGTGCTAATTGTCAGTGTGCTCTGTTGATTGACGTGTCTTAGATAAATGTAGACTTAGTATTTTTGTGCACGCTTGAACAATAAAAGGGCAATTTATTTCCCCTTAGCAGCAGCTCATTTGATTTCTCTTTTTCGCATGCTCACTTTTTCTCTCTTTTCCTTGTTATACTCTCGCTCGCCTTTTCTCGCCTTTTTCCTCCCTTTCTCTCAATTTGTAAATATTACTCATAGTTGGAATTAGCATTGCTTTTTTCCACTATATTTAAAATTCCAATTGTATTCCGAAGTGTATATGAAAGAGCTTCCGTGAGTGTCGTCTCTCTGTGCTCACCGTACCCCTGTGAGGCTATCAACGGGCAGTCCTTATGAAACATTTATCAGTCTGTTTTATGTCTTAATGATCCTGTTAGGATTCCCCGCTTGGTTATGGAGACAACGGTGAGCTGTGTACCGCTTGGAGAAAGAGAGAAAGAAAAGAAGAGAGAGAGAGAGAAAGAGGGAGCATAAGCCGCATGCAGTATACCAGATTTTAATTCCGTGTCTTTGCCAAAACATTGCTTACCTTTGCATACAAGCCTCCTTGGCAGGGCCGTGCTTTTTCATCAGTTTCTTCATTTTCTGTTTTATGTTTTTATAATTAAAACATAATATTTATCTTTCCCCAACAGAAGGCTGTCGTACTGGGGGAGGCAGAGAGTTTGAATATTAATATTTTAAATGCACCAATACGACGTCTTTCAGCCGACTGGAAAGGTGTCATCACTTTAAATGAGATAATGGGGTCTTGTATACCATTAAATGTACTTGTTAGAAAAAGGAGTAATCTTGACTGAGGCATATGAAAATATAATCATCAGGCTGCTGAGAAAAACATGAAGGAAACAAAAATCACTTTTCATTTCTTAAATCGAAGAGTTTTGAATTAGTACGCACTAAAGTAGACGCAAAGTGTCATTATTGACAAACACATTCTTTACTGGAAAACAAAAACTTTATTTGCTGAAAGGTTAGATGGTGCTGCGGTTTTTGTGAGCGGAGGGCGACAGCTGTCTTACTCTGTCAGAGCTGAATTCCTCTGGAATGAAACCGCCCTCTCTCTCTCTCTCTCTCTCTCTCTCTCTCTCAAACCAGTGCATACAAATGGCATATCTGGGTGGGAGGGCGCTTTGTTTGAACAAGTTAACTTTGGCATGATTGGGGTGCCTCCCGTGTGAAAGAGCAAGTGAATACATTGACCTTTGTCTCATTAAATATGGAGGACCAGCCATATGATACCATGACAGAAGAATCCTTCTCCATTTGCCTCCCCTTCTCGCTGTCTCGCTCTCTCTTTCTCTTGTTTACCCGTCTTTCTCTCACGCAGTTGCGTAAACACAAGTTACAGAGGTGTAAAGCAAGAACATTATGTAGATTAAAAGCAGTATTTAGAGAGAAAGACACATGTGTCAAAGTCCCAGGCATGCTGTGGCAGGATGGGGGGGCTTTACGGGCATTCATCATGCACTGATGAGTATCTCTCCCCTCGTCTTCCCTTTCTCCCTCCTAACCCCATTGACAGGCCACATAAAAAGCCTTTGTGTCAACATCATGGCACTGACATGAGGCAGATAATGACATGAAAAGTTTGCCTCTTCTTCTCCGCACCCCCATCTTCATTTTAGCGATATTTATCTTCTAATCAAAGGCGAAAGAAGGGTAAAAAAAGAACACTGGGCAAAAAAGTCCATGGATTAAGATCTTCATTTTCTCTCATTTTCTTTCTTTTTTTAAGCCTGTGCATTCCAATTGTTCTTAAAATATTTGGCAATGTCAATTAGTAAGTGAGCAGAGCTAGCTGATGAACACAATTTTCCACTAGACTGAGCACCCTATTGTTGTGGAGCGAGGAGCAGATTTCTGAGGTCATTATCATTCCCCGTTAGCCTGGCCCAGCTGCTCCTCTCGGCTTCAGCCAAACTCCACACCATGGCTCTGGTAGCAGGCAGCAACAGGGGGCCTGGAGAGAGAGAGAGAGAGAGATGGAGGGAAAGAAGGGAGGGCTGGCATGAGAGAGAGAAAGCGAGAGGTAGCATGCTAAAGAGAAAGTATGGATGACTGGGAGGGCCGAGATGAGCAAATTATGGTCAGATCACGCTAATAAAGCCTAAAGAGAAAGATTGAAAAAGACATCTACGCCGTGCGATGAAATTAGAGAGGAAGAAACAGGGATAAAGAACAAGAGAGTGAGGGGATGGAGAAACAGAAGGAATGAAACATGGCGCTTGGAGGGAATTAAAAAATCAGTCATACGCTTCTTGGAGCCGAACGCCGAACGCTGAGATTATGAAGGCAAAAGATTTGGATGGTAATGCAACTCGGGGAAATAAAGATCCAGAATGACATACTGCTCTGGTTGGGCAAACCTTTCCCCAACAGACCCCTGTACTGGCAGGCAGGGGCAAGAGAGAGCAGCCCCAGCGAAGCCATGCTGTCTGCTGTAGAGTAACTACAATGAGAGAGAGATGAACACATGGTGGAAGTGAGGCAGGGGTGAAAATGAATGCAGTTCTAAATGAGTGAAAACACTCTATGTGTTATGAGGAAGGAAAGCTCATGAATGTCTAAAATAATGATGGTGATCGAGGGAGTGTAGAGGGTTTATGTGAAAGAGAGAGAGAACAACGGAAGGGAAAACACGAGGACTGAAAAAAGGGAGGAAATATGCATCACGCTTGTATATGTAATACAGTTTTTTTAATTGCATCTGACTGCAGCGTATTCCATTTTCTCTCTTGCTCACTGAAAAACTTTAGTCCCCATCGTTGTTCTCATTCCATTAGGACATGTGCGGATTGCATCATGCTGTTTGCATGCTTTTCCGCCAGGTTATTAAAGCAGGGCCAAATTACTTAGAGAATGGATGTTTTTGATGGAGTTAAAACAAATTAGCTTCTTATAGCACTTAATTGCTAAATTCTAAAATCGTTTGAAAGTACTGTGATTTACATCAGTGTAAGAGATTATGAAAAAGAAAAATAGTGTAGGACAGTGACTTGACTATCGATTGCTATCGAAGATTGACGTATCTGACATTACAGGGGCAAAAATAAATAACTCTAGTCTAAATAACTCTAAATAAATCAATAAATCTAAGACATGCATTTCTAAAATGTATAAGGTGAATTTACATCTTTAATCAGCAGTCAAATGTTTAAATATTTTCCTCTCCTGGCTACTTTGTAAAAGTGTTTTTTAAGGTAACCTAGAAAACTAGCTTCATGTGGTTACATGTAAATTAAGTCAAAAATGTTAGTTAAACTGTCCACATCAAGCTAACAAATTAGGTTACACTAACAAAAGTATTTTTTTTCTGAATAATTATTATCAGGTTTATTTATACACTGTAAAATTGAAAACGTGCTGTAATTAACTTAAAGAGACAATTTTTTTTTTTTTGATCTACAATTACTTGTTTTAAAATAATAGTCAGTTTAATTAATTTAAATTAAATACTATTTTGAATAAAACAATTAATTTAGATGTTTCCAAATAAGGCACTTTTTTTTAGCTGGTACAACATTATTATTTTTTTTTAACACCTCTCCCGTCTTTACTCTCAAGTAAAGTTTGAATGAATGTTCAACTGACTATGAATGAAGGACTGAATGAATTATTTTCTATGTTTAGCACTCTTCTAGAAGAAGCGCAGGTTTGGGACTCTCCTTAACCAACACAATATGCCACAACCACCTGGACTACTTAACAGCAGTCAATCTGTGCCATCTTGTTGTCTAGAGAAGGATTTTCCCCTCCTTTCTGCAGTGTTCATCCCACATTTTTAGATACTTAATGTTCCAGAGTAGTTTAGTTTAGTTTCTCACAAATTAAAGCGGGCCACCACATTGTTTTGTGACCGCTGACAGTGAAAATAAGTGGCACTTTGAAGATGACTACCTCCTGTTAAGAGTGAGCGGTTCCTGATTAATAAGAGTTGACTTATTTGATCTGGAGTGGAGGGCACTGTGGCATCTTCACTGGAGTATGTCTATGCTTTACCCCACTCCATTCTCACAGGAGAGGGCTGACAAGCTCCCCCAAAGGAGGGACATTTGACTCATCAGCATGGTAGAGCTATCCATTTCCTTCCATGCAGAGACACTTGAATCATCACCACCCTCCCCAAAAAAAACACCATTGCATTCGCTCTTTAATTTAACAATTCAGATGTCTACGTAGAGCTTCTCTATCGTGTGAAATTCGATGTTCTACCAGCTGCCTTTTATTCTGCATTGATTAAAACAGCAAAAGAGAAGATGAAGTGTTTTATTCATTCTCTTCAAAACATCCTCATACCTGCATCATTGTTTCCAAAGGAAGCTTTTTTCAGATGATGAAAGCCCCTTTGACTCAAAGAAAAAAAGAGAAAAATATAAAAAAAGCAGCTCTCTCACTTGTGTACTTGCCAGCTGTACGTTTTAATGTGCTCCCAGAAGCATTTTCACTCCTCCCCGTTCTCTTGGCACACCATCTCCCTCTTGCCCCTTTCTCACACTCGCCGTCTATACGTCTTATCCTCCCCTCACCTACCTGTAGAAAGTTTGCGTTAGTTGCGCGGCACGGCATCAAAGCATTGCTCTCAGCTTGCAGCTGCCAAGCTCCTCGTCCCCTGTTAGCAGGCATCCAGCTGTCAGGCGCAGAGAGGGGGAAAAGAGGGAGGAAATCTCTCACCAGCCATATGGTACCCGGCTCTGCCGCAGCCTCGCCGCTCCACGGGCAAATGGCAAACTCATAGATCTCATCAACACTCCTAATATCCAGCTTGGAGATAGAGAATATTAGCCTTTTCACCCTCCTCCATCCAGGCCGACTCAGTCGAGGAGCGGGTTCCCGGTTAGCGCGAACTGCCGCTTCCTCTTCGCTGGCCGAAAGGGGAGAGCACGTTTCTGGATGGCATTTAAGAATGGATGCTTGCCATGCACTGTGACTTGATTTTTGATAGCTCGCATCGCGGGTCTCGCGCAAAGCGCAGCTGAACGAAAATCCCTGAACAGGTTGTGGTGTTTGAAAAATGGTGCGAAAAGCAGACACATTAAAGATTCCGCGTGACCGACCCTCGAGAGTTCGGCTTCCGCGTTTGGTCTATTAGCAGGATGCTACGTCTACTCTCCTAATCCTAACAGGCCTGAGATATCAGACTCCGCTGTCTCGCCGTAAGTGGTGCCTTATGGCAGCGCAAGCTGCGGCGAAGCACTGGAATTATGGGTACATTACCGTGTAAGGCTGTAAACACTGTCAAAAGTGGCGCGGGTGAATCCCGCATCCTTATGCGTACACCGTTTCGGAGTTTAGCCTTGAGCAGAAGGTACATAGAGTAATTGGTGCTGGGGGAGAATGTGTTTGTGAATTTCACTATTAATGGATATTAATTGACGGCGAAAGGAGGAGGGTGTCTCTTGCAGAAGAAAAGAGAAATGCAAGAAATGTGCACACAAATATTTCTTTATTCGCTTATTTATTTTATTCCGCAAACCGACCTGAAGCGGTCGCCATTAGGAGTGAGAGCTGGGGAGATTAATATGGCGGTTGCAGCATTTTGGAGGGACGGTAACGTTAATGGTCCCACTGGGTTTTTAATGAGTGTTGTGCCCCAAACAAAATGAGCTAATTAGTGTTATCATCCATATATCAGGCCATACGCATACACACTGATCTACGCTCAAACACAAACACACACACAGACAGCATCATGCTGCTCCTCCATCATAGGAGAATCTGATCAGGGCTTTGTTGTGCCCTAACATTACAGGGCACTTCAGTTCAAGAAATGACCCTATCTTTAAAATCCTTCCCATCTTTTGCAATCACTTGTGATTGAGGTGTAGTTGACTTATGAAATTGTATAGAATTTGAGATATTATCGTTATTTACCTTTTGTTGCCTTAACTTGAATGACTCAAATTCACATGTAATGTTTTTACACTGATACATACAGCCACAAACTGTAAGATTATAGCTCACACACTGGAAAATACGATCAGGTTTCCTTCTATGTCTCTCAGCGCAAACAGCCTAGATATATGATATTGTTCTTAAAGTGCCTTAAATGTCTATAGGGATCATTCCTAAAGCTATTAAAAGAGTAAAGGAGTGATGAACATCTGTGAAGGGAGGCAAATAAACAAAAAAGAATGTAGGAAAGGACAGAAGGAAATAAAGAAAATGAATGAGAAAGTAAGGAAGGTTGGAAGAATGGAAGGATTAATGGAAAAGCAATAAAGAAAGAAAACGAATGGAAGAAAAGAACAGAAAACTGAGAAAAATACAATTGAAATTTGAGAAATAAAAAGGAAGGAAAATAATGACAAATGAGGGAAGAAAGGATTGCAATAAGGAAGAGAAAAAAGAGCAAGAAAAAATAAAATAACCAGCAAGAAGGAAAGAAATAAAGGAACAAAAAAATAGCGAAGGAAGGAAAGAGAAACAGAGAAAAGGGGGAAAAAGAAGAACAAATTGAATAAAAAAATATAAAGAAAGGGAAAATTAAGTAAAATAACAAGAAGGAAATAAGATAAAAAGTTAGTAAAAATAAGCAAAATAAGCAAGGAAAAAGAGGAAGGGACAAAAATAGATTAGAATAAGGAAATAATTAAGGAAGGAAAGATAGAAAGAAGATGAATAAATAGGAATTCTAGAAAAACTAAATAATATGAATAAGGAATGAATATGGAAAAATGTATGAGGAAAAAATAAGAATAAATCAAAAAAATAAGAAAAGAAGGAAGGAAGGAAATGAGAATGAAAGAGTAAATGAAAGAACAAGAAAGAGAGAGTGAAAATAAGAAAAAAGAATGGGAAAGAGAAAGAGCGAATGTTTAGTCAGGGCAGAAGTGTTGTTAGCTCCAGCAGGCTGGTGTTTGTCATGTCATTTCCTCACATTTGAGCTCTCTTACTGACCTCCACTTTATTTCTCTGGCATTAAGCCTATTATAAAATCAATAAACAATTGCTCCTTTTTCCCCTTTAAATCTTTTTTCTCCTCTGTATATCCTCTGCAATCGGAGAGGAGAAACAGATATCAGACTTTTTTCTCTCTTTCACAGCTGTGGCAGCAGCAGGTACCGGTGATGTGACCTGTCTGTGAAAACACACTCAATTTAGTGCACAAGCGTCTTGATCTGTTGTGTCCTGTGTCATTATCCAGTTATGTCCAATCCTGCAGCGCTCCAGTGGCCTGAGGTTAACCTGAGACTCGTTCCCACCATAACCGCATTCAACCATCACGCAGCTGCACGTCAGCGTATCTACTGTCAAAATCCTTCTTTTTCATTTTTGTATCAAATACGCATAAACAATGTGTGTTTTAAAAGGCCTGTTTGTTTTTCTGCGATTGATTGGGAATCAGTTTTACACCACAGCGAATGTGCCTCCTTCTCTCTCTACCCCTACTCTGTAGATTAGCACCCTGAGGCAAAGTTATGGAGTGATCGAGGGCTTTTTAATTGTCACATTCTCAAAATGTAATAACCCTCCCGATAAAAATCAACAAACACTGAGTTTGACAGCTGATTCATACATTGTGCATCAAAAATAAAAGCCATTTACAGATTTTAATTCCCACTGTCAGTTTAAACTAAAGTGTCAAGCACAGCGGTAGGGATGACAATGTAAACCGCTTTCATTTCTTCAGCTTAGAAGAACTTTGAAATGAAAATGCCTGTAACAAGGCTACAGTCACATTGTTTTTCTCTCTTTCGCTTTTTTTATTTTTCCTCTTCCTTCCTCTACTTTTTTTTTCTTAGGTCTCGTTCGAGTGCTGGTAATTATGGGTAATCATAAACAGCGGAGCTCCTGCTAATGAGCCTGTGTTGTATGTTGGGTTCATACAGAGCCCCCTCTTCACTGCAACCAGTGTGGGTAGAAGAAGCAGCTCTTTGTTCTGCGTGTGGTGGTCCTTTTTCATTTTTTTTCACCAATTTGAAATTGTGCCTTTACGTTATGTTTCATTTCTTATCTTTTTATTGTTAGTCTCTTTCTATACTGTATCATACTTAGCATTTGATAGCAGATGGTTCCTTTTGGTTCCTCGCTGGTCTTCATGTTTTCCTTGAAAGAGGAGGTCATGAACTCTCCATTTTGTTGTTTTGCATATTCATCTCTAAGCGAATGCATTAGAGACTAGAGTTCAATTTTTTAATTGATCTACGCTGCTAATGCTAACTTTGTAATCACAGCACTCATAGTGTTATCTGTTTAAAACTGACATATTGGGTATAAAGGTGATTGAAACGATTGAATTATCAGTTTTTTGGTCACCATCCTTCATCTTAAGCAGTTTCTGGGCCAAACTGAGATGATTAAAAACACAATCCAGCACCTCTAACCCTATTTGCGTAGCCCTTGTCACCCTCTTCAGAACTCCTACTGTAAGTTTCACCAAGAGAGCGCTCTGGCTTTCTCACTCTTATTCTCTTTTCTTTCGTCTCTATCAGTCTCACTGCTGTTCCTGTATTTCCACTGGGAGAAACATTGACCTCATTTGTGAGGACAATAACCCCTTGACTTTGGGGATTAAGACATGAAACCTTTGTGGATTAATTAGGTTTGGAGTTGAATTCATTTTGCTGCTCGGGAATACAACAAGAAGGAGAGAGAGAGAACTGGAGAGATTAAAACAGCGAGAAGAAAATAAAACTAGGCAAAGCGAAAGTTCAATTGTTCGTACTACATAGGGAACTAGTTTGATTCCCCCTCAGTACATGTTTTTTTATATTAGTTTGACCGAATGCAGCTTGCGTTTGCTCGCAGACTCCCACAGTCTCGGTAACGGCGCTTCACGCACTGCAAGCAAGAAGTGGCAGCATCGAGCATGCCACAGGATTCACATTGTTTTAGTTGTCTTGGAAACAAAGCGTGGTGTTTGTTTGTGTAAGATCTACCCCAATTGCAATTTAGATGGTTAACACCTATTGTTTTTGTTAAGAACATATGTTATTTGAGTTTAACTTTCATGTGAAAAGAGCTGTTAGCACAGTTTGTTTACAAACTAACAAACACTCTTAATTCACGGTAGAGGAACTAAAGAACAGTGCAAAACCTTACATCTGTGATTTTCCTGCTCTCTACCAAACATGAGGGAACACATGGGCATCATTAACCTCACACCTTCACAATCATTTAGACTTGCTTTCATGTTTAACAAGGTCGTCGGAATTGTACTTTGTATCCTATTTTAGATATACTTGTCTTTTTTCTTTTCCTTTCTTTTAGATTTTTGCTGTCTGTTCAGATTTCATCCAAAAATAAAAATTGGGTAACACTTTATTTTAAGGTGTCCTTGTTACACGTTACATGTAGTTACTATTATAATAGCATTTAATTATGCTTACGTATCATGCAAGTAACCCTAAACCAAACCCTAATCCTAACCCTCACCATATAGTAAGTGCATATATTTAATTCATATTACTCAGTGCTTAAATGTAGAATCACACGGTAACAAGGACACCTTAAAATAAAGTGCAACACAAAATCCTTTCATTTTAAAAAATAATCTCAGTGTTTGTTTTTTTTCCTCCACATACATTGAACGTCAATGGGGTTCAGTATTCTTATGTATTTGATGCTTATTGTACGGACAAAAGCAGTTCTTCTTTTGTATTCCACAAAACAAAGAAAGTCAAACAAGTTTGGAACGATATGAGGGTGAGTAAACGACGTAAACATTTTTCGATGAACTATCTCTTTAAACAAGTTTCCTGTATGTTGTTATATTGCTAAAGGTGCTCGTATCAGTCTGCGTTTGGCTTCCATCACATGTCCCTCCATTCTCTCCAAAGCGCCTAATATCCTTTTTACGATTCAGCAAACTTTTCCCTGGGGATTCTCACTCGAGACGTTATGGAAAAGATGTGATGTTGTGAACAGACTCTGGGCATTGTGACAGATTTGACATATTACAGATAACAAAATAAGAAAAAACAATATCAGCTCGTGATTTAGTACCGCAGGCTTAGAGATTCATTCGACACCACGCAGGCCTCGTGCGTGCAAAGTTGTGCCGTCGTTCCCCTCAGGACGCAGGTTTAGCACTGGTTATGCTTGTGCGCTCCCTCAGCGTGGCTAAACCGTGACTGAGCCCCTGCGAGCCCTTCACTGGGGACGGATCGCCCAAATGCCACCTCTCCTGGCTCCGGGTGCAGGTGAGGTGTAATCTTGCCACTGAAGCACTTCCTCTGCCAGAAACAGGTATTTCGTGTAAGACTCAGAGATGGGGATTCAGGAAAGAATGTCAAAGCTGGTTTTCTCTCATTTCGTCTTCATCTCTGCCTCTCTGATCCTCACATTTCATGGGTATCTAGCAGGGCTTGAGAAGACCAGTTTAGTCTATTGTGGTGCAGAACAAGAAGAAGAGAGGATGAAGAGGAGCATCTTGAACTTTAGAAAGAGAAAAAGTTTGGAGGACATTTCTGGATTATGTTCATGAGACACAAGCTGCTCGCAGTCTGAACATGGCACTATGTCAATGCATGTCTATTTCCATAAAGTTTATTTTTACACCCTGCAAGGCTCAGCACAGTAAGACACCAGCACCATCAACAACTAAATGGATGTAGGCAGGAATCTTAAGTCGACGCATCCTCATTCCAACTATTTCTGACAGCTAGCATTGTGAAAAACCCGTTCTTCTGTGCATGGTGCTTGAGAGCGCACCGTCCCGACGTCAAATCTCCATCCTCTTTGCACGAGACACGATAATGAATCATCGCCGAAAGGTTGCCCAACGTTGCCTAAACGTAGCTAACAGTGTTGAAAAGTACGGCATGCCGTTAGTGCTAACAGACAGGCTTTTCTTATCTCATGCTTACTGTAGCGGTAAGTTGAACATCTGATGGCTCTCTGTGATGCAGCGTGGCGGACAGGTGAGATGCGTGAGCGAGCGACACTTTGGAGACGCGTGTTCACACCATGTCACCGTTCTCCATCTGCAAGCCTTCAGAAAAATTTCCCTTTAGTGTGTCTCTGCCAAGCTCACACACTCACAAGAGCTGCCACACATTCTGCTTTCATTTATCAGCCACTGTTCACTAGTATTGTTTCTCTCTTACGCTGTGAGACAAATATAAGTGTTTAGTTAAGAATTCACTGTAGCAACATCAAACAGCCGTTATCTGACTTTGAATTTTTGTCCGCTTCGTTTTAATAGCTCTTTTTAATATTTAATTTAATTGCAATTTCAAATGAAGCAATATGGAAATATAAAATTAAATCATAATGAAACCCTTCACACTGATAGTTGCACAAGAGACTAAGGTTATAGCTACGTCTGCATCAACTTTATGGCCATATTCTCTCTCAGACCTTCAATATGTCTGCTTCTCGAACAGGTTCACCCTCTCGCTACACTAAACTTTGAGGGGCAGGTCGGTGAAAGCCATAGCATCACCATCAGACATTCTCTATGAAGTATTATCCCTTTAAAAACAGGACACACTTGGGGGGCTTTTTGGAGGAGCTTTGTAGAAACAGACGGTCTCCCACAGCAGAGTGGGTTGAGGTCCAGGGAGCACCATGAGTTTTTTTGCGTCCTATCCCCATCTCTTTGGAAACCAGAAAGCAGTAGAGTGCCATCTTTCCCCCCTACAGAGCTTCCAGAGAATCTAGCTACAATCTTCCCCTCAAACACTTTGTTTGTCTAACCCCTTCGGTGTCCCTGACAGAAATAGCTCACAGAGTCCTCGTTCCTCCCACCATACACACATATGTAATGTCTCTCGCTCTCAGTGTACTTTTTTCATGTATCTCATTCTGTTTATCTGGCCCTAACACAACCTTTCATCAAATGATCTCCTAATGATGAGTGAAAAAAAGGTATGTTAATGAATGCAATGCTCTTTTTGCAGTGCTCTGAATCCAGCACTTACTCATGTTTCTCTTACAGGAGTAGTGGAGATTGGGTATGGTTGTAACATGCGGTCAGCTGTAAAACTTGACCACTGACCAAATTCAACATTTCACCTCTTGGTTATAATTTGATTTGTTTAGATTAATGACTAAAGTCATTTTATAAGATAAATGACTGAACTGGTAAAAATGTACAAAATAAAAAAATAATGTTGTGGTGCAGGATGTAACACTACATCTTAATAAATATAGTTTTTTTGTTTGTTTTTTGTTTTGTTAAAGGGATTGTTCACCCAAAAACCTGTATGACAGTCTTTATTGAGGAAATGAGGACACTTTAACATACATGTAAACTTTACAATGTGCAAAAGGTTCTTTATAGTAGAAAAAGGGTTTGCAGATTAACATGGTTTTCACCATAAAACGTAATGGTTATTTTGAGAACTGCAACATGTTTTTATGAAACCAAAATGGTTCTTCTATAACATGGCTGCAAAAAAAAAGAAAAAAAATGTGTGTCACGGGGCAGGATGTAACACTACTTCTTGACAAATAAATAATTTTTAAGGATTAAAAGTTTAAAATGATAGTTCACCTTTTAAAAACCTGTATGACATTATTTATTGGCATCTATGGTTTCATGAGGAAACCTTAACATCCATGTAATTATGAAAAAAAAATAAGAAAAACTAACCATTATTTTTTTACAAATGAATATGGAAAATCATATGGCTGATGCCATTGACTTTCACTGTATGAACCAAAAATTAATAAATACAAATCTAAAAAATATATTTTGTGTTCTGTAGAGGAAAAGTCATGCAGGTTTGTGAGACATGAGGGTGAGTAAATGATGGCAGCATTTTCATTGTTGGGTGATCTACCCCCAAAATACATTGCAAGCCATCCATGAACACTGTTATTATCATGAAGGGTAAATGCTACATGGGCATCATAGTTGCAGCATCTGACCTGTCTGAGTTTTTCGACTGCCTCTTTCAGTGGCATCACCTCTCCTGATCTCCACCCACACTGCACATTCGCCTTTTAGGGATACATCCGGTTCTGTCACGGAATTTGTTTGCAAACACAGCCCTTCCTCACCCTCCACCCACCCCTTCCTCCTCACTTCTAAATTAAATCCACATAACAGAGATCGATGGCTGCCTCCTAATCGCGTTAGACATATTGTTTTAAAATACCAGCGCTCAGCTGGTGAATACTGGTGCTCTTCTGTTTGTCCCTGTTTAAGAGATCAGACCCCTTTAGCTCCCACCTTCCCCTCTCTCTCTCTCTCCCTCATTCTCGGATCACCCTTTTCTCTCAATCTGTTTGTTTTCAAAGCCCAGGGAATTGGCCCAAATCCTAGGTATCACATATCTGACCATATTTCAAGCCGAAATTAAGCATGTTAAAACCCTTTTCCCTTTAAAGGTCAGACATTAGTGCTGGTAAAAATTGATCTGTGGGTTTTATGAATTTAGCCCCTGTGTTGGAGCCGCTTTTGTAATGGGAAGATTCAGTGGGGGAAGCTTAACACGGCATTGTTTTGCTTTGACAACGCAGCCACGAGAGCCTCTGCAGCTGTTCCCCCTGCTTACAATGGCAGATTAATTAACACAATCATGTGCTGCTGGCTTCAGCTCAACACACAGGTCTGCTCTGGGACAGATAGGTAAATCCTATACATGCCTTTCCAGACAGAGCATATTCTTGATGGGCTTCGCTACTAGATATATATTTGCAATGTGACTGGTCAGCCTATCGAGGCGAGGAACGGTGGAAAAGAAGGACTACAAACAAGAAGGAGAGGCCTCGGCTAATTGAACCAAAGCATTGCTGGGAAGTGTTGTCTGTTTCAGAGCGGCACTTCCTCTGCCCCCTCCTCCCTTCGCCTTCCCCCCACCCCACCCCCCCTCGAGCTGCCAGGGCCATTAGCCGGGTTTCCTAATTAAGATTCCACCGGCCGATCCGTCTCTCTTTCTTAGTTAGTTCCCTGACATTTTAAACTGTCTATTATTCCACCCTGCTTTCAGGTGCAATGCTGTGTAAATGGCAAGTCAAAAAATTATGTATCTCTCATACAGTTATCCATCAAGGACTATTAGAGGGAGCGGTCCAGGCGCTTAAATCATTACCGAATGCTGTGATCTTTCCCGATTGATCTTATCGCTCACATCCACTGTCATTCTGTTACCACACTTCATCCGTCCATTTCTCCCCCTCCCCTTCCTCCCCTTTCAGCACTCTCTCTCTCTCTGCACCACACCCGTGTTTGCTTTTCAACATGACCACAGAGTGTCGATATCTCAACCTTGCACCCACTTCTCTGTTGATATGATGATCACTTAACAGTCAAGAGCAAAGGATGATGGGAAATAAGGTCGTCATCAGAGGCAGCGACGGCAGCAGCCGAGCAATTATGTTTCCTTCAGACCAAATGCTCTGCATTAATGAAATCCCTTATCACCGTGGAGAGGAGCAGGATGCTGGGACAGGTGCAGGAGATGCGCGTCACTCATTTATCTTGTTTCCCGGAATGAAGGGGAGAAGCGCAATACACAGACGGGGAGGCAACAAGTGTGCGGCGAGTTCGAGCGCTGTAAATGATGTGCTTCTCGGTTACATATTTTAAACTTTGATTGGCAGCTCTGGCTAATTCTATTTTGAGGTGTGTAAATATAGGGCCTCATCAGAAAAGCCTTGGCATGCAAGCTTTCAGTGTTTCTAAGATTTGTTTGCGAAGGCCTGCTTATGAATGGGTGGGAGAGAGAGAGAGAGAGAGAGAGAGAGAGAGAGAGAGAGAAATGAAGGGATGTCAATCGAGTGTCTGACATCCCGCCATGCCTGTGAGCTGCGGATAGCATTTGAAGCATTTGCCCAAACAACAAGGTGCCTGCCCTTTACCAAAGCAAGGAGATCTGTGTTAGTGCCTTCGGAGCAGAGGTAGTCCGGGAGAGAGGGGGGCAGTAGATGGGGTGGCTCTAATGACGCTAATGCTGTGTGAGATTCTGGCTCCTGTTAAAGGAAGCAATCTGATTGGAAACAGTTCTGGGAGTCTGGGAGGTTGGCCCTGGCTCGTTTCATTTAATGACCCATTTCCTCAGCTCGTGCCACAAGCAGTTAACAAAAGTCAAGGTGCCCAGAGGTTCCCCTGCTGGGGGAGCATGCCAGACCCCGGCTGAAGGTGGGGCGGGGGGGATATTTTTGGAGGATTTTTGTCATTGTGCTAAGAAATATCTCCGCGTTTTTTATGTCAACCCAATGTACAGTGATTTATGGAAAGTTTAACCTTGTAGTTAACGCTTAAAACACTTTCGTTCTAATAGCGGTAGCAGACCAGAGATGCCGCAGTGACTTCGGTGACCTTCTATAGCAGTCGTTGCGGCCCCAGGAGCGAGTCCTAATGGAGCTAGTCAACTCTGAAAGCCAAACTTGAGCTCACTCACACATATCAAGCTAATGATCAATTATTAATATTCACAATCTCTAACCCCAATGTCCCCATATGGGTGTAGACGACAAGCAATTATGTCATGCTTCTCGCTCTTCGGACCAAACTATGTGAAGCTATTTATAAATATATAAAAGATAGATCTTATTATGCTGAGTTATTGCCCTCTTATTTCAGATGTACAGATTCAGATTAATTTGTAATTAGTCTTGAGATTTTGAGCCTCTGTAGATAAAGGATTCCAAAGTCTATGCTTCATTCCAGAAACACGGATCTTTAAAAAAATAGAGAGAGAGAGATAAAAAAGCGAATGCTGGTAGCTGGACTAAAATAGCATAAGCCTAAATGATTGTGCGCTCAGACAAATACAGACACGTATGTCTGAATGCCCTGGCAACAGCGAGCTTGCCAGTAAATGAGTTTTGAAATAAACTGTTATTGTTTAGTTGTAAACATCGAATCCTTGTAATGGAATCTAGGGTCGTGCTTAAGTGACAGCGTGTTGGTGGTATTGTACAAACACAGTCTAATAAAGATGCGAGTATGGACAGGAAAAAAGGAGAAGGGAAGAAAAAAAACTCAAGAATAGGGCAGCAAGGCATCTGAAGACCTTCTCTCAGTAACATTGTGATTTAATTTTCAATATCCTGTCATGCAGCACTTCTCGTCGGGATTAGGTTCACATTAATTTGCTCCAAATGTCAGATATCTCTCCTCAGATAAAACAGACAGAGAAATAAAGACATAAGGGTCCATCTTTTCTGTGGCCCTTGCAATCGGCAGAATAGCTTTAGTCATATAAGAAGGGGAAGTCTATTAATAGTTGAGTCATCAGTGCAGCAGTGTTCTGAAATGGCAAATTGTTAGCTCCTCGATGGTGATTCTTGCCCTCTGTCAACGACTTTCATTACAAATGAACATTTGGTCTGTGGAGGAGATAGGAGCAGGCTTTTTCACCAACATGTGCGAGGGGTGACGCACCGTCAACTGGAAGGATTGGAGTTGTAGAAAGAGTCAACAGTGAAAGGATGACGAAGAAGTGAGAAAGAAATAAGGCGTAAATTAAAATAAGGTTTGAGATTATGTCAGAATTGTGTTAAAGCTTTCTGGCCGTGTTAACATATGGCATGTTAATCTTTTTATTTATTTATTTTTTTATTTTTTTATTTTTTATTTTTATTTCAAAAAATAGATACATTATTATTTCATAATTATCATTAAGTTGCTGGACCATGATATTTCACAACCTGAAGTAAACTCGTCTTGTCATAAAAAGGTAAAATTATTATTTGATACAGTGATGAAGATCTGCAATATAAACTCTTTCTTTCTTTCTTGATTTCTTTCTTTCTTTCTTTCTTTCTTTCTTTCTTTCTTTCTTTCTTTCTTTCTTTCTTTCTTGGCAGAGAAAGAATAGCCTTGGCAGACAAAACGTTTTTGATTTTTTTATAATTACATTTTAGCAGTGATGAGGTATTTTATTTCTAAATATAATAATAATAGATAATTATGCTTAATAAGATTTATTTTTAACCTTTCTTTTTTGAGACTTTTTTATTTGTCTTTTTACGCCATATCAAAATGAATTTGAATTTAGAAATTATAAAGATGCTCATTATAGAAGATATGTATTCCAGGGATGCAATTTATTTATTTATTTTGAAAAGTTAGTGTGTGTGGGTGAGGGGGGGGGGCAGCACATAATTGTCCCTGTTAATATCAGTCTTGCTCCACAGTCTGTGTTCCAACATGTCTCATCATGCCTGGATGTTTGTAGATATGTTTTGTTCCAGAATTACTCTATCAGACTTCATTCAGACATCTCACTCAGATGAATGTGGGTTAAATAAAAGATGCCCAATGCTATTTCTGATGGATGATGTAACCTTGAGGGGGAGGGACAGTTTTAAAGCTTCTCTGCCCAGCTCTCATCATCTTGAAATGTATTCTGATCAGCCGCGATTTCTTTAAGACTGCAAGGGAAGCTCAGCTTCCCCTATAATTGTCAAAAAATGAATGGTCAAATATATGTACTATTATGTTAACATTTTATTGACTAAAAATCGTTAAACACGTTCATCTCGACGAAAACAATTTCGTTCAGAATCAGCTACTTAGGTCGGCTGACTCGATTTCCTTCTCATTCATTCCGTGGCGTACAGTGCATTACTCTGTTGAAGCCCAGCGTCCATTGACTTCAATGGGGCTGTTTAAACAGTTTTTTCAGTGCTTAGAAACAAGACGGTCATTGGATAATGCTGCGATTATGTCCCGCCCACGGACTCAGCGTCTCTGGGATGAATGGAGGAGTGGGCTGGCCCGGACTCCGAGCATCTGCGTGATGATTGGAGGGTCTGTCATCTCTTTTAATCCACTTTTATGTCCTAAAACGCTCGTTTTGGGGTCGACAGCTTATAAAAAGCGTATTTATTGTTTTTTTTAGCTTGTTTGCTATACACATTGTCACATATCAGCTTTTAGACATTTTTTTTTTGTTATAAATAAATGACAAGGAGGCGGCAGCTTCTCGTAATGCAAAGAGACGGTTGGTGTGGGCGTGCGTGGTCTTCAGATTATGACGCCAGTATCACTCTGTGTCTCCATTTCCAACTCAGTCCCATCGCGGATTTTGCATGTAGTCGAAAGACAAACTGCTGCAACCTTCATCGTATATTTCACACAATTTCACACCACATTCATTGTTTCAGTTTAACATAATTCCCACATTTCCTCCGTTGAGTTAAATATATATATATATATTAGATCGTTTGTTCATTAATTCATATAGTCTGAACTAGCCAGCTAGCAAACTGCACAGCAGGTGTAGAAAGGAGCTTCTCCTGTTTAAAGCGGCTCAAGTCCTACACCAGTAACACAATGGGCCAAGGCCTAAGCAGCCTAGCTCTGCTGGCCATTGAGAGGACACTGGTCAAGTCACTGGAAAAGACGCCTAGGGTTACAGAGCATTTTCTTGAAAAGGAACGTAGGGCAGAATTTACATATAAATAAATGGACAATTTTTATGATTTAGGCCGAAAATGAGCTTCCCCTCTTTAAAAAATCAGCAGCCGCCACTGATTCTGATGGAGTTGCTCAGTCATGAGACTCTCCTGTGTTTAGGGCGGCATGATAAATCTTTTTATTTCATTTTCCAAGACACTGGACAAGTGCATATAAGAGTAAAACTGGGGATGTCCTTGACCGCACAATTTATAGTCCTTGTAGCTGAGGCGAAAAAGCCACGTTTTACAGTTCCTGTCAAAGACGCAGGTTTTTGGTTAAGGCGATACGTGAGGATGGGAAGAACTGTTAATGTTGTCCTGCGTGTAATTCATCATCTTCACATTATAGTGTCAGTCTTAGTGGATGTCTAGTTTGGTAATGTTGTTATTGATCAGACCATCCATATGGTAATTTCCCTAATATCTTCAAGTACATCAGTATTGTTTTAATTCTCATTAATGAAAGTGATAGAGGAATGGCTTTTCAAAGCGCATGGCTTTAGAGGGATGCTAATGGATTTAGAAGGTGCTGTAAAGGGATGTGTAAGTCAGCTTTATGATTGCCTGGTGTACTTGTTGTTGATTTGGTCGGGTGGAAAAATGAATAGGAAATCAATGTCAGGCGAGGAGGGTTTTTTTCCACCCTGAAAGAGTTTTAAAGCTACAGTGCCATGCTTAAGTAATGCATGAAATTCTGTTTAGCTCCACTCTTTCTCTTTCTTTCTTTCTTTCTTTCTTTCTTTCTTTCTTTCTTTCTTTCTTTCTTTCTTTCTTTCTTTCTTTCCCAAAATTTCATTTTTTTTGGTCCGAAACAAAGGCTTCTGAAATATTAACTATGACAAATATTAACTCACCGTAATGTATGACTTTCTTGTGTGGAACAGAGAAGATATTTTGAAAAATGCCTCAGTTGTGCCCATACAATGAAAGTCAGTGGGGTCCAAACACTGAGACTTTTTTATTCTTTTTTTTTTTCAAAATATCATCTTTTGATGTGATAGGGTGAGTAAAAGACATCAGCCTTTACATTTTTTATGAACTATCCCTTTAATATCATGTTGTATGATTTCTGCATTTTACTGTCCTCATTCTTACGGTTTAACTATAGAGAACGCAGTAGCCCTGAACAGACAGCATCCATCCAGGCTTCACTAATGATAAAGTTGCTCATTTTACAAGAAAAAGTGGGCGTCCAATGAATATTTACCACGATTAAGAGCAGCCAGCCTTACTGAAGTGGGGCTTGTAATAAGATGCCCACCCTCAGGGCCCTCGCAAGCTCACTATGGCTTCTGATCATGGCAGAACGTCTCCTCTCATGCGTCAGGCCAGCAGTGGTCACGGCGGTCCCTGTCCGATCCTCTGCATGCTGTGATCACCTTGCAGAATAATAAAGTTAGTGAGACCTCACTGCCTCCTTAGCAGCCTGGGTTTCACTTTCTTTTCAGTGTGTATTTATTAATTTATTTATCTTAATTTTATTTTCTTTCTTTCTTTTTTTCCCCCCTCATTTTTTTAATTTGCTGCTCTTTGAAGCCTGAAAGCAACTCGAGAGGAGCAAACAAAGATGGGCGAGTGCCAGGCGGAAACTTATGGCACCATTCCTGTTCCCTCAGCTCGACAGAGGCATAGCCTTTAAAGAGGGAGAGGCGCACCTTCTGTCACTGATGGTGGGAGGGAAAGAGAGATAGAGAGGAAAAGAGAGAGAAAGATAGAAAGGGAGGGAGGGAGAGGGTTTCTCCAGTCAAGAGTGCTGTCAATGTGGCTCATTTACACAATTCTGCCACTTTCACTTCCCTGACCTCCTGAGACTCTTTCGTGTTGTTGTGTTGGTGCATGATGCTCAGTGTTTGTGAAGGGCACGTTTTCAAGAACCCGAGACGCACTCATCAGATTTCAGTTGTGACGGAGCCGCTCGTGACTTGGCCGTGATCCTAGACTCATGTCGAATTTCTTGTGCTTTATGTCGCGCATTAAACTATTGAACTATTGATGTTATTGGTGGAGAGGATTTAGTCAAGCATGTTAAGTCGAGGAGGATTTCTAACTTCTTACAGTCGGAGGGAGAATACTTAAAGCTTAATTTCACCTGACCCTTCCGCCAGCAGGCATAACAAATGTGCTCTAGAGAGAGAGAGAGAGAGATGCAGCGTTCTGTTCACAAAGCAGAAAAAGGACAATCTTTCCTCCTCCTCTTGTAATCCTACTTTCACTCAGGCTGCCGCTAATAAATATAAATGTTTGTGATTAGCATCACGGCGGCACAGGTGCATGTTTGTTGCGAGGAGAGGCATGTTCATTAATTTTCAGCGATGAAAAGTGCACTGCGCCATAAACACAGAGTCCAAAAACGCATGGGCTGATAAATGAACGCACAGATTGTTAATGTACCATTGTATGGCTGAGCCTCCACAAGCTTTAAAAAAAAAAAAAAATACTGGGCCCTCTTGCCAAATCAGTGCTAGCTGGAGGTAATGTGCTAGCGGCCCCCTTTTTCATGGTCCAGATTACAGAGAATAGAGCTTTAAAAATGTGTTTTGTGTGCCTGAGTGTGTGTGGTTATACTTACACATAGGATATAGTAAGGATTATACAGACAACAACATAGCCTCCCCCCACACTCGCCTTCCCATCTGATCTTTCACCGCCATGTAGGCAGTAATTAGTTTTTTGTGGGTTTTCTTAGAATGTTATTTGCTGTGGAGTTTGGCTCTTTGCTGTGTGGATGGATGGATGGTTAGATGGATAACCTGTTATCTGGTTTGGCATTTGCTTACAAGCAGAACTAAATTTAGTAGGTTGTACATTTAATATTTACATACATACATATAGTTACTATACACACACACACACATATATATATATATATATATAAATGCACAGATATAAAGAGAATTACAACATTGTCAAGCTGTTTAGCATCATTTATGGGGAATATAAAATTATTTCCAAAGCAAGGCTGTTCATGTTTAACTACAACTGTTTTAAAAAAATGACAGTGCTCGGAGTGAGAAAATGCTGCTTTCCTACAGCCCAATAAAAAAAGCAGAATGTGTTGAAAATGGGTTGTTTTTCAGTCACAGCAAAAATGTTTTATTAGGGGACCGTCGAACACCTGCCTTAAAATGTCGTTTCAACATCTCCCGAATGCCATTTTGCTTAATTGACTTGGAAATGGCCCAAATGTATTGCTGAATGCAGTCTAATTAATATTAATAATAAATGCCATTATTAACATCAAAGAACATCTGGTGCCCCTGTTTACCCACATGCCTTATATGTAGCACATTTTGCGGCTGTTTCATCTCACAAACAGAAAGGGGGTAAACACTTTTTGAATTTAGTGTTTATTTATTTATTTATTTAAATTCTAGTTTGCCTCCATGAATTTGTTTCCTCATTGACACGCAGGTCAGCGTGTACCGCCTGCAAGCGATAGGGCTTGCTCTCGCATCCAGTGAAACTTACAAACGTTTGGACATTTACAAACGCAGGACTTGCGGTGGTACCACAGAGGGTTCGGGGTCCCTGGTGTACTCCTAAAATTTTTATAAATAAATAACTGCTTGTGCGAGCATCTGTGCCAAGGGGCTACATTCGGAGTTTTAGCCACCATAAATCAGAAGGCTAAATAACTTTAATCTAAAATTTCATTAAGTAGTCCTTGTCAGGTAGTAAAAGGAGGGGATAATGCAGTGGTGTTTAATGATAATTGGTGTTTGGTTAATAAATTCTGCAAGTTCCGATTACTTTCTAGCAGTCGGCGGAATGCTAGCCTCAGCAGTGTAACTAAACCTCAAATTGATTAACTCGCCTGAACCAGACTGTTCACAAAGATGGCACCGGTCCAAATCAAAAAAGAGAGAGTGCAGTGTGCGCATCAGCCGGATGGTGTTGTGTTGCTCCAGCGTAAGGAAATCAGCTCCCCCCGGGCGCATTTTTAAAAGCCTAATGCCTTTCAAATGATGTCATCACATTTTACCTTCTCTCTCTGTCTCTCTCTCTCTCCTCTCTCTCTCTCTCTCTCTCTCTCTCTCTCTCTCTCTCTCTCTCTCTCTCTCTGCTTTTTACTATCTAAATCCAAATGTTTCTCTCACATTTTCCTCGGGTGCTACAGAGGAAGGAAGGTCAATGACTGACTGTGGCACGTAACACATTATTCTAATGGATAGGGGAGACATCTTGTGTTTTTATGATTGCTTCTTTTCTCTTTTTTTCCCTCTGAAAGTGATATGCGAGTAATCAGAACCACAGACTGATTTAGAGTGGAAGTGTGATTGTGAGAGATCCATTAAAGGTGTGTGTGTGTGTGTGGGGCTGTCATAGTGGGCCTTTGTTGTTGTTTCTTTTTTATTAGTGGGAACAGGGTGTGGTCCATCTGGAGAGATTTGAGAGCTTGTACACACACACACCCACACATGCACTTAATGTCACTGAGACAAACATATTGTCCTTTACCTCCCTTTTAGATAGACACACACACACACACACAATCAGCAACTTAGCAGCTTCCATAATTGTGTGTGTATGTCAAAGAGACCGAGCAGACAGCAGGGTGAGCGACACACCTCCTCCCAGATGGCTTTTCCCAGTGGCCTCCTGTCCGCTTCCAGTCTATTGTTCTGGCATGTTCTATTACGCCGGTCCAGTAAATCACCCTAAACACCTAACTTTACACGTATGTACCATTAACCGCTGCAGTTTGGTGGAATTTGTTGAACAAATTCAATGGACAATGAGATATGGATATTGATATGCCATGTCACGCACTTGGAGATGCTCTTTATTATTGGTTACGGCAGCAAAAACCTCATAAGCAAATCCAGCGGTCGATGAAATATTTATGGAGATGGAGATGATTGATACCAGCGTAGTTTCAATAAGCAAGTTAATCATAAATTACAGATGTAACTTCATTATCCTCATGTTTAATTAGTCAGACTGTAAACATCTATAAAAGAACACTGTAGCATTTCATAATGTTTTGCTGTATTGTCTAGGCCCTGGACTAAAGACTTATTGTTTTCAGGCTTAACAGGATAATATATGAAGGCCGTGGCTCGCTTGTGACAATCGTTTTAATGCTGTGTCTCTTACAGATTTTTCTTTTGCATAAAAAAAGGGTTGAGAAATGGAAAATCAATATGCAGAAAATAGTTATAGGTGGCGGGTTATCGAGAATCTCTCTGTTCCAGACACCCTGGGCCGAGAGATGATGCGTAATATATGGGGTGACCTTCAAATGTCATAAATGTGTTGTGCAATAAACTGTCAATATTTGTGGTTATTTGGTGCAGGATGACTTTTACAGTAATTGGAACAGCCGTATTAAAAGCTGGGGAGCAGTCAGCTGATTAAAGACGGCCCTGCTGGCCTGTGTGTGTGTGTGTGTGTGTGTGTGTGTGTGTGTGTGTGGAGAGAGAGAGAGAGTAAAACTGAGAGAGAGATGAAAGAACAGTATTACCTGTAAAGGCTTTGTATGCTAATGTATCTGTCTGTCTGATGTTCTAGTATGTGCGTAAGAATGAAAGTGACATTACTGATAGTTTACGTTAAAATCTGGATCTAAATTAATGTTTAATATTGTGTGAGTAATGATTGGCACTGAAATGCCACATTCACACTTACATATACAATATATGCTGTGTATGTGTGTGTGGTTGTGGGACAATAACATCCACTCTTTTGCTAAAAGCCTGTAAAATTTGCCAATAGGAGTAATAGTTGTAAGTGTCTGTGTACCAGGCTAAAGTGGGTCAGAGTCACATTCAGTGTTTGTGTTTGTTTCATTGTGAGTATATGTTTGGGTCAGAAAATGGGGGCACACATCACAATGTAATGCGTGTAGGCAAAACGGAGGCAGCAAATTGCAGGAATGTGATCAGTCACAAGAGAGAAGGAGATGCTGACTTCACTCTTTCTTTTTTGACTTCTCAAATCTCATTTGATTCTTAAAAGAGGGTAGAGAAATGAGGAGGAAAAAAAAGTGCGGAAAGAAAGAAAGATTACTTGTACAAAAGCTTTTGATTGAGGCAAATGGTTGCTAAAGTGGGTTGCGCCATTCAGACGACGTCTCTCCCTACACACACACACACACACACAGACCGTATCATGTGTAGGCACAGAAATAAGAAAGCATTTACAAACGCTTTTTTTGCACTGTGGCTGGTCACATGCTCACAGGCGCTCTTGAGCTGAAGTTAAGGCACAAAGCCAGTTGCCGTTACAGGGAAAATGTGTTTTTAGGGTCAGAATGTGTGCATATGGGGGATTTTTTCCCCCTTCATTATAAAACACAGTTTTTCATATTTAACAGAATTATTTGTTTTTCTCAAAATTTTTGAGAATAATTTATGAAGAGTTAAATTGCCCATTTGAAAATCATAGATCATGCACTGCTGTAAAACATGCAATAGTAACATCAAATATTGTAGTATTATTTGTAGGTATTTCATTGAATAAAATAATAATATTAATAATAATAATTAAAAAAAAATAATATATATATATATATATATATATATATATTCTTAAAAGACCTGACCTGGTCATGTATCTTAATAGCAAATATCAGACATATGGGTGTTTATAAAATACAATACTTTGTGGTTGAACATTTTCTAGTAGGCAACTGTATCTTTTTTTCTCTCTGTATTTGTTAGATTATTGTGAGATGTATATATTTTGTCTCATTTTTTTTATTATTATTTTATGTGGGGCTTACTGAGTAAATCAAATTAAATAAATAAACAAAGGTCCCACTTTATATTAAGTGGCCTTAACTAGGTACTTATATCAATAAATAAGTACAATGTACTTATTGTGCTCATATTATATTGCAAATGCTTCTGCTGCTATTGAGGTAGGATACGGGTTAGGTCAGGGACAGGTGTATTGGTATGGGTAGGTTAAGATGTAAGGGATAGGTCAGCATTGTAATTATACATGTATTTACATAAATTAATTGCAGATGTAGTTACATGCAGGTACACACATATATATATATATATATATATATATATATATATAGAATAATGCAATAAAATAGGATGTGGTAGGCAACTGTAACTTCTGAAAGGACCTGACCTGGTCTTTTGTCACATTAACTTCTCTGGAGTGTCAAACACTTCACACAATATGAGATCCCCCTGTAACTCACCATGGTGTAACACTGCTGACATCTCACATATAAGCATAGTGACTAATTATCTCCAAGTGTGGACTTGTTGACACTCTGAGACGTTATTGGTGTGACAATTGCTCAATCAGAGCGGCCCTTTGTTATCACCATTTTCCATCAAGCTCCCTGCCGACGTCACCTGTCAAAACCAGGGTGCAACGGTGAAGCGAAGACCCTGTTGCTGACATGGCTGTTTTTTCATTCTTTTCCCTCCCTGTATTGTTAATTTCAACACAATCTGCCATATGCTTCCCACTAAAGATGATGAGAGGCTGGATAAAACATTGGGACGTGAGTGTACTTGGGTGGGGGTCGGGGTGATATCTCTAAAGAAAGCTTCTGAACTGTCAGCGTTCTGTCAGGTTGCGGAGGGTGGGGAGGGGGAAAGTGGTGCACATGAACTCATTGATGTGTTTGACTTTGTGTGGCGTTAGCAGATTTGGGTGGCAAAAGCTGAAAGAATGGAGAACAACAGAAGAAACGAGACGGGAAAAAGCTCTCTGGCGTGCGGCCGGTTTGAAGTGAAACAGAACAGTCTGTGAATTATGTCTCTCTCTGGTTCTCTGTTTCTTAGATGTGGGGGAAGAGATGGCGAAACCTGCGAGTGCTGTCCAGCCCCCCACTACTCAGCACCGGGAACGGAGTGTGGTTTCAAGCATGAAGGACTGCCCCTACTGTGGCAAATCTTTCCGCACCTCCCACCATCTGAAGGTCCATCTAAGAATACATACAGGTGAGTGAGAAGTCCAAGAAACAAATTTTGGGCATTTAGATTTTACATATATGTAGTGATGTATTTACCTAATAAACCTAATCACAATTTGTCCTGGCGTTAATGATGCACATTTTAAACAGCCCACTTTAGTGGAATTTTAAAACTCTGAGCCCATAAATGAACTTCAGGTATGTGAGGCAGGACGCCCCGGCCCAGCAGAGTAATGATGTGAGCAGTGCTGGTCCAGTGGCTGTCAGGAGACCCTGCTGTTCCACCCAAGAGCAAGGCTGACGCTCACTAGCAGGCACAGCTGGCCTAGTTAACATGCAGGATAACCAGGATAAGCACTCAGAGGTCACCTTAGATTCAGCACACTGCTGTCTCTGTTTATGTGCATGAGTGTGTAAACAATGACAGCATTTTAGTTTGCATATTATTATTATTATTATTATTAGTAGTAGTAGTAGTAGTATTATTTTTGTTGTTGTTATTAATGTAGTTGTTGTTAGATTTTGTTCAGTTCTTACAGTTTATTAGTTTGACAACAACAATGATAAAAGGCTATAATGTAATGCTTCCATACACATATTATTTATAGTATATATAAATAATATTATATTAAATGATTAAATAGTATGCATAGTAATATAAAATTGTATATATATAATATTTAGTCATTTAATATAACAGAATATATATATATATATATATATATAATATATTTGAAATTGAATTGTAAGCCTTTTTATTCAAGTCTTCTCTTAAGAATGATAATATCTAAATACATTGGGCTAGAGTATTTAGAGTAATTTTTATGGGTCAGATCACAAATACCTGCACATGTTCACAGTGAAGCTTCAGTCATAAAAAGGACAGATATAAAAATAGAAAGGAGAGAGAGTAAGAGAGCGAAACGAAGGAAACCGCTTTCTATATTCAGCAAATAATGTGAGGCCAATCCCGATTCTTTCCTTAACTGTAAATGGAAATCACTGGCAGCTCAGGGAATCGATGGTTGTTATTTTTTTTGGTATGTGCATACAAGCAAGAGCGGAGACCACCCAGATAGTATCTGTCCCGCTTAATAAGAAGCACATAGCTGCACTATTCTGGAGCAATAAGGTTGAATATAAGGCATGCTTAACAATGGAGCTGATATGTTACTCTCTCAATCTGCAGTATTTTCATCTTCCGTCGTAACAGAAGCACATGAAATAATATTACTTTTCAATAGAGTACTCATATGAAGTCTGCAGAATGCTGTCATCTGCATTTGTTATGATCTAATATGGACTGGGAGGCAGTTGGAAAGAGTTATTTTCCTTGAAATGACTTAAGAAAAATGATTTTTCTTTTTATAAAAAAATATTTTAATTTAAAATGTTATGCAGCATATAGCTAGATAATACCACACATACGAGAGTGTCAAACGTACATTTAAACAGAGAGCTTAAGGCTTTAGACAGGCTGGTTATATCGTCCTAGCAGGAGAGCAGGGGATGGAGTGGGGAAATATGTTTCAAGCTGAGGGAGGTTGAGTTATGCCTGCTCAGAGCAGGGGGTAAGGGTCCCCAGTAGGGCCGTATTTCAGCCGAGAGGAAACAGAGGCCCTCGTCCCGAGCCTCCGTTAACTCACTCTCTCACTCCACTTGCTGGGATGGCCCATGTGTGTGCGGTGTGGCCCGAGCGCGTTTACACACAGACGCTTCGCTTTCTGTCGATGCAGCAATTTACACTGGCCCTGATGTACTTGCAAGATGTGTGACTCTTTGCTGATCGGTTATAGGTTTTTCATAAAGATTCCTGGCTGACAGACATGGGAGATATGGTGTAGGTCTTGGTCTAGCTCTGCTCGAATAATTTACAGGAACAACAGGCCCTTCCAATCAGGCTGAAACTATGCCGTTGACATTAAACAAATATCCTGCCCTGATTTAAAGCAATCAGACATGCGGATGACACAAAGCGGGCCTCAATCGCGATTCTGTTATCCCATCACAATGGCGTTGCTTACTGAGGAGGCCAGGGCATTGTGCGACACAATGTTAGATTAATGACTCTCTAACGTCGGCTTGAAAGGAATGAAGTGAATTTAAATTTCTCCAAAAGTTAAAGAGCTAATGTTACAGTATTAATTTCCTCTCCAACAGTGAGCGGGAAAATATCCATTAGTGAAATTAAGCACAGTTTTCTAGGTAGCTAACATTGTGCAGTGTATAGTGTGGGGCCACAGCTAATGAACACTGCAGTGGGCGATATTTCATTATACAAATTAATGCTCACATTTTAATGGGAAAGTCACATAATGAATCTAGGCTTCAGTGACAGCAATTAGAGACACAGATTGTCCCCTTCTGGACAAGGCAGTATTTAGCAGTAAGCAGCTGTAGATAAAAAATAAAAAGGTCCTTGCTCCTGACAATGGCTACGCATAACTTGAGGCTATAGGAGAACCAACACGCCAGATGAATCACCTTTGTTTGAAGAGAGACAGAGGACAGACATTCATCGGCCTGTGCGAGTTCACCTTGGTGATTGGGAGCCATTACGCATCTTGAGCGAGACTTGGACCGGACCGAGGAGATTTGGCTCATATGGCTGGATGGAGGTTTATAGTTGTATCGAGCAATATTTTGATACTTTGAAGAGGGAGAAAGAGCCATTAAACTCAGTTCTGTGGTCAGTTGCTACTGTTCCAAACCATAAGCACTGTACATTACAATGGTCACTTAGCAGACTTCCAGTAGAAAATTTGACTGTATCACCTGGTGCGTGGTTTTGTTTCTTTCATATTTGTTTAGTTTTGTTTTTGTTCTCTTTGGTAATGTTTATTAGCTTAATACACGGTGAGTTAGTTCTCTAAAAGTCTTTAAGATGAATGGAAGGATTGAAGTAATGGGCCATACAGTAAAGGGTAATTTATAATGTAAATAGAAGTTGTGGGTACTACGTGTAGGCTTGAGAACCTTGACGTTCTTGTCTCTACATTTGGTGTAGATAAAGCATAGCTTAAGAAAAACAAACAAAAAAACACTTATTTTTCCAGCGCAGTCAATCTCTCTCTCTCTCTCTCTATCTATCCCCCTGTGGAATGCAGGCTGTCTTTTCACCATTCTGTAAAGCCATATGGAAATTCATCTTTAAGTATGTCATATCTATTAACTATTTTAATTGCCCTTCTGTAAAGGCTGTGGGTGTTTATTCTGAACTGTTACTATGGAGTCATGACAAATCACACAAAACCATATGAAATCAGTTTGCGCTGGACTTCTTCGAGTGTTGAGACTGAAAGCGTTCTGTTAGAAGTGAACTTGCAAAATGATAATGGATATGTACTACTCACAGTGAGAGGTCTCTGTAATTTATATAAAGCCTGTCACACTATGCCAGATGGCAATTTGATATGTATTTTTTCCTCTCTATTTTTATTAACTCAGTCCATCAGCCATAAGAGTGAGCATTGGAAACTTTTTGGGGAGTTTTGCACTCATTTCAAAAGATGAAAAATAATAATCTCTTTACCTCTCTGCCTTGGTGATCCATTTTGTTTCCCCGAGGTTGTGTTGTTTGTGTGGATATCAATTAAAAGTGGATTAACGGGTACATAATGACCTTTAGCAGTAAATTGTGTGTAATGTTGCAAGGCAGGGATACAGTATATTCCCCAGATGTCACACGTGCCCCTGACGTATGATGGAGCAGATGTCTTACTGAGCCCAAATTGTGCACAAAGAACATGCCACATGCACAGAGACTTACACAGGCACTTGAGCACACGCTCACATAAACATACAACCAGCAAACAAAAAAATATGTATATATAAATAATGATTTATATATCCATAATAATCGAATGCCTGAATTATAGTTTTAGCATCTCATAATTTATTTGCTTAATATTTGTCCTAATGTTTTTTAAGTAACATTTTATTGAAATGTCATTAGTATTTTCCTAAGCAGATGCACAAGATGGGGTGGAGAAAAGCAGATCACTCTAATTGTACTCTAATTTTGGGTACAGAATATCATTCCTTCCAGTTAAAGGAACTGAAAATGATCATTTGCATCAAGGACGTTTCCTTATTGAATCACACCAAGCCTCTGTTATCCTACTCAGAGGATAAGCACTTATTGGGTTAAAAGCTCATCTTGTATGATGTCTTTTGAATATGCGCTTCAAATACTCTTGTGTAAAAGAACAAAAGACCCCTTTCTTTCTTTATTTATTTTTTATCCTCACCCTCTCTCTTGCCCTTCACTATATGTCCCTCTGTATATTTGTTCCTTATCAATATAGTATTGAGTTTATGTTTGCGATCCTTATTTAGGAAGCTGTGCAGTGGGTCTGCAGATCTTCCATTCTTTTTCTGGAATGGCGCCCTCCAAATAATGATAAATTACTTGAGCACTATGCCATTTGCTAATTATATCCATGATTTACTACAGAGCCAGACTTAAATCATTCAATTCAGTCTTGCGTAACAATGCAACATTTTTTCTGGGTTAAAAAATGTTTTCCATGTGTATAATCTAAGCGTTTATAGCCACGCACACACACATCGACAAAAATGCTTTTATTTTCATTTTCCCATATCTCTCGAAACTCCCTCTCTCACTGTCTTTTTTTCCACCTCGCACGTCATCATATAATTCCTGAAACATTACAGGGTCTCAAAAATCAAACCTTGCATTTAGTTTATTGTTTATTGATCTTATAAATCTAGCTTTCATTCCAAGCCTATTCTAATTGTTGTCAGAGAGTATTTTATATCGATATTGATCGGATCATGCAAATTCAATTTAGACTCTTTTTCTTGGTAAAAGCTACTCCCTTTTCTCTTGTAACAAGAATTCTTGTACATTTGCATGTGTTTCTAAACTGCCTGCATGCCTTCTTTTACAGTACATGTCATGCTGTTTAGCATTTTGTAATCCACAGTGTGAGGCTGCCTTATGAGGAATGCTCATGTGCATCACATATGGTGTGTTTATATCATTTAGACTATCTTGACTCTCAAATGAGGCCCTTTTATTGGGTGCATTTTGGACTGAGGGGTCACAGTTGTCCTCCGGGGGGGAATAGAGAGCTTCTGTGGGGCTTGATTTATCCTCAAAGTGATAAACTGCAAATAGAGAATGTCCACAGAACAGCTCCACCACCAAGGTAGAGGCTTGACAGCTGACAAGGCCAGGATAGAGACAGAAAGGGAGGGAGAGAAAGACAGCAGCAACCAGCAGCACCACAAGCCTGCAGTTCGCTATGTGAGCAGAGATAACATCCAGACAGTTTTGTTGTCAGTTGAAAATATGATCTCTGTAGTGGACTGAAGGCACCATATGGTGATATGTTTTTTTATGGCGCTGACGTGAGTGATGGCTCACTCCTAGGATCTGGATTGAGCTAGATCGACCCGTATTGAAACTCCTCCTTCCTCTCAAAAAGGCTGATGGACTGTTTACTAAGTGATAAATATGGTCGAGCACTACACAATTTAGAGAAGCTTGACGTAATCCCTGACATGATTCCTGTCAAATATTTACATGATGTTTTTCTTTTTGCTCTTCTTCTGACAGGTGGAACAAGCCCAGGTTTCCTGCTGAGCTTGTTGGCACCTTTATTATTACTTCTGTACTGACATCAGCTCCTGTCTGTCTTTGTTTCTTTCTATCACTCTCACTGTAGGTGAAAAGCCCTACAGGTGCCCCCATTGTGACTATGCAGGCACTCAATCAGCTTCACTGAAGTACCACCTGGAGCGCCATCACCGTGAGCGACAGAATGGAAGTGGCCCCTCAGCCAACCACCCTCCATCTTCTGAACACAAGGATGACCACGCCAAGAACAGCAGTAGCAGTGGGGTCTTTGCTCGCCCTGATGTCCTTCGTGGGGTCTTCAAAGGGGGGATGCCCTCTGGTCTTGACTTCAGAGGGGGTCAAATGCCCCCACACCAGTGGGTACCACCAGGAATGCTCTCACCCAGAGACAGAGACCGTGAAAGGGAACGTGATCGCCACGGGCCAGGGTCAGAGCCCACTTCGGAGAGTATGAAGAGTCCTGAGGGTCTAGCCTCTGCAGGGGACAGTCCTGCCAGCTTCTCTGACCTGGGCCGAGCTTACCAGAGTATGGTTGGAAACGGCGTCAACTTCCAGGGCTCCCTGCAAGCTTTCATGGACAGCTTTGTCCTCAACTCCATGAAGAAAGAAAAAGAGATGAGAGAGAGTCAGCTGCATGGCCAGCACTTCAGCCAAGAGAGTGCCGAGGCCAAGACTAAAAGAGCCAGTGAGGCCAACCAAGAAGAGAATCCCACCAGTGATGTCAAGCCAGCTGTGGGTGGCCGCTCCCAGTATGAGCCTCTGGATTTGTCCGTTCGACCTGAAGCAGGGTCCCTCCCTGGAGCCTCCATCACCATCCAGGACAATGTTGCCTGGCATGGCTGCCTCTTCTGCTCCTTCACTACTGCCTCTGTGGAGATCATGGCCCTCCACCTGCAAGCAAACCACCTGGGTAAAGGCAAGTGTGGCCCAGGAAAAGATGCTAAGGAGCACCTCCTGGGAGAGCCTTCCATTGCAGGAAAAGCTACTGGCTTGGCTCCACCACCACCACCAGGCCTTCTTCATCACCATGAGGGAGCCCCGTCCAGGGACAGAGAGACTGAGCCTGGGGAGCTGAAGGGACAAACAGGCTGGTCCAACCATCTGGAGCAGCCCCCGCATGGAGCCTCCATGGGCACATTCTCCAGTGACTTCTACAAGCCCTTTGGTCCTGTGTATGATGGCTCTGCTAGAGGGCCTGTTGGATTCCTGGACCAGCAGCAAATTCAGCCCAGTGATATGGGTGGTCAGGGCCCCCTGGACGACCTATCCGACAAGGTGTCCTACAGCGAAATAGAGGCATCTGAAGAACATGGCGGCCAGTCTGAAGAAGATGAAGTAAGTTGTGACAAATCATTGCCTAACCCCGCTGCTACAGAGAGGCATATGCGTTCTGATTATGAAGAGGAGGTAGAGGAAGAAGAAGAGATGGAAATGGGTGACGCTGATGAGGAGGACCGTGGATCCATGCAAATACTTCCTGAATCTCCATTGTCAGGGAAGGACATCCAAAGATGCAAGCTGACTATGGGCCTCCAAAGCTCTGGCCTTTCTCCTCCTCAGCCTCCCACCCCTGAGAAGCAGTGGCAGCAGCAGACAGGCCTTGGTCTTCTCTCCCCAAGCGGTGGTCCTCCTGGCCTGGTAAAGCCTGATCATGCCCACCTGGAGCATCAGATGAACATGCTATCTGTCCTGCGGGCCTACAGTTCAGATAACCTCGCAGCCTTCAACGGAGGCCTTGGCAGCAGCTCCAATGGAGGAGGCAGTGGCACCAGCAGCATGAAAAGAAATGACCCCTCTGGTGAGTATGACAACATAAAGCCCTGTTTTAGTGTCATAAATCCATGAACAGTGACTTTCAAAATAACTTACTGTTATACATACACACTCATAGACAAGTAAAGACGGATGACAGAGTAACATATTAATCTTTATTATTTTGTCATTTTACAAGAGCTCCAGTCCCACCCTCTCTCTTTCCCTCCTCTTTCTGGGAATAAGGGTGTCTGCTTTGGAACAGACCAGGAGCTGATGGTCCCTGTGTCATCTCTAGCTCACAGAACTTAACTATCTTAGCTTTCATAAAGGCCTCTCCCAAAAGCCCATTACTTTATAAGAGCCCGGGATCTATGGCCTTGTGAAAAATGATCTGTCAGCTTTCATGATTCTGCTAAGGTTACTGGTGCTCATTGAGACTACTGTGTTTCACACTGCCATTTCTGAAAATTTGGTGATAAAAAGAAAAATAGAGTAACTGTGAATGAAAAAAGAGAGTAAATCTCTAAGAACTGAATTTGTAGTGTGGTTTGGGCAGCTGCAGTAGAAAGTAAGTGGCTGCCACAGCCTTTAGATTTCCTTTTTTAAGTGAATTTCTTACAGTTGAGAGATACTTTTTGCTGAAGTAAAACGTCAGGTAATAAAACAAATATATCCTACATTTTCCCTTTGTTTTAATATATTATTAACTCATTTTAAATTCTGGAGTTGAGGCAGACATTCTTAGCTTGGTGCTTTACATTGGTGTTATTACTTGTACTCTGCAAACACAGATGAGTAAGGCAGACATCATTTTTTTGCTCCCAGTAAAACAATCTTACTGCAAATAGGTTTAGGATTAACCATGGGGTTTAAACTGGCACTGCAAGTATTTTTAACAGAAATGTTTTATTAAGCTGCTTCATTCTCACAAATTGTAATACTTTGTTGTTCCTTTAATTTGTAACTAGCAAATTGCTCATTCAATCCAGTTTAGTTTTGTTGTGTATTGTGCTTGATTAGTAACCACTAATTTATAAACAGTGATTTGGATGTCAAAAAGTGTGTACAGGTGTCAGTAAGTTATTTTAGTAGTAGTCATTTTGTTTTAAGTAGTTATTTCAATATTAGCTGTCTATAAGTGGGCTACTACATCTGGTATTTTTTGTCCAGTGGCATTTGGATCTCTGTTTCACCATAGTGTTGACTACAAGTGAGTCAACAACTAACACTAACGTCAGCTGAACTAGTTGACAATGTGAGTCAGTTATCTGGAGAAAGACAAAGAATGAAAAAAGGCTAAATCTCTAGTCATAACCTTTGAAATACATGAAAAGTCAAAGAGATAAACAAATATTTGTGCAGCTGTGTTGAAGAATTAAGCATCTTTCCACCATGATAGTTTGAATTTACTAAAGAAAGAAACGCTATAGTCTCTCATACAAGGGAGACAATAGATACAAAAGAGAGAAAAGTGAAGTCTCAAGACTGCCATATGTTTCACATTCCCCCTTCAAAATGGTTTACATTACCAATTAATGGTGCTTTTGACCTTTCAATTATGGAAAATATGTCTGTCATGGAGGAACCTGTTGCATTTTTAATATTTAGAGGAGGTCATTCACTTGGCTGAAAATGAATGCTATTGTTTTGTCATCTTAGTGAATGTATCGCATTGTAATATCCTTCTTTAATCAAAGACATTTGAAAAGTGCCCTTGTGACGTCCTCTTCTCCTGCTGCTGTGAAGAGGGACTGACCTTTAGAGATAAGGCTTTGTCTACAGAACAAAAGTTTTTTGTTTGGCATTTTTAAAGCATGACTCCATCAGTTTGTCGCTGGTGGATGCTGACGGGCAGCTGAGCGCCCCTGTAAACGCTGTGACAGTGTGTGGGAATGTTTGAGTAATACATACAGTAAAACCATTGAATGACCACAAGGAGAGCTCAACAGACAGTGTATTCTTTATTTTCTGAAGGGAATGTGTTAGTATTACCGCTGAACCTGGTCTACATATGCTGTGTGTGTGCGCGTGTGTGTGAAAGAGATTCCGACACTCGCTTGCTTGGAAAAGCAAAAAATAATCTAGCTTATCAGGAAATATTGTTTTAAGGATGTTTAGATATTTTTACTGAAAAAACAAGACATATGCAGTTGTTAATGATTAGATTTTAGTTTCATGCATTTTGTGCATTCACACATTTCTTCTGTATTCACTGTACCAGTGTTGTGCATACAGTATAGCATATAGAAAGTCACTCAAAAATATAAAAACAGCACAAGCACTTTTTTCAGTTTAAAACCCAGATAGATGTAAAATGCCATACAGGTGGAACTAACTGATCTCGAGTCTTTTGTGCTTGGGTCTCTTGTACAAAATTGAGTGAAACACATTCTGCACAATTCCTTGGGGCTGGGCATAGATTAAGCAAAAATCCTTCCGTAAATTTAATTCAGGGCAAAATATGATTATCTGAAGTGGCTTGGCATTAGGTTTGTATGCAAATATTGCATAAATCATTAATATTTAGAAATCTCAGCTGAATATGGTATGCCTTGACATCCGGGAGAGAATGAGTGAGAGTCATTTTAAAGTGACACCCTCATTATTATACCACTTTTATAAGACACACAAACACATTTGCTCTCTCTTGCATGTCAAGTATCTTACATTCACAGTATTGTAGTTCAAAACTCTCCCATATTTAAACACAATGCACATTTTCCTTCAATCACAACAAATACCAGAAGGCTAAAACTAAAAAGCTTTTATTTATTTGTGGAAAAAAGACATGAGACACAGCATAGCACATATGCTGTGAAGCACATATATCATGAAGTATATATACGATTTAGCACCAAGTTCTATCAGACACCTCGGACTGTGTGTAGTCTAGTGGATTAGCTTTGTATTGTTCACATTGCTTAATGGCCTTGTTCCATTGTGCAAGGCAGCCATTGTGTAAGTGTATCATATAATCAATACTAGGTCTGTTAGTGGCATATCTTCATCTATACATTGCAAATTGTTCTTTCTCTGTCTTTATGTTGCTCCTCTTTGTCTTCCCCTTAATTTAACAATGTATCATCACAAGCTACACGTGTTATACTAACCACACATCAGTCCCGGTTACCAGCGGCACCTGAGCGAAATGTTGTTAAGGCCAGCAGACAGTAAAAATGTAGCCTTCAACATTTCTTAAATGTTTGCTGGTGCGCTATAAGAATCGAAACGTGTCACCAGAAAAAGCGCTCTCATTTATTGTGAAGCACCACTTACAGCAAAGAAAAAAAGGATGAACGAGAGAAATGAGATTATTAGTGTCCTTTGCGTCTGCCGCCATCACTCTCACCGAGCTTTTTTCGCACACTCTCTACCCTCACCCCGTTTTGTTTTTGTTGTTGTTTTCATTGTCGTGGTCGTCGTAGCTTGCAGTGTAAACAGTTATCTTGATACACCCGCCCTGTCTCCATTAGCCGTCGTGAAAAATGGCCACATTTAGATTTCTCACAGGAGCAGTTGCGAGAGCATGCTTGTAGTACAGAGCGCAGTTACCCGGCCTGTCTAAAGTGTGTGCATTTTCATCCTTAGCCTGCTTAATAGTATAAAGTGTGCGTCTGTGTGAGTGTCTGAGGCCCTAGATGGTGCTTAGGAGCCCAGTTTTCAGATGTTTACCGCTAAGAGCCGTCCAGCCACCATCCAAAATCCAGTTTTGCCACACAGTTAAGACATTCCTCAAGCCACGGGCAGAGAAAGAGAGGTGAACAGAAAAAAAGCAAGAGATGATGTACGTATAGAGAGATCAGACATGAAGGACTGCTGAAAGAGGGGGCTGCTCACCCCAACCGTCCTAGTTCATAAGGCCATGACACCCCCTGGTGGAAAAGCAGTGAACCCTGTCCCCATTCACTCCAAACCACTCAGTGAGAATGACAGATGATTGGAGACTGAGAAAGATAGAAGGAAATAGGGACTGGGTGAATAACTGTAAGTCAGAAAAGAGATGTATGCTTAGGAGGATTGGTTTATGTCTTTCCTTTTCTTCTTTGCAAATCCCTTTGGGTTTATCAATTTACAATGTGTCCTCCTTAATATGTCATGGCAGACTTACAGACTCTAGGTCTTTATAAACGCTGCAGTTAAAGCAGATGTGTGAATGTACTCTAGGAATTCCCAGTGTTTTTACTTTGTTTCATTTTAGCGCCTGTCTGCTAGCCTGTGTGTGTACATGTTAGCGTGTATCTTGCCCAGCCGACATGAGTGGGTAGTTAGATGTACTGTAAATGGTGTTTAGTCACCAGTGGCCAATTATCACTGTCAGTAGGGTGTAGGATCAGACCCTCTCTTGGGCGGGTCTTGACCCCAGTCTGGTGTGGGTCAGAGAGAGTGCACTACTTCCTGTCTTCCTGTCAGCCTTAAGTTCATCTTTCCCTCCTCTATAACTTCTTCTAACTTTATATGCCTCTGTACCTCTCACTCTTTCTCTTGATTTCAATCCGTTTCTCTTCAGTGAGTGTAATAATAAAGCGCTCGTGTGAGTGTGTGTTGTTCTCTGACCAGGTTCTATTATGATAATTAAAAACACATGGGGCCTGCAATGCACACAGTGAATCCACAGATGTAAAGGAAGAGATGCGACTTGTGACATTCCTTTCAAACCGAGGAACGAGATGACACGTCCTCACATGCTTGCACACACATCACACTTCCAAGTAGTAACGTTTAGTATAGATCAGATCTTTCTCGTTCAGTGTAATATTCCTTTGCTCTTATTTTCCACAAAATGTAAGTATATATTTCAGTAGACTTTTAATACCATAAATCAGCTGTTGTCATCAATGGACAAAAAGTGACAAAACTATACGTTGAGATATTATCATTATTATTATAATATTATGAAATTATGATAATATACATTTTTAATTATAAAATCATAGATTTAAATAAGGATACATCTGTAATGTAATGTAGTATGATAATGATAGATAATACAGAAAGAGCTATCAATTAAAGCACTATCTCTCTCTTTCTCTCTCTACTGACAATGACTGAATCAGAACAGACTTGCGACCTATTTTTGGGTCTCGATCCACCATTTAGAACTACTGCCATATAGTTTATGATCATTAAATTAATGATTATTTACATTCACAATGTAATAATAATAATAATTATTATAATTAATTATTTAATAATAATAATTATATACAATTTATAATAAATATCAATGAATAATTACAATTATTATAAGTGTACGCTATAAATAAGTTTGTGATTTTATTAAAATAATCAAACAAATCTTATTTTAAATATATAGTTTAAATAAATTATTACATTTCATAATAAATATAATATTGTTTTATATGTTTTTACTTAATATTGTTAATAATAATAATAATAATAATAATAATAATAATAATACAAATCTGTAGTGCCCATGGCCTGCGACCTCAGAACAGACCTGCGACCCACCAGTTAAGAACCACTGCCATACAGTGTGCAGTTTTGAATTCATGAAATAATTTTCTTGGAAACACAATTTACTCCACACACAAACACACGACTGCATGTCACCTCAATGACATGCTCGTTTACCACATAGCAATTACTACTAAGTAATTATTGCGGTCTCCTAATTCACGGACAGCTAGAACTATTAGAGACGCTGAGTGCGAATGAGAGAGAATATAACACAGAACAGACAAAACATCACTTGATTTGTCCTTTTTTTTCGCTCGCTATTCGTCCCTGACTTTCATCTCCCTTTCGGTAAAAAGAGATCTCCACACTCAAAAAGCGGCGCAGGGATGAAACTTGGTAATTGCCAGTAATGCTGTCCTCATCAGGTGGCTAATTAACAGTAATATGGCTCGTGTTAGTCTGCTAGCATCCACGCAGCCCCTGCGTTCGGGCGACCGCGGAGAGGCGGGAGATCCCGTCACACTCTGATGATGCATTCGGCCCGAGGGTCGCCCGGTCCGTGTTTTATGCACACTTAATCCCTCCCCCGGGAGCACCGAGGCCCTCCTAATCTTGAGCTCCTTACCATGGAAGTCAGGACCAGAGAACCTGCGACGTACTGGGATGTTACATACGACCGATTTGTAAAAGACTCCGAGAAGAATCATTCATCTCTGAGAGATGACGTTTAACCTGTCACCGGGAGTTTAAATGCTGTCAGCCTCCGAGCGCATTGTTGTGGTACATTTAAGAGCTGTCAAACAGTCTTATTACAGAGTAAAGGTAGACTCTTGACACGACCCATCAGACTCTTTCTCTGAGCCTTGTCCCACGCTTCTCCGTCTCAGAGCACACTGCCGGAGGGAAGCGCTCTCACAATGAAAGACTGCTCGCTCACTTTCGCTCTCCTTGGAAGTCTCTGAGGTGACAGACAGTGTTGGTGCATCTCCACTCATTCCATTGTGCGGAGTGTGATTAAGGCTCGTCGGGTGAAGGCGAGGTGCTATTTCACATGTTCAATATTACCATTTTAACTTCAACCTAGGTGAATTAGCGCCTTGTCACTCAGCGACGCAAATTCTGGTTTCAAAGAGCAATTAATTGTAAAAGCTGTTGTCAAGCCCATTGGATGGTACCTGTTGCTCTCCTCCAGCAGCTGTGCAATCTCTAAAAATATTTTTCCTGACGCTAATTTACTCCGATATCAACTTTGGCAGAGCTGAAAGCTTTTGAAAGGCCTCGTAATTTCACTCTTTCACTCCTGTCTCGTACCTTGCTGATGTACTGTAAAGTTGGCTCCGCCGTTTCCAGTGTGGAGAAAAAGAGCAAATGGTCGCTGAATAAAGGATCGGGTTCCAGTATGACAACAAAGGCAGAAAAATATTCAATGCTAATGACAGCAAAACAATTATGCTATTCATAATATTAGACAGAAAGAAAGATCTTGTTAGAGAAAACCTTGGGAGAGGATATATGAACTGTTCTCACTGGCGCAGTAATCACGCCAGGCTTCCATTATTTTTATTCCCCCGTAGCCCACTATAGTTTGCATTTAATGACAGAAACCCTTAAGCTAATCCTTAATAGATTTGCTCCTAGACCCAGAGTTTTTTTTCCTCACATATTTGATCTTATTTCTTTGTTTTGGTTTTGTTTTGTTTCTCCGACTTTGTTCAATTGGAGGTATTCCTCGTAGCTGTGCTGCTTGCGTTCCCCAGGTGCCCTCAGATGTGACGATCTGCTCTCAGAGGGATTGTACCGGCAGAACAACACTTCCTGCCTGCGCAAGGGCACACCTCACACACACAATATAATGATCATGCTTACACACAGCGTATGACATACACTCCAAACGTAATGAGAGAATGTGCCCCGACTCCGGCTGGTAGGCACTGGAGTTAAAAAAAAAAAAGCACAAGTATGTCAACTTTTATTTGCTCCTTTATTCTACATCAATGGCAAACAACACGCTAAAGTTAATAAAACAAATACAGAAAACACAGTCTGGCTGAGGCAGAGGCAACAGGGGTGTGTTTTGAGAGGTCGTGTAGCAATTACAGACGGATCTGTCAGAATCTTCCACATACTTCTAGTTGCTGCGCGAAAGACGAGCCGGTCCAATAAGCCACATTTGATTTAGACTTCAAATAAACAGGGTGGAAGCAAAGTTCCTGCAAATAGAAGGAGTGGAGGAGCGACATAAAAGAAAAGCATTGCATGAGAAATAAGCCCACATTATACCATTAGCTGTTAAAAAATGCACTTAATTCCTCTGTAGAGATGGAAATAAATCACACGAGCTCGAGCATTGTTCCATGCAAATCCCATCGAATGGATTTAAGATGGCGTATTGTTTATTAGGGAAATATGGGGGGAGGTAGGAGAGCTGCTGTTCTAATTGCAGTAATTTAATCAGGATTAGAAAGGTTACCTGGATGAGGCGGCAGCGCAAGGACACAGATGCATGTGGAAAGTAAAAATGCACATTTCACGCCACTGATGTTGTCTTTTGCGTTTAACGAATTTACACTGTATTTTGCACCGCCAGTCTTCAGTGGATAAATAAACAGAATGTTCTATTGTTTCCCTTGCTCCCCCTTGTCTCTCTCTCTCTCTCTCTCTCTCTCTTATATGTGTGTTACTCTCTCTCTCTCTCTCTCTCTCTCTCTCTCTCTCTCTCTCTCCCAAGCCTTGCTAAATAGGAAGCAAAGAGAATCCATTTTAATCAGATTAATAACTTGGTTGATCACATATAACCTAATTTTCATTCAGTGCTGCCCTTGTCCGCTGAGTCATATACGGAATGACCTTTGTGTCGCCACTGCGACCATAAAGCACAGTAAGTGCCATTGTGCAGTCAAAAAAGCTGAGGATGTTTTACATCACCGGAAAAATTTCATCTGTCATTTTTTCTACAAATGCGATGCCCCTTCCACAAAAGGCCACCTTCCAATTGAGGGCCATTAGGTCGGGACTCGAGTTTCCTAGGGCTTGGGAGATGGGAACAACTTTCCTCCTTGATTCACAGTAATATGAATCGTCCTTTTAAAACAGATATGGTTACATATTAGTTTTGAAAGGTACAGTAACTGCCTCAGCTTTAAGCTGTCTGCAACAGTAGGCCTTTTGTGTCCGCTAGAACTCAATAAGTGGCCTGTGATCCCATTTTAGCTCTCTCTCGCAGACTATAACACACTGCCTGCATGGAGAATATTGTGATTTGAGCGAGTTAGAGGCTGAATGATGGCTGATGACAGTTACGAGGCAAAGTCTGAAATCAAGCTCACCTTTTGCCTGCTTCGGTTTGTTCTCGAGTGGTGTTTCTGTTACTTTCAGAAGTTATTTTCTATTCCTTCATCAAGATAAATCTCAGCCTTGATTTACTGGTATGATTAGCAGATTCAAAGGAAATCTGCTGAGATTTAATTATACACAGAAAGAAAAAAAAGTAGAGAGAGGGAGCGATAGAGTCACGGACACACACACACACACACATGCATAGGCTTTCAGTCACACAGCTCCACGCACACAAACAGGAAATATGAATGAAATATTTATGAAGTGGGCTAACGACTGCATGCACCCATATGTTTCAGCCTAACAGCAGTTTACAGGCAGTTCTAATGTGATGAGTTTCCACTGAAGCAAAGAACACTGATTTACGAATTATATAGAACACAAAGAGGAAAGACAATGCTAATAATTATTCATATTAATACATTTTATTAAACATTTTGCTCCAGCAGTTTTGAAAACAATTCTTGCATTTATCCGTGATAACTGCCATTATTCTTTCTTTTGATTAGTGAATGAAATTTTCCGCATTTATGTAACAAGTTCTTTGTTTCTTTGCACTTCCTTTTGAAAAACTTGTTTTGTTGTTTAATTATCAGTTCTGGAGACGCACACCAATAGAGGATGAATTCTCGGCATGATTAACTGGGCAGCAATTCTTGTAAAATCAGCCTAGCGTGCCTGTTTCCAGAAAATGTAAGAACTTTATGGGTTATAGGTTTTATGAAAGCCAGCATGCAAAAAAATAGGAGGAGGGGGGATTAATCTGAGGATTAGCACCATACTTTAAGATAAATCTTTTTTAATATGAAACCTCATCCCCACTTATTCTGGCCAATCATTATTTTTGCACACTTTAGATTACATATTGTGTCTTTTTATCTGCACTCAGTTTAAGAACACAGCTTTTTTTTGACAATCTCTGCTCCACAAACACATTATTCATGCTGTAAAACTCAGAACAATGGATGAGCACATAGCTGTGCACATTAATGCTTCTGTAAATGGAAAGACAGAGAGAGAAAGAAGGAAAACAGATAAGCATGGCTCCCATCCATGTCATTTGTCTATCGATGTATCCTTCCCCATGGAAAAAACAAGGGATGAAAAAAGAAACAATAAAAAGCTAACCAAATCTCTCCTCCTCATCGTTAAATCCTGGCTGATCAGAACGCGCCAGACCCTAACCGACAAACATCATAGTCTGTCTCCAGTCCCTAATTGACTGCACAAGGTTTGGTCACACTTTATAAGTAGCGTTTCGTAATGGATTTCCATGTTGGTTGCACTTTTAACTGGCGCTTCAAATGGAAGGCAAAATGTCTCTTTAATATCAAAAACAACGGTTCTTTCTTGCCCTCATTCTCCCTTTTTTCCGATGATATTAGCCACTTCCCTGTTTGTATTTGTATTTTTTTTGCAAGGTCAACCCAGGCTGACAGTTGACAAACGATCTCAAGATGGCCACATCATCTGTCCTGTAATTTTTGGGGAGAAAACGATAAGATGAATGCCATGTATCATGTTTATTTTTTCCTCTCTCTCCCTCGCTCGATTTTACGCTCAAATCTCTTATCGGCTTACGAAAAGGACTGTTAAGCAGGTGAAACAGCATTTCGTTCATGCTTGAAAGTTGTCGCCGCTCTCGCACAGGCCCGAGACTGGTTCAAATCTCTCCGATCTGGACTTATCCTGTTTCTGCATCTTGGCACGGTGCAGGGATTCAGTATTATAGACAAGCTGGTCATCAGATGGGAGTTGGGTTTATTTCTGTGTCTCTTTCCTCCCCCTCCCCTCTCACTGGCGTCTCATCCAAGTTATGTCTCATTTTTTTCTACTGGACAGCTCCGACAGAATGCCCGAGAACTCGATGTCCTTGAGCACAGAACAACTTTTCAGTCTAATACTTTGATTGATTATTTCCCCCCCTCCTTTTGTTGTTGTTGTTCTCTTGCTTTTCTCTGACCGTTGTCTTAGTTTTTCTCTTCCCGAGATCATTATTCGTATTTATGCCGAAATCGTTAGGGAGGGGGGAGAGGCTTCAACTTCAACGATGACGGCCACTTTGACAAAACACAGAGTATGTTTTTAATTACCTGGATTTTTTAATGTTGTTGTCATCTCACAGAAAATACTGCTCTTGTTCTGATGTTCCTATTATGTTCTCATTTGAATGCCTGCTCACCACAGGAAGTCCAACCCCCCTCCCCACCCCGCATCACTCCCAGCAGCCCTCCAGTGTTCACCATTTCTAGTTTTTCATTATGCCTAATTGCATTAAGAGACATATCATAGTGGAGCGAGAGAGGTAGAGATGAGGTGTCATCGCTTTCTAAAACACAATTAGGTAACACCTCATCAGGGGCTCTGTCTTCCTGCAGTTGACAGGTGCGTGAACGTTAGCGGTGGCGGCGTTGGTGGTGCACGGTCCACTGTGCGTGCTTGACAACTGCTCGTCAAATGGATGACAGGCGCTTTACTGAGAGCCGATCGGCGCACAATCGATACTCGATGAGGTGTGGCAAGTGAATCTGGCGATTTAGAAGGGGGTCCTTAACGCTAATGAAGCCATTTCATGTGCGTCTTCCCTCCCTGTTTACTTCAGATTTTTCATCTGACAAAATGAAACGGCTGCTCGTTAATTCGAGAAACAACATTCAGCAACTTTTATCAAAACCGGAGAACAGGGAGATGCTGGGAAGCAGTGTTGCAGAAGTTTTAGAGGTTTTTTTCCCACCTTGTTCCTTTCGTGGAAGAAAAATAATGTAATGCTGAAGAGTGTCATTGTGAACGTGTTTCTATTTCATCTAAAACATGATGACGATAATGATGACCAGAACGATGATGATGATGATTAATGAGAGTGATGGCAATGATTACACACATACAGGAAGAGTGTTTAGCGTGTCAGCCATCTGCCTGATTAAAAACTCATCTTTATCGTAGTATCCTCTCACACGGCCTGGACAGAAACAGATGAAGCAGATAGATAGAAAGAAAAAATAGATGTGCAACACGATCATGTTTCAATTGACATCTTAAAGAATAATTATGTACCGGGTTCATTATAAAGGTATCCAGCCTGATGCGGCATATTTTGCTCTGAATGCACTATTGGATATTGCACCTTAGACCTGCCACTCGGAGACAATGCCTAGAGAAGAAAAGTAATGATCACATATAAATATCAATATGAAAGTAAGAGTCAGTGCTAAAGAAGACGTATAGCTATTGATATTTGAATAACCGTAGTGTCAGGCAATGAAGAAGAGAGAGGTGGAAAATAAGGAGAGAAAATATAATGCATTCGTTTTTCAGAAGGACAAAAAAAGAGACAGAAACGGTTAATCGAAAACACTCCAGAGGCATAAGAATCAAGCTGAGGCCGAGATAAAAACATAACCGCTCTGTATGCCTTGTGAACAAAACCATAAATAAATATATAATCAGTTAGTATTATGCAGGTTTGCTCTGAGAGGCATTATCTGTCTGGCGTTGCCTTCTCAAGTAAAAGAACATTTGACAGTGCAAGTCCCTGATGAAAAAAAGAGAGAGAAAGTTATGACTTCAAAAGTGTTTACTCACCATGTTTTTTAATTTGTCTGGGCATATGCAGTTTATTTGCATTTCAAATACGCATATTTGAAGCAGGTGGTTTAAATGCCAAGATGCGAATTGATGACAATCACCTCTACCATAAGCGTCAAGGGAGCTGTACTCGCGGCTGACATTAAAACTAAACGAACAGCAGCTAAACAAACACATCGAAATAGAACTCTGTTACCAGCCGCCCTGTGCGAGTGACACCCCCCAGGTTCGCATCCTCTCCACCCGCACTTATATTTTAATATTCATGTACATTTAAATATCAGCGGCGTATATAGCGGTGTTCTTGAGCGGTATCAGACCAAGGAGAGAAAGGGAGAGAGAGAGAGAGAGAGAGAGGACGTAAATACCTCACATTTCAGTGCTCATATATCTATTCATCCATGAACGGCGTCAAATGCCCCCCTCCTCCCCCCTTCCTGGCCGTCGGTTCCATCACTTCCATATTCATTTTTGTAATTTACAGCAAATCCAATAGCTGTCAATCACAAATTAAAAACTCCAAATTTACAACAGGGAGGAAACAGCTGCTTCTACATTTACAGCAAGACCACTCTAAAATATTAAAGACATGTCACCCAGCTCTGTGCAGCCCTACATCTGCGGCCATCTGTTTTCTATTAAAACATTACACCAAAAAACGCTGCTATTTCCATGCTTTTAGATCAGCACAGGAAAGCGAGACTGACAGTGTAAAAACCTCCTGATGTGCTTAGCTTTTATCAACGGCCCTTTCAAAAGTGTCAAATAAAAGGCTTTGAGTGGCACCCCATGTATTTGCACAAGTCGCAGACGGAGCGGAGGTCACATTTTAAGGGCCTAGTTGATGGCGAACAATGCCGGGATATCTTAAACAAGCCGATCTGCTGCTTTTCTTGTCGTTTTCTCACTCGCTCGGCCCTTCCTCCTGTGAAGCAAAGAGCGGGTGTTGAAAATAAATACGTTAAACCGAGTGATTTGATGACATTTGAGGCATCGCCGGTGCGGTGAGAGAGCGAGAAGGAGAGCTTTTGAAAGTGACGCTGAAATATTCTGTTACGGCGGAGCGGAGAAGAATTACGGTCAGTGTCAAAGGTAAACAATTACAACATTCTGAGTCACTTTTTGGAGTCGGGGCAAAAGAAGATCATTGCTCCCTCTCTAATAGGTAATTTCCTTTGTCTTCAGAGCCGTATTTCACATGTTGCCTTCCACGGGTGGTCCTCAAAAAAAAAACAACGATAGAAAGAAAGAAAGAAAGAAAGAAAGAAAGAAAGAAAGAAAGAAAGAAAGAAAGAAAGAAAGAAAAGAAAGGAACAAACGTGTGCTTGGCGCATGCATCAGAATTTCAGATGAGACGTTTTGTTCGCCATCTAGAACTGCCAACACAGAACAGTTTGTTGGTGGTGTGTGGAAAGAAAGCCTGTTTGGCAGACAAAAAAGGGAAACTTTTCCATAAACTTCAGGCTGCATGTAGAATGTTATTGTCTGAAGGAAACAACATGAAAGGACAGTTAATTTCAGATCAAATTCACAATGATATCTGACGTTCAATTTTTTAGAATATTTTTGTTCTCCCCACGACAGAGATTCGGTGATTAACAAGCTTGCTGTTTTTCTCTCACCCACCATTTAAAGGAAAAAACCCAGAGCTCCCGCTGCTCCGAGCGACATCTCTCCCCTCGCCGGCATCTCTTCCTTCCTCTCCTCCTCTTGTCGTCTATGGCAGGAGTCACAGGTGTGTGACAATAATTACACATACACTCAGAAAAATAATGTCATTTCTCTCCATTTAATAAGTTAGCAGTAAAATGCAGAGGGGGAGCGCACAGGGAGAGCAGGCTTAAATCTTATCTGATACCCGGGCCCCTAACTCAATCATATGGCTCTTAAGAACAGGACACGGGCAGCTGGGGCTCACTAATATGCATGCAATATGTGTGTAAAATGATACGCTTTAATTTTGAGCCCACTTTAAGAAGCAACAAAATCTGTTTATACGTGAGACATTTAAAAAGAGGGAGGAAAAAATAAAGCTATTTAACTCCCTCGTTCCCGCCAAGCTGTGACATCTGTTTAGTCTTTTCTTCATCCCTCTGCTCTGAACGCTCAATCCCAGGAAGACGGAGTTTTTAAAAACCCACTTCTCCTGCCTGCTGTTTATGCTAAAACTCAGCACTTTGCATCTGAGGAAACACAAGTTAAGAAAATGATGATTGCGCACGTTTATCTCTTTTCCTCTTATTAGATGAACTTTGCTGCTTTCAGATATCAGTTTTCGCTTGCAGACCATCAGAAAGACTTCCTGTTGGTACTGTAATTGTGAATTAAGGCCCGTTCACACCAAGAGATTAATGAGAATATAAGAATAGTCCACTCTATAATGCCAACGACGCATTATTGTTGATTTTATTTTTCAGCTGATGAATGCTAAAATCTTTGACAGCCAATCAGAATCCACGATTTTAAAGAGCTCAAGCAAGTGGCAGATTACATATTTGCAGAGCGTGTTTATAATAAACAGAATGTTATCGTTCATTGGTCTGGATGCTAAAATACAGTAAGCATTGTTATAATTATCTTTATAGTTATCATTCTTGGTGACAAACACATGTTGCTTCCCCAACATGTGTTTGACATAATATTTTCATCCATATTTCAATCCGAACAATTTAACATGCTTCAATTTTAGCAAATAAATGGCAGTTTCCTGCCTTTATTTGAAGCGGCGCTTTCTTGCGTATTCGAGTAAAGGGACTGGTTATTGGTTGGATGAGGCTGTTGGTGTGTGTGTGTGTGTGTGTGTATGTGTATGTGTGTGTATGTCGCCACTGGGCTCTCCCAGTAAGCAGGAAGTGTGAGGGAGAAGTGGGGCCTTTGAGGGAGGAATACGGGAGGAGGAGGAGGAGGAGGAGAGAGAGAGAGGAAGGGGGTTAAACTTCAAAAAGCCTCTGACACATGCTGCCGCTGGCCCTGACCACTCCACAGATGCTTTTGTTCATTCCCTCTCTCTCAGTTCCCCCTCACTCTCATTCATTCCCTGTGTCTTTGGTGATACGCGCCGAGTACAGATATCAAAGTCACACTGTCTGTTAAGACTTCAAACTGGGGCCCCGTCCGTCAACCCCAATCATATCTGTGCCCCGCTCGTAGACTGGAGTGGAATATTTGATCTGTTCTCTTCAGGAGGATCAACAATCAGACGTGAGGGGTGGTGGTGGTGGGGGTGTTGTTAGGAACTCGGACGTTTGGGAAGGGGGGTGAAAACGGCCCACTTCACTGCACTTCAGTCGCACTACAAAGAGTCGAGCAACGGACGCTAAAGGGATAAAGAGAGCTTTGCTCTTCAGGATTTCTCGCTGTTGCATTTTACCAGCGTTTGACATCTGCTGTGAGACCGGCACTGAGGAGATAGAGGACCTTACTGTACAGAGACATTTACGGAGTTCTTTTTGTGTTCGTTGTGTTTTGCTTGTACATTAAGAATCCCGCAGCGTAGATTATAATGGCATCTAATGGCATTATCTCAGGCCTGTCCATCTGTCCATCCAGTTATGACTATTAATAACCTCAGACATGTGTCACATAGTACACTTAGTTCTCAAATCCCTTGTCTGTGAGACCAGACTGCATAATTACCTATCCCATTAGAGTGTGAGACTCTGGACCCTGCATACTCACAATGACCTGCGCAGGAACAGCTGAGGCATGCGTCAAAGAAAAAAAAAAAAATGATAGTTTGGCATTTATATCGTTCCCACACTGTATGAGTGTCTTTATTCTGTGGAACACTAAATAAGATATTTTGAAGAATGTTTCAGCTGTTTTTTCCTGATGGGGTCTACATGCTGACTTTCATTGTATGGACAAAAACCACAGAGACAGTCTTAAAAATATATTCTTCAGAATAATTTAAGTTATACAGTAGACAGAATTTTCATTTTTAAGTGACCTTTCTTTTTCTTGCTGAGTCCTTCATTGAAAGAAGCCCATTGTGTTTCCATGAGATACACAATATAATTAATTCATGTAAAATGTGACTCATTTAATAACACAAAGAGAAACTTTAAACCTCACAGATTATATGATGAAAGCCTTCAGCATGTGCTGTGATCCTTTCGAGCGATGCCAGTCTGTGATTGGCTCTCAGTCCATCAGCAGAGATGTTCCTGCTTCCTGCACGTGTGGAGGGGTTCAGTTCCTGTCCTTCCGTGCAGCGCGCCAGAGGACAGAGAGAGTGTCCTAGGAATCAGCCCATCCACATTAACTCTTTTTCCATTCCTAATCACTCCATTTAAAGCCAGAGGTGAGAAGCCCGTCTGACTCACACATACGCACCTGCTCTAATCAGCCCTATATCCCTTAAGAGTGCCTGTCTTTACCCACCTGTGTTTGTGAGTGTGTGTTTTTAGACTGACGAGTCTGTTTGTGGAATGGACACTTGCTATCAGTAATTGGTGTCGTTCCTGTGGGTTTGATCATTCTCACACCCTCTATCTCAACACTGGCTTCACATTCTATGGATGGATAATATGTGAAAGTATGTCAATCTCAGTGTGTGACACTTTCTATAAATATGGAGGTATTTGGTGTACCCTGGAAGAAGAAAAACAATAGATGTGCAAAGTAACTCAAAGTAACTCAAAGTAAAAAAAAAGTTTTTTTTTTTTTGTCCTATGAGAACTATTGAGACATGTTAGATAAACTATTAAACTTAAACTACTATATTGTCTATTATCCTAACCTAAAATGAAATCTAGATTTTAAAACATAAAATGTTTTTGCCCAGTTTATTTTTTACCCAGCCTTGTTTCTCTACTTTATACAATAATTAAAATCATAAAACAGACATTTTTAGAATGATATTCAAACCGTTGTGGTAGATTATATATTTTTTAATTATTAAATTACTTTAATTACCAACCGTCCCATGGTTGATTTATTGGCAGTTATAAGTTTTATCAATAAATATTTTGCCTCATAACCTTAGTTTCATTTTTAAGTTAAATATTCAACTCAGTTAAATATGTTGTGTAGTTTTGTTGTTGATTTACATTTTCATGTAATTTAATTGTTTATTTAATATTTTTGCAAGAAAACTATAAAACACAAATCAGGAATTTAAATGTAATATATTTTATTAGATTTTAATTTAGAAATAGTTTAATTTTTTTCTTTCTTTCTTTCTTTCTTTCTTTCTTTCTTTCTTTCTTTCTTTCTTTCTTTCTTTCTTTCTTTCTTTCATTTATTGAATATAAAATATTGAACTGATTCTGTGTAAAGTGCTGATCTTTATCTATCTATCTATCTATCTATCTATCTATCTATCTATCTATCTATCTATCTATCTATCTATCTATCTATCTATCTATCTATCTATCTATCTATCTATCCATCTAATTTATTTAATTAATTATTGCTTCCACAAAGCATTAAAAAGTAATGTCTTAACCAGTCAAACTTTGAACCCAGTCTAGCTTCAGGACAGAAGCATGATTTTACAGTATGTACAATCTGAGTTGAAAACACACGCCCTGATGAGCATCTATTTATGTATTTCACTATACAGACTTTGATCATGTACACTGGACTCCTAATTAACAGAGGGATGCAAACCCATCACAGAAGGGAGAAAGAGAGAGAGATGGACAGATATAAGAGAATGAGAGGAAACATGTACAGGTTTTTACTTTTGGCCTGCAATAGTATAGAGTGCAAAAAAGGAAAGAAGCGGGACCAGTTATCTTCCGATTTCTCCCCAAGCCCTGTGACGCGGCTAAGTGAGCCTCAACTGACCAGAAATGATTTGCCTCTGTCTGTTAAACACGTAATGGAGTCATTTAACTAGTCAAATTAGAAGCTGCAGAGATGCCGCATGCTTCATTACTGGGTTCCAATGGGCACCATTTTACATTTACGTCAGGAATGATTTCAGGGCAAATTAATGTTTTTATTGTCTTACACAAATACACCCCCCAAGTCATAAAAGAGCAGCTCCCCCTACAGGTCACTCAATATAACTGACTGAAACTAAAGTGAGGGATGTGCAACAAGAAAACCTCTCAGGTACATGTGATATTGTTTTCATTTGTTGTTTTAGCCCAATCTTTCACGTGAATGTAATTTTGATCTCTTTAAAAATGATATACACCCGACATATATAATTGATTACCACAAAGAGTAACGTAATGGAAACCCATAGTTTGATGTGGGGGACAGAGCTCTGGACCTTGTTAGAGGATTTGGACATTTGTGATTACAGACGAGACCCAGGCCTACTCTGCCCTGCCCCACAGTGTTGTTTGATGCGTGTGGAGTCCTGTTCAATATTTGTCTTCCTGTGTATGGAGGCAGGGTGGTGGGTGTTACCACAGAGTCATTTGTCCAGTACTGACACACTGTTTAAAATGGCTTTTGCAAGATTTTTTTTCCCCCATTTGATTATTTTTGACGTGTTATTTTGATATGGTTTTGCTATGGACTTTATATAATGAATACAAACATACCCAGACTGTTTATCTTCATCAAGAACAAAGCAGTTTTGTATATCAGAACAAGTTTCATTTTTCATAGCGTGTGCAGGTTGAGTAATAGTTTTCCTTCATCCATGTCGCAATTCTGAAAGAGCCGTAATGGAATTGTAATAAAATGCTCTTTTTCTTCTGTCTGACTTACTAGATTGCCATCTCACTCCTCCTTTCTGTCCGTCCATCTTCAGCCATCAGAGCAATTAGATATTGACACACATCGGACAATGTGACTGACACACTCTTTGTGGAAAAACAGAGGCTGTGAGAGAGAGAAAGAAAAAAGAAAGAGAGACAGAGAGTGCCCCTCCTCACAGCCCCTGTTGTGCTTGACACTCTGTCGATATGGTTTCGCCCAAACACTGCTTTTGATCCGCTCTCTAGACTGGCAGACTTTGAGGCAAAGAGCTGCTGTTTGCTCTGTGATACGCAAGTGTCATGTCTGCGGTGCTCGTGTGTGTGTGTGTGTGTGCGTGTGGAGACCTACAAACAGCCACGTCGCTCTCAGTGCTGCCTGGATGTGATAACCCCACCGTAAACCTTTCTTTCCATCACTCCATTTTATAAGCTTTGACATTCACTCCTTATGCTCTTGCGTTTGCTCTTAAGATCTCTGCTACAAAGCTAACATGAGAGGATGATGTCCAGCATCTGATCATAGACCTTATGTCTGCTAACACTGCATTTATTGACTGAAATAAAGGAATAGCGTAGCATAGAGTGAGCTCAAGATCATTCATTGCTGAAAAGGGTGAATTGATTTAATATCCATTGTGACATGTATGATGGATATTATTTAGTTATTTAGTTCTTAAATTTGTTTGCATTTTACAGTAGTGTGATATTTAATTAAGTACTATTGCAATCTTTATAGTGCATGTAGCATTAGCATTTATGTTCTTGTTTGGGCATTTTCATGAATAATGTTTATTGATTTATTTAGCTAATTTGCTTAACCTTAATTTTTATCTAAACTTAATTTCTAAATATTAAATGAGGTGTTTGATTTTTAAATAAATGTTATGTGAAGTATTGCTATTATGATTATTATTTATTTTTATTGATTTGCTTTAAAACCATATTACCACAATTTGGACTAGTATAAGCAATTAAAAATTGATCTGTATGTTTTTGTATGTTTGTTTTTTACAGTTAACTTTAAATTAACATCACAATTTAATAGAAATACAAAATTAAAACCACATGTTTATTTGTGGTTAATGAAGAACTTACAATAACTTACCGCCAAAATGACATTAAAAAATATGTATGTGATTATTTTAGTTTTTTTAACAGACTTGAATGACTAAACTTGACGGATGCATTCATAATGAATGTTATATTATTAAATAAATAAATAAATAGTAATAATGTAGCAAAAATAGTGTATGAATACATGTAAGAAAGAAAAAAACTAACAAATAAATATGGGATTTGAAAATATAATTCTCCAATATTTACTAATTTTTATTATTTACCATTTTATCACATACAAATAGTACAAATTATTAGTGCAAATGATACTTTTTGCATTTCACAATTTTAGGGAATGTAACTTATTTTGTAATAGTAAAAATGCTCTCAAAATGTGTTTTATATTCATTAAAATGAGCTAATATTTAAAGTACTTTTTTACAATGACTTTCATGACACCGATACTGTATGCTTGAATATCATATTACAATTATGAAGCTCTTATATAATATTAAATGGAAAAGGGAAGGCTTAGCCAAAATCACAATTTAAATGGGAGAATGCAGGTATTTTTCATAAATGTAAAATGAACGTTTCTCATTTAATATGTGTCTATATTATGAAAGGAAACTAAAGTGCACCATATTCATGGAAGGAGCTTTTAGCATTTCCCTCTTGCTCCTCTCTATTCTCCACTATTAAAACAAGACAAATAGAAGTCAAAGAACCCTCTGTGTCTGCCTTGGTGTCATTATTTCCCCCCTTTCTATCTTTCTTTTTTTTATGCTGTCTGCTATTTATTTATTGATCATCAGACTGGCTGGTTATCTTTGCATGTTGGGCAGTTATAGATGAATGCACAAAGCATTTCAATCTGAACAAGAGATCATTGTGCATTGTGGGTCCTCCCACGTTCTTTGGTCCTGTATTGTAGAAGGGGGGGGTCGAAATCAGAACAAATGCTGCCATTTCCTGTCATCCCCGAGCTCTGGCCATTGAGTGGCTGCGAAAACAAGCGTGGGAGTGTTACTGATAACATAAAAATATTATCCGGCTCCTGTTGTCGACTGCTATAGTACCTTTGAGAATAGCTATTAGAGCAGAGACAGTGGGTCTTGACTGTGACTATAGATCAGGTGATGATGTACAGTAAAGAGTGAGTTTATACCATGGGTCGACACATAACTGGGGCAAGGCTTTGATTTCGGACTCGATAAAGACACAAACAAACACTTGTCTCTGAGTTCTCAAGACTTCTCAGGTTCCTTGCTCTGTTTATCAGTGTGTTACCTGAAGCCCAGGTTAAGTATCATAATCTGGCAGTGACCTGCTTTTATGTCTTTACCATGTAATGGAGTATAAATATGAACAAAATGTGGAGTGTCACACTGTCCCACGATATTTAATATATTGTAGATGCAAAATCAAGGGAGAATAAAGAAAAACAGAACAATTAAAACAAAGTAATAACCGATCACGAGTCTTTTAAAAGGCACCATACAATGCAGACACAAATTGTGGTACAGGATTGTAAGACTGTCGTTTTGGTGTCGTTTTGAGGAAGCGCCGTCCATTATCTAAGCTTGTGTTGCGCTGTTAACCTGAAGTCTCTGACAGATTGTGTGGTGGAGAGCCATGTCAGCAGGAAGGGTTACAGTCTGGACACACCAACACATCCAGAAGGTTCTCCACAGGACTCTGACGGACCGCAAATGCTGGAATAGCTTTCCAGGGTTCCAGTGGACCTCAGAGATCAAACGAAGCAGCGGGAGTGTGAGAGAACGAGAGAGAGAGAGAGGGAAAGAGCGGGTTGTTTGGGGGAGAAGACTGGATCGTGAAAGACTGCGAGACTGGGAGAGAGATACAGGGGTAATGGCATTTCTCTGACAGGGGTGCAGAGTGATACTCTGAGTTTTCTTTCTCATCCATTCTCTGCTTGTGGGTGGATCCGGGGCCAAACCCAACGGTTCCCACAATCCAGCTTTCTGAAAAGATTCATAATTACTCTTAAGAAGGTAATAGTGTCAAATGAATGCCTGCAGGAACAAAGGATCGTATTATGCTTGCTTTTCAGTGTATGTGTGTGTTTTTGTGGGTGCGTGTGAATGTTCATGTGTATATCGGTCATCTATTGCTATTTTGTCTGGAAGAACAGCATGCAGTAGATGATGGGAAAGGGAAAGGAAATGCAGTGTAGTTTTACCCGGCCATCAAAGACCTCTTGTGTTTATTTGGGGTCTGTATGTCGGTCTTACAATTATTTTTAACATTTGTTTCCCCTTTGTAGTCCTGCAGAGTTCACAATGACTGTGCTAGAGTCTGTCTCTCTCTCTCACACACACACACACGTCTGAGAGTCGAGAGAAGTCTTCTTATTGGAAAATGTTTCAATAAATCAATGTGACTTTAAACACATTTCCCCCGTGACACCCCTGACCTGATAAGAACTCCACTAATCTCTTTTGAGGCTGTCAGGGTGCTTTGAACAAAATCTAGTTCGCATCTATCAGCAAGGTTATTTGTCAATGACTTATAATCCTAGGTAAATTTCACTGGTTTTATATTAGAGGCGGCTAAGGGTTCTCATGTCTGAAGTTTCTCAGGCTTGGGAAAAAGGAGGAGACCAAAGTGGAACAAAAAGAATGTTATGGATCTGCCTGCCAAAAACAATGAGAGCAGAGAAAAGTGAGGAAAAGCAGATAATTGTTGCGATTGTACTGAAATGTTAAACAGAAAGGACCTTTATTCGCTCGCCGTTTTGGCTTATTTTACTTGATACAGTTGTTTTATTATTACTATTTACGTATTTGCCATTACTGTTTTCACGTGCTACATTTATGTGCACTCAAAAATGATGTGGCTCTGGAGAAAATGCGTATCGTTCAAGCGAAGGCAGGGAGCAATCTGCAGCGAGTCGAGGCCTACTGGGTAATTTATGAAGTCTCAATTAGACAAGCACACAAAGTAATGATTCTCAAAAGCGCTTTGTCCAGCACATGGCGTATTAGATGCTGTCCATGCTTATTAGACCTGCCTCCCGAACTTCATAAACAGCATTCTCAGATGAATTATTAATAACACATTTGAGAGACTTACTGTTCCTTGACTGCACATGGAAGCAGCTATTTAGGTTGAAATAGACTAAAAAGCATTTGGAATTGATAAAATTGCCATATCTAAACAGAAGAGGTCTTTAAGAGTGTGAAGTGGATTTCGAGAAGCGAAAGTACTGCCTCCCCGCCCCCCTGCTATTGTCTGCATAAATAGTCGTATTCTTATTTCCATGGATAAATGCTTTCATATCTGCCAACTCATGTTTGGTCTTTACAGAGAACGTTAGATCTTCTGTTGTTTACAGGTTGTGTCAAAAACTAAAAAGCCTTGCCTTAAGTGCTTACACTGCACATAAATAGTTTGACATTTCATATTCAACAGCGCTTTACTTGTGCTAGTAAATAAATAAAAGGTAAACAAAGGCTTCGTTTCTGGTGCGCATATAACCCTGGATCTTGATGCTCTCGTGTTATGTGTTTAATGATCTCAGGTGTATTTTCGCATTGAAGTCCCATGATTATATTTCTATTAGATGGAATAATACCAGGCTTTTATGTCCTTCTGATGTCATTCATGTTTGTTTCTTCTAATGGCATCATTAGGTTGGCATGATTAGGCACTTGTGAGTGACGGAAAAACATTACTGTTTATTAAAGACATGAGTGGTCTGTTGAAACCAACACACTGACACTTTTAACTGTTAGCCTTTGTGAGGTGTGTATGAATTTATTTAACATAAATATGGATCTTTATTCAAGTATATACTCTCAGAGTCAAAGGCATGGCCACACTAAGAATCAAAAGATGCTAGAAAAAATATTTTTAATTAGTTAATCATTTGCACACCATAATATATTACAGTCATTTATAGTTAATATTCCTACATGACCACACTCCATAGTTGTGACTAACCATATAAATCTGTACAATTTATGTAGAAGATTTATGCAGTACTGGGCAAACGTATGTGAACACCTCTTCACATGAACATGTTTGGTTGTTTCAGCTACACTCATTACTAGCAGGTGCACACAATCCAGGATACAGCCATGCAATCTCCTCTGACAAACAGACTCCCTTTGGTGTGAAAGAACTTGATTTGCCTGCACAAAACATAAATCCCATTAAATGCCATTGGGATGAATTGGAACGGCGACTGCAAGCACTAGGTCTGAATGGGATCAAATCTCTGTTTCCATGTTCCAGCATTTAGTGAACAGCTTTGAAAGTAGAGTGTAGAATAAATGACCAAATCATTAATGCTTAAAGTTTTGAAATGAATTATATGACAAGCGCACAGATTACTGTAGAAATTGTACTTGAGCAAAAAAAGCAATGATAATCATTTCTGTAGGATCATATGACACTGAAGCCTTGAGCATAAGAAACTGCTTTCAAAAACATAAACAATCTTACTGACCCTAAACTTTAAAATGGCAGTGTGTGTGTGTGTGTGTGTGTGTGTGTGTGTGTGTGTGTGTGTGTGTGTGTGTGTGTGTGTGTGTGTGTGTATGCATGTATTGTTTGGGCCTCTCCATACTGTAGGACATGTAATGTATGTAGAAAACAAGTCTTGCTTTTGAAGGACATTGTGATTGCCAAATAGGAAGAAAATTATGGTTTAATTAAAAACACCTTGACTTGAAAGCAAACACAAACACTTAAAAACTAAAAAAGGACTGTAGTTAATTAAAGCAATCCCTCAGCTCACAAATACTTACACTTTCCTCACACACACACACACATACACACAACGGTGGGCTTTTCCAACACCAAGCACCTCTTTTTAACAGGGGAAATGGCTTTCACCAATTCCACAATCCCTCAATCAAACTCCCATATTTTACAATCACATGAGAGTAGGAGCTCTCATCTGTGTGACAGTGAAGCTGCAAATCTTGCGGCCCTAAATCTCTCTCTGTTTAGCTCGCACTCTTGCTTTGCTCTTCTCAAACCGAGCGCTCACCTCTTGGCCTCGCTGAAGAAACATCTGCGTGCTGTGTGGGGCAGAGGGGCTGTTTTGGCCGCCGCTCGCACACATATGCAGAAAAATAGAAATGTAAATAAGAGCAGATTCATAAATACTGCTGTCTTAATTGAGACCCAGTAAGAGTAAGTAGCAGATGTTAGAACAGGAACTGTTGAATCATCAGAGACCAGTGGGGAAGCAGGCAAAATCACATTAAAAATTATAAAAAACCTCAGCCAGGTGCTGGTGATTTTCCCGCACTGCAATCCATGAAATGTGCCGCGCATGCATGGATGTGTGTGTCACGTATGGATTAGGAGCCGTTTCCTTCCTCTAAAAACAAACAAAAAAGGACTGCAAATGTGGAGAAAAATAGAAGTGACTCCGGAGGTGCCTGGAGTCAAAACTGCGACGTGTGTGCAAGAATAAAGAGCTGTTAAGACAGAACTATCAGCGCTTAAGCTGCGACACAGTCGCGCTCTCTCATCTCCGTCCAAACTCCAAAATGAACACAGGGAGACGCAAACCTAGTTTCTATCACATGTCAGAAGCAGCAAAAGCCTGTCAGCCTACATTCCCACTTAAAACACCCAAATCTCTCTCTCTTTTCTTCTCTTACGAGAGACTGTTGCTTGATCTGAGGAGAGTATGTAGTAGCTGTTCGCTTGTGTGGGACCGCTCTCATGATTTCCTTCCCCCCTGGAACACGCGGTGTGTGGATGTCAGGTTCCCTCTGATAACTGCTGTGTTGGGACTGCTGGGAAACCAGAGAGAAGGTGGCACTGACAGGTCCCGCCGAGCAGGATAAAAGGACTTGTTCTGTTTCTACATTCTCTCTCTCGCTCGTTCTCTACCTTTCTCTTTTTATTCTCTCTATTTCACAACATATAAAGTGACTGACAGCATGGCACTAAAGGGACCTCGTCTGGAGCTGTCTGACTGACTCAGATGCAGCGTTCGGCGGTGCGTTCCCTCGGCTGAGCGGTGCGACGTCGCACAAAATTAGTAAGCGAGATCAGTGCGGTGCGCGATGCTTGCGCGAATAATAGCGCCGCTAGCTCCAGGGACCCCCGACTCTTCTAGATTAGGACTCACAATTAATACAACACATGCGCGAGACAGAGCGAGCGAGAGAGGCCTGCTGAACACGATCCTATAGGAACATCTCAGACACTGAATGTTTATGAATGAGGCTGCTTCTGTTGGTCTCCTTTGTGATGAGCTTAAGTTTTTTTTTTCTTTTTTTTCTTACAGCACATAAAATGCTCTGTTTGTTTCTTGCTACTCATTGTTTTTGCGTATGCCATTTAGGAAGCGTTTGCGACAAAAGTAAAACTTAACATTCATGTGTTTGTCTGGGTTGTATGAAATGGAAGAATTGGCTGCCTTCGAACTCATGAGTGTGGTCTTTGTTTGAAATGGCCACATCCCACAGGAAATTGAATTCATTTAATTTACTGAATTTTAATTCAAAACATATAAGCACGAGTAATGCATTTTGAGAAATTAAGTATTTGTCCACCCTAGTTGAAAGTTATATTCATTATTTGTTTTTAAGTTTAGAACATATTTCATGAATTATTGCATAATATTATAGTTTATATATTATTTAATACTATCTCTCTCTCTCTCTCTCTCTCTCTCTCTCTCTCTCTCTCTATCTATCTATCTATCTATCTATCTATCTATCTGTTTGTCTGTCTGTCTGAAAAACTTTGTAAAAAATTGTAAGATTTATCTGGAACTTTGCTTTTCAAATAAAAAATTACAATCATGTGAATTTATTTGAATTTGATTTAATTTAAATTCCTTACATTCAAAATAAACCTGCAGTTGTATTCTGCATCCAAGTTTGCTACCTCAATCCAAATTCTTGAAAGTTTCAAAATATTTTACATTTTCAGTTCAATTGAAATGGCTCACACACCTTATGCGAGTCTGTGTGTGTGTGTGTGTGTGTGTGTGTGTGTGTGTGTTTGGTCTATTTAAGCAAGCCCTGCAAAATAAAAAGCATGATTAATTCTCCAATCGTCCTGATGAACAAAAAATGACCTCATGTCTTCCCGTTGTCAAACAAAAGATTATTTTTTTAAACACACGAGAGGGGGGTTGGACATGAAGCAAAGAATTTAAAACAACGTAACCCAAATCTCATCAGAGGGAAATGTGAGGCGCACACATTTAAGAGAAACAGACAATGACAACTTTTACCAGCAGCCCTGCCTCGACCTTGTTAGTGGGGCACTCTGGTAATCTGCGCTTAATGATTTTTCTCTTTTCCCCCTCGCCCTCCCTTCACCTCTCCCTCATTCTTCCTCCTTTCTCTCTTTTACATTAGACCACAGCTTGAGCTTGAACCGCGGAGTGTCACAGTCATTTAAGACATTTTTTTTTCCTCCTCACATTCCGACGCCATTATGTTACATTGTTGCAGAATAAAGAGCCGTATTATGTTCCAGCAGTAAAGGGCACAAGTGGACTGAGTTTTTATCTGCTGAACGAATCAATCAGGATTATGTCAGTTGAAAAGAATCACAGACAGCAGTCGCCAGCAGACCAGGCCCAAGTGTGTGCGCGTTTCGGAGGCTTACGTAAATATACGTACGAGAAGAACGTATTTGTTATTGAATACTAGCGGTTGTTGAATGAAGTGTCATTTCTACTACAAGAGCGCTGTTTTATTTTTCACTGCTCTCTCACAGTCGGAGGATTGTGAGGACGCTAATTATCATTTCAGCAGAAATGATTAGGAGATCAAATGGAGATCGAATGCCATTTCCTTCCATTAATGCCGTGGGTTTAGTGCGGCTGTCATGCCGTGGCCATCACCGGGCCTGTGGGAAAAAGACTGAGGGAAGAATGGGGAGAGGCTTAGACCGGGGCGGGGCTTAGCCGACGGGAATATTCATAACAACAGTGCACAGAAACAGAGAGATGACCTCTGGAGAGAATCCGGAGTCCGGAAGAAACATTCAAATCTGCTTGGATGCTGGTTAAAGCAATCGTAACTGTTCCTAAAACGTGTCTTTTCATTTACTTAGCCGCATTTGTCTCACTCAATATGCCTCACGTGCCAGGGCGGAGGTCATGGCCTGACGGTCGTCCCCACACAACCTGTTAGTGAATGAGCACACAAGTGAGCAGGCGTCGTCTCCACACAACCTGTTAGTGAATGAGCACACAAGTGAGCAGGCATGAAAAGACCACTGTGTAGTCAGACAAATGCTCCTCTGAATCCCCTTTAGTAGCTTTGAACGAGCACAGAGATTTGTATTGCGTTAGTGGTGAAATTTTAGATATTGCTTAAATATCCTCTTTTCGCTTTGCTTGAAATGGATGATGGAAAATTTCAAAGTGCTGCATAGCCATTTGTATTGTATTTATGTATTGCAAAAAAAGGTAATAGATCAAGCACATTCCATTATCCCCTTATAAGATCATTAGCAAATATAATTAGATATGAAAAGAAAGTAATTTGGGTTAGAGAGGGAGAAAAGCGCTATCAGGCACAGAAGACAGATTGCAACATCAGTGTTTGGCTTTAAATTGCTCAGTGGAGGTAGTATCAGTGTGAGAATCTCTGCCCCAGAAATAGACTGAGTCAGAGAGCAAGACACATCCACATCCCAGCCCTCCGTTTTCTCCGCAATTGAGAGCCACTGCCTCGTTTCCTCTTCTTGAGTCTGGTTTGCGTGTGGATGTTTCTCTCATTCTGGTTAATACATGCAAGACAAACAGTTTTGGTGTCGTTCTCTATCATCTGAGGCAGGTTTACTTGCTGCCTAGTCATCCGGCGGCGTAACAAACACGCTGTTTGTTTTACCTTCACAGTCGTCCTTTCCTCGCGGTGCATTTTAACATGAAAAAAGCAGAGGGCTTTTTCAAGTGTGTCACATGCACGAGGTCGCCTGCTTGTTTGTGCTCCACCGTATACTTATCTAAAGGCAATCTGAACCCACACAAGCACCGAACACACAATTCTGCCGTTTCCTCCAGAAACATTGGGTTTCTTTTACGCTTTGAGGGGAGAGGAGGGGGTGGTGTGCGAGGATTCTTCTAGTCTTTGTGAATCACTACAAATGGTATTCATAAACATCCTGTATTCATTAAAACCTAAAAATATGATTCGGGTGCACTTCCTTGCGTTCGGCCCGCTTATATGTGTGTTTGCGTGTGTGTGTGTATTCGCACGCTGACTCGTATTTACATATTTATAAATACTGGGCTGTACAATGAGGTCTACCTTTGCCAAAAACAACTCTTTTCCAGCAGCACCGGATGCCTGGGAGAGAACAAAGCCACCCTCCGTGGCAGAATGTGCAGTGTGTGTTGTGTTTGTGTTCAGCAGGAGATGATGGCGAACCACATCACTTACATCTAGACTTCATTCATATCGAAAAACAGACTTTCAGACTACCAAAACAGCTGAACTCAAGTTTTCTTTCAAACGGAGGATATTGCAAATGGGCTAAGCATTTAGTAGCTACATAATGTGGTAAAAGTATCAGCCAAGAGGCCATGTGCAAAATAAATGTCCCATACTCCTTTCCATAATGCATGCTCTGCCTTATCTGATTGCTTAAACATGCATTCAATAGTTCAGAAATTCATATCCTCACTTTTTCCTCCAATTAAATGACCCCTGTTCTCAGGAAACCTAAAACGAGCGGGCCTTTGAAACACAAATATACACTAAGTAGATTTCATGGTAAAAATAGAATACCTGAGGGAGGTCAGGGTATAAAGCAACCCAGTGTTTTAGTTGAGAGCGCTTTTTGCCTTAACTCTGTGGTCCGAGAATAATAAGAATCAGTTAGGAAATGTCAGGACTTTGACTCCAGAAAGCCCCTCTTTCCCCAAAGTGTGCTGGCCCTTGTTAACTGAGCTTGCTTCCAGCCTTGTGCTGTGCTATTGTTGTCTGCCTTTTCATTTAGCTGTTCTGTTAAGCATGACACGTGTATTAACATAAGATGGATCCTGGAGCTATGTGTCCTCTTACCATATGTCTTGTATTACTTTCCAGGGCCCTCTCTTGTCTTACAGTGAGCGTGTATGATCAGGCATGAGCAGTAGAGGGCGCTATATTCTCTTGCTTCTTATTCAGTGGTGGATGGCATGTCATTTTCATTACCGATTTAAACTCAGTAACTTCTAAGGTCATGAAGTAATAATATTGATCATGCAAAAATAATTGAACCTGAAAGCAAGTAAAACGAATACTTGGACAAACAAAGGCTCGTGTGAGAAAACAGACCGATAACAACATAATTTGACAGGCCAGAGTATGATAAAGATTTCTAGGGTGTTAAAATAATTAAGCAATCAATCCACATGCGGACAGGGAGACTTCAAAATTGATCAGAACAGGAGGAGAAAAAAAGTTGAGAGGATCATAAAGTTGGTGTGCTAGTCTCCAGATCGCAGTGGCAGTTGTTTGGGGAAAAGAAATGGCGTCCTTAAATAATAACATTCCAGGTGGCTTAGTTAATGAAGAGTGAAAATCAAATATGGGGCGGAATCTGTAACTCATTACCAGAACTTTCTTTAAGAGGAAGTCACGAAGAGCACTGGCCCTTGGGAGACCAGGCATTTTTTAAACTCGAGGATGTCATTTATTATCATTATGGTTATGATTATCTTAATTTCCTCACGGACGCACAAAAAAATGCCAGACAGCTGTTAAGCTGTGACCGCAGTATAGTCTTAAAAACACTGCCAATCACTTCAGATTTGATAAATAACTACCACTTTATCTGTGGATTAACATGAAATATCAGCAGGTTAAAGGAAAATGACATTGAGTAACACGATCTTATTTTCAACATGAATTTGTGTGGATTGTTAATTTGCGGGCTTATACTGTCATCTCCTGGACAAACTGTGCACTGCAGCCCTCAGTCTGAGCAGTTGAGAGAAACCATTGGTTTGATTTGCTTATCCTGGCAAGTCTGGTATTCATTTTAAAGATGCGCTTAAGTTTTTAAGCACAAATAAATTAATATTACCTCTAAAACATGTTAAAATATGAGTTTTAATGGTGTAGACATGAGATGAAGACTCCAGACACAAGTAGCCTAGTTTTATTTTCTAGGGAGCAGTCAAATTCTACTCTTCGGGTAACCTGTTTTATTGGGCCCTTTTTTTGTTTGAGAAATAAATACATTATGGGTATGTATTTCTGTAATGGCATCAGTAACTGAACATTTTTTAACCACATTTGCTAGCAGTATATATTCAAGATGACCGTAAACAAACAAACAAATACATAAATGATTTGATTTTATATTTTACTTATATTTAAATATTTATCTTGCAATTTCTCAAACTGTACACTGAAAAAAAAGATTAATTGAATTAAGGTAAGTGGTTGCAATCCATTTATTTTAGCTACATTTAAATAAACAAATTTAGTTGACAATTACAACTTGTTTTTGTATGTAGCTAAAATAAATTGTTTGCAACCACTTACCTAAAACAAATTTTGTATATTTTTTTTGTTCAGTGTAGAGCAGTGGCATTTGTGAGAAAAAAGCATGATAACTATATATATACATATGTATTTATTTGTTGTATTTTTTTGTGCAAGTATAATTTGTATCTGAGAACGCAATAGTGGTTAATTCTTTTTCTTAATGTCTATAAGCAATTTCAGAAGCGTCTGACATCTGAGTGGAAAGTGTGTCTGTTAAAGAAGTGCACGCCTCAGACGTGTGCATAATGCAAAGCGAGTGGGCGTCAGCATTATTGCTCTTTGGCAAATCTAAATGACAATGTTTTATTCCATTATTAGCGGGGAACTGACTCCTCGTTTCATTTCCATAACATTTCTTGCGAGAGCACACTCAAATAAATGCATGTTTTAATTTCATTTTGTCATTTTCATAGAGGCACTTTAAAAAAGAACATGACTCGGAAATGCACTCTGTAGATTTTATTGCCAAATAATTTTCTTAGCGGTTGTAGAGGGAATTAAACAACATTTATATTATTTAGTTCAAACGGCGATAGCGCATAAATAGAAAAAAAGCTGTAAGCATTTTCACCGGATTCAAACTTCAGCAGTAATTGCACAAGTGCAATGTTCAAAGAGTTATTATCTTTATATTAGAAGACTTTATATATTTATATCTTAATATTAGAGCTGGAAGAAGTCTGAAAGTATTCAAATTACTCTCCTCCCATATCTAACGTTTTATCTAATAATACACAAGATGTGTTTTCTTTAGTGCCATTAGAGGTGAATGGTACAAATGAATGGAGAGGTTTATAGTCAACGTTTAAACACACACACACACACGCACACAAAGGCATTACAGTGGCCATTCTTTTCTTTACAAATGCACCCTTTATCATATAATTTTGTTTATACTAATAACTGCTTTGAAATCATAATTAAGTAATCAAAAGCAAAATGTATTTTTAATAATTATTGTTATTAAAAAAAACATTTGTTGTTCAAGGGCATCAAATTATGTACATTTTTGCTAACACTTAAGTGGACCTTAAATCAGTGGTTCTAGTCATTACTGATGGTCATATTCATCATCACAGGCTAATAACCATGAGAGTTCTTTAGATTGCATGTCCTTGAAATGTTACCAAAATCCCAGATGCCAATTTGTAATGAATCACAACAAACATAATAATATGATTTGATTCGACTCTCATTCTTTTTTCTGTTAATGATGGTCTGTCAAAGTTGTATGCATTTGTGTGTGTGTGAGAGAGAGAGAGAGAGAGAGAGAGAGAGAGAGGAAGGACACAGGTGGTGGTGTTAATCTGCGTTTGTTCTCTTAACCGTAGTTCATCTGTGGGCGGAGGAAGAGGCGTCCCGACGGTTTGGTCCAGCTTTTACCCCTGAACATAGCCTAACTGACACAGAGATGCAGGACTAATCAGAAACTAACATCACCTCCCCCTACTGGACTGAGCGGCCAAGAGCAGGCGGCGGAAGAAGAGGAAGAGGACTGTGACAATGAAGGACATTATCTTATCAAAAGCATTATTTAACGTAAAAGATTTCAAGAGAGAGAAAAAAGACTAATAAAATGGACAGCTCAGATGGTTTCCTGCACGAGCGTTCTCGCTGGATGGAGGAGAGAAGATTTGTTGATGTTAAGTGAGCTGGAAACAAGGAAAAAAAAGATTTTTTGCTTCCTGTGTTTTATGTGTCTTGAAACCTCCCTTGTGTAGCTGATAAATACTTTGTGTTTTTAATTGCTTTTTTGACTTTGACCTTGTGAGGAAACTTTGAAGTGCTTGTCCCTCAGAGCAACACATTCCTTAAACCAATATGGCGGCCAGTTGCCTGTCTCAGAATGAGAGAGCGAGAAACTGAACAGACTTCCCGCCCTCTCTCTCTCTCTTTCTCTGTCGGTGTTTCTCACTGCCCACTGAAACTTCACCAGTGTTATCTGTCTGAGGCTCCCGTTCCTCTGGACGTTTGGACCAACCCACTACACGTTTGGAGACCAAGCACACTCCTTTGTAATCAGCACACTCTCAGCAGTCAGTGCCTGGACGTCAAAGCAGAAGAACGACTATCCAGTACTTTCATGAAATGAGAACGCCGCGTTTAAAACAAAAAAGGGAAGCTACGTCTTTTTCTTTGAGAACTGGGGACGTTATTTCATGATATGTTTGTGAGACGTTCAGAGCTGAACTCCGCCGTAGCATTCGAGACGAAAACCAGCCGAGGTGACGGAAGAACTAGTTTACACTGATGAGACGGCACGAGCTAAGGAGACTGTGAACGTGCAGCCTGCAGAAATCAAACAGAAACGCGACCCCTAACCCTACATGCTTCGATCTCAGTCTCGCTCACTTCAAGTACTCTGGTTATGAGATTGTGTTTGTAATATACTGCCACCAATCAGTGTTGCAAAGTGTTACTGACTACTGAAATGGTTTGATGTATTCAATTATTAAAGAAAAAAAGAAAAGAAACATGCAAACAAGAAACAAGTATTGTCTAGCCATAGATACAGTCATGCGTTGTTGCATTTACAAAGCTAGCTGTTTTAGAGTGTAGGTATTAGATTGGAGTTTTCTTCTCTAGTACTGTAATTTTTGCCTTTCACCTTTGTAAAATACCAATAACATTAAAAGAAAAGGAAAAAAAGAAAGATCGACAATCTTCTTCTGTTGCTGCAAGCATATAAATCCATACAGTATATATACCCATGCCTCATGCAAGCAAATACAAACTGAGGTCCCCCCCTAAAGTATTTTGCACTGTGATAGTAAATGAAAAATCAGTCTATACAGTACGCAGATCGCTAATGGAAAATGAAGGTGCGTGTGTGCGTGCGTGTTTGTGCGTCCCTTGACGTTGTGAACTGATATTCTCTCTATTCTTTTGTGAGCTCTGCTGATTTGGTCTGTGTAGTTCATACTATCTCATCTTATGATGGTCATCTCTGTTGCTTTGAGAATCAAGTCAATGAACTTCCCAGTTAAGTCATTGTGTGTAGACTCCAATGCGTTCGAGTCTGTTCTCTTCAGATATATTCTTTAGTTGTCCTCTTTCCAAAAAAAATATTTCTAACAAAAAAAAATCGTTTTTATAGTTTCCATGCAAGGTTATGTCCTCTCTTAAATTCTACAATAAAAAAAGAAAAGAGCAACAAGTCTCAAAGTGAAGCTGTTTAGTGAACTAGTTTCAGTAAACTACAGGTTACGTAAGGTTAAGGAATTATAACAGGGAGGGTCAGTGATAGGATATGTATTGACCAATCCCTATATACACTGGTTATAGATGAGCACACTTCTGGCTCCCTCCTCTGTGTAGTATAACTGAGCATCTATCTCTCTTTCAGTCGTTCTGGACTAATATATGAGCATTCCACACCTCTGAGCTGTCTCGTGGACTGTATGATTTTCATTTGGTTGCTGTATCCTCATGGCAGATGCTTTGTTTTGTAACTACTGAACTGTACTTATAATGAGAAATAAAATGTATTCAAACTATGGAACACCAGCGTGAACAACTGAGCATTTTTGTGCGTTTGACCAGATATTTGCATTTTTAAATTTGATCTTACAAAATGTTTTGTGTGAAAATTAAATGCAGTAAATGTTAACTTACCATGTATGATTTTGTATTTAGCATTATACTAACAAAAATCGATATATTCCTGTGGCTCAGTGGTAGAGCATTGTGTTTGCAGCGCAAAAGGTTGTGGGTTCAATTCCCAGGAACACACATACTGATACAAAAAGTGTAACCTGAATGAACTGTAAGATGCTTTGGATAAAAGCGTCTGCTAAACTGCATACATGTAAATATAGATATATAGTTATACAAATTTGAAAAATTTTACATTTCTCCCTTTCTTTACTAAATGTAAACCATTAAATATTAAATGTATAAAATGTGACAGAAAATGAGTTTATAATGTTACTAAATATTTCTTTGTCAGATGTTGTTCTTTTGATTTTTGTTTTACAGTTTCCACTAAATAAGCAGCACAGCTGTTTACAGCATTTATAATAATTATTAAAACAAAATCAACATATTAGAATGATTTCTGAAGACTGGAGTAATGGCTGCTGAAAATTCAACTTTGGCATCACATGAATACATTATATTTTAAGATATTTTAAAATAGAAAAGTTATTTTAAAATGAGTAATATAAATTACAATGTTACTGTATTTATTTGTGATCGAATAAATAGTGCCTTGCTGAGCATTTTCTTTTACAGACTTAATACATTACATTTACCATCACATTTAAAGTTTACATTTAAAATAGTGGAAAATCTGCCACAAACAAGACAAATACACACCAAAGATATAATCAGTAATATAAGTCAGTGACATGCTTTGTAACAATGCTTTTTGAGTAAACAAAAAAAAATACTTTTGACATTTTACTGTAAAGATAAAATACATAAATTAATCTATTGTACAACTAAATAATTATAAATCCAACGCTCTTTCAAACAGAATTGCACAGACACACACAGGGCAACATTGCAACATACTATTGTAAGCTGAGGACAGCAGAAATTACACTTGTTCTATCCTCCTGTTTCTCTCCACCCGACTCCCATGTTAAGTGTAGTACATGGTGTTAGCTGCAGGGCTACAGGCTGTGTGTGTGTGTGTGTGTGTGTGTGTGTGTGTGTGTCTGACTTGGGAGCAGTGCGGATTATGACAGCTCGTATTACCGGCTGTGTTCCTGCTAACTGTGGCTTTCTACCCTTAGGCTATAGCCGTGTTAATTCCCCAAACCTGGGAGAGCTGGAGACTAGTGTGCCAATTGATGCTCATCCTCCCTTTTCATTTCTCTCTGCCTTTTTGACTTTTTCAGTCAAGACAATAATTTATATAGTCCATGTGAACTTCCAATTCAGTGTATGTGGCATAAATGAGATTAAATGACCTTTTTTGACTTTCCAAGCAGCCTTCCGATCCAATGACATCAGTTTCTCTGATGTCATTAACTGTATCAAAGAAACACATATAAACACAGGACATGTCTTTCAAGGACGTTCCCTTTCTCCAGCTCTCTTTTAAAGATGGATTTGCCCCGTCACACACTCTCATCGTAGGCCAATGATAAGCGATAACTGACACCCTTTGGCACATGGGGCTTGTTGTGTCAATACCTCAGAGAGATAAGAGCCTGCTCTCTAAAAACATGAAAACCATCCTCACTCACACATATACTCACGAGCACCGCTTCCACCGCAGACCGAGAGAACATTTGCCCATTATAGGTCCGTATTTCATGTTTTCCTTAACCTTTTCCTGTGAGTTAGCGGGGTCTCTGTGGAGGGAAACCCGATCTCCTTAAGTCTGATGGGATCCATATTTGTGTTAAACTGCCGTCGAGACCCTGTTGAGGGGAGGTGTCTGAGGTCAACCCCTGACTAATTTTTAAACGGATCAGCTACACTAGACCACATGGAGAAAGGCCTGGACCTAATAAAACTCACATCCTGAAAAAGTAACCGTTTCTTTTTCCTGCCCCCCTCCATGTGTGTAGCTTGTCTGGAGTCCTTGAGCGCTGTGGAGCACTGATGAAAGTCAAGCCAAATAGTTTTTTTTTTAAATACAGTGTATACAGGATGGATGGATGGATGGATGGATGGATGGATGGATGGATGGATGGATGGATGGATGGATAGATAGATAGATTGATGGATGGCAAGGGATGGCAGTTAATATTGCATTAGCCTTTCAAATGTAATGATGTGAGTAACACTTTAGTTTACACTTTGTTTTATATAGAACAGCATGTATTTACTATAGGGTTAGAGTTTGGTTTAGACATGGTTGTGTGTATGCACAATTTACTAACCACAATTACCACACTTCACAGTACAAACAGTATATTCAATATATATATATATATATATATAGATTCTACATGTATATAAACATTAAATAAATGCTGTAAAAAGCTACCTGATACCTGATGCATTAATGTTGACTAATTGAAAGTTTTTTTTCCTCATGTTTGTTTTTACATTTAAAAAATAAAGTTAAAAAGAAGAAGATGAGGTAGAAAAAAATGAATTTAGGCTAATTTATGCCATATACAATAAACTGTCTTGGCTGAAAAGACAGAAAAAGTAAAAAAAAAAATGTAGGGTGTATTTTTTTTATTATTATACTTTAAAGAATGAATATGGTGATCTTTCAGGCGCTATTCCAAATTATCAAAATTGTATTTATATAAGATAAACTGATATGTAATAGCAGTGCTTGCTTGTGTATATCAAATTGTACCCTTGTTGTAAAAAAAAATATTTCAGCGCATTAGTGTCACTCATGGTGTCATATTTGTGCGAGTGTGTATATGTAGCTGATGTGTTTAAGAAGGCAGTGCGGTTGGGTTGCTGTGTGCCAGCACTTGTAGCCAGGCAGATGGTGACCTGCGCTTGAACCTCTCTTCTCTCTCATTTGTTCAGCTGGCTTTCATTTGGCCAGCATGCAGGCTGCGCACTATAGCAAACGCAATTCTTCATTCAGACCACCAGATAGCGCTATAAATCAACTTATCTTGCCATTGCTGCTGATGGAGGATTAACACACTGATCTTTGAACACCTACATACGACATATAAAAGATTACACTCAAGAAATGGATATTACCACAGTAAATCTTGATAGAAATGATGTGAGAGTTTGTGGCACACATTTTAATACTCAAACCTTATATTTGTGTTCTGACATTAAGTCAGTCACATGGTTATAGCCTGTTTATACAGTAGCATATCTTGTCATTAGGACCAACTAAATGATATCTGAAAGAGAAAGGCATTGTCTGCGGAGAGAATTGCACTCTATTTCCATTTTCAAACTGCAGTCAATCCGTAATCAATCTTATCAGACGTTCTTTGACAGGCTTTTCACATTTTTACACATTTTTGCGCTCTCTTCCTCTCTCATTTACACGCAAGCAGACAACAGTCATCTGTCACCATTCGAGAGCTCTCTGTGCGTCTGAATACACACCGTGTCATAATGCTCATCATACAGTCTCACACACATACACATGCAACTTAAGAGTGTACGTGCATGTGTGTGTGTGTGTGTGCTCAGCTCTCAGGCAGGGTCTTATGAATCGATGATCATGTGGTATAAGAGAGATAGATGGCTCGGAGCTCCGTCTTGTCTCCTCTAATTGTAAAATATTAGTTACATTAGAGTGTGTTGGGTGATTAATGGAACTTATTTGGAGGTGGCCCTTCCTGCCCCCCCGACATCCCCCCACCCACTCCCTGCAAAAGCCTTCACCACTGACTCCTCTGAACAGAGGGATTTCTCTTACGGCATACAAATAGGACCTGGGGATAAAATAGAAAGAAGGGATGAGAGGAGAGGAGAAGATGGAGAAGGGGAATTCAAGAGAAAGAGATGGAAAGAGTAGTAACACAAGAGCGAGTTAATTTATTCGATTTTATATGTACTTCCAGGTAGCTTACATGCAACAGTCACATATTATGTCTTCATTGAGTCGCCTTCATCGATATTTCTATGTCTGCATGGGAATAGATCAGTATTGGTGCATATAAAAGCTAACTGGAAATGTCATTGATACCTGAGCAGATGAGCACTTAGGTCCAACACTGATGCTCAGCCATTAGAAAGACATGGATCATGTTATAGCCAGCAGAACAACACCCGCTGACCCTGTGCTGGAGCTTCAACCACACACTCACCTTTATCCTCTGGCTTGGTTCGTATCCGTGTATATTTGTCTGCTTAGTCCTGGGCTTGTGGGGAAGGGAATGTTTGGATTGTCTCTTAATGTGGAGGCCTTGAGGAGCAGTGGTCTGATAGATCATGGTATTCTAGCTGTTATTCCTTTGACACAAAGTTGTAAATAAAAGCTTGGAAGGTGCATGATCATTTAATCTTGTCAAGCACTATACAGTGTTATAGAAACAACTGCTTGCTTTGCTTTAAAAGTTAATGCATTCACTTTCATTAAATATATATAAATTAAATCTTATTGTAAAAGATAATAGTTCTTAAGAAACGATCATTGCATTTGAAAGCAACAGTGTGTTTTTCATTAAGCATCAATGATACAAATGTGAACTTTAGGGGCAAAATCTCTGTTTTCTTCTATTAATAGTTTCATTTTTGTTTGTATATTTTGTTACATTTTTGTGACTGTAGTATTTTTTACTCAATATATTAATACCACACATATATCATGTATTTTTTTGGAGACTATCATTATGATAATACAGTGATACAGTACATATTTAAATTTTATTTTATTTTTAAAGGATTAATATATTGTATTATAGGCTATACGGTTATGGCAAAAGCAAGTTTTGGTTATCTGTGTTCTTCAAGCATTAGACTTTCATTTCTACTTGCTTTGAGATAGCTATTTTTATTCATTTTATTTTCTTTGTTAATTACTCAACTTTTTCATATAGACATGATCGTTGCTGACTCACAAACAACACAAAAGCAAATGTAACTTTTAAAGGGAAGATGACTGTTTAAAATTATTTCTTATAAATAGAATTAAAACCCTAAAATTACACAAGACATTTTTACATCATTCTAAACTTTTAAACAAATATTCAAGCTGTCTTTTATTATGAGAAAAATTTGAGGATTGCATATTACAGCTTTGAACATTATTAACAATGCTCCATATATTGAGTGTTATTATTATCCCTGCTCTCTTGTACATATTGCTGATTCCTTCACTCAGCCAGTCCTTTTTTTAAGGGGCAATTCTGCTTTTTATTCAATGTGACCACATTCAGAGTAAAAGTAGTCAGGTACGAGATGGTCTCTTTTCTCTCTCCTTTGCACAAACACACACACACACGGCACACTTGCACACACACTCGTAGACATTTATCATGTGTCTGTCGTGACAGCTCAGCACTAGAATGTGCAGCAATATGCTCTATAGGGAAGGAGAGAAGTGAGCAGTACTGCTGATGAGTACTCATGAACTCTTCCTCCCCCGGCCACACAGATACCCACACACAGACTCACAGTCCTGCTGAGACTGCCTGACACATCGCTCTCATCACATGATGTATATACTGCCTTTTACCCATGAGCCTTTCTAACTCTTGACCAATCGCTGGGCTCCATGCAGGCCCTTGCCAGCACCTCTCATGCACTGTCAATGAAGGAAGTGGTATATTATCCCAAAAATCCTTCCATGAAACTTTCTGCACACAGTTACTCAGACATGTCCATGTGGAAAAACAAAACGTAATGCTCTGGAACACATCAAAAAATTCCATTTGTTCAGAAAAGAGAGAAATGAAGCCAAGTAAGGAAGATTGAAAAGAGATATAGTGGCAGGCAGACTGGGAAATGTATAGCCGAGAAGCAGAGAGTGTATTAAGAGGTACGTCTGCTGCAGCAGTTTGTAATCTAGTTCAGTGTATAACATGGGAGCTGCTGCCCCGGTGGAGCTTTTAGAGTTTGCTTTTGATACATACAAATCCAAGTTTGTCTGTGTTGTTCCCCCAGAGAGTCAGACTACAGCATCAGTTCTCCAAACTACGAACCAATTTCCATTAGAGCTGCATTTGGTCGTATAAAATCTCTCTTTCAGTCAATATTTTGACTAGACACTCATTAACAGTCAAACTGTTCCTTTTCTTTCTGTGTGGAAATCTCTTGATATTTATGTGAATTAATTTAAAGTTTATAATGATACAACTTAACTACGGTAGATATTATAACTGAGCACAGTGCTGGTGTAAAGATGTTCAGCTTGATGCCTGTCTATTGTAGCGGCGTCTTTACTTGTTTTGTGTGTACCGAATCAGAGCGAGTGGATCTGAAGGTGTGATGTGGTTTTGGTGTGGAATCTTCCTCAGCAGGGTTTTGGGAGCAGGTGGGAGAGATAGTGCGTGGCGCACTAACGTTGCGGAGGGATTTGGGTGTTTGGAAGCTCTCTTTGCTGAGTAATCTCCCAGCCTTTACAACACGCAGGTTATTACTGGCCGACAGATGGTACATCACTTTTTACTGCTCACACCTTCTGTGGCTTGCGTTCTCCCCAGACACACACTCCCTCTGTTTTCTTTATCTTTTCCTTCTCTTCCATATAGGTGACACTGAAACACAGACACACACACAGAAGGAACATTTCCAGATATAAGATATAAGAAAATGGAAATGCAACATTTGCTGCACAGACCAGAAAAACCTGCCCCCAAAATATACACGTGCACAGTATTGTGTAATCCCTGTAAAGATACAGATTAATTATAGATATTCTTTGAAATATCAGTGTAGTGGCTTAGAGTATGTTTTTTATCTTATAGGCAGTCATGGTTTTCTTACAGAAGCACATTATGTATTGTTCAAAAACATTTGAAGTACAGAAATCAATATTTCCCAGGGAGAGTATATGAGTCAGATGTAGGTGATCTTTCAGCCAGTTGAGTCTCCACAGTTATGTATTTAACACTTATACAACTCTTCCAATCCCGGAATCGGATTGGTTGAGCGAAGTCCAACAGCACTTACTGTAGACTATTCACTGTCTATATAATACCACTTGTCTCTGTTTTTAGACATGACTGTTAGTCTGTGTATAAGTGGTGAGGTTTTTCCACTGACCCTTTCTGCATGTTACATCATTATGCCAGTAGGTGGCAACAGGTGACTATGATTGAGTCATTAACTAATTTATTGATTCGATATGTTCAAAAACACTGATTCACTCAAGAACAAAACCAGCGACTCTCTTTATGTGACTGTCATTGAATGATTCATTTAACCGATTCATTTGAAAATCTTGATTCATTCGAGACCAAAAACTAAAAACAAGAGACTGGTTGGCTCAGAATGTACCCACTTCCCTGCTATGTAGTAGGGGAAAAAAGTAGTATATCCCCGAAATCACAATATTATAAAATGTTGTACGTAGTCAGTGTCTTTATGAGAGAGTTATTGAAATATCAATTCAGCTGATATGTTCAAAAAACACTCGGGAGTACCACTGTTGTGTCATTGTTGTTCCCGACCCAAAATTAAAAGTATCTTTTGTCTCAAAATGTAACTCAATATTAAGTTATGTTTGTTGATCTGTTGTATAAAAGCAATACAGGTGCATCACAATAAATTAGAATGTCGTGGAAAAGTTCATTTATTTCAGTAATTCAACTCAAATTGTGAAACTTGTGTATTAAATAAATGCAATGCTCACAGACTGAAGTAGTCACATTTTGTTAAATGTGAGCCAAAATCATCACAATTAAAAGAACCAAAGACTTAAACTACTTCAGTCTGTGTGCATTGAATTAATTTAATACACGAGTTTCACAATTTGAGTTGAATTACTGAAATAAAGGAACTTTTCCACGACATTCTAATTTATTGAAATGCACCTGTATATCATGTATTCTTGTTGTCTTGACATGGAGCGGAAGTGTTTAACTGGTGACCTTGTTCGTATCTGCAGCGTGAGTTAAAAGGATATGAGTGTTTAAACTCTTAATCACCCGTAGAGCGGAAGTCTCTCTCTCTCCTTCAGTATTCCTATGTTGTTCGTTCTCAGGTTTGAGTTACTCACAGTGAGCATCTGAAAGTCATTAGAGGCTCTGCAGTCTGTCAGGTACCAGCCCATATGCACACACACACACACACACACACACACACACACACACACACACACACACACACACACATGCACGCAAACATCCCAACATGCTATATATGCAGTATCCCCCTCACACGAAGCCACACACATACAGAAACAGACATTCATGACATGCTCATGAGCTATTATTTTTTCAAAGACATTCCACACATACACAGGACACATGCTCGAGTGTGTAAACACACACACAGTAAAAGTGCTGAAGCCCTGCAGGTTCTTTCTGCTGCGTGGGGCAAGGGATTCATCATGTGCTGATGAGCTGTTATAATAATATATGAGCAAATCACAAGCATTCTGCAAATTAATCATTTTTCCTCCTCAACACCCTTCTCCCGCTCTTTCTCTGTCACACACACATACACACTCTTTGTTGCTGAGCGTCGGAGAGGGTGACTTCTCACAGACAGACAGAGGTGAGAGGCAGCACTCTTTCACAGATGGTAGCTCTGGCATCAGATGGAATTTATATAAGACTGATTTTGATTACATGCCAAAGCACCTCCATACGTGAGTGTGTTTGTCTGAAGGGGCTTGTGTCTGCTTGCTTACATACCACAAGCATACTGTTCAAACGCATCATGTAGTTTTTTTTTTAATGTATGTGTGTGTAAATGACAAGATAAGAAAAGGAGAATGAAAAGAAGAATGTGAGAGAGCAGGAACAGGAGGCACCACAAGAGGGAGCATTAGACGTGTCTTCAGAGAGGATGAAGATGAAAAATCTACAGACCAGTTACAATAGATTTTAAGAAAGTGTCTCTAGAACAGAGAAAACAAGTGAACTGATTGAATAAATGCGATCCTTTGTTTAGTTGTGTTCTTTTTTATTCTGCAATGATGGACAGCGGGAAGGACAATGATGGAGTAATATTGGGGAATTTGCAGGAAGTGGGTGTTGTCATCGGTTCTCCCTCCTCCTCTTCTCCTTGGCCCTCTGATCTCCACATATGAGGCCTTCAGGGGTTAATTAGGCAGGCGTGATAATGACACACTGCTGGAAATAATAGAACTCTTTCTCTCTCTATTTTGAGACAATGTTAGAAAATGATGGAATGGTTTAAGAAAAAAAAAGAAGGGAAAATATCAAAATCACCTGTCATTTCATATGTTGTATTACAAAGCTTAGTACGTACAGGGGTACAAATGTGTTCTTGTGTGGGTTTTGTCCACAAAACATTCAAAAGATTTATTGGCCATTGGAAACAAGTACATTGAAATTTTTACTCACTCAGGACTCACAGTTTCGGGAAACAGAGTGAAAAAAAACGTGGTTGAGGATTGACACATACTGGAGAGAAAGAGAAGAGAGAAGGAGAAGGGAGAAGGGAGAAATAAATTATTCTTACTAGTTCATGTCACCTCGATTGCAGTAGATGTGAATCACTGGAGAGCTTTGAAAAGAAGAATGAGAGAAAGAAAGCGAACAAGAAAGAAAAAGAAAGATGCCCTCACTGCCGATATATATATATTGGCATATAATATCTATATACTGTCTGTATTAATAAATAATTTATATCTTTACTGTCCCTGGATGTCCCAGAAGTATTAATACACTTATACACTGACTTTCATTCATTCATTTACATTTAGCAGACGCTTTTATCCAAAGCGACTTACAGTATTACTTATTCAGGCTATACATTTGTATTGTCAGTATGTGTGTTCCCTGGGAATCGAACCCACAACCTTTGCACTGCTAACGCAATGCTCTAACCACTGAGCCACAGGAACACAGTGGTGTTCTGACATGTACTTACATATTTCTCATTACATATATTTAACATTTTACATTATAATTATAACTAGTACATGGCTATGCTAACTATACACCATCACTTATTGACAAATTTAGCCATTTTTTGATTTTAATTAAAGGGATACTCCACCCCAAAATGAAAATGTGGTCATAAATCACCCCCATGTTGTTACAAACCCATGAAAGCTTAATTTGTCTTCGGAACACAATTTAAGATATTTTGGGTGAATATGAGTGTGACTGTCCCACTGACTGGCAATTTAATGAAGCGATGGGAACACTTTTTCTGTGCAAAGAAAACAAAAACAATGACTTTATTCAACAATTCATCTCCACTGCGTTGGCGTTGAGCCATTTTGGAGAATATCCGCTGGATGCAAACTGCGTACTCTCTTCTGTGTCAGCCACGCCACAAGGATACACTGTTTTCGTTAAAATCTAAGCATAGAAAATTTATTCTGACGATGCTTGTCATACTTGTCTAGGCCTTGACAGTGTCATTTACTTGGCAGTCAATGGGAAGTCACAAACATCCCAGTTTTCATCCAAAATATCTTAAATTGTTTTCCAAATACAGAAGGAGCTTTTACGGGTTTGGAACAACATGGGGTAAGTGATTAATGACAACATTTTCATTTTGGGGTGGAGTAACCATTTAAGACTTAAACCATTGTTAACCCTTTCTCTCTCTCTTTTACACATTGATTTTTAATGTTAACCCAATAATATACACATATTCATGTTTGTGTGCATTTTTATAGGCCTGATAGCGCTAAAATGAGAAAGAGAGATGACTTTGAGGAAAATGTTTACATGCTTTGCTATGAGTACTCAAAAACAAACATGCTGTAGTGTTCTAGCATGGCACCCACACTATGACACACTTTAATCTTTATACATACAATCTCCAGCTCTGCTCCTCCTTCTCTTGTCATTTAGAAACTAGCAGCAACAAGCCAAAATTGCCCCAATTAGTCTCTAAGTAATCGGGGCAACTATTATGGGACACATTTTGAGAGGGGTTCAATGTGTACGGCCTTTTTGATATAAGAAAAATGTGCCCTGCAGCAGAACACTCCTCGAAATATGATTCATTGTTGCCAATTATTTTGACCACCAAATAGGCACCCTGAAGAGGCAGTATTATCTCACTTTGAAAAGCGAAGCTGGAGGAAGCTTTCTGGATGAATACGGAGTGCTGTGACGGAGGTTACATGTCAATAGGCTTTCTTCTTTTGTGTTTCTTTCTGAGCCCTGTTAATCATTTACCTGTGGTCCTGTCACGTCCACAGTGAGCACGATGCTCTCCTCTCCATATTCTTCCATATTTTTGTCGATCTCTTTCTGTTTATCCTGAATATTGATTGAAAACCGTTCCGTTCTTGAGCCACTTGGACCAATCTGTGGACAGCTCCCTTTACATTTGCCTAAACTTTTCCTGCTTCAGGGAAAGAGACGAGATAGGGGGAAAGAAAAGAGAAAGAAAGCAGACTTACAGTTGGTGATGCTAGTTTACTCTAAGTATAAAGTGGCATGAGAATATGCTGCCTCTCAGACTTAGCGCAATGTAAGGGAGTGTGAAATTAAAGTGCGTATGAATGAAACGGCCGGGATTGTGCGTCGCCGGCTTGCTTATCAGACAACTGGAACATTGAAAGCTCTAAAACTTGTAGCAATCCCCTTTGTAGTGAGGCCTCAGCAGACATTGTAGTATTCGAAAGCCGCTGAGACTCCAAAGCCAAACACAAAGTGCTTATAAATCCTTCTTTTTTGTGCCACACACTATGCAAGCAGATGACAGTACGCACACTTACTTTAAGGATGCGTACATTTTTCACGTTGTATCACGGCTACACCTTTAATGCAGCCGCTTTACATTCTACGCACCAACGTGGCTGCTATTTTAAACCGCCATGTTAATTTGATTTAGTGCTTTTCAAATTGAATTGAGAAAAATGGAGAGCAAATGTACTGTTATTAATGTTCTAAAGTAGCGTAGCTGAAAGTGCTTGGCTTTGCTCTAAGTGGATGGGCCTGATAAGAGAGCCAGATATGATAGGCACGTAATCTGCATTCCTCAAACAGACTTGTGTGGGCTATTAAGGGCCATTGTGTACAATGCACCGATGATCAGATCCAATCTCTTAAACAGTTGTACTTGCTCTAAGCTGAAAAGAGCACTTTCGAACTTCTGTAGGATACCGCACAAAGAAAACGTCTTCATCTGAACAGCAGAGATTGTCCATGGACGGATCGAGGAAATGCTTTTGATATATATTGATGAATCAGATAATTAAACGTCCATCTTGTGCTGATTTTAACTAAATACTACACACAAGTGTTATCTGGGCCCTCTGATTAAAATCAGGCACAGAATGTTGAATTATTTTGATGTAAAGTGTGTGGCATGTGTAATAGGCTTTATTGACATTGTACAGGATGATAATGTGGTCGGTTTCTTTCCCAGGTCATGGAGGTCAGAAGCCATTCCAGTGCCGCTACTGTCCCTACAGCGCCTCTCAGAAAGGCAACCTGAAGACCCACGTGTTGTGTGTTCACCGCATGCCCTTTGACAACAGCCAGTACCCTGACCGGCGCTTCAAACGCTCCCGCATAGACTCTGATGTCTCCGGGAACTCCGAGGATGGGAATATTTTCTCCTCCAGCCAGATGAACACAGGAGAAGGTATTTCTGGTGATAGTCCTCGCACTCTTGAGTGAAGCGGCGTAAAACTCAATCCAAGGATTTCTAAGGACCTTCATGGGTTTGAAGTGATAATAAGGTCAACCCATACAAGCATTCACATTGAATCATTGTAAAAGAAACATGAAGAAATTAAAATCCCCCCCTCCAAAAAAAAAACTAAAAACTAAACAAAAAACTGGTATTCCTCAGGTTGGGGATCATTAACTCCCAAACTGAGACATTTCAGTCTCAGTAATATTCTGTGAAGCGCAGGATAGAGATGATGAAGAGGAGAAACCTGAACCCTTTTTCTGATGAGTCTGAAACTAAATACACGGCTCTTATTGGAGTTGCCTGAATTGAGCATTGAAGAGACATTACTGAAGAGGAGAAAAATGACAACGCAAAAAAAAAGGCTGTCATTAAATTTCCCAAAGTGACTGTTGTCCCAAAAATAATGCTTTTATCAGAAAAATGATCCGCGCCAATGATTTCGCGACAGTTGGAAGGAAAGAAAGATGGAGGGGAGCTGTTGAGCGCACCCTTCAAGAACATGACACCACCAGTGGCCATTTGCCCAGCGCCACTGACGCACAGGGATGGAGTGAGCGGACGGAGGGATGTCGATGGTGAAATGGGGGTTGGTGCCAGCCTGACTGGAGCTGTCATCACAGAGGAAATCAATTCAACCCCCTCCCACGCTACTTCCATTCACTCCCCCACTCCTTCCCCATTCCTCCTCTCCTCAGCTCTTTCAGAACACGTCAAGAGAAACCTTAGTCGCCTGTACAGCCGGGCCGCAGAAGGGTCAGCCTCAGACCTGTCTGAAGACTAGTAGCACTTCCGATCAGCCTCTTTGATTCCCCTCCTCCCACCCTTCTTGTCTTAAAAAAAAAGCCAATAACTTTGTATAATAATCAGTGGATAGTTTTTTCCCCTTCTTTTTCATTGTTGTGCAGTTTTAGGATGTAATTTGTATATCACTTAAAGTGACCCAACAGAATGGCAGAGACACATTAAATGTGATTTCCATTCAGCGCTTCTTAACGAAAAAGTATATTTGTTGTTCTTGAAGAAGGTGCTGCTTCCCTTCTAAAGGGTGGACTTTGGGAAAACACTGACCATATGTAGCCATGAGGCTGAATATGTTATTAGTTAAATGTAACTTGGAAATAATATGAAGGAACCTCAGCTCTTTTGTGGGGCTTATTGGCCCACAGTGGGAGTACTTTCTTGATGGATCTCTTGAAAAAAGTAGCACTATGAAGGCACTGCAGATATGAAGTATATAGATAATCACTTCTCCATTACCTGTCTGTAATCTAAACTTCAGGATGGCATTTATGTGTTTGTTTGTTTTTTTGTATGTTCGTTTTCCCCCTAAAAAATCTAATGGATTTTGTACAAATTGTATTTTTATGTTTGAATAAGCATCATCATGGCCCCATTTTTTGTGTGTTTGTTGTCCTGAATGTTCCTCTACTAAAAGAGATTAACAAAACAGGCAGTTTGGATCCTATGAAATCAAGCCTCTTAAAGAACAAAATAAAGTGTATCAACTTTCAATGTACTTCCTTTTATTGAAGGCTAGCAGGGGTTAGAAGGTAAATAAGTATGGTAGGGGGTTAGAGATGCATGGATGGAGGGAGGGGGGGGTATTAATGTTGTGTGATAAACAGAAATTATCCAGACTTTAAGAAAGTCAATATCTTCCCGCTCAGCACTGGGAAGCTCAGCACTTAAACCCCAGGGCCTTACGGCTGCTCTATTCACGCCAAGATGAGTTTAGCGGACTCACAAATACCCGCCACACTTCTCACTAAGCAGTAAATAAAAACATAAACCCTTATCACAGCCCTAAGACCACAACATCTTGACAGAAAAAAGGAAAGATAGAAAGAGTTTGAAAATAGAAGATACAAGTGGTCTAGACGTGGTGCACAGAGATGTTACAAGTTCAAACAAACTGTAAGGTTCCTAGCAAAGGTTCTTCACCATAACTCAAGAAGATACTTAAGCCTTTTATTTTTGGTCTGTTCTTTGTTGCTGTTGTTTTCTTATTTTTATTAGGATAGTTCTCACTGCCTTAAATCAAGTTGATGAATTTAATAAACATATTTGTATAAGCTCTACTGGGGGGCAACGTTTGAGATTAAAGACATACTTTGTGACTGCATTGAGCTTTAGAGGTTTCAGCACACTACTGTGTTTTCTGGTGACTGTCAGCCGCTTGCTTTTCTTGTATGTATGTAAGTGTGCACACTCCAAGTATATTAGAGTAAATAAAAAATAAATAAAAAATAAAAACCTTCAATTTAAAGCACTTTTTCTTTGCTTTTTTACTAATCTGTCCTATTGGATCATGTTTGGAGCTCTGAGACAGGCAATTATTCGTTTAGTGACACTAGACATTTTTTTTTATTCCTTGCCATTTTTGTTATAGTGATTGTCAGTCCTTTAAGTTGAGGTACTAATGTGTTCACATTACACCCACTTACAAAAAAAAAAAAACTCCAAAAGTTCCTGTAAACATGTCATTTTACTATGAGCCCTTTAAGAGACATGGTGGTGGGACAAATTTGGGGTGAGTGGAAATAATTCGGGCTGGGAGGAAAAAAATCAGGGTCAGTGGAAAAAAATTGGGGTGGGAGGAAAAAATGGGGGTGAGTGGAAACAATTTGGGGTGGGAGGAAAAAATATTTTTCAATTTGCATTCTCTCGTAAAGATATTTGCGTTCTCTCAGTCCAGTTAAGTCCGGACTGTTTACTTTACAGCTTGCAGTGGTTCATACAGCTCCGTAAGTTCACAATGGGGCGGTTCATAGAGTTTTATTTTGAACGTGGACTCAAGTATAAAGAAATACAGTCAGAGCTTAGTTCAAGGTATGGTTTTGGGACATTCTAAAATGCTTAATGTGGCTTAATATTTTAAAACAGTGACCATGGCGGACCAAATAATAATCAATAATAATAAATACTAATAAAATTATTAGGATAATATTAATAACCTTATTAACAATATTACTATTAATAAAATAGAATAGCCTAGAATATGAATGCAACGCCCTGCACGTTAATCCTTTTTCTCCCCATAGAAAACGCCTAGGCTATATGAACAAATACGGTGATTAGAACAATACCAAATCTGTTTACAGTTTATATTACGCACAGAAACTTAACGTGCTTAGCACTTAACGTGGCTCAATAAAAAGAAACAGTGATAAAAAGCCCAGGTTTATTTTATTATTGAAAATATACAGTATATACACAGAAAAGCAACGTGCTAAGAGGTTTTTTTATATAATGTTTTGTCTTTATGGGAGAAAAGATTGTGCGTTCCGCTCTGGACTGTGCGTAATATAAACTATAAACAGATTTGGTATTTTTAAGTCACCATTTTCTTTCATTAGCCTACCTTAAGTGTTTTATGGGGGAGCTTACGTTTAGGGTGCTGCTGCATTCATATTCTGGGATATTCTGCTTTATTAATAGTAATATTATGAATAAGGTTATTAATATTAGCCTTACAATTTTATTAGCTTTTAGTATTATTTAATTTGGTCCTCCATTATCACTGTTTTAAAACATTAAGTCAAATATATTTGCGAGAGAATGCAAAAGTTTTGCGAGGGAACACACAGTTTCTCAAGAGAACGCAAAACATTGGAACATTATTTTTTCCTCCCACCCAAATAGTTTCCACTCACCCTGAATTTCCCCACCACCATGTCCCTTATAGGGCTCTGCATTGTACTGGTATAGTCACTTGCATATTTTAGAGCTCTACAATGTTGTGCTTCTTGGGGTGGGGGGTATGTCAGGTTTCTTTCTCTCTATGATACTCTATAATATGTGATTTTGAACATTATACTGTCCAACATTCCTAAATGAAGAATATTTCTATATCAGAGGAGATGCAGAGGAGGCTAGAGGATTATATTGCTACTTATATGCTTTTAACAAGTCGATGATTGTTATTGTATTTAAGGACTATTCCTAGTCATTATTTATTGCCATACATCTGTCTGACAAAACAAGAGAAAATAAGTATTCTGATGAATTATAAAGAAGTTGGTTTTATTTCAAGAAGTTGGTTTTCTTTCTGCTGTTTAGAAGTTCTAATGTCTTTGAAGCAGTACAGTTTTATCCTTGTGTTTTACGCAATAAAACCTCTACCTCTTAAAACAATGACTTTGCCTTACTCATTTGTATCTGTCTAATTCAATTCAATATATTTTAACTGTGTGTGAGTGTGTGTGTGTGTGTGTGTGTGTGTGTGTGTGTGTGTGTGTGTGTGTGTGTGTGTGTGTGTGTGTGTGTGTGTGTGTGTTTCGTTTTTTATGAGGACACAAATTTGTATAATAACATGGGTATGACATAGGTATTACAAGGAGAAGGTGATTTATGAGGACATTTTCAGTGTCCCCATAATTTAAAATGCTTATAAATCATACAGTGTGGGTTTTTTGGGGGTAAAGTAGAAATGCACCGTCTCCTGTGAGGGCTAAGTTTAGGTGTAGGGTAGGTGTAGGGCAATAGCACATAGAGTTTGTACAGTATAAAAACCATTACGCCTATGGAGAGTTCCCATAAACCATAAAAAACAATATGTGTGTGTGTGTGTGTGTGTGTGTGTGTGTGTGTGTGTGTGTGTGTGTGTGTGTGTGTGTGTGTGTGTGTGTGTGTGTGTGTGTGTGTGTGAATTGTCTTAAAAGCTTTCAACAAGCAAGCACATTTAAGTGATTTAAATTTAAGTCATCTGGCTTGAAATTAGTGCATATGTTGAATGAAAAACCTTCCTGTAACAGTAAGAGCTTTTGAAAGTTTGTTGAGTGTTTGTTGATAATTCTTATGAATTAAGTTGCAGACCAGTGCATAAAATAAAATGCATAAAATGCCTGATCTTTGTCAAAAAAACATTTAGAAGCATTTGCGTTCCTTCATGGCTGCTGCTGGCCATAACATAACATAACACATAACATAGTCTGTTGATGTGTGGCACCAAAGAGAGCTATGAACAGCACAAAATGAAATCAAATGGCTTTCATAAACCGTAATGAGCGAGTGTCACATAGATTTATCTTTTAATTAAAATTGCGTGGTTCACGCATATTTGAGTGGTAGTCCAAATAAACGCAATATCCAAATTTATGTTTTGTTTATCCTCCTGTTAATTATCGAGAGATTGTTCGCTCTATAGCCCTTCATATTTCCCTCTCCTAGCACAAAGTTGGGAGGTCTGCATCACAACTAATAAAACCCTCCAGTTGTATTTTATTAATTTATAGGTCATACTAAAATACAAGGAGGGAAAAGGGTGAATATAATGATTCTGGCTCTTTCAAATGTACTGCAATTTTACAGAAAGTAAAGTCAGAATGTGTTTAAATCACAGTTGGATTACTGGGTTGTTGATGTCAGTCACACGGCATACCGTGTAATTTAGAGAGAGTTTTTATTTTTTATTTAAAATGTATTTATTGATTATTGAAGCATTATGTGTTTCTTCTTTTCATTGTTTCTGTCTTACTCCACTTTATCTATGTGCATATATTTAGTGCAACATTAGGTGTAGAAAAAGTGTTACTCAGAAACTGTGAGTTAATTTCACAAACAGTAAAGGTAAGGAAAGGAACACTGAATTAAATGTGAAATTCTGAACTGTTTAAAATGTAAATAGCATTTTCTTGTAAAATGTACTCCAGTAATCTTTATTTACAACTTTGAATATTTTTTTCAGTGTTAAAAAATGTGCAGTATTCCTTTTATAATGACTTACTGTGTCAATAGAATTTTTATTTTCATTGCTTTTTTATTTAAATATTATATATAGTACTATATATACAGTGCTCAACGTTCTCATCTTAACATGACCTCATGCATCTGTATTCAACCCCGCTCTGTGAGTTTAAACAGGTGATCTGTGATGTTAGTGTTAGTGTAGGGGCAGTTCACTCATTGCTCTAATCCTACACTGCTGTTCAGAGATCAGCCCCTGCAGGCCCCTCCTGAGGCTGCAAGCTCTTAATTATGCCTGTTTTGTCAGGAGTTGGCAAAGGCCATCATTTGAGCTTGCGGTCGCCCAATTATATTATTTTTTACGAATTGCAGGCAAAGACTGCCATTTTCCATATCCAAGCTCCCCTGTCATTATTGAAACTCCCTCAGCAGGAGAGGGTCGTGTTACTAGCCTGTTTAATTACCGCTCATGTTCATTAAGGCGCCTTCATTTTATAGGTAGACTTTAATCAGCTCCCCATAATTAGCACTAGTAGGACCAAAAAAAAAAAAACACGATTCATTCATATGGCAGACATTGTGTAATATTCATGCATTGGGTGTGGTTGAAAAAAATTATGTCAGAGCCTTACATGTGAGGTGTTAGTGTGATAGCCATCACATGAATCAGGTGTGGTTTTGTGTCTAATTACCGTCTTGCATTAGAATTCCCCTAATTGCTTACAATTTGTGTTTCTGTGTGCCTTTGTACAGATGGTTTTGAGTCTAAATTCAGTGCACATGTGTGTCTCTGTTTATATTTGCACATCTTTTTTAGCTCTGTGAAGATCTTTGCTTTTTCGGCAGTGAAAATATTCTCACACAGTCTCGCAGCATTTGCTTTGGTGAGCACGATCTGAGCACGCTCAGATTACATCAGCGAGAGAGTCCAGAAAACAAGCTCACTCACCCCGACTGAACTAATGGGCATGAGGAGACGCTACAATTGATACAACACTCACAGGAAAAAAGGTATAAAAGCTAAAAGGCACATATTTCCATCATATTTACTCACATTACACATTAGTGCTTAAAACATTTTTGATTTAGTACCTAAAGGGTATAGAACCTTTTGAAAGGTTATGACCCAAATAATAGCCTTATATAAATTCTCTATATGGTTCTAAGGTGAACATTTTTAATTGTATTTTGCATGTGTAATGAGTTTTTCAGAATATTGTATTAATATGCATGCTCAGGCACAGTAAGTTTAAGCTAAACCAAATCCAGACGTTTATTGTAACGCTCCATGTATAATGTTAAATAATTTTCTGCACTTCTTGCTTTTCAGAACCCCAAAATGTCACCCCCGTGGAGCATGTGCTCTGGACCCTATAAAACAATAACATAGTTAAAGAAAACGCCACTCGTTCCCTTTCTCCAGCATTTTGTACTTAGCCAAGCATCTGGTGTGTGAAGAGTTAACTCTGCGAGATAAAATATAAGATCTGTTTGGCCTGCAGATATCCATTAAAGGACAGAATGCTCTTTTCTATCACAGCACAGACGCCAGATGTTCTCCTCCATTTCTAATCATTGCAGATGTAATGGGGTAGAATGCTGCAGTTTGTGGCTTCACTGGCATGCAGTCTGTATACTGCACAGGGGAACAGCAGTGTGAGATTTATAATTACACCCCATTAATATGCTAGCATTCCACGCTAGCGGTAAAAAACAAAGCTTAATAAACAGATCCGTCGAACACTGCGTGGTTTCAGGAGAGTCTGTAACAAAGGCGAGTGGCAAATGAAATGCATCGGCGTTAGTGGAGTGTTACGAGTGTCTTTAAAGGGGCAGTCGAGTTGTGGCTGTATAGATGTGTTTACTCTGTTCCTTTTTCCACATCGACCAGCTTGTGTGAAATTGCGCAGGTGTCCATCATTAAGGCTCTGTTCGGGGTGTGCGGACAGTGCTGAAGGGCTCCAATCACTTAAAGAGTCAACAGACAATTCCACCTGTCATCTGTCTGATGGGTTATTGACCAAAAAGAGGAAGAGAAGAGGAGAGAGAGAGCAATAATAGGTGTAAAGATCAATCATGCCCTCTCTTGTCACAGTTTTGTTTTTGGTTTAGTATTTATTACATGTTAAATACTAATTTGTCACACAAATAAAGTCATTTTTGTTTGACACACCCATTTTGACGTGACTGTGATTTTTGGACATAAAAATGTAGTTGAGATTTCATACAATCCTTGTGTGCTAAGTGGTCAGGAACAATCAAAATCATAATTATGGCTACAGAATGGCTCAGAGACTTGAAAAATGTGTTCAGGGTGAGCTACATTAATCTATTCATTTTTTATTGAGGTCTCAGTATGAGCAGCCACCAAAATTGATTTATATCCCGTGCTTTTAAAAGTGCAGGACCCAGACTTCTCCAAATGAGGCCCGACGCTGCTAAGAATTTCAAATGTGCTTTTAATACATCCTCCTTTTATTGACGTTTTGGTGCAAATCTGTCCGTTTTATTTCTGCCATTTCGCTCGCCTCCACAGATGTTTGTTTGAGGGTGTTAGCGCGTGTGTACGTGTGCGTGTTTGGAGGCTTCGAGCATTTATTTTCTCTATCGGGTGTCGAGAAGCCAGTAAGTGGGAGCGGTAATGGTAATCATTTTGTTTTTTTCTATTTTTGGTGATTTGGGTCTAATGTCAGTGCGTTGAGGAGGGTTAGACTGATCTGAGCCATGGGTAAGATATGTTAGATATCATGTTCTATCCCCTCCTCGCCCGCCTGTCTCATTATGATTAATGACCTAAACATGTGAATACCGAAGTATAAGAAAGTGAATTAATGACATATGTATGTTTTTTTTTAAACCACAATTAATGAGAAACATATGTTAGGGTTGATTGCTAGATAATATAAATCAAATCTTTTTCAATCAATTATTTGTGTAATTATTTATTTACATTTCATTTAAGATACCTTCATTTTGTATTAGTCCCCTGTGAATGTGAGCAAGTGCTTGAAATATACTATTCTCTCTCATTCTAATGTAAAGAAAGAGTCTGTAGGCAGACAAGAGATGGAGAATGTGTCACCTCTAAGCAGCTGTCTGAATAAAAGGCAAGTGTGACTGCGTGTGTGTGTGTGTGTGTGTGTGTGTGTGTGTGTGTGTGTGTGTGTGTGTTTGAAGGGGTTGGTGTCATTCTTCAGAGCTGTGGATTTTGGGAACTGTGTGTAAGGCCAAAGTAGCATCACCTGACAGCAGAGCCTGCTAATTGACATTTTCATTAACACTGAATTTATATACCTATTTCTGTCTGTGATAATGACCATTTCATGGAGAAGCAGGAAGTCTGTTGAGGGGTATGAGATTGGGGATTGCATAATTACATAAGTCCTTTGTTGGCCCAAGACAAACTCCAGCATTGAACAGTTACATGGTTCTTATTATCTCAATATGGTAGTAGATAGTAAGGCGCAGAGTTATAAAAGAATCTGCTTCTTTAAGTAAATTAATTTGCAGTGGGATTCTAGGTGTCTTGCTAATCAGGAGAAAACTCTCAGTAGACAAGACGAGACTTCCATTTGCATACAGTGCAAGAAAAATCTGCTATCATATGATTAGCCAAGGTAATTAAAACAGATGTAACTTAAACACGTGCTTAAGTACCGCTAATTAATATGTAATTATGCACTCATTTAGACACAAGTTAACACATTTAACAGAGGCAGACATCTCCTGCTCCACTCATTGTCGTTATCAAAAAAAGAAGAACACAGAAAAGCTGTTCAATTGATAGATAAAAACAAAGATTGTGTCTAATGCTGAAAGATACAGATGCTTGATTGTTTTCATTGAGTAATTTGTTAATGTGTGCACATCTCAGTGTTGTATATCTGCACTGTTATTTTGTTATTTTCAGGTCCCTGACAAAGGTCAAAGGTCAAAAGTGTGCCCCTTCATGGCTTAGAATCAAATATACAGTACATTTGTATTTTGCAGCTTTAGCGCACATAGCTGCATTAGCCTATATTTGGCTGTAGGTAAAGCATTGAATTAATCGATGTAGGTATAGTGATGAAACATATTTTTTTCTTCTTAAAGATGAAGTTTCAATTAATTTTTGTTTTAGTGTTTGGCTCTTTTCAGGTCTTCACGAGGTTAAAGGTCATTCACATATCTCAGAATTAACCAAAATAATAATAATAGAACAAAATAGTATTAATCAGCTTGTCCAGTAGAGTATTTGGAAAACCCGTTTGATTCTAATTGTTGTGATTGCAGTTCAGTTTGCTCCCCCTAGTGGTGCTGAAATCACACGCTTCACCTTTAACATTTCCCTCCCTGTGTAAGCAGAATAAACTGATAATATCTCCTTCATTTCTCATCATGTAACATTGTTACGAGACAGCAAGAGTCCTTCTGTCCTATGAAGGATAGATCGACTCTCTCTTTTTTATATATGAATGGCAGTGTTAGACTGGAACCCCGTGGTGAGGTGGGGATACACAGCGGGCGTCTGTCGCTCGTAAAAGAAGAGATCACCTTGGGCAGCCGCGCCGGGCCGTTCCTCCATCGTTAACAGCAACGTGTGGCTGATCAGCAGCATTCCTGACAACTCCATTCAGCCGCCACCTGCTGGCTGTCAATCACAGGGAGGGGAGGGGGAGAGGTAGGAGTCCTAGGGCTATTGACAAAGCTGTCGGCACAGAAATGAGACGTGCCTATCAAAGCACTGACTCTACCTTTCTCTCTCGCTTTCTCCTCTCTCATTCTGCCATCTGTGGCATCACCTCCACAGACCAACAGTGAAGATACAAATTCATTTGGACAACTTATATAGCTCTATGGCACCAGAGTTCTTGCCACTCGTGAGTGCGATATTAGGATTTCTTTTCTGTCTGCTTCCACCGTCGACTTGAGGTATTTATATTAACCCCCTGATAACATAATAACATTGACTTTTTGACCCTGACTTGTCAATCACAGCGAAAGTGCTGCTCGCAAATGCTTTTAACACTGATGACCTTGTTGGCATGGTAACACATCCGTAGCAATAGAGTTTAAGACACTGAAACAAATGCTGTTTCATTGCACTCGCTATTTTCTTGTGTTGTGCATTGGTATACCGTAAACACAAATTCAGCCACTTGCGAGGCCTTGATCGGGTAAACAATGGGACATTGATGACTCAATTACAGGTTTGTGCAATAAAGCATCGCTGGTATTAAGAATGTTGCTGATAATGTACATACATTTAAAGACTTTCAGTGTGTATAGAAAGCAGCTAATGTTTACTGGTTTTATGGTGAATTCTGGGAATTTCTAGGGGGCATCTTTGTCTAATGTCTCAATTATTGACTGAAATAGTAATTCATTCAACATTAGGTTCTTACTAACATAATCAATATTTCAAAGCAGCACACCACGTCTTTTCTAGTCTGTTGAAAAGCACAGAGACAAAAGGAAAGAAACAATAAATAAGGAAGACAAACACAACAGCCTGTCACTTTTATCACCTTTATTTGACATTAGCACGTAAATGTGAGCACCTTAATCACCCGCTGCTTTAATATGCTTTAAATAATGCACAAGCTCAAAACAGAACACCTGTTGCTCAGATGTGCTGATGCAAATATCAAGGGGATTAATTAAAAGTCAATTATATTAATTTGGCTTTTGAAGGGTGATCGTGCAAGATAAAGAGTGATTCTATGAGCGCAGATACTCCAGCTCCTGATTTTTAATGCGGTTTTATCAGAGTCCATTAAAAGAGCTTGTGCACTAGTGCAATGTTGTTTAGATGCCATTCTATGCAAATTTAATGAGCATTTGAGTTTCATCTTTTTAATGCGTATATATCTGTCTTTTGCATAATTGAAAAAAATGCTAATAACTAAAATGTTTGTTTCCCTGGCCCTGTTTTCTTTTTTGTGAAGTTGTGCTGTGAATCTTGTTTGCTGGCACACAATCGTGTGGTTCGTTATATAAATGAGATGGAGTTTTGATGCAGAGACAATGTATATGGAAAAAATGATGAATTAATATATATATATATATATATCACATTATGTCATTGGAATATATATGCATCCTCTTAATTAAAGGAGAAATTAAGTCATCAAATGTGTCAAGGCCTAAATACAACAACAACATTAAAACATATGAAAAAAACTATAGAATATTTAGATATAATATTTACTAGAAGTTGTGGAAAGTTTGAAAGTGAGAAGACTGCACCAGCGCTCTGGCTGTGACAGTGTTTAAGTATAACTTTTACATTTTAAAAACAGCCTCAGTGGAGTAGATTTGAAGATAATTTTGCGTTTAATCCCACACCAACATACGGAGAGCCCCATGTCTGCCAACCCAATCCTCTGTGGTCCTGGAACTTCCCTCATCCCTCCCCTCCTTTGCTTTCTTTTCCTCCACCCACACACTGACCTGTCCCTGCTTCCAAATGAAAGAACTGGATAACTGGATCTGCTTATCTCCACACTGGCACACATATATTTATTAGATCCAGTTAATGTACTGTAGATACCAGCTCTCTTTCTATCAGAATGTTATTACTGTCTTATATTAAGTGTTGAATTGTTTGACATTGTACCTCTAACTAAGAGGTAGATGCAGAGACCATGTGACGATGATAAATTGACAGAGTTTATTAAATGTCTTTATTAAAGTTCAGTGTGACTAGAAACATTTTCAATAGTATTCTTATAACATGTAAAGGACATGTTCATTTACTCTCCCAACATTTAAAACACTATAGTTACATTCAAGTAGCCACAAAATTAACAAGAAAGCGAATTACTTCTCTGAAGATTATCATTGGTCAGTAGAAAGAAAAAAGTTTCATTTTGTTATCGATTTGACTTTACGAGCTAGTATAGTATATCACAGATTATTAAACTGCTAAGTTTTGTTTTTAAAGTAATTAAAAATGAAAAATAAATAAACATTTGTAACATAAAGTTAAAGAATCAAAAGTGAAGTATCACATGTGGGGGATGGGGGCATCACAGTTTCCACAAAAAAGAAATTAAGCAATACAACTGTTTTCAACATTGCTAATAATACATGTTTCTTGAGCACCAAATCAGCATTATAATGATTTCTGAAAGACCAAGTGACACTGATTTAAATGGAATAATGGCTACTGCAAATTCAGCTTTGCAATCACAGGAATAAACATAACTATTAAAATAGAAATCTGTTATTGCAAATTGTAATAATATTGCACAAATATTACTGTTTATTTTGGATCAAATAAATGTAGTCAAGGAGAGCATAAAAGAGCATTAGAGGGCACTCCACCATGGACTCTTGTCATTAGGTGTGTTTGACTTGAAGTGGCGCCGCACAGACCTCAAAGTACCACGAGAGCCACTAAAAAGCATACGGTGCCACTTCAATTCCACCACACCTATTGTTTGTTGGACTCCATTTAGCATGTGTTCCTTCCCCCTCATGTGATGTTGCCAGGCGTTACCCTTGTCTGTGTGTTATGTTCTGATTGGTTCCATGGATACATGTGTCATGTTCTGATTGTGAATAGTGAATAAAGTGAATTAAATGCAATAATTGTCAAATACACAGAAACGTTTTATGAGCATCAGAAACACTTATATACTGCACTGCTTAATACAGCACCGACTGTTCAAGAATAAAGTTCAACATAAACATATAGGCTACTAAATAACAATACAGTGGGGGTATACCGTATATGCTTTTTGATAAACATGATTCAAGATAACAGTGCGACTACACTAAAAATGTGTTTACTCTTATAAAACCACAGATTTGTGAGCATTATTGGAATTTAATTGTTAGAATAAACACACAACACACATCGTGCTTGTCATCACAGAATCTGACCAATGAGAATAAAGAGTGTCGCCATTAAGGCTTTTGCAGATGATTTTGAGCAAATGCAGGGCCTGACCTAGGTGGCTGGTCTCATCTTGCTCTTGCGGTACTTTGATGGCACATGGGACCATAAGGCGGCTGCAGCGCCGATCAAAGTCAGACAAATGTTCTTAACAGAATGCATTGCTTTTGTCAGGCGGCAGCCGATGTATGCGGCACCGCATGAAGTCGAACAAGCCTACTCACTCTAGAGTGCTGATTATTGAAAAGCCATTTCCTTGTTCCTAGTTTCCGAGTTTACCATTCCGTGTTTCCTAGTTTACCTGTGTTTTGATCTTTGGACTGTTGCCTTGTTTTTAGATTGTTTTGCAGCCTGCCCTGACCACCGTCTGCATATTGGATTACTATTTTGCCTCTGCCTTGTAATATACTGTTTGCTGGTGTTCGACCCTGCCTGTTTTGACCACATTTGTAAATAAAGCCTTGCATTTGGATTCCAAATCCGTTGTCTCTCTCCCCACATTACAATAAGGGGCCCTAATTTCAAACCCTAATTTAAAATGTATATATATATAAATGTATGTATATATATATATTTTTATATATATGGTAGCATACATATATAAACATATTCAATTCTGTTATTCCCTTCATTTTGAATTTAATCCTATTTATTTTAATGCACTCTTTTCTTTTGAAGCACTTATTTTACACTCACACTGTGGATCTTTCCTTTTTCTCTCTCGGCATGAGTGTAAAAAAATTGGGTCTATTGGTCCTCTGTAAAACGTATTATACTGTTTTAAAAATGTGCTATAATATACCTACAATGTTTTCCTGCCATAGGCCAGACCATACAATAACTTCCCTTTCAGATACACACACAGGTTGGTATTAAATTAATCTTATTCTTTTCATGAACTGCAGTTAATGTGTTCCATTTCTGCTTATATGCAATATAATACAGAATATGCACCTTGACCTGTTGCAAACGCACTTCTCAAAACATTAATGCTACCCACGGCTGGAGTGCTGTTCACTCTGACAGGCTGCTTGGCGGTGCTAGTGGGTGGGATAATGGCCCGGGAGGACCGTGATTATGAGAGGGGAGGGGCCAAGAGAACACTTCCTCTTGCCGCGACATCATTTTTATTATCCGCTGCCCATCAGAGGTCCTTGAGAAACATGTACTTTCAGCCCGGGCAATCATTCATCTGGGGTCCTGCTCCAAGAGAGAGAGAGAGAGAGTGAGAGAGAGGAACAGGGGAATATCGACTGATACCCTTCAGCGGTACAGAGAGAAGTGAAGAGCGAGACAGTGAGGGGCAGAGACTAACAGACACATGGAGATAAAGAAGCGCTGACCAGCTGCGAGCATGATTACAGAATGCCTGTCCTTCTCTTTTAACTGATATCAGCAGCCAATCATAATTAGAGCCCTCTGTAACAGCAGCCAATCAAATGTCAGCTCATTGTTTCGCTTTGATTAAACCATCAAACCACACATCTTTGTGCCAAGGGTTTACATGCACTGTGAATAAATGTTGAGAAAAAAACACAAAACACCACATATTTTGCCTTGTTTTGGAGACAAGGAATCTTTACAATTTGGCAGGACAAATTTGTAACTTATTTACCCCTAAATGGGTTTATCTTAAAGGGACATATTAGAACCTAAAGAGAACATATTATAATACCTTAATCAACCTTTTAAAGGATACCTCCAAAATGACAGCTTTTGAACCTTTTTTTCTGATTGTAGTATGCTTAGAAACATGGACATCAATGAAAAAACCTGATGCTGAAGAAGGCCTCTGATAGGGTTGATACATGATCCTTGGATGGGTTGTGAGTACAAGACCATTTGACACAAAATCTTTAACTCTTGGTTTCAGCACTTTGCTGATTAACACCACTCAGACCATCCTCTACCCCCCTCTGATCATCAGCACATGATTGGACAGCAACTGAGTTATGGCGTTATCATGTTAGCACTGGTGATTAGCCAATGTGAGAGACAGTGAAAAGAAGAAAGATAAAGAGTGAGAGAAAGTGAAAGGGTAAGGGTGAGATAATAAAATCGAAATCACCATCTTGAAACTAATGGCGTGGTCATACTGCACTGAAATCTGAAATCATCCCCTATATACTCTCTTTCACTATTCCATATATTATTCCACTTATATAATCATTTGAATGAGTCCACTGAGTGTGCCAGAAATTATGTAGATGCCATCTTCTGGAAAGATGCAGTGTATTGCTCACAGCACAAGTGTATTCTCTAAGTAAGTGTTCATTGTTTGTGTATAACAAGTCTTTGGGCCTTTTGCTGTGTATTTGTGGGACAATTGTCATGAGTCATGGACAGGACACAATACCATTACTGTCCCTGGAGAACAGGGACATGTGATCACACAAGCCTATGTTTTTCATTCTTGTTCATTCATACAAATGTGAACACAGGAAAGCAGAAATGGCAGCAGATGCATGTCTTTGCTGCTCAACAAAGTGTATGTTTAAATATTTTTGAATATATAATACTTTTCTCTCACTTGTTTGATTCGGTTCTCTTTGTCTACTTTCAGGACTTATATGAAAATCGGATGATATTTTGGGTCAGAAATATAGAAAATGCTAAAGGGTTCACAAACTTTCAAGCAGTTCTCTCTCTCTATAAATATATATATATATATATATATAGAAAACGAGTATATAAAATATAGAAAAATGACATTTAGTGTTAGTTTTACATATATATATATATATATATATAGTTATACATCTGAATATATAGATATAAATCTGTATATATGCGTGGAAATCTGAATATATACTTATAATTTTGAATATATAAATCTGAATATATAGTTATAATTCTGAATATATAAATGTAAATCTGAATATATAGTTATGATTCTGAATATATAAATGTAAATCTGAATATATAGTTATAAGTCTGAATATATTTAAATCTGAATATATATCTGAATATATAGTTATAAATCTGAAAATATACAAGTAAATTGTGAATCTATAGTTATTATTCTAATTATATAACAGTCAATCACAATGTATGCTTATAAATCTTGAGTATATAAATGCAACTCTTAATATATATAGTTTACATTTCAATATAAATACATATTTACCATTAGGCATGTCAATAGGCAAATGTTCTTGCTTTTTTAATGAAAACAGTAAGCCTATGTATCCTGTACATGTATCAATGCAGACATTGTACTATACTAATTATTACTGTCTATCACATGCTGCTGCAATTGTCTCAATTCACTCCACTATATCTCACTACTTATAAACATATGATGTTGTTGGCAATTTCCCTAGACCTCTCAACCATGTTGAACTGTGTATAAAAGATGGGTATTAGCATTGTCACTGACTGTGCGCACCTTTTGGCACCACAGCCAGGATTTTTAAAAGTAGATGGAAAATAATTAATAAAGTAAAATATTTATATTGATAACTACAGTATGTACAGGTAAAATAAAATAAATATATCGATATGCCTTATAATAAAGAGATAGTTATATTGAGATTTAGACAATATATATCCATATTTGCATTTATACAGTATATTCAGGATTTAAAAAAATTCAGATTTCATGATATGCATTTACATCAATTATTTATATATTCAGACTTATAACAATATATTCAGATTCACTTCTATGTATTCAAATTGTACAATAATATATTCAAATTGATATATATATATATTCAGAATTACAAATGTATATTCACATTTACTTCTATATAGTCAGATTTACATTTATATTCAGACTTATAACTATATATTCAGATTCTTATATAATTATTTCCTGTTAGGCACCTCAGTTTTATATATATATATATATACAGTGCTCAGCGTAAATGAGTACACCCCCTTTGAAAAGTAACATTTTAAACAATATCTCAATGAACACAAAAACGTTTTCCAAAATGTTGACAAGACTAAGTTTTATATAACATCTGTTTAACGTATAACATGAAAGTAAAGTTAATAATACAACTTAGATTTCACATTTTTCAGTTTTACTCAAAAATGTTCTTTACTCCAAATTCTGACCCTTCCATCTGAATCGAGACTCATCAGACCAGGCAACGTTTTTCTATTGTCCGATATTGGTGATCCTGTGCGAATTATATATATTCACCTCTGACCTCTGACATCAACAAGGCATTTTTTTTACTGTGCTCACTGGATATTTTCTCTTTTTCAGACCATTCTCTGTAAACTGTAGAGATGGTTGTGCGTGAAAATCCCAGGTGGTCAGCAATTTTTTTAATATTTTTTTAAATACAGCCCGTCTGGCACCAACAACCCTTCCACGTTCAGAGTCACTTAAATCCCCTTTCTTACCCATTCTGATGCTCTGTTTGAACTTCAGCAAGTCATCTTCATGAGTTGCTGCCATGTGATTGGCTGATTAGCAAATTGTGTTACCAAACAATTTAAAAGGTGTCCCTAATAAAGTTTCCGGTTAGTGTATATATACATATATATATTCTAATCAGAGTTACCAGATACACCAAAGACACTGCATTGTGGGGATTCCTTTACTTCGGTGCCATGCCCACACAATTAATTTGTTGGTACCAAGTTGCAATCCTGTATTGATAGGTAATAGTGAGCCTGCAGCATTCATCATACATGGACAAGAAGAGATTTGTTGTGGGATTTTAGAACCGGATATGACAAATTCCTTATAAAAAAAATTTAAGCATCGGGAGAAACATCTCGGAATGTAATTTAAGTACAATAAAGGTATGTGAGCATAGTTTTGCGCTTATCAGTTGAAGTACGTTGCGACTCGCGAGTGCGTGAGCGCGAGTACACAGAAAGTACTATATTGATTGGTAGTGTTTTGTTTGTCGTGACTCACCTGTTTAGGATATGGTTCCTTACATGGTATGTGTGTTTCAAGGAGGCACTGATGCGATGAACTCTCGTTTGATAACCTGTGAGCACTAAAATATTCGAGGAGTCTGGGACAGAGGAGGACTAAACTTAGTGACAGCAGGATAAATCAAGTATTGTGCTTTTTATTTCATTATTTTTGCAAGGTTGATTAATTTAATTAAGTGTTTCTTTTTAAGAACTGAGCTGAATCATACCAAGTCTTTGAATCACAAACTGAATCATGAATTCTGAAGTGAATCTTGAACTCCTTGTTTGAATTTTGAACAATGATGAGCTGCTTGTTTGAATTTGGAATAGCATCACATTCTTATTAGTATTTCCGCCTTATCTTTCTATGGCAAGAAAATAGTTGTATGCTATTTCGAATTTTGAAATTAAGTCACTCAGAATAACAACTGCTCGTGTAATTTCTGAAATGAGTTATGAACTGCTGCTGGTGTGGATTTTGTGGCCTATTTCACAAAGGCAATTTTAGTGGCTAGCCAGGTAAGTTTGAGTTTAGTTTGAGAAGATGTTTCATATGAAATATATGTATTAGATGAGTAAGAGAAGTGAGTCAAACTGATGCTTGCCATGTTTTGTGTGATTGTGTTTGCTGTAGATGAACACTATCAGGTGCATGCGCTTCAGAGTCATAATGAAAAATAAACTCTGAAACAATCCCTGACATTGTTAACCTGCTGTGCTTGGTCTAAATCAGATTAAATTGGTTTGGTTTTGTCAACTCTAAATTTATTCTGAAACTCAAGAATTTGTTCAACTATGGCCACCGGAGTGAATGCTGATCTGACGTTTGAAGTGAAGTGAACCAAGAACTGCTTGTGAGAATTGAATCACATCATGCTTGTATGTGAAATCATATACAAGGTGGTTAAGTCACACATTTATTGATTTCTAAAACCATTTTTAAGCTGTTTTACTGTTATTTCACGATATTTACCTTGATTATGAAATATGAAATTGTGAGTTTAGTGAATCCTGTGTAACCCTATCTTAAATGAACACAAAGAAAACGCACTCCAAAGATGCATTATATAAACCGTTAGAGGAAAATAAAGTAGATAAAACATTTAATTAACATTTCATTTCATTAACATTTCAATTGTATTATTTGTTTAAAACAGAAGCCCTAGAGCATGACTTCATATCCCATTGTTCAAATTTGTAGCAAGGTCTGAAATAATTTATCATTTTTAAGGCCTGGTATTAGCATCACATCTTAAACCTGAATCCCTTTCAGCATTATCCAATATAAAAAGTTAATTAAATATAGACAGAAAGCGTACAAATAGCAGCTGTAATTAATATGAAAACAACACAGCGTGAAAGAGAGTCTGAATTTTTCTTGAGCCTGATTCGAGGCAGTGCAGGACCATCTAATGATGTAAACTCTCAGTGTGTGGAGTTTAAATGTGTCCTGTTTCACTTGCAGCCGGCTGGAGGTCAGTGTGATCGTTAATCTGATCCTGATCCTAGACCTGCCTGTCTCTTTCACACCAGACAGCTTATTGTCATGATGATGGCCATGACAACCCTTAACCTCCCTCCCGCCCTCTCTCTCTCCCATGCACGTTCTCTCTCTCTCGATTGTCTCATCACTCTGAAGGGAGACTCGTCCTCTCACGCAGATACCTGTTGGCCGACAGGCCTCAGCTTCCTGTGGGTCTGATAATCAACGTGCTGTCAAGACTGTCAATATCCAGCAGCAGGCGAAGAGGGACCGGGGCCGACACACATATACATACAGATGCACGCACACACACAAATATGCGCATGCGGATACCTACTCAAGGACTCTCAATCACAAGCTAAAGGGACCATATGGTGACATATTCTCGAATATCCACTATCATTACGTTATATGGCACACATGCACACACATACCTGGCATAAATCAGATGTGGTTGTCAGGCTGTGCTTTTAGTAAAGGATAGATTAAACTCTTTGCCTGGATCTCTCTTGATGATCGCTGCAGGCTTTATTAATTAGGCTTGCAATCGTGATGAATGCTGGGCCTGTCAACTCCTCACACATGACAGTAGACAGGGTTCACATGGCCTGCTGAAGCTCGGTGACAGGAGAGACGGCACAGTTTTAAACAGGAAGCTGACCCACGTAACCGTAACCCTCACCCACTCACACTGGGAAATCATCAAAATATATCATTCATTAGCGTATGTCACTAGCAATGAGAAGATAGATTTCAGAGCGTGTATGCAAGAGGAAAACTGATCTAAGGTCATCACAGCCCATACAGCCTTACTGCAGTATTTTAATTAATTTTATAGATTCGGTCCTACATTATGATTGGCACAGCTGCATTCAAACCCTTTTAAAATACTCTATAAAACACACCTGTGACCTCATTACATCAGTATTACTGTGCCACTGCATCTGTGTACTTGGCAAACCTTATGCTGAACATTGCTTAAGGAAGAATTATAAATTTATTATTAAACATTTAATGTTTTGTTACTATGTTTATTTTTAATGCCTTCCCAGGTATTTTTTGAAATAATTTATTAAATGAATAAGCCCAGTGAAGCTGTTGTTTACAGTGATTTTAGAAATGCCTTTTCCCATCAGCTGTTTTCTCTCAAGTCACAGCTCCATGAGGCTTATTTATGAAATCTGTTTTATTTTTCCCAAATTTTTTTTTTTTTTTTTTTTATGGATTTCATTTTTTCCGTTAAAATTGATCTGGACTCCTTTTAATGATCAAATTAAATTGTATTAATAAAAAAAGTATGTTTAATTAATTCAAAATCATGAAACTTATACAATTTAACATTAACTTATCAAAAGTGTAACAAAAATTGGTTTGGTTTAGGACTGTATTGAAACGTTTTATTTTTTCTCACCTTATATTTATTTGTGTTTTAGCATGTCTAATTATTTGAATGCATACAGTAGCCTTATGATTCAATGAATGATTTAATTGAACACAAAGAAAATGCACTCAAAGATGCATTATATAAACCGTTAGAGGAAAATAAAGTAGATAAAACATTTCATTAACATTTCATTTCATTAACATTTCAATTGTATTATTTGTTTAAAACAGAAGCCCCAGAGCATGACTTCATATCCCATTGTTCAAATTTGTAGCAAGGTCTGAAATAATTTATCATTTTTAAGGCCTGGTATTAGCATCACATCTTAAACCTGAATCCCTTTCAGCATTATCCAATATAAAAAGTTAATTAAAATATAGACAGAAAGCGTACTGTAAATAGCAGCTGTAATTAATATGAAAACAACACAGCGTGAAAGAGAGTCTGTTTTTCTTGAGCCTGATTCGAGGCAGTGCAGGACCATCTAATGATGTAAACTCTCAGTGTGTGGAGTTTAAATGTGTCCTGTTTCACTTGCAGCCCGGCTGGAGGTCAGTGTGATCGTTAATCTGATCCTGATCCTAGACCTGCCTGTCTCTTTCACACCAGACAGCTTATTGTCATGATGATGGCCATGACAACCCTTAACCTCCCTCCCGCCCTCTCTCTCTCCCATGCACGTTCTCCCTCTCTCGATTGTCTCATCACTCTGAAGGGAGACTCGTCCCTCACGCAGATACCTGATGGCCGACAGGCCTCAGCTTCCTGTGGGTCTGATAATCAACGTGCTGTCAAGACTGTCAATATCCAGCAGACGAAGAGGGGACCGGGGCCGACACACATATACATACAGATGCACGCACACACACAAATATGCGCACATGCATGCGGATACCTACTCAAGGACTCTCAATCACAAGCTAAAGGGACCATATGGTGACATATTCTCGAATATCCACTATCATTACGTTATACGGCACACATGCACACACATACCTGGCATAAATCAGATGTGGTTGTCAGGCTGTGCTTTTAGTAAAGGATAGATTAAACTCTTTGCCTGGATCTCTCTTGATGATCGCTGCAGGCTTTATTAATTAGGCTTAATCGTGATGAATGCTGGGCCTGTCAACTCCTCACACTGACAGTAGACAGGGTTCACATGGCCTGCTGAAGCTCGGTGACAGGGAGAGACGGCACAGTTTTAAACAGGAAGCTGACCCACGTAACCGTAACCCTCACCCACTCACACTGGGAAATCATCAAAATATATCATTCATTAGCGTATGTCACTAGCAATGAGAAGATAGATTTCAGAGCGTATGCAAGAGGAAAACTGATCTAAGGTCATCACATACAGCCCACAATTTCACTGCAGTATTTTTAATTAATTTTATAGATTCGGTCCTACATTATGATTGGCACAGCTGCATTCAAACCCTTTTAAAATACTCTATAAAAACACACCTGTGACCTCATTACATCAGTATTACTGTGCCACTGCATCTGTGTACTTGGCAAACCTTATGCTGAACATTGCTTAAGGAAGAATTATAATTTATTATTAAACATTTAATGTTTTGTTACTATGTTTATTTTTTAATGCCTTCCCGGGTATTTTTAGGAAATAATTTATTAAATGAATAAGCCCAGTGAAGCTGTTGTTTACAGTGATTTTAGAAATGCCTTTTCCCATCAGCTGTTTTAAAATCTCTGTAAGTCACAGCTCCATGGGGCTTATTTAGGGCCCTATGAAATCTGTTTTATTTTTTCCCAAATTCTTTTTATGGATTTCATTTTTTTCCCGTTAAAATTTATCTGGACTCCTTTTTAATGATCAAATTAAATTGTATTAATAAAAAAAGCATGTTTAATTAATTCAAAATCATGAAACTTATACAATTTAACATTAACTTATCAAAAGTGTAACAAAAATTACATGTTTAGGACTGTATGAAACGTTTTATTTTTTTCTCACCTTATATTTATTGTTACCAAATTATGTGTTTTAGCATGTCTAATTATTTGAATGCATACAAAAAAAAAATATTCTTACAGTAGCCTTATGAAATGTTATTTCCCCCTTCAGAAATTCTGTGTTGTGTATATACATTTTACTGGTTATCAGATGAAGGCATAACACATTGATTTAATTTATATTTTAATTAATACAAATTAAACATTTACATTTTTGGCAAATAAAGGGGATTTACTATTAAAATGTAAATATTTTGTGATTATTTCTTTAAAAGATAGTTTTATTATTTTTCAACAGTAGCAAGTAGTAGTGGTAGTAGTACGTACATTCTATTAAATAATAGTAATGTAGCCTATTTCTGGCACAATGTCTTTAATAAGTTAAACCAAACTTTTGATTGAAGGGTTGCTGTGAATTCCTTTAAAGTTCGGTGTGTATATGATATGATGCTAGTTTTACTCAAATTAAATGGTAAAATGCTCCTGAAGTGACACTCAGAACTGTTCTGGAGCTATATTGTTCATATATGTATGTCCTCATTGAGACTGCTGACGAGCGCCACGCGCGCGCCCTGTTTATGTAACGTTAGTAAACAAAATGTATATCTGCTCCATTCATACAGCGATGTGCAGAACATGCAGGATTCATATTTAAATTGACTTTTGCAGCGTAATATTTACAAATACTAGTCCATATCGCGATTTGATTTGTGTAATGATCAACTTTTGATTAATTCATCCAAACTTTGACACATTCCATTCCACGTTCCACCCTCCCCCCAGACTCTAGGACCTTGGTTTCCAAATGAAATACAAAACTTACTCTCATCTGAAAAGAGGACTTTGGACCACTGGGCAACAGTCCAGTTCTTCTTCTCCTTAGCCCAGGTAAGACGCCTCTGACGACAACTGTAGCCAAATTCATTGACACGTCTGTGTGTGGTGGCTCTTGATGCCTTGACCCCAGCCTCAGTCCATTACTTGTGCAGTTCACCCAAACTCTTGAATCGATTTCATAAGGCTGCGTTTCTCTTGGTTGGTTGTGCATCTTTTTTTTCCACACTTTTTCCTTCCACTCAACTTTCTGTTAACATGCTTGGATACAGCACTCTGTGAACAGCCAGCTTCTTTGGCAATGGCAATGAGTTTGTGGCTTACCCTCATGTGAAGAGTGTCAATGATTGTCTTCAACAACTGTCAGATCAGCAGTCTTCACCATGATTGTGTAGCCTAGTGAACCAAACTGAGAGACCATTTTGAAGGCTCAGGAAATATTTGCAGGTGTTTTGAGTTGATTAGCTGATTGGCATGTCACCATAATCTAATTTGTTGAGATAGTGAATTGGTGGGTTTTTGTTAAATGTGACCCAAAAACATCACAATTAAAAGAACCAAAGACTTAAACTACTTCAGTCTGTGTGGATTGAATTTATTTAATACACAAGTTTCACAATTTGAATTGAATTACTGAAATAAATGAACTTTTCCAAGACATTTAAATTTATTGAGATGCACTTGTATATGGAATAAATATGTATCCAATACAAACTACTGTTAAATACTCACTGTTAAATTCGTAGTGGTTCCATTTTTACAACAAATGGTGCCTTGTGAGCTCAGACCTAGCAATTGTGGCTTACACTAACTAGAACAAAAAAAATATTATAGCAGAAACATATTTCTTTTGTCTCATACATTTAATATAATCATCATAAAGTAAGATAAAAAGATAATTTAGTTAAATAACTTTAGGTAACAGAGATGTGCGGTATTGACAAAAATGATCTCAATATTTTCTGGGATTTTATCGATAACGATAATTAGACAATATGTTACTGAGTGTGTTTGGTATCTTAAGTACAGGTGAGTTTCAATAAATGACCATCCATACAGAATACATTGTGGGTATCTCTTGTTCTTTGAAACCACAATAATGGGGAATACTGCTAACTTGGCAATGATCCAGAAGACGAACATTGACACCCTCCACAAAGAGGGTAAGTCACAGAGGGTCATTACTGAAAGGGGTGGCTGTTCAAAGAGTGCTGTTTCAAAGAAAGTTGACTGGAAGGAAGATATTGTGTAGGAAAATGTGCACAAGCAACGGGGATGACCTCAAGCTTGAGAATACTGTCGAGAAAAGCAGATTCAAACACTTGGGAGAGCATCACAAGAAGTGAACTGAAGCTGGAGTCAGTGCATCAAGAGTCACCCGCTCAGACATCTTCAGGAAAAGGGCTACCAAGCCACTTCTGAAACAGAAACATCATCAGAAGCATCTTACCTGGGCTAAGGAAGAAAAGAACTGGACTGTTGCTCAGTAGTCCAAAGTCCTCTTTTCAGATAAAAGTAAATTTAGCTTTTCATTTGGAAATCAAGGTCTGGAGTCTGGAGAAATAGTAGAGAGGCGCAGAACCCAAGCTGCTTGAAGTCCAATGTGAAGTTTCTGAAGTCAGGGATGATTTGGGGAACCCTGACGTCTGCTGGTGTTGGTCCATTGTGTTTTATCAAGTCCAAAGTCAACGCAGCCGTCTACCAGGAGATTTTAGAGCACTTTCAGCTTCCATCTGCTGATAAGCCTTATGCTGATTTCCTTTTCCAGCAGGACTTTAGCACCTACCCACACTGTCAAAACCACTTCCAAGTGCTATGCTGACCATGATATTACTGTGCTTTATTGGCCAGTCAACGTACCTGACCTGAACCCCATCTGTAATCTATGGGATATTTTCAAGAGAAAGGTGAGAAACCGTTGATCCAACAATACAGACTAGCTGAAGGCTCAATAGTGCCTCAGCGGTGCCACAGGCTGATTGCTTCCATGCCACACCTCGCTGACGCTGGAGTTTGTGCTAAAGGAGCCCCGACCAAGTATTACGTGCATAAATGAACATACTTTAAAGAACTTGAACTTTTCTGTTTTGCAAATCCTTATTTTTTATTGCTCTTAGGAAATATTCTAATATTTTGAGATACTGATTTTTGACTTTCATTAGCTGTAAGCTCTAATCATCAAAATTAAAACACAAAAACTTTTGAAGTGTTTTATTTTACATGTAAAGTAAAAAAATCTAAAATATATGAAAGTTTTCCACCATATTCAAATTTTCTGAGATGCACCTGTACTTAAGATACCAAACACACTCAGAAAAATATTGTCTAATTATCGTTATCGATTAAAATGCCTGTATACCGCGGACAGCCGGCTCCTAAAATTGTTGATATTAATGATTTTTGTTCATTGTTGTTGGCGAAATAGAGTAAAAAAAAGGAAATAATGTGTCTAAAATGTATCTTGTTTTGTAACTATTGTAACAACTGGAAAAATGCAGGGGAAAAAATGCACTGTAAATGCGCAAGCGCACTGTCTAATCTTCATCATGTAACATTAATGCACTCTGTAAGTTAGGCGTGTTTTGTTTGGTTTTTGCTATATACAGGATATTGTCTAATCCCATATTATCCAATATTATCACAGACGATATAAGTTATATCTCACATGCCTACCGAGATATCAGTACGGGCTAAACTAAGTTATAGATGCCAACATGACACAGTAAAGGCGTAAATTCACTGTTATTCGGCTAAATATAATGTAGTACGTGAAACATGACTTAATAATTACAAAACTCATATACTCACCATAACTTTAATAATAGAAAATCCATCTGTAAATGATGTTCTGTCACTCCTCGGTATCGGCTCCGCTCTCTCGCGCACAGGAATTTGAATTCACTACAGCAACGGTTTCTCTCAGGCACAGTTTTGAGTTTTTTTGCTGCTAAGCTTGTTCGGCTGACACAGATTTTTCAATTCTGCTTGATAGATTGGCTGAGCACAATTTAATATGTTCGGTGAATGTATATTTTTAAATTGCACTTAAGAACTCCAGCTAGAATTACTACAATGCATTTATTTTTGTTTTGGTAGAATTATTGAGAAGCAATTTGTTGAGTCAATAGTTATTTGTCAGTTGCCACAATTTTTCAAAATGTATATATTTTTTACACTGTAGCAGTTAAACAATTTAACTAGCTGACAGAAAGAAAGAAAGAAAGAAAGAAAGAAAGAAAGAAAGAAAGAAAGAAAGAAAGAAAGAAAGAAAATCAGCTGAATTCACAACCAAATGTCACTGAAAACAAAAAGTGCAAGCATGTTAATGTCAGAAAAAAAGAAAAGATTTGACATTGATGCCTGATATTGAACCATAACTAAATAAATAAACTACTAAATGGTAACACTTAACAATGAGGTTCATTTAGTTAACATTAACTACAGTTACTGAAGTAATATAGACTTCTTCTAAAGCATTTATTAATGTTAGTTCATGTTAATTTCCATATTTGCTAGTACATTATTGAAATCAAAATGTATGTTAATATTATTTAATGGACAAAATTAATAAAGCCCACTGCAAAGATGATCAAATACGACAACAAACGTGTTGCTCATACCTGTGCTCACATATGGAGTTGTCTGATCATGTGGGCAATGTGAGTCTGGCTTGCCTAAATTACTGATCCTGTTCCCTTTTCTTCTACACATTATTTTCTATCCTTTCTCTACGGTCAATGAAAAATGTGCATCATTTGTGGAATTATGTAATTAGATTGTGATTCAATGAAAATGGTGCGTTTGTCTTTTAGGGTCATATGATGTAGCGTTTCTAGTCTCTTTCAGACGATTCTCTCTTTAATAGTTAAACATAATAGTTAAATGGATGAAAGACATGCATTGACATGCGTTCACTCCCTTCTTCACTCTTCAATGAACTATATGACTTGAATCATGTCCACCTGCATAAACCATTACCTAATTCTTTCTGTTTCTTTTCTTTTTCTTCTATCGAGTATGCACTACATTCAATTGTTTTGCTTTGCACATTACTGTGTATGTGTGTGTGTGTGTGTGTGTGTGTGTGTGTGTGAAGCCCGGCTAGTTCAATCACTGACCCCTGAATCAGTTAAGGAAACGGTCTGACATCGACTGTAATGAGAATAAATGAAATGATTGGACCTCATCAAGAAACACACACTCACACACACACACCTCTCTTCTCTTCATAATCCCCCTTTGGTTTCCATAACAGCAACAATGAAAAATTAGACCTAATTAGTAGCAGCACAGTACCCTTTGTTGAGGACTTTATGTGAAACACTATCCTGTAAGAATTACACATTTATGTAAATTCCCCTACAAATAACAGTAGATCTAATGGGCTATAAGGCAGATTTTACAACGCCAGCAGGACGTCTGACGCGTGAAAGGTGACCCGAACACTCCATGATATAATAAGGGTTTTCATCACTCTTTTTTTCTCTCTTTCTCTTGCTCTAGAGTGATAGTGTTTCAAGCAGCCGTGTTAGCAGAGAGGAACCTCACATCAGTTGAGGACGTCCTCCCTTTAACAACTGCTTCCTGTGAACTGCGCAGGGTCACACCTTCTGATCACATCAGCAGCCTGCAGCACAGGCAGCATGTCAAACAGAGGACTGACACATCTCATGTCGCCGAGAGATGAACTGGTTATCTTAAGGTACAGTCGTTTGACTAAAGGTCACAATTCTACCAGGCCAATTACTATATTATTCTTGATCAATTATAATATAAATATGGCTGGCCATACTACTGCATATTAAATATTGTAATGATCTTTTGTACATGATAGTGAATATAAACACAGTAAATCACATACTATATATCAGTATTTGCTGAGAAAAGCCCTGAGTGAACACTACTGGATAATGCTAGGTTATTGATGAGCAAATCAGCAAATAGACATTGAATAAACACACAATGAAGAGACAAAAAGTATAACTCTGTAGTTTTACTTTTTATTTACACTGAACATCATTGTATCACTGCCGTACAATCGAGTTGTCTATATGACTGAGGCAGAATATGACTGAATTACATTAACACCAGATTTAGCCCTGTTTTGCATTTGATCAGAGTCTCTGTTTGCTTGCTCCAGTCTTTTAGATTTGCAGTTTTTCGACCAGTGCAACAGAATATGTAAGGAATAATTGACTCTGGGCCGTTGAATAATTAGAAAAATAATGCACACCCGAGGTGGTGATGTGGTCACGACAAGAAGCGGAGTGGCTGTTACACTCGGATGTGCATTCTTTTAATAATTCAACAGCCCGGAGTCAATTATTCTGCTTATACTTCGGTTGCCACACCTCAACACATCAATCAAATATATTTCAAGACATTCGTCCGGTTTTTGTACTTCAATCGCTATTGTGAGAAGGATTATTTATTACGCATCTCATCCATCGCTAATTCCAAAAATTCATTTTAGACCAGTAACTGAGGCTTGAGTCATTTATAACAGACAAATGCAGCTAATAATTAAGTTATTAAAGAGAGAGAGAGAGAGAGAGAGAGAGAGAGATTGAGTGTGTGTGAATTAGCTCTCTGAGTCTCTCATCAGTGTTTGGCAGCAGCGTCCCTACTAGTGAAAATTTTTAAGTAAATTTTCCTCACGAACAGTGTCGTTGTTACCTCGCTTTGCTTGTGAGAAATGTCATGTACTTTTAAGTTGCTAAACTATTTACTGACAAAGTCGTCAGAGCAGCGCTAACAACATTAGCATGTATGTTTTAATGTGTGTAAACTGTGTGTCTGTGAGGGAGAGAGAGCGGGAGAAATAGAGTATGTGCTTTATGTACATAATAAAACGTAATTTTGTGGCAAAACATGGACACGATCTGTCGTTTTTATCCATTGCTTACTATATTTATGTATTTGGTCAGTGTCTTGTTGGTTTTGGTTGTATTGCTATTGTAAGACCTTTTGAAATAACTGAAATAATTTTGCGAAGTGATACGGAACTGTAATGCATTCGAGAGCTTCCTGGAACTACGTTAGCCATGCGTTTCCCTGAAAATAATCCCTGAAACACATCAGAACATTCTTCAGCCAATCAGATTCAAGCATTTAACGGCCCCGTAGTATAATATGTATTATATTAGTGGCACTGATTTATTAAGCACCATAAACACTACATTTTGCCATGTAGTATTTTTTTCGGTTTGTTAGCAGTATAAGGTCAGTAAATATATATTTATTTATTTATTGTATACAACAAGGATGCATTCAATTGACCAAAAGCGACATTAATGACACTTACAATGTTACAAAAGATTACTCTTTCAAATACCATGTGACATTGAAGACTGGAGTAATGGCTGCTAATAAATTCAACTTTGCAGTCACATGAATAAATTCTCTCTCTCTCACACACACGCACAGAGCCTAATATAAAGCTCAAGCTTAGTCACATTCTTACTCCAAATATGACTTCATTTCTCATTTTAAACCTAACCTCACTTTATCTGTTGTCATTATCTATATCTTTTTTTATGGAAAATGCTTTTGTGTTAAATCATCATGCCCAAATATAAATATTGAATTTGAGAAAGAATGGACTGATCTGAAGGGAAGGAATCATGGTAAAATGCTCAAACATGAGGCGACCGATAGATAGCTAACAGATCAGCCAAATTCAATAGACGGCACACTCGGGGAAGAGAACTGTGCCGAAAAAATTTATACAATAGAATATTATTTGCGGCTCTTGTTTTATTGGCCCTCTCTCACTTTGTTGTGTGCTATGGGCATTCTTCAAAGCACTTCCCCACTTAACAAACCCTGCTGACGGTTTGTTTTTACTTTCTCTCTCCCTATCTCGCTTTTCTCTCTTTCTCCCTCAGTGTTAATTAAAGCAGGAGCACGCGTGTGACTCCACTTCAGACTGCGAGTGCAGCGGGCTAATTAACCTCGCCTGTCCCTCCGTGCAACTTAGCCCCACAACCACCATTATGGCTTTAATATGCCAAATTAGAAACTGGTTTTGAACTGCATCTGCCCCGAAGAGAAATATTGATCCCTATTCTCTATACCTCTCTCTTTTCCTTCCCCCACGCCCACCGGCCATTTGGTCTTGTGGTTCAGTTCTATTGCCTAAATTAGTTATCCGATTGGTCCCTTTGATTAATGGTGGGCCCGCTTGCTTCATTACACATGACAACACTGAATAATCAGAGTGCGCCACCACACGTACACGGCTACATGGACTCGCAAACTACTTCTGTTTTGTCAAACTCACCCTCAAGTACATTTATAGAATTATTTAGCATATAGTTGGCCATAATTTATTTGTATGACACATTTCTCGATCAGGAGCCATTGTAGAGTGTCATATATGGATAGGAAAACAAGGTAAACTAGATGTGCAAATCAATGGGCGGAACCCTAGGGAATATCAGTCGCATAATCAGGATGCAGGACTTGACCCTGCCTGCATTCCAACCTGTCAATGTACGCCAGCAGAAAAGTGATATCGTGTTTTTAGCCAGAGAATTACTTCAGCGTACTCATTCATGTGTGTTCATATGCTGCCCTTTTCACTGCGGTTGGTTTCTCTCTCCCTCTCTCTACCTTTTTTCTATCCTCAAAGCGTTTGACTACATCACTCAGTACAGGTCTCTTCTTGTTTATTCTTTTATGATATGTATCTCTCTATGGCTCTCTGGCCTTGTGGGAAATGCTGCAGGACTTTGTTGTTGGAATGAATGATTAATTCATTTATTTATGTTGATTGTATGTGTGTGTTGATAAAATGATCAATGTGATCCAAAACAACAACCAAGAAAAAAAAGTAGTCTTCCAGGTTGAATGACCGTTACAGTTAATTAAATATAAGTTAATTTAATCAGCTTTTATTGATTATTGGGATGCTCATTACTGTAGTGGGTCCAAGGAACAAATACATAGTGCTTTAGTTCAGAGAGAGAAAAAAACATCCACAAAACATAACTTTCCTATATTGTTACAATACATAATAGCAGCCCAGTTTTGAAAGCACACACACACAAAATAACAATGTAAGAGTTTGCACTGTATTTAGCAGCAATTATTTACTGTTTCAACATTCTTTGTGTTACCTGCCATTTTTTGTAATTGTAAAATTTACTAGCAATGTCTGGGTGAATCACATTATTATCGTTTGAATAGTGTAATAATTTTTAATCAGCATATCGTGTGTGGTTTGATATTTGAACATTTTGATTTGCATGTATAAATAAACATTTAAAACGAGTGGGAAATATTCAATATTCAATATATCTATCAGATATAATAAACAGTAAATAACAGAGAGATAACTAACATGGTCTCTGTGATGCAACTGAGTCTCAGGAAGCATTAAGTTATTATTTTCAATAATGTTTACAAGTATATCCAGGCCTTTGGGAGGAAATGAAAGATGGCAGCCTTGGCCGTATGGAGCAGAGCTGCTATTCACATGTGACGCTCTGCTCATCCAGCCTCGGAAATCAATCATTAGTTTTGTGTTTTTAAACCTCTGGTGTCCGTTCTCTGTGTCAGCATGTGTATGTGTGGGAGAAGGCTTTGTATGGTAAAGCCTGTGTAGACTTATTACTTGCAGTAGTTTCAAGTGTATCCTTACCTTTTAATGTAACTGTGGAGATTGTATTGTGGTTGTTTTATTACATTTACTTCTGAATAAAATGTACTATGCATAGGACAATTTAAAGCACATGTTCTTTATTATGGCATTTTCATACCTTCCTTCACAGTATCAAATGCTAGAAACAAACATGCTGTATGTCTGACTTGCTATACTGAGGTGATTTTTCACTGGCATTTCAGAAACCCGAATTCAATAAGACAGCATCCTACTCTTCTCCCAAATAAAACTACTTTTGGTCTAGACGTTGTAGTGCTACAATTGAAAGTGCTGAAGATTACATATTAAGCAGATATAGATAGTGGGAAATCTGAGACTATAGGAGATCATAAAACAAACAAGAATTTTAGATTAAAATGAAACAAGATTTGGCGTAAATCTCAAGACCCTGAAGGGCAGGATGCTGGAGACACGGTGTCTGCACCCTAAAGACGGGTTAATAAAGTAGAAAATGCCTAACCGATGTGAGCTCTCCCAGAGAGTCCAGGTGCGGCTGCTGTGGCATGTTCATGTTCTTCTTGTTATGTTCAGTGTCTCTAAACATTAAATGTTATTTATAAACCCGCTAGCTTAATAAATCTTCTTCAGGAAGCACACACACACACACCAAAACGTCAAGGAATATGACAGTGAGAAAGTGAAGGAAGGAAATAGGACTAAAGATGGACAGACTTTGGCTCCTGCTCTCCTTTCAGTGTAAGCCAGAGTTATGAGTGACTGAAATCAGATGAGGACCACCGTGGCTGCGTTCAGATGCTTCCTGAATGCTGACGTAGCTGGCAGAAAAATCCGGAAAGCGTCTTTGTGCCAGGAGTCTCTAAGCACCTCTCATTCTTGCTTAGCTTTCATGTTGACAGGTGGCTGTGTTTAGAGTACAATCTCTCGATTCACAGAAAATGTATATTCCCTTTGCAACATATAAATTGACCATCCGCTAGAAATAGAAATCATCTCAAGTTGTTCTAAGGCGTATGTGTGTGTGTGTGTGTGTGTGTGTGTGTGTGTGTGTGTGTGTGTGTGTGTGTGTGTGTGTGTGTTTGTGTGTGTGTGAATGCCTCAAGGCCTTGGGCAACCATCAGAACAGGAAATAATGGCGGCCAACAAAGCAAGTCTGAGAGCAATAGCAGCATATCCTGATTATCTATTCAATCATTTGTAACCTATTTCCTGGGAACACTGGAAATGTCACCATTCAGGTCTAAATCATCCGCTTCTCTAATCAACGCCAGCATTCCAGTGCCCTTCTGCTCTGCTTTCTGTCTCCTTATGTCTTAACTGTTCTTTCTTTCTTCTTCTCTGTCTCACTCTTTCTACCTCAAGTTTGATTGGAGAAACAGTTGATTCTGTAGTGATACATGCCAGATGTTGCTACAAGCAGATTTTCCAGATTTGTAGTCAGGCTCCAACAGGCATAATTAAAGTGAACTGCTTAACTGAAAGGGAGAGGCCAGGCCTCCTTTTTGTTGAGTTTGTTAAAGTTTTTTGTTAAAGTCTGTTAGTTGGAAATTAACCTCCTTATGGACGGTTAACAAAGAAAAGCCATTTTGAAAGCAAAAATGCAAAATGTGGGTTGTGAAAAGGGAAAAAATGTTTTTTAACATGTTTTTTAGTTAAGCTTTTTCTAAATTTTCATAAATCTGCAAAACAGTGAATGGAATATAGTACAGTAAAATAGTCTGGTGTCTGCTATTCCATTGTTCTCAAACTTTAGGTGAATCATAATATGATCCTGATTCTAAGAAAGCTCACTAAAACCAGATTTAATCTAACATAACATGATCTGTTTTAAAAATAAAAATAAATACCTAAAATCAGCTGGATAATTTTGAAACAAACAAACAAACAAACAATAAAAAAATAGATTGGGATAAATATATAGACATGTATGCAAGGAAAGTGAAACCTAAACCAGGACAAATAGAATATTTACCTTGGTTAAATTAAACAATTTGATTACTTATGAAACAAAGGGATCAGGGTCTTAAGTTAACCGAGGCATTGAAACTGCTTTTGAATGATAAGTCGATCGCGTTATAGTTTCACGTTCAAGAGACGCGATGCAGAAACTCTGTTTATATTATGGAGCAACAGTACTTATCTTGTGAAATGATCAGACACTTCAGTGGTGCTCAGGATCTGTAAATCATTCGCCATCATCCTCATCTCTCCTTACTCTGTTTATGTGGTAAGTGAAATCTTATGTACTGTAACAGGCTACAGCTAGCAAAGGAGCTAACCATGTCCCTTTAGTTGCTCGTGTTATTTTATTAGAATGCGTTATTTGTTTTCCGTGCCTTTTTGAATAAAGACACCAACCCATCCCTGCACTTCACATCCCCTGCACAGCCTGGAACATTACATTTATTTCCATGATCTGCCATTTTCGCTGTTGTCCATGCTTGTTTATTTACAACACTTGCAGAACTTCTGATGGTACAGCTGGCGCTTGCCTAGAACAAGGGCGGGTTTATGGAATGATGGGGTGTGGTGATCCCGACTGTTGCGTTACAGTCGGTGTTACGTTCTGATTCGCCTGTTTTTCAGTGGTCTTTTTAAATCACACGATTTACATAAGAAGGAGGAAACTATGGTGTCTGAGGCTCACTGTATGTCATTTCCACGTACAGAACTGTTATTATTTAACTATGCCAAGGTAAAGAAACGGCTAAAAACACATCTCTTCCATCTTTATTTGACCCTCTAACTCTAGCACTCTCTATTATAATTGTATTTTATCTAATCTGTCTTCTTTTTATTTTAAAAAACACACAAACATTTGATCCTCTATCAATAGTATATTTATTATCTAACTGCTAGCTTCTCTTGTAAAACTAACACTAAGTTTATTTTGTCTATATTCTAATATACTTTAAAAAAAAAAAAAAGAAAGAAAAGAAAGCTTCCTACGTGTTCCTACCTGTTAGGCTAACCAGGACATGTAATAGCATTTGCATGTTGTTGCTCTTTTGTTGGTTTTGATTGCTTCTATAATGTCCTCATTTGTAAGTCGCTATGGATAAAAGCATCTGCTAAATGACTAAATCAATAAAGACAGTATTTCATTCTATGGCACATTTAAGCATATTAATGAAGCTAGATGAAATAGGCCTCCTAAAGAAATATGGCGGAATTTATAGAAATTAACTGGAATTCTTTTAAACAGCTGTGTATATTCACTACCGAACTAGAAATGTCCCTAATTGTCAAACATCTGGTGACCTTCTTGTACGTTTTGAGTTATTGTCACATATAGTAGTACATTAACTCTCAAGTGCCCTTCTATCCTTCTCCCTGACCTGTCCTCTCTGTCCACTGGCCTCCTCCATCTCTCTTTCCATTCTGTTGTAGCATGTTATTGTGTGAGGGTGTATCTGGATGGCTGCTTCGCTGCAGATGCTAGCGGTGGGTGAGCCGCTAACACGCTAACACCTGTCTGTTGGCCCTCCTGCCAGAACTATCTGACAGCTCTGTCTGCTTTGACTAATGATGTGATTGATGGACAAAATAAGAGAGCGTACATGAGCACACATACACACACAGTCCAATACACACTCTCATGTGCGGGTGGTGTGAGCGTGGCCCGCGCCTGATGTGGAATATGGTGTCAGTGAGCCCTCATCATCATGTGGCAGCTGAAGGTGTATTCTTCTGCACGGCTCATTAGTCAGTAATGGTAGAGTATCCCCTCACATACACACACACTCCACAAAAATATGAAGGGGGTGGATGGAGGGGGAAGATGGGGCTGATTCATGATGGGAGGCCACTTTATGGACTCAGACCCATCAGTAGTGGCCTATCGCTGGGCATGCTCCAGTAGCCTCCTGTTCACCTCTAACCAGAGGACCAGGGAGTTTAAAAGATGAAGTTCAGAAGAACGTTCTACTGTTTTTGTTATTTTTTGCTTTGGATTTTGTTACAGCTTTACATAATATCCATTAAAAACATAGTTGACATGACACTTCTGGTTTCAAATCATCAATTCAAAAAAATATATATATATTAGTGATTAATTACTTATATTGTAGGAAGGAAGGGAGGAAGGAACCTTGGTCCGTGTGTGCTTATATGTAAACATATTAAACAAACAACTTTTTGTTAAAATTAATAAAAAATAAAAAATAAACAAACACTTTGTATTTTGTGCTGATACAGTTCCTATCGATCTATCGACTGAGCTACCGACCTAGTTCAGCAGGTTGGGTAAAAGGAAATCAATTGAATAAATGGATTAATTTCATTGATGATTTTTTTTTTTATAAACAAACAAATGCATCAAATTGGGGTGAAAATGACATGTATTGGAATTGATGGTTTTCTTTAAAAACAGGTGTCCTATTAATTAACTATTTAAAATAACTGATGATACACCGATGTTTTAATATTTCAAACATGTTTATTTGTCCACTTGTATTGTATATAAAAGGTTTATATAAAGGTGACATGCAATGTTTCTTTTTTTTAACCCATGCCTCTTCCTAGGCCTTCAGTTGTGCTTTCCTGTGGCATTCCTCTACTTATTTACTGGATGTGAAATATGTTGAATAAGTAGGTTTTACATTTGAGAACGTTATCACTGTTCAAGCAGGTCTTTTGTATGAATGCAGTCTGAATGTACTTCATCTACCTTTATGTTGTCTTTGTCGTGTGAGCTTAAGAGTAAGTTCTGTGAATTTCAGAATCTTTCAGATGTACTAGGTTCTCAGGTACTTTTTGCCTACTGTTTTATGAATACTGTGAATTCAGACATTGTTACCTACTGAATGCATATTCAGACATAGGGCTGGTGTCAGAGGCAAATTCTAGGCCCCCCAAAAAGTATGAAATATGAAAATGACATTGAGGGTCAAATAAAAGTGTGCTTCTATAATGTACTTGAAGTGCTCTATTTCCATGCTCCTATTTTCTACCTAAACAAAAAAAAATTTTTTGATTACTTAACATAATCTTAAAATCTAATTGTACTCAACTATGCTATTTTGGGACACCATGAATATGAAATAAAATTAGCTTTTTAACATAGTTTCTCTCTATTAAAAAATAGGCCTATATGTTTAGGCTTATATATAAGTGCCCTCACTTTCCGTAATATTAATAAGCATGAAAAGTGATCAGAGGTTGAAAGAGAGGTGAAGACCAACTGCGTTAACATTAAGAGATGCCCAGAGGAGGAGAGGAGTAAAAAATGAAAGACGAAAGGAAGAGCAATATTTTGATTAAGATGTTGTCTCTCAAGAGTCTTTGGCACAGAGCGAAAATGAGATGTTTTTCATTTGAGCTTGAGATTTATGTTCTTGAAAAATGTAGAAGTGGAAGTTGAATTATGGCACATTGGCATGCTTTGCTTTCTTAATAGCTGTAATTGCTCTTTTTTGCAAAGACCTCAATGCTGTTTCCTTCCAGTGCGATGAAGAATATGTCTGCCACGTGTTAATACATGATTTAACAGAAACATTCCCCTCAAAACAACCCCATATTCTTAAAAGAATGTAATTTATTTTGACAGAACAAAAATGTGGTAACTTACTGTTCGGAAAGTGGGGCATAATTCTTATCTCTTAGTAATTTGGATTCACTTTAGTTACGTATCGGAGCACAATGCTCTAAGTATAGTAGATATATGCTGTTTGCTTTTCATTTAATGGAGAAATATGTGCTTGAATGTAGTATGTTATGCAGATGTGATTGCCATATGACAAACTGTAGAATAGCTGCACACAGTATGTACGGCTCTATGATTTTTGCGATGTGGAAAACATAGAGGGAATCACACAATTCAGTCATAAAAGTGGTATTTACCATATAACATCATGTAGAATGTCACAGAATTTGGCAAAATTTACATTACACTCAACAAGATATTCATCTTCAGACTCAGAGCTGCTCTATAAGAGTTTGCTTCATGAGCATTTTACCATTTCATCTGATAAAACAGTCGTTAGATGCACAGAGAAACTCAAAGACTCAAACCCATCAAGATACAAGTCTGATTTGACTTTAGAAATTACTGCAGGCCGAAATATTTTAATACATAATACACTTCTAAAAATAGTAACAAGAATACTACAATTGAAAACATTGTTTTTAAAGAATTATCACACAATAATGCACTTTTTATTAATGTTTTAATTTGAAACACTAAACCTCTGACTGCAACACATTCAATATAATAAACGAAAGGAATAGTTCCAATGTAATTTGATTATATTTTAATCAAATTGTTAATTTTATTGATTTGTCACCACTAATGAAAATGAATGTTCATATTTAATAATAATAATAATAAAACAATGCAGAAGATGCACAGACAACACAGAAAACAAAACACAAATATTTACATTATGTTTGCATTTCAATAAATTATTAGATTGTTACTGTTTTATGAATTAAATTGATTGGGCATTCTTTTTGATTGTTAAAATTGAATTAACCAACACAAATGGAAACCACAGTATTTGGGGAAACAAACAAAACAAAACCACAACAACAGGTTTTTAAACTGGCCCTATGTTTCCAGAGTATATGAATCATAGTTTGTCTTTGTGTGACTTTGAGTGCGTGTTTGTGTGATATAATCAAGATTTGTATACACTGTATCTGCCAAAAGAACTGGATGCACAGATTGTTTGCGTTTGTCTGCGGTTTGTGGTTGTGTTTATGTCTGCATCTAAATGCTCTGGAGTTCAGTGTTGAGATTCTCTACAGCACCAAGGGACTGATACCTCTCCCCCGGTGGAGGTTTAAGGGGTAAACCAGCTCCGACGTGGCCGACCAGCCTACTGATCCAGCTCTGACAGCCTTCCTCCTCCCGGCCTGGTTCTCGCTCTTCTCCCCTAGAGTCTGGTCTAGGAGAAAGCCAACGACCAGCAGTCTGGTCAGGCACGCATGCGACTGTCAACCCTTCCACCCTCCGGTCTGCACCGCTGTCAACACTCTCCATCTCTTATTCCTCTCAGGAGAGAATGTCCCCGCCTCTGCCACAAAACAAACAGACTGAGATATCAGAAAACACAATCACAAAAAAATCCTCAAAGAGACCTGTCACAGTCTATCTATAAAGATGTCACGAGAAGCTATTTTGAATGTAAGACACTTGCGTACTGCAGACAAAAGCCAGAACAAAGGGAAAAGGGTGGAGTGGAGGAAAATACAGAGAAAGAAGAGTTAGACAGATGGATGAGTGTTTTGGTTTCAACAACATTGAGCCCCATTTCTGTCCCTCTCCACAGGGGACTGGTCTCACCGCGCTGCTCCACAGAGAACTGGACGACTGGGACTTTCCTCGCCACATCAGCGGACCAATCTGCCGCTCGTACACGTCTCAATTTAGCATGCATCTGGATCACGCTCTGGATCCAGCTCTCATTATGTCTTCCTTCATATAATTACCAGTCTGTCTATTGCAAGCCTTCGCCTGATAAAATGTCTGAGGTCACCAGAGATTCATGTGCTTCTCTGAAAAGAAAGTTTGATTGTTGTCACTGATCTCATAGTATGAATATGAATACACTTTAATTAGTATTCTGTATAGTTATACAATGAGATCTTAGATAATTTTATGTTATGTTTAGGTAACTATAGTTCGTACTGTGCAAGAATACATTTCTCAGCAGTAGCTTCGATTATATGTTATTGATCAGTTATTGATTTCATTGATATTGTTTACTCAGGTCAGCTTTATAACGGAAGTCACTAGCGATTTTTAATGTGGTGTCACAACAGTGTTACAAAATATGAAAAATCTTTGCCAATTGAATAAAATAGAAGATGTAATTTGGAGGATAGATTCAATCATTGGAAAAAATACAAAAAGCGAAAGGGATTCTGCACACCAAACATAATGCTAAGTTCAAGGTCCTTTGAACAAAAATGTATTACTAAAAATGATTTATTACATGAAAGTGACAACAATAATGTTAAACATTGCATTGCCATCTTTTGATGTGATTCAGCATTTTGTTGTCTTATGTAAATTACGCTAGAGTGTTTTAGAAAAGGGTATACACAACACTTATAGGCTCCTTTTTAGTCTTTTTTCTGTCTTCAAATATTTTTGTTTCTTTGGCTGTAACGTTACTGATTATCCCAGTGTCACCACTGGTAAAGCATGATATGAAGTATCTATATTGTCCATTGACTAATTATCACTCTTTGCATCACCAAACTCTGCACTAGACGCCAGCCAATAAGCACAAGGATTCACTTGGATATTTTATGTGAAACATGTACTACGAAAACACATGAATAAAAATGTAGGTAACATTTTAGTTACTTGCTTATTAGTATGCATATTAGCAGCATATTGGCTATTTGTTAGTACTTTTAAAACACATATTATTCTGCACGACTATGTTCTAGATACCTTAACCCTACCCCATACCAAACATAACAACTACCTTACTATTAAAATGCAGCAAATTAGAAGTTAATTGTCAAAACTTGGAAAAAGTCATAGTTAATAGTTAGTTAATAGTAAGTATAGCTCTCCAAATAAGTGTGACCAATATCATTGGCATGTTTGCTACATATAATACCATACAAATATATTAACATGTACATATTGATTTGTTGTATATGCTAAAACATACAATATATCTTCATCTATCCAGTGAAATATGTGAAAATTATTTATTACTTTATATGTAATATATATGGTAATATGTTATGCAGGCTATATTACATTGCCATATGAGGAAAATATGTGTGTCTATATACACACATAGTGAGACATGCCTTAGATATTAATTCAACTTTTTAGAAAAGTAAATTAAATTAAGAAATGATTAACCTTTTACTTGTCCACTATTAAACCTTTGAGTTAATGTGTATTAACAACCATGACCTACAATTATGTATAAATCTAGATGTAATTTAGTGGTAGCTCTTTTTTTCTTCTTTTAGTCACTTTTTTTTTTTTTACAGTCAGACAGTTATGTTTCTGGGTGTGACTGAAACAAGTGTTGAGATGTATTCTTATTTCACAGCACCATCCAAGAGCGCTTTGCATCAGCACTTAAACCGAGATGTCTTTGTGATCAGCAGTAATTCTGATAGCGACGGAACCTTGCTGGCTGTATTTCAATATGCAAAGTCCTTGTCAAACAAGCCAGGATTGAGAGGCTACCAATTACAGCGACAGCATGAGAGAGATGTTTATCAGCTCGCAGACTTAGTTCATCTCCACGGCCATGGAAGTGCTTTATTGATTGGCTATTGGGTAGCTAATAACATGGGTTATCTACATGTGGCAAGAGACAAGTACTGCTCTCTCTGAAGCAGCTGGATGAGGATTTGATATGGTCCTCCATCCACCTTGGCAAAAAGAAGAAGGTTGCAGTGCTCAGGGGGATGGGAAAGAATTTGGTTATGTGTGTGCAACAAACATAATCATTTACTGCATCTGGCTATTTTTTTCCTCCCTGTGAAAATTGAGTTTCAGTTGGCAATGTTTAGCACAATATTGTTTTCTAAATGCAGAAATGGTAAGTATGGTCTTTTGACCAAATTTCAGTTATGTTGGAGCCTTATCCCAATATATGTTTCCTTTATTATCTGTAAATCAAGTAATTGGGATGTAGCAGCACAACTCAGCACCAGTTTTGGTGCATGTATGTTAGCATGTTTCACTCGCAGGTCATGCATGCTCACTTGGGCTGAAAATGGTCATGAACATGTCAAACCTGCATGTGCCAGTTTGTGAGACTTGTCGGGAGACTGCGTGTGTGTGTGTGTGTGTATGTGTGTGTGTATATGTGTGTGTCCATGCATTAATCACAGTGACAGAACAACCCACGTCCTCTACCGGGTTGTGGTCTCCCGAGAAATGTCTGTGACCTCTAGAACACACACACACACACAGACACACACCCTCATACTTAAACTTGAACTCGTGTCCCCTAACAAAAAAATAATTATTTATTAACTACCTCAATTTGTTGTTCTGTTTGGGTGTTTCTTAATGCACAGGGGGAAAAAAAGGATGAATGATAGGCCATCAGAATTAAGCATCACATCCTTAGTTTGTTGCTCTTTACAGGCAAAATGGAAGTGGGTTCAAAAAAGGGGGATTACTGAACCGAAGTCCAAGGTTTCTGCAATACTCTTGGGAAGAACCACGTCTCAGCACAAGATTACATTTCAGTCCAGAGCAGGCTCACGTCAAACCATGCCAGGCGGGACAGGAAATTGTGTCCCTGTCACTGGGACGCTGGAGAAAAATGTAAATACCCTTCCCCGGAAAGGACACTTCATATGAACCCTGGGGTCCCATCCATAGCCCCCACCTCAGGGTGTCCATCTTGTGTCAAAGCTGCCTTTTTAATACCACACTTATATTGTCTTCTTTTTTTTTTCTCCACCAGCAGGCGTCCTTTTCGGTTAGCTGAAATAATCTACTGTTGCCCGATGTGGTTTGGAAAGGCATAGCAAACAAACAAAAAAAAGCACTGAGAGAGAAGCTTAGAAAGAGAGAGAGAGAGAGATGGAGCTGTGACTGAAAGGCTGAGAGTATGAAGGCATGTGTTTAAATTCCCCAAAGAGTAAATATACAGAGCAATTACCATGTAAAAACAATGAAAACGGGAGCTGCCTGTAAAAGTAGGCCTTGCGGAGGAAATGTCACTTTCTTAAAGCACACCTCTCTGTCAGATGCATTTAAATGCACAGGTGAAGCTAAAATAAACAGCTGTCCTGAAAAGAGAAAAACAACTATCATGGAATTTCTTATAAGTGCCCTGAAGCTTGCTCTAGAAGCTTTAAATGTCTCCTTACACCTCTGAGAAATACAGTGAAAGAGAAAATAAACACCTGTACACAGTATAATCCAGCATCAATTTCAACTTAATTTGGCCACTCTGAGATTACTGCCTTTTGACAGTGTGAGAACAGTGATTTAGGTCATATAGGTTGGGTTAACTGAAACTAATTGGGTTAATAGGTTGGGTTAACTAATTTGCATACCCGAAAGACATTTCATTCCTTTGGCAGTTCTTGCATATGTGGACGGAACACCCTAAAATCCTCTGATAGTAAGAACAACCTGATTCCTGAACAAATAACTTAATATCCAGACATTTTAATTTAATCAGACACATACAGTGGGACCAGTTTAACCTGATGCATGAATGAATGGCTCTTATAAACAAAATGGTTTTAGTGTCTCAAACACATACATAGAAAATCATTCTTAATGAAATTAATGATTCTTATGAACAGATTCAAAATTAATGTATTATAATAATAATATTATAAGAATTTTAAAGAATCCCAAAGCACACATAGCACACACAAAAATCACTCATATGAACCTATATGATTTTTTTTTAAATAAAGGACTGACTGAAATATTACTTTTTTAAGTAGTTATTTGTTATATAGTTAAGGGTAATTATTGGATTGTGTTTGTGTTTTATTTCATTTTTTTATCATTATCATTATAATTTTTTTTATCATTATCATCATCGTTACTGACATTATTTCATGATTTAGCAATTTAATTACATTTAATTTTTCTAAAGTCTTTCTTCAAAAACTGAACAAATCATTAATAAAACCGCTAATGAACCAGAATCATTAATACGAACCGGAATTGTTAACTTAAGATTTCCATCCCTTTTTAGCATTTGTAAGGTGTGTTCTGTGTCATGTATATTTTAGTGGTATACTAATATGTGTGATAAGTGATGGGTTTAGTCTGCAGTGGGCTATTAGGATTGGCAAAACTGCATGTAGTTTATTAGAACATAAACTAGCTGTCCCAGTCACATGCCACCAGGTGTGTCTGGACTCCACTTTTGACTGAGATGTTTCCATGGCTGGACGAGGGAGCCATTTATCAATGCAAACGTAACAACATCCATTTGAATCTACAGTAACTAAAAATCTATTTTTCATTACCAATTTGTTAGTGGGAATGAAGAGGAATGGCGGAAGTCGGGGCGGGCACATTGGGAGGTAAGCGTCAGAAGGTTCGATGGGAAGACGAGATGATTCATGGGACCATCAGAGGAGGAGAGGAAGGGGAGGGGTGATGGAGGACGAGTGGAGGGGGAAAACTTGGAGAGGCCATACTCCCCTATGACCTTGGCGGAGAGGGAAAAATATATAGAAGAAAATGAAAGCAACTGTCAACTCCCCACTGGCCAGGATCAGCCAATAAATCATAGCTAGAAAGATGAGGAGTGGGGTGGAGATGGGTGGGAGTGGTAGGGGTCGGGGGCAAATCTCACACCTACACAGTTCTCCTTATACACACCACCGGAAGGGGTTTTGAGGATCTGTTAGAGTACTCATAGAGTGCTCATGCGCAACGGTTAGGATGCAAAACATATTTTGTGTGTTTGTTTTGGTAGTCGCAAGGGTAAAAGTGAGCTTGAATGGTTTCCTTGCGTGTGAAAGAGGGATCTTTAACCCACTGCCCCATTGATTGAGAGCGACAGGACTGAGGGCTGTGCAGTACAAACACAGTGAGATCTGATGCAAACGTGTACTGCTTAATCAATGGATCATTGGGGGAATTGATTCCAGCCAACAGATGTACTCGAAGTTGTATCTGAACTGCGTTGCTACATCTTGCATCACATTCCTGTTCAACCCCCCTCAGAGTCGGAGATTAATCAGTTGAAGTCTTAGATGTTGTGTCCAGTCTATTTGCATTGCAAGCTACTGCATTAGCACTTCAGATGAGTATAAGGATTATAGTAGATGTATAGTGTATTTTGAAGGGAAAGTATCATTTATAGCCATTTGGTGTGGATATAAAGATTTGCAAGACAATTTTTTTTATGTATGGAAACTAGTTAACTGTAAAAGTCAGTATGCAAACCAGTGTGTGATTTTTGTACAGCTTTCAGGATATTTCCCTAATAAAATATCTCTTTAGGATTTTCTGTATAATATTTGCACAGACAAAATTAGGACTGACAGTGATAAATGAATTGCGTATGCCTCTCAAAATGAAACATAATTGTCAATTTTACCATAATATCAATGCTTATTTGTTACGCAGGACAGCAGTATGGTGATTTTTATCAAGCGTTCCACATTAAAGGATCTTGGCATGCTTAATCCATTTGGCAAGGAAATTAAATATGAAAAAAGAGCTGAGAAAGGTATATTAGGAGAAGAACAATATTCTCACAATTTTTTTACAGCAGCATATTTGGTATCTCTTAATTTTGAAGGACTGTCCATGATAATGTATATGTACACCCAAATAAATAATAGATATGCAACAATATTTGTCAATGAATGTCACTAAATTTGGAGACTATAATTTATTTAAAATAAAACTACTTTTAATTTTTTTCACGACAGAACCATTTTGAGTAATAGTCCAGACTGATTGAATGTTTTAGGTGAAAGGTAGCATTTGTTTGGTTAAATTTTATTGTAAGTCCCAGTAAGACTATGCTATTTCATCTACCACAGCCCCCCTCCCCCCTCCTTTGCACAGATGAGTGGGATATGAGCTGTTTTTTGACAGGGCTCCAGATTGTAAGCGCATCAGGTGACAATTAAGATGTAACAAAATAAATTGTTTGCTGTCACTTTCATTTACCCCCGCGTCTCGCCATCCTCCCAGTGCCCCACAACAAAGCAGTGGTGTCAAATCTGCCTCCCTGATGTACCCCCAAGGTACCGGAAATGCTTTGTACACACATGCAAACACACATGCGAACATGTACACATATGCACACACATTTGCATGTGCACAAACACTTACCGTGAAACCCCTGGAAACCTAAGATATGTATTTATAGGTGGGTACCATCTGTAAATCTTGGCTGACCTGTTTTCTTTCTTTTCAAAAGAGACCGTGACTTTCTTCACCCTACTTATCATTCCATATTTCAAACAATCCAAAAATGGCATGAGTACACTAAATAATTCATCAGCTGCTAACATTAAGCAACTGTTAACACGCTCAAATAATTAGTTATGCTTGCTTGACATGTTTGCATCTTTAATAATTGATGCGTTTGTCTTAATTACCAACAACAGTATTTTGGCCTTGTTATTCCTTTTCTGCCGAAAAAAGGAAAGAGGCAATTATTCCATAAATATTAATTAGATACCCTTATTAAAATCAAGACAAAGAGGCAGGGAGAGATACAGCGGAGTATTTTCTTTGAGTTTAAACAGAGTTATAAATCTTTCTTTCTCTGCTGAGACAGGTATCGTCGCGGAGAGACATTTTTATCGGTGGCCCTGAATAAAATATCGTCACGTTTTAATATGTGCTTGGTGTGTGATCACATTTGGAGAAACATTAATGCTGTCGATGGGTTGAGATGATTAATGCAATTATTATGATAATGATATTAAGCAGAATTATAAATGCATTCACATTAATCAAAGATATTCCTCTGTGTGCCGCTGACTGCGTTCACATTAGGAGTTAAGTTGGAATTTAGAGACAAAGAAAAGCCAAAATAAATCATCCAAACAACGCTGAAGCAGAGATCACTATAATAATGTGCATTAGAGATAGATTCAGATGTAAAGTCATCTCTTTGACAATTGTGTGGTGTTCAAAATGCAAGCAACAAACTTTTTGCAACTCGGTGGCCATTTTGTTCTGTCTGCATGACGAGCAGGCCTCTGTAGATCGTGAAATATTTAAAATGTGTCACGGTGAGTTTTATCCTTCTCTACAACAGTGTTTGGAGGGATGCCAATGATGCCTTGTGTCATGTTTAAACTTTCATGTGTGGCACCTCTACTGTATGTCGTGAACGGGGTAGGCACGCAAATGCTCACTCTCTCGCCGACATTCAAAATACAGCTGTCAGTGTGGACGTGGCTGACTTTGGGAGGACTTTGACACTGTGAAAGACTGCGAGGGAAGTTATTTTCCTTTGTTTGTTTGCCGGTAGATTAAAAAGCAAATGAATGACACTGCTCAACACCCCAAATCAGCCCCCGCTATTAATATTTCACATTGATGGCAGCTGTTTATCACAACACAGTGGCATTAAAGAGGTGAAGATGCAAGCGAGAGGGAGGGGAAGGAAGAAGGAAGAGCCAGGATGTGGCATGGCCTCAAGACTTCATTTAAAATGCTCCGCAAACAACCACATTTTTCACCACTAAAACTCTGATCAAAGCTTTGCTCACACTTGGATTTTAGCGGTAAAACCCCTATTACATCTCGAGACTTGAACCTGTTTGTTCTGTCTTAGCCATAGTTTCATGTCATCAACCATTTAACCAAGCGCACCTACCTCCATGTTCCGATGAATGTGATTTGTATTATACTGTAAATTATGTATGTATGTGAGCACCAACAAGAATATCAGAATCATAATACAGATCAGAGGCAAATGAAAAATTATTTGGAGATGAAACGAGTGAATCTTAAGGTCAGGAATTAACCTCATCCTTCTTATCAGTGTATTGTGCTGGATAATAGCCATGAAACATGCAGGCTATCAGTGACACTCTCAATTGGAAATGTCCATATTAGGCAATATGCAAATGCGGTTGATGGGGTATAAATTCCAGGACAAGACAGTAAGCCCGCATGGGGCAATGATTAAAACGGGGCTGTTAAAGATGGAGAGGGGGTTGAAAAGGAAAAGGAACGAAGGTGGTTAAACTGATATTATAATGAGCGAAAATAGAAGGCGATGACCATCGACTGAACCGAACCCTGTCAATGGGAAAATGAGTACATCCTTCCTTAGGACACAGTTACGCTGTGGCGCAGTACCCCAGACAAGCCAACCTTATCGATAGCTGTCAGTCTGAAATGACTCACACTGTTAGTTTGTGCTCACCACAGCACATTGGGCAACTGGAGCGCATTGACTTTTCAATCCCAGAATCTTCCTCATCAACAATATGTCTGGCATTATTATAATACAGTGTGATTTTTAGATGTTGCGACTAACTGGAAGGTCACATTCTTCTCTCTGCCTGCGAGATGGGCCAAACCAGATGAACAAATAGTGGTAAATAAACTAAATAAAACATGTGAAATATTTGAGTGTAGCTAACTGTTGGTGGTGTGTCAGGTTGGAAAATGTCACAAAAGCAGATTTATGGGCTGCTTTTGAAGGACATTATTTGATCTTGACAGTCTTAATCATTCACGCTTTCCCCTCCATCTCCCTTCTCTTTTTCCGCTGCCCGTCATGGATTATTGAAATAGAAAAATAACAAGTGAGAAAAAAGCCCAGGAGCTGAATCAAAATGTCAGGTTTGTACTTACAGCCGTATGCGGTGAGACAGGGTCAAGGGTTTCAATTATTTGTATACGGTGCGGCCGGGCTCTACACGAAAGGTTATGTCACCCCTTAGCTATTTACCCCCATTTAAATGGGGTTGATATTCAACCGCAGGCCCAGCACCACTGATATGGAACAGATATAGCATTTGAGTGGAATGGAGATTGTGGTCGAGATTGACAGGGAGGCTTGGAGGGAAAGGGGGAAGTATTGCCAGACTCCATGTCATTGTACTCGTATGTGAACAAGATGATTGCCTAGTAATGTGTGGCTGATCCGTGCAAGATTGCTCCATGTTTCAGATCCTCAGGGATGCTGGCGTGACAGTGTAGCCCGAGAGGCCTGTCATTTAAGGAACAATAGAATAATGTGCCATTAGATATTACGATCAAGCTCACTGATTGCTTTTGTAGCTCAGCATATTTTACTAACTTTAAAGTCAAGAAAAGTCAAGAACAACCCTGTGTGCCTGCTGTAAGTGGATGCTCATGTTTTGTGTTTACTTCCAGGGATAGTTCACCCAAAAATAGAAATTCTGCCATTTTGATTGCCCTCTTGTTGCACCAGATCTGTATGACTTTCTGTATTCTGTGGAAAGAATATTTTGTAAAAAGTGTTGTCCAAAATATGTAAGTCAGTGGGATCAAAAGCTCCAAAAGACAAAATATTTCTCAACTCACGTACACACATCACAACTACATCCAATATGGCTACACAAACCTGAAGCATCAACTAATGCCAAACTCCAGTGGTTATTAAAACGAACATGACTAGACATCTTGTTGTTTAATGTAGCCTCTGTATATGTGTGTTAATCAAAGTTTTTATTTTAATAATGGTGGACATTTCAATCTGTTCATCATACAGACTGATTGTGTTGTTTTAGAAGACTTGAATTATACCAGTTGTGTCGTGTGGATTGATTTTATGCTAAACCTTTATGTACTTTTCAGTGCTTAAAAGTTTTGGACCCATTCATTTTCATTACATAGATGGTTAAAAAACTAATGGAATTCAAATTATCATCGTTTTCCACATAAATAAAATCATGTATGTTTGGAGCAACCTGACGCTTAGTAAATGTTGATATAATTTTAATTTAGGGGGATCTACTTCTTTTTTAGCCAAGCCATGAAAAAATTGGTCCCCCGAAAAGCTTTGCAGGGATGGTCTTATATGATTCCCTGTATCATCAAATGCATCAACCTCTCTCAATATCAATGACAAGACCTGCCTCATTAGGGAGTAAGGACCTAATAAAAACATAACTAAGGAGCCATTTTGGGAGCCGATACTCTCAAACCAGACCTTTTTAATACAGATTTTGTCTAACTTTATCACCTTTCAAAGACATTTTTCTTGCCTACAGCCCCTGAACAGAAAGGGCTGGGCATTGATTTGATGAGGGCTATATCATCCCAAAAGACAATCATGGTGATCAATTAGATTTAATGCTGACCCAGGTTTGAAATGATTGCAGGTGGAGCGAGTGACATTAATGGCTTGCCACGGATCCTATCTTACCTCATGAAAGTTGCTCCGTGTGAGTGCCCAGCCCATCCTGCGGTCCCCCACCCGCTGGTCCCTGTAAAAATCTCAGGGTTATTGAGAGTGATATGAAATTTCTAAATGTCATTAATTGACACCTTTTCCCCCCTGAGCTGTCAGCTGGGAGACAGAAAGGTCACAGCTCGGGGGTGAAATATTTATATATATATTTTCCAGTCCTGTGAATTATGGCTGTCATTAACAAGAGGGAATGGATGTCAGGGCCCACTGAAAGCCTCCATCGATCGAAGCTAACAGGGACAGCAGTCGCCTGAGATGGGACGGGGTCACCAAAGTATCCCGACTAAGGTGAAAGGTCCCTTGTGAAGGCTGAAGAGGTCTGGGCCTTCTCTGAGGTAAGCTTTCAATTAATTGAATAGCTCCATTAAACACAAAGTTACAAGAAGGATTCTGTTAATCACCATCACAAACTATCGTCATTCAACAGAAGTGCAATACACTCTCACTGGGGCAATATCTTTGGGGCAGACATTTTTGTACAGGACCTTATTTACCCCTAGAAAGTTCATAGTATCACCTCAAGTGTATATTACACTAAAGTAATACTATGCACATTTTAGTGGTAGACAAGGTATAAGGTAATGTATCCATTTAAGGGTACTGCCCCAGTGACAAGCTATTGTACCCCTAAAGGTTAAATTTGAGAATATTTTTTGTATGGTAAAATATGGGTTGAACCTTTTCTTTTTTTTTTTACAGAAGATGAACAAAAATACTGTGCCCTCCAAAGATTTGGAAATGCACTAGACAAAAAAAGAGACATTATTATCATTAATGATAGCCAATAGAGCATTCGCAAAGAGCTTGATTGACAGGCGATCGGACAAGTCAAACTGCTGACCATCTTGCCAGACAAGCAAATCAGACAGGAGAGTAGATTAAATTCGGTGGACTTAAACTTGAAAAATGTTCTTTATTGATGTCTTTCCGTGATTTAAATAAAATATGTCCTGATGTTTATTCATGTCTATTTCGTGCTTAAATATGAAAATACTATCAGTTCACGTGCCGTTTGAACTGAGGCAATATATACAGTGATCTGTCACGATACATTAAAGAGTCACAAAACGGTATTGATTGTTTGAATTTCTTAAACAATCGCAAAATTTGAAAGCTGCAACCTTGTTTCATACCAGAAGTAACCTGCTCTGTCTTGTCTATCAGCGTGTTGTCAGTTTCCTCTTTGCTCCACAATGTATTTGTTACAGCGTGAGAACATAACGCGTGGCGTGAGAGCGGCATGGCTTGCTGGACATTATTTATTATTTAATAATTTACAGTTTATTATGGCTGGGTATTTACATAGATTGCCTTATTTGATTCTGTTCTAAACCACAAACTCTGTTCACATATGATTTTTGTTAATTTAGATTCGATTCTGATAAATTTTTCAATTTTAATGACCATTATGCTTACACAAAATATCAGCTAATGCTGCAAATCATACACAATAAAAATATAATAATATTGATGTGAATAATTAACAACAAGGCCCGCACTATGCAATTTAGTTGCTACAATTTATTAAACTCAGCCAAAAACGAATCTGTGGATGACTAAATTAAACTTTAATTTGAACAAATTGTATAAAACTGTTCTATAATCATATATATTACATATAAAGCATATATTCGTATTATTTATGCATTATATTTTGATTGATTCATTAAAATAATTTATTCATACTATAAAGTGTGCCACTTTAAACTATTCCACTGACCATATACCAAGTGGTGCAGTAAACATTGACAAAAGTGTAAAACTTATCTTGAGATTTTGTAATCCCAAATTCATATTAAGTTCATAGTTAATCAGTGTGTTTATCCAGCTTTAATGTAAAGTCTTTATTAAAAAAATAATAAGGATTTATGTGGATATAGCCTTGGGCTACATGATGACACCTAGGGTGCTTTCAAACTTTTCGACAGCACTGAATTACAAAGTCTGCTGCTCTAAAGAAACTCGGGACATAAATTAAATAACTGAGACTTCTTAGCAGCCAAAGAATATTAAATTAGACATGAAACCATCTGAACACGGTGAGCCTGCAGCGATCCTAACGCCACAGGCACGCACCAAGCTAAACACTTCGCGGAATGGAATGAGTCATAAAACGAACGTCCAGTGTCTAAGCAACGTTGTGGCTATGCTGGGTGAACACCAGCCTCTTATGTTCCCTTTGTTGTGTTACAGCTTTCAGGGCGCGAGGCGTTTAATTTTAGAGTGAATACCACACTACATAACCACATGGCATTTAACTTGAGAAATGGCTTTCTGCTTCAGCTGTCTGTGTTTTCATCATCAGGGCGGGCTGGTGGGGTGGAGGACGGGAGGGAGAGGAAATGGCTTTTGTTTCAGTTTCCTGATGCTATTAGACTTTGGTGCGCAGCGGGCGCATGCGTCTTCTTGGTATGCGTGTAGTGTAGAGTGTTGCAAAGCATGTTACAACTGCAGAAACATGCTGGGGGAGGGGGAGGTGGTAGTTGAGATAGCTGAGATCTTTATCTATGGAGAAGAAAATGTATAAATAGGCAACAGGGAGATGGGGAGGGGGTGTCTGCTAAAGGTCTGCTTTAAGACAAACCCAGCTCTGATTCAAATTCTGTTCAAATCGAGCCCGAGGGAGGACAGTCCAACTGAGGATGCACTCCATTATCAGTCTGAGTCACGATCTGAGAGGCCATGTTATACATCAATGCTGAACCACAAATACATGAGCTTGCCGTAATTTATCTGTCATAAACTGTTTAGAAACTGTATGACATGTGAACGTGAATGCCAGTTCACATAAAGAAACATTTCAGGAGCCATTCTCAAGTAATGACCCGTATGCCTGCATGCGGTTTGAAAAACAAGATGATTTTGTTTAGTAATTTATGTTATTTCGTAAAAGTGACAATTATGATTTAAGGACATTTCTTGGTCTGAAACAACAGTAAAGCAGTGACGCAGAGCTCTGTTGATGTCCCGTAGGCAGATATCTAATGAGTTCATGATGTGGAGCAATAACTAATTACAGGCTTAGATTAGACATACAGAGGGGAGGTTGCCGACAGAGTCAGTCATTTTTATATTTTTTTCTTTCAAAGGCCTTGCCAAATGGAGAGAAACCAATCTAAACAACATTTTATGTAAAACCCTAAATCCCATTAGAGACATGCAGAAGGAGGGGGGAAGTGTTTGACAGAGGAAAATGTTGAATCGCTTCCTGTACAGTAACACAGTAACTTTCATGTGGCGCACAGCCTAATTAAGGAGAACATTTTGGAGGGGCTCAAACTGGCATTACACTACTGAGACAAACCGTAAGTCACGAGACTGAACCTGAAGCCGTCCCAACAGTCCACCTAATGCTGGGTCACAGGCAGAACACAGCCAACATCATTCTACCTTCTACATGACAGAAATATGGGCAAAGAATATGTACCCCATCAAGGAGATTTAGGGCACTTGCTCGGTGGTGGCAGCCTTTGAGCCTCTTCCAATCAAGCCTCATGTCGAGTGAGTTTTCAAATATCTGTTCTGTCACAGTCATACAACTCACTCTGTTGTTTGAAGTTAAATAAAATGATGTATGTGCACACTGATAATGTATTGCAATACAGCTGCGTGCACTGCTCCATCGTTTCATTTTTGTTTAGATAAAAAGGGCATTAAAATTGCACAATATCTTGTCTAAATACTAGCAAGGTATGACCTCATCAGGGGAAATCAAGGCCAGACTGAAAGCAGATCTTCTAGCCGTCATGTAATGTTGGGGCATTCCACCGTAGAGACTTGTTTCTAACTAACCTTGTGCATATGGGAGCATATTTCGATTTATGCTTTTGGCAGATGCTTCATGTAAAGTGACTTATATTGAATTCAATATATTTTATTGACGTGTTCCCTGGAAATCAAACCCATGACCTCAAATTTAAAAGCACCAGCACCACACAAAAAAAGTGTATTTTTTTGGTTGAAATTAATAAAATACCACTGCATTTAAAAAATATGATAAGCCTACAGTATCCTGAATGTGGATCATACATTTGGGGTTTGATTTGCAGAGAAAATTCAGACTTCCATTAGTCGTCTTTATGTATTTATGTCGTGTTTGTAAACAAAGAAAATTAAGCAGTTTTTGGCAGTTTTTTTCTTGCTAGTGATGATTATGGTGTATCTAGCTAAATCTGTTCTGATATTGTGATACTAGTTCTACTTCAAATTCTCAACTGATGTAAAAATATTTCCTCAGCAAGTAACTTGCAATTTCATATTACAACCACATGGTGATGTAAAGTCCAGAATTCTCTATTAACTCTGTATATTCTGGCAGTTACAGCACTCATACCTGTTTACCATTGCAAAATTATGGGAAGTAAAATGGAATCAATATCACTGATGATATGCTGATGATATATAGCGTGGATATCAAAGTGCAAGTCTTGTTTTCCTGCTTTATTTAGTAAGTGAACACTCAAAATCTGTAGAAACTAGCACAGGATGTATGTTTAGTTCAGAAGGCTTAAAGCAAATCCACAGTGGGTTCGCATATACATTGTTGATTGGGCTTGTGTGAAAAAAACACAAAAAACACCTCACTGAGAATTAGTGGAGTAATTCCTATGAGTGCACTAATCAATTCAGGTGCCCTTGTTACGCAGGAAGATTTGAGCCGCTTGACCGCTGATGAGGAAAAGGGGTTAGAAAGATTGGTGGTTGGGGTGACGTTGATGGTGGAGAAGTAGTGGAGGAAGACAGGTTTTCACCGACTGACAGTTTTAACTCTTTTCAAAGGTACAGAGTGATTAATGAGGGCTTTTTATGGTGAGCGAGAGCAGAGGTTTGGGTGAGTCACGGGCCTGAGAGTATTGACATCTCCATTATTTACTGAGTGATTGGGGCAGCCGAAGGGCCCCTGATTAGAAAACAATAAATGCGGTTATTGGTGATCTGGGCCTAAGCAGGACACTTCAAATGCATGTCTGAGGTTTTCTAATTACTGTGGCCAACTGCACGATGGACCGTGATAAACCAAAAGCAATAGAGTAGTCCCTGGGGGAGTGGGCAGGGGCTGTGGTCTCTAGAAGAGAGAGAGTGTGTGTGTGTGTGTGTGTGTGTGTGTGTGTGTGTGTGTGTGTGTGTGTGTGTGTGTGTGTAAATGCATTGAGCATTAGAATGTACATTAGAATACAATGAGTGGTGCTGAAATATATGAAAATCCCCAGAGAGCATATTCAGTGAAAAGGTTTATTTTTATGCAGTCTTTCTATTTAACAACTCTAAATTGTATTTTGAAAGGCACTTACCATTAATCTTGTGCCTTTATCAATGAATTACCACTAGCAGCTTATTTTGACTGTTTATTGTTTATTTATTTAACTCCAGGAGTAGTGGCGTGAGTGAAATGTCGTGATGAAAAGTTGAAACACAGTGATTCTTTGTTCCCAAACTTTACAAAGTGCGGTTCAGGTAACGTCAGAGAGATTCAGGCTCTGCAAGCAGTGGTAATACTGATGTATCTATTTATTATTTGAAAGCACATTTGATGAAAGTGAAAATAAATAGAATAATACTATGCGATTTAAACATTTATGTGTATTAATGTGTAATAATGTTTACATACCTAGTGGCACCAACAAAAACTGCACAAATAATGATTCTATTCTATTCTATTCTATTCTATTCTATTCTATTATATTATATTCATTCATTCGTTCATTCATTCATTCATCCATTCATTCATTCATGCATTTTTCACACACTTACTGAACAAGACATATAATATAGGCATGTGTCATAGAGCTGACAATATTCATAGTATACGATGTATAATCTGCTAGATCAGGAAACAAGCTCAGAGGGGAAGAAAATTAGATTTTGTATGTATGTGCATGTCTTGTTTAAGGTTGTGGAGTGGGTAGGTGCTTAAAATATTGGTTTAGCTAATACAATTTAGGTTTAGGTAAAAAAGTAATGGTAGGGTAAAATCATTGATTATGTAACAATAATACCTTAGCCTCCTTTAAAATTGCTTCATTTAAATAAATACATATGTATTTTAATATCAAAATCATTCAGTCGATGTGACAAATGTATGATCGCTGGACGCCATCTGCACAGAGGCGGAATAGTTCAGCAAACAGAAGTATCTTAGCACATTCCTCCTCATGACATTTAGGCTTTGAGAAAAAGCCCACATCTTTAATAAGAACCAACCTTCTGATGCGATGAAATATTAAAGTCTAATTTTAAACATTATGATGGCTGCCTTTCTGTCTGATTACAATGAAATGTTTAAATTGTTAAGAGGTAATTTTTTCCATATTAGAGCTAAGCGGGTAACAATATTTACAAACTTTTGAAATGAAACTTTTAATAAGTCAGGTTTGATTTATTGTTTCTCAGAAAGTCGTCATTTACTTTTTTTTTTTCTTGTGTTATTTTCTTTCCCGTGTGCTATAATTTGAGGAGGCATATTGTATAATTCCGTCTCAGACTTAATTATTTTGCAACAATGGTTTCAGTCACAACAGCTTGATTAACATCTGCATATTAACTATAAGCAAAGGCTAGATATTTGACTCCTCTTTGATTTGTATAAGGTAATTGAATTATTCATTTTGTGTAACATTCATGATTTCACTATATGTATCGTATTGATTTAACAAATATTTAACATTTATTGACATGTCTATGAAATCTGTGGTAGGAGTAGCATTGGCAGCATATAAAGAACAAGTTCTGCATTACAGTTGTTTTACAGTAGATACAAAAATGTTGAACACCATATAAAACCATATAAACACTATTTTTAGATGAACACACAATGAGTGAAACCTTAGTATAGTTATACTATATAATTGATCTATGATTTCAGTAGGTGTGGAGCAGGCAAGACTGTATATTCTTATAATTTAGTGAAACATATTTTTAGAGGAATAATGTCATATTACTATCTAATTAAATAAATATGCCATGAACAATTGCATGCTATTTTTCCACTTGATTCAGGCTTTAATTCATGGAGTTTGTACCTAAACCAGTCTTTCCTGTATGGCAAACTCCACCCCTGCACGAAGTTTCACATTTTGTAAATGTTATCTTTGATGCACATTTTTTCTAAGTTAGCTGTTATGTCTCTGTAAGTTAATGAATCTGCGAAGTCAAATCGACTGTTTCCTCCTTTCCTAGTTGAGACAGAAAGTAATGTTTCAGCCAGCTGTGTTGAAGTGATGCTTGATAACACCAGAATATCTCTGCATATCACAAGTGACATCACAAATGAAAAGATGCATGGCATCTCATCATCAGCTGGTGACACGGTTGCCCAAAATGTCTGGGAAAGTCACAATTATTTCACACCTTTATTTATTTATTTATTTGCGAACCCAACACAATAACCCTGCTTTATTAACATGGCACTGGGTATTCCAGCTCTTACAGGAAATTATAAAGAAAGAAAAAGTCCTGACCTGTTGAACCTGACACATAAATGCTTTACAGATCTTTTATGTTAAATATTTATTTATTGTATTTAAAAAATATTGAATTACTGTATTTATTGGATCAGCTTTGAATATGTAAAAACTGACAAAATAATACAAAAAGGAATAAATTTTTTTAATTAGCATACATGTATTAATCCTTAATACTAACAAATGCTGGTATATACGCATAGTGCAATTTAAGTTTGGTCAGTAAGGGGAGTATTTTTATATTTTTTTTACCTACTTATTTTTAAGTACAAATTAAATTGACCAAACGTGAAAGTAAAAACATTTACAATATTGTGAAATGTTTCTATTTCAAATAAATGGTGTTCTTTTGAACTTTCTATTAATGAAAAATGATATGAACAATTTTCCACTAAAATTTTAATCAGCGACATTTAGAATATTTATATGAAAATGATTATATGAAAATGGGGCTTTGTTGTTATAGGAATAAATTACATTTAAACATGTTCATTTTTTATTATAATTATATTTCACAATAGTACTCTGTTTTATTGATCAAATAGTTGTGGCTGCAGTGAACATAAGAGACTTATTTCATAAACATTACCTTAAATATAAATATATATATATATATATATATATATATATACATTTTTTTTAAGGTAAGGTTTGTGTCTCTTATGCTTACTGCTGCCACAACTATTTGATCAATTCAATGTATATCATTTATATATTAATAAAGAAGGATTAATAGTGATTTGCCTTTTCCCTTGTTTAATCGCAAGATTGTGAGTCTTCTGTAAAGTTAGTGTGTGTGTGTGTGTGTGTGTGTGTGTGTGCGTGTCTCTCTCTGTGCAAGTGCAGGTTGGACATTTTTTGAAACGGGCATCAGAGTGGATCTGTATGTTTGATGGGTAGGAAGGCAGGAGATGGAAGCTTTTCCACACTGGATTTATGTCAAGCCCAAGCCCTCCGAAATAGCTGTTCTCCACCCTCCCAGGATTTACGTGTCACTTAATGGGCAGAGACAGGCCCGTCCTTGACAAGTACACCTGTCAGCCAGCCATGAATGACAGGGCCAAGTCACATTGTATCCTCAAATTCCCCTTGTCAAAACAGAAAAAATAACATCGAAATCAAACCTGCAAGCAGGTACTAATCAACTCCTGCATGCCTCACGCAGAGACAACAGCAAGTGAGTTTATATGAAGAAGAAGTGAGAGTGTGTGGGTGTGAGCCGCCCACTGCGTAATAAAGGACTGATGTGCCACTGTATCTCACCCATCTATGCAGGGGGAGGGGCTGATCATAACATGATGGATCTTTCTACAACCATCTACGATACTAATGCTTAACAAATATACATTTTAGTATGTGCATATATGTATTTATTTATTTATGGTCATTTCCTATGGTATTAACATTTTTTTATTGGAATTAAAAATAATAATAATAAATACATAAACACATAAAAAGTTTTATTTTTATTTTAGATAACAGTATAGGGATCAATTCTCACTATTAACTAATTGCTTATTAGCATGCCTATTAATAACATATTGGCTGTGTATTAGTACTTATAAAGCATATATTGTGCATGACCATATTCTACATCCCTAAACCTACCCAATAACTAAACCTAACAACCTATTAATAAGCATAAATAGCAGGATAATTGGACTTTAAAATAAAGTGTGACTGGATTTTAAATATACTTTTACTTTTGCAAGTATCATCATTAAATCATAAGTATCATTACATTTTGGGGTGATGCATAACCTTTTACTGAGTGAACTAATCTTGCCATGTCAATAAATAAAAGTCAAATCACTTGATAGTTTAAGAGACTAGTGGACCTAGACTAAAAGTTCTGCATATGTCCTTTTTACAACATAATTTCCTTTTTTTCTTCTTCTTTGAATGCTTGTACATGATGGCTTTTAAAGAGAAATGTAATATTAAGAGTCATTTAAAAATATACATATATACTTTTTAAATACTTGAACAAATATTATTAATTTATATATAGCATTGCGTTTTGGGGGAGTTGCATAGCATTTTACAATGTGGACTAATTTAGTCAATAAAAAAGCCAGATAAGACTGAAAAAAAGGTATTATTTAGAGTTGTAAATAAAATAAAGATTTTCAGAGGACATTTTACAGAAAAACATGCTCACCTCAGAAGAGGTGTATTCACATCGTTACATCCATGTCTTGCATTTGTAATGCATTTTTTTATAAAAACGTCCAATTATCAGGTCATTGACCTACATGATCGATTAATTTGTGAGGGACCAGCACCCCTCTTTAAACAGAACCAAGAGGCAGTAGCAGCGAGGAGAGTAAATAGCCCAATCCTTCCTTTAAAGAGCGTGTCAGACTCTTTAATAGAGCTCTGCAAAGTTATCACATCATGACAGCAACAGCCAGGAGTGTCTCCTCTCTTTCGACTCTTTAAACAAAATATCGCCGCGCAGTGAAATTGATGACGCCGTTGAGTTGTGTTCACTTTCTTCTAATATCTTCAAAGGAATGCTGCTTCACAGTGCGGAAGGGGAAAGATATTTTGACTGTGTGTGTGTGTGTGTGTGTGTGTGTGTGTGTGTGTGAATGTATACGTAAACTGGAGGAAAAACATACCAATGGTTGCTTTCTAAAATATGATGAACTAAATATATAAATCAGACACACTGAAGCAGAAGAACCTGTGCGAGCAAGTCCGATTGTAAAGGCTGTCAGAGAGCAGTATCTCTTATTGTCAAGATTAATGAAATTCAGGCGAAGATCAGAGGAGTTACCCTGAGCCCCTGATTTGGGATCAGACCCCCCCCCTCAGAAAGAGTGTCTTTAGCCGTTATCTGCTGTAAAGCCATTACAGTGACATACTCATCGATGCTCGGCTCCTATCAGCACCCGCCAATGTCCTAGATGTCAACAAGACGCATCTTCGTGACCTGCCCATTAGAATGATGCCTTCAAAATAAAGAGAATGTGCTACTCGCAGGGCATTCGAAATACAGTTAGAGAGACAAAGCGTGAGGAAGAGTGCGTCTGGGTAGTGTGTGTGTGTGTGTGCGCATCTAAAGAAGTCTACATGTGACACATCCTTGGCATCGCGCAGCTCACAACCTCCTCACAGATTCTGTGGAGGGACAGGATTGACTGTGACACACGGCAGCCCAGCCCTGCGCTATAAAAAGCCTGCATATGCTCTTCTCTTGGGTGGAGAAAAAAAGAAAGAGAGAGTGAATGAGTTAGAGAGACACAGACGCAACTGAGTGAGAGGCCGTGTATGCGTGGACCCCTCCGTTCCATATGGGGAGGCGGACCCTCGCACTGCTGATGGACAGGCGGGCCGAGATGGCCCATCTGCGCCTTTTGCAGGTGTTTCCAATGATTATATTATTAGCTCTATCTGCTCATCTTTGAGTTTTATGGGCTTTTTAGTGTCCCCGGCCTTAGTGTGAGGGGAGAAGAGAGGTAAAATATATCCAGCAACACCACCATCTGTCTCCAGAAAGACGCACATGCCGTCTTCAAGGAAACGGGGGCTTTATTCCACTTTTACGAGGGCATAGCTTTTGATTTCATTTTTCATTGCTGTGATTTTGTGTGTGTATGTGTTTGTGTGTGTGTGTGTGTGGGTGGGAGCGCGTGCGTAGCCATATGTTGAGCGGGGATAAGCTGGGGAAATGTTTTGACTAGGCAGTGAAACCATTAGCATGGTAATGCTAAAAATAACGGCAAATTAATTAATATCATCCGCTGTTGCTCTTTATGAAACAGACATCAGAGACACAAAACAAGGATTTGTAATATTTTATATATATTTATCTCTCACTACTTTTCCAGTTGCATGAACAAAGCAAAATATAAGCAATTTACAACAAACAAATAATTAAAATAAAATGTAAAAACAAACATGATATGTGCGATTTATTACTATGTTCTAGCTATAAACAATACATGAAAAGGTAAAACTTCACAATAAGATGTCCTTTGTTAACATAGTTAATGTATTAACAAGAACAAACAACGTGCAATGCATTTGTTACACTATTTATTAATCTTTGTTAATGTTAGTTATAAACACAGCCATTCATTGATTGTTAGTTCACAGTCCATTAACTAATCTTAACAAACACAGCTTGTGATTTTAATAATACATTATAATCAGAGATGGGCATAAATACATGAACATGTATTTAAAATAAAAATACAAAATACTGCCTGCAAAATGTATTTAAATACAAATACAGTATTTTTTTATTTTTAAAATACATAAAATACATTTGAAAACTGGCCATCCAGCGAAGTACCACTATTAAGGCTTGTTCGCACCAAGAATGATAATTATAAAGACGACTTTATTAGCGAATCCTAAGCATGTGCTGCAACAGTTATGTGATCTGTCACTGTAAATGCTTGAGCTCTATTACACTTGATTGATTTTGATTGGCTGTCAATGTTTTTTTCATTCATCAATAATATAAAATTGCTCTGATAGTGATTTGGACATTATCATGTTTTTTTCTTTTGCCGTTATAGTTGTGGTGTGGACTCTGCTATTTGTTTAGATTTTAAAATGTTTTTAGAACTATATCTGGTCCCACTTTATATTAGGTTGTCCTTAAATACTATGTACTTCAAAAAATAAGTACAATTTACTTATTGTGTTCATATTGTATTGCAAAAGACTTCTGCTGCTATTGAGGTGGGATACGGGTATCCCACCTCAGGTTTAATGGTACAGGTAGGTTTAAGGGTGGATTAAGGTGCACATATGATGATACATGGGGCAAATATTTTAGCAATTTTGCCAACCAACTTTTTTGAGAAATGTTGCTTGGGCACTTTCCCATTGAGAATGGGTAACAGATTTCTATCTGGATAACTTTAGATCGGTCATGGGCCCTGTGTTTCACTTGCCTGTTGATGGCAACATTGCCCAAAGTTTCCCGGCAACATTGTTAAAAAGTTGCCCCGTGTCTCATCAGCCTAAGGGATGGGTCAACAATGTACTAATAAATGTAATTGCAGATATTAATTACAGATGTTCTTACATTATTTTGTATATAAGTACAATGTAAAAACACGTATATACAAGTTAATTGTATCAAATTATTAATTTAAATGTAAGTATATAGTAGTTAAGGCCACTTAATGTAAAGTGCGACTCTGTATCTTTATCATTACCATTATATATAGTTTGTCTCGAGGCGCGCACAGAGTAAGCTGCCTGACAGAATGCAAGTAGGCCTACCGGATTCTTGAGTTCTCTTCCACAGCATACTGCACTTTTATTAACTCATCTCTCACTTTATTACTCATGTTTTTAACCTCCCTAGTCCTGCCCACTAAAACCTGCATTGATATATTTGCATGCTACATCAATAATATAAAATTGATAGTGATTTGGACATTATCATGTTTAGTTTTTGCCGTTATAGTTGTGGTGTGGACTCTGCTATTTGTTTAGATTTTAAAACGGTTTTAGAACTATATCTGGTCCCACTTTATATTAGGTTGCCTTAACTACTATGTACTTCAAAAAATAAGTACAATTTACTTATTGTGTTCATATTGTATTGCAAAAGACTTCTGCTGCTATTGAGGTGGGATACGGGTAAGGTTAGGGACAGGTTTAGTGGTACGGGTAGGTTTAAGGGTGGATTAAGGTGCACATATGATGATACATGGGGCAAATATTTTAGCAATTTTGCCAAGCAACTTTCTTGAGAAATGTTGCTTGGGCACTTTCCCATTGAGAATGGGTAACAGATTTCTATCTGGATAACTTTAGATCGGTCATGGGCCCTGTGTTTCACTTGCCTGTTGATGGCAACGCTTGCCCAAAGTTTCCCGGCAACATTGTTAAAAAGTTGCCCCGTGTCTCATCAGCCTAAGGGATGGGTCAACAATGTACTAATAAATGTAATTGCAGATATTAATTACAGATGTTCTTACATAATTTTTTATATAAGTACAATGTAAAAACACTTATATACAAGTTAATTGTATCAAATTATTAATTTAAATGTAAGTATATAGTAGTTAAGGCCACTTAATGTAAAGTGGGACTCTGTATCTTTATCATTACCATTATATATAGTTTGTCTCGAGGCGCGCACAGAGTAAGCTGCCTGTCAGAATGCAAGTAGGCCTACCGGATTCTTGAGTTCTCTTTCACAGCATACTGCACTTTTATTAACTCATCTCTCACTTTATTACTCATGTTTTTAACCTCCCTAGTCCTGCCCACTAAAACCTGCATTGATATATTTGCATGCTACAATATATAAATGCTTTAGAAAATGGTCAGTCGTTAACACTTTATACATTCACCAACATATAGTTATATTGCCATATCACCCAGCCATGGTTATTTTCCCCTTGCATACCAGCAGTTGGTACGCCGTTCTCCACAGGGCAGCTATGTGGACGTACGCATCCAGTGCTCGCACTGGACACATACAATGAAGCCTCTTCTGGTTGGGCTCTCTGAAGGGAGGTGGACAAAAATCCTGAAGTACGACAGGCCGTGGTGTAGAGGAAGGGACCTTAGGGACATACCCCACAAGAGGGTACAGAAAAGTTTGGCCAGACCGGATGCTAAGTCGAGATAGGAAGGATCCACAGAAAGGGCCTGCAGATCCCCAACTCTCTTTAGAGAAGATATTGCTAGGAGAAACACAGTCTTTAAAGTAAGAAGACGATCTGATATATCCTCGATAGGCTCAAAGGGAGGTCTACAGAGAGCCTCTAGCACCACAGCGAGGTCCCAATGAGGGACACGAGATCGTGCCTGAGCCTCATCACACCGTGGAGGAAACGTGTAACCTGGGGGTCCTTGCCCACTGACTGGCCACCAAGAGGGGCGTGGTAGGCCGCAATAGCCGCCACGTAGACCTTCAGGGTGGAGTGGGTTAACCCTGTGGAAAAAGGGGAGTGCAAGAACTCCAGCACTGTACCAATTGGCAGTTAACTGGGTGGAGCTGGCGGTTTCCACACCATGAAGTGAAGAGTCTCCACTTCAGGACATATAGTTTCCTCATTGAGGGAGCTCTAGATTGGAGGATGGTCTCAACAACCTCAGTTGAGAGACCATGAGTTTTGCCCCCTCAGGGCCACTCCCACAGCTTCCACAACTCTGGGCGGGGGTGAAGGATCATGCTGTGAGAGGAGATCCCTCCTGACGGGAATCTCCCATGGAGAGCTGTCGAGGAGAGAAATCAGGTCTGAGAACCATACTCGGCCAGGCCAGAACGGGGCTAATAGCAACAGATGGACCCCGTCCCGGCACACTCTCTCTAGAACTTGAAGAGGGTCCAAAGTTCAAAAGTGTTCCTTTGTCGTAAGTGATCAGTGCAGACGTCATGTGTGTAAAAAGAGAAAGCAAAATTACGTACAAAAGTAAACAAAAGCACAATCTGAGCACAGACACCTGGACGGTGTCCGAACGCAGCGGCGCCATCTTGATATAAATTGTTATATCAATAAATTGTTGTATCAATATATCAATAAAAAGGTTATTGTTGATAAACATGTATTTACCATAAATTGAAGAAATACACACACACACATATATATATATATATATATATATATATATATATATGAGTAACAGGATTGTAACAGGATTACTTGTGTATTATACAAATATTTGTATTCAGTATCTTAAATTATTTTCTTGTCTTCCTGCCATGCTGTAGAAATGGTAATGCTGCATATTCGTATACATTTTTATGAATTCAATGTATATTAATAATAGTAAAAAAAGAACTTGATAAATATTTGTATTCAGTATTTGTAGAATTTGACTGAAATTGTTTGCTGCAATATTCCTGCCATGATGTAGGAATTCTACATAGTCGTATAAATATATATGAATTAAATGTATATTTGCCAAAAAAAGAAGAAAAACTATCTATTGAAAGTCAAATAACAAGGTTGAATAGTTAAACTCGATACATTTATATATATTTTTTCAGTATTTTTAGAAATTCACTGGAATTCTTTACTTGACTTCCTGCATGCTATATATACATTTAAATGCATATGTAGCATAATCTTTAAGGTACATTCAGTTAGAGCTGCTCAATTAATCGAATGCGATTGTCATGCGCATCATGTCAGTAAAGCCGGTTCTGTAATCAGTAGTAAATCTCCATCACCTGCTTTCATATAGAGCTGCATTTAATACACAAGGCCGTAGTTCACTGAAAAACTACGCAATATCGCATTCATAATCCCAGACGATATAATCGCACAATTTTGAAATCGAAGAAATTGTTCTGCGGTAATGACAGCTGTTTGCTACGGCTCTGCATATTAACAAATGCTGCTCCATTTGAAAGCACGTTGAAAATACCACATTTAATAACATGTTTTTACTCCAAACTAACTTCATTATGTCAGTCGAGTGTTTGAGAAATCCTTCTGTGAGATGACGTGGCTTCTTATACAGTATAAGGCATGCAACCTATTTCATGGTATTCTAAGCAGTGAAACAGGTCGATTAGCATTGAATTATTATATACTTTATTATAATGAAAATTGTAATAATAATAAGAAGAAATTAGATAAACCATATATTGCCGTAGTCGTGTGTTTAATACTCATGTTGAATCAATGAAAGCAGTTAAATCTTCTGTTTATTCAGCTGCAGTGGAACTTCTTCTGCGCGGCATATTTTGAGTTTCAGCACGAGCGCCCTCTGTCCTTCGGATGGAGATTTACTGCTGATCACAGAACCGAGCTTCACTGACAAGATACACATGACAATCGCAGCTTTTGCCTAATCGCGATTGCGATTTAATTTCGATTAATCGAATAGCCCTAGATTCAGTAATTCTCACCATCAATACAAATTTTTTAATATAAGGTAAAAATTAGATGAAAAATGGTAATAAAAATCATTACCGGTAACCAAATAAATGATTTTGCAATCTAAAGTACTTGAAGCATGAAGCTGAGGTCTGACATGTAGATCCCATGACCAGACAAACACCCACACCCCTATAGGTCTTTTGAAGTAAAAAATAATGCAATATCGGCTAGCGAACCCATAACCGCCCAAATTACTAGTAATAATTATTAAGCTTTTATCAACGTCAGTCCTGCATATTGACACAATCAAGTCACTTTTGTAGTGCGCAAAACGCACCTCAAGCTCTGAAGAGATGACAGCAGCAACAAAAAGCTCTTTATACTGGAATGCTATGGATACAGTGAAGAACCCTCGTAATCTGCTGCTAATCTCAGTGGATTACGGGAGAAAAGAGCATCTCCCTTTGCAAATTAGATGGAAAGCATGTTTTTGTTCTTTTGTTGCAGCACTCTTCCCATCTTCATCCCCCTCTCTCTACCTCTTTCTCCATCATTTTCGGCAGCCGTTGATTTTGTATTCCTCTTTGTCACGCTTGCTGCTTCATGCTGCAGTGGCGGATGTTTGGTAATGGCCATTTAGACTAATCAATCGGTCCCTTTGAAGTCAGAAGATGAAAGAAGTGTTTGACAGCTAATGCGTGTCTGTCCCATGACGTGAACTGCATGCCAATGTCAGTGCTTTGAAGGCAAAAGGACGGGCACATCACGTTGAATTTATCCTCCTCAGAAAAGATACACCTCAGCTGAGCATTGCCGCAATAACAAGTGTCAGCCCTCTCTCTTCTTCCTCAATTCTCTCTCTCTCTCTGTTTTTCTAACCTCTCATTCCCCCTCTTTCTCTGTGTTATATATCTGTCACATACCTATACCTCCTATGCAGCTTGTGCCATCTTACATTCCACGCTTTCCCGCCGAAATGTGTTCAAGTAAACATTTCACGCTTGCTTATGCTAAGGAGAAGTGGCAGCTTCAGGTAAGTGACAGGCTGAGATCTAACAGAGGTTTAGACCGATATTGATGAAAAGAGTTCTCTTTCTTCCCCCTACGCCGTACTTCATAAAGCATCTTGGGCTCATCCGCAATGATGATAAGCTCATTTCTTTCGTTTAATTTCAGTAAACAGGAAAAGTAAGAAAGCGTAGCTGAATGTAAATTTCTGCATTGCGATGACTGTAGTAGGCCTAGTCCACATCTGTAACGATTAGAAAATGCTAAGAGAGTTTGATCACACTTTAATTTAAGGTCCAATTCTTTCTATTAACAAACCATTAACCAAGGTTTCAAGGTTTATTTTGTCAGAAACTCAATTATACAGAAAATATTCAGGAGTGAAATGTAAGTCAGGTCCGCTCAATGAACAGTGCAAGTATATGTAACACAACACAAGAGAATATACATAAATATAGGTAAAACATTTAAAATATGAATAAAAAATTAAAGAATTATAAAATGTGCAATAAAATAAAATGTGCAGGACAGTGTACTGTAGACTTAATACATAATAATAGTATAAGCAGGGATGTGCAAGAAGAATGTGCAAACAGGTTGTACAGGGTATAAATATAGCAGCAATACGGATGATGGAGAATAGAGAATATCTAACTGATTATTAAATGGAGTCATGTTGATGTTATGAGACCGGGTTTGAGTTTGAGTTTAGGAGATTGATGGCCTGGGGGAAGAAGCTCCTCCTAAGTCTCTCAGTTTTTGCGCATGCCAGATGGCAGTACAATGAAGAGACAGTTACCGGGGTGATTTGAGTCCTTGATGATTTTAGCAGCTCTGCTTTGGCAGCGTTTGAGGTAGATGTCCTGCAGAGAGGGGAAAGCAGACCCTGAGATTCGTTCAGCTAAGCACACAACTCTCTGCACAACTTTGCAGTCCTGATTGGAGCCGTTTCCATACCACACTGAGATACACTAAGTCAATACACTTTCTATGGCCCATGAATAGAAAGTTTTCAGGATAGCTGGAGAGACCCTGGATTTCCTCAGCTGTCGCAGATGGTACAGTCTTTGCCTGGCTTTCTTAACCTGTGTTTGAATGTGTATAGTCCAAGTCAGGTCCTCGGAGATGTTTACACCAAGGTACTTGAAGCTGCTCACCCTCTCCACAGGGGTCCCACTGATCATAAGAGGAGTGAAGGGCCGCTGCTGTCTCTTCCTGAAGCTCACAATCAGCTCTTCAGTTTTGCTCACATTCAGAGAGAGACAGTTGTCCTGGCACCATGATGTAAGTCTCTCTACCTCATCCAAGTATGCGGTCTCATCATTGTAGGAAATGAGGCCCAGAACCACAGTATCATCAGCAAGTTTGATAATAGAAGTGGAGCTGAGAGAGGACTGTGTAGAAGGAGTAGAGCAGGGGACTCAGGACACAACCCTGTGGGGCTCCTACATTCAGGGTGATGGAGTTGGAGGTGAACTGGCCTACTTTCCCCACTTGAGGTCTGCCGGTGAGGAAGTCTTAAATCCAGTCGCAGAGTGAAGAGTTTAGGCCGAGGTCTGTGAGTTTTAAAGCTAGCTTGATGGGGACTATAGTATTGAAAGCTGAGCTATAGTCAATGACTAACAGCCTTACATAGTTGCCATTTTTGCTGTCAATGTGTGTAAGGGAAGAGTGCAGGACGTGAGAGATGGTACCGTCAGTAGATCTATTTGGGCGATTAGCAAACTGAAGAGGGTCCAAAGTATCAGGGACGGAGGAGCAAATGTGGTTCTTTACAAGTCTCTCAAATACCTTCATGACTATTGATGTGAGGGCAACTGGACAATAGACATTCAGGCAAGAGGGTTTATTGTTCTTATGCACAGGGATGATGATAGATTTTTTAAAGGAGGTGGGAACCACAGAGGTAGCAAGGGACTCATTAAAGATGGATGTAAACAAACCAGCAAGCTGATTAGAGCAGGACCTCAGAACACGGCCAGTAATCCCATCAGGTCCGGCTGCTTTCCTGATGTTCACTCTCTTTAGTTCCCTCCGAACCTCGTCCTCCGACACAGTGATTAAATGATCATCGCTGCTCTGCCTTCTGCTTCCTGACACACTGATCGGCATTCAAAGCGACCGTAGAAGGTGTTTAGATCTTCGGCCAGCAACTGATCTGCACTCACCTCTGCGGAGGATTTATTTCCAAAGGAACAGATTTGTCCTCAGTCCCTGCCACATGCGTTGAGAGTCATTAAGCTGAAAATGAGACTCAATTCTATCCCTGTATCAGAGTTTAGTGGCTCTTACTGCACGTCGGAAAGCATAGCACGATGCTTTGTACTCGCTCATGTTTCCCGACAAAAGACCGGCGTTGCATACAGCAGCGCATTGGTTAATCGCATCACAGATTGTTCTGTCCACACACGGTTTCTGATATGAGAATGTCCAAAACCATGACTTTGCCTCAATAAACTTCTTATTTACTGCTAATTAATAGTTTGTAAGGTAGTTGTTAAGTTGGGTATTGGATATGATTGGGAATGTACAACATGTTCATGCCTAATATGTGCTTTATAAGTATTAATGAACAACATGTTAATAATAGGCATGCAAATAAGCAACTAGTTAACAGTGAGAATTGGTCCCTTTACTAATTTTTATGAAATAATTTACAGATGTTTATTCATTTGAAAGGATTTAAGTGCAATCCTTAAAACAGCATCACTTTCTATGTGTAGGGTATCAAATTTGTCCTGAATGAAATCATCTTTTAAATGTGAATATTAAAGAAGATTTTAAAATTAAAATGTTGATCAAAATATTTATATATGATTTAGTGTTCCTGTGGCTCAGTGGTAGAGCATTGTGTTACAGCGCAAAATGTTGTGGGTTCAATTCCCAGGGAACAGACATACTGATAAAAAAAAGTAAAAAAAGTAAGTCACTTTGGATAAAAGAGTCTGCTAAATGCATAAATGTAAATGTTATATATATATATGAAAACCATGATTTATGTAATTAGGCAATTTCCAATAAACATTAAATGAACATCAAAATCAAACAGACAATAGAATAGAAATTAAATTAATACTTTTCATGCTAAGCACATTTTATGTTAGACCATTTCTAATAGTTCATACTATTAGATTTGTGTTTCTCATGTCTTTTAAATAAAACACTAAGTCTACAGCTGCTGAGCATTACCAAGAGATACAGTTAGAGGACGCACTGCACAGCATACACCCTGCTCTCTCTCTCTCTCTCTCTCTCTCTCTCTCAGAAACACATTATTAGCCGTAACTATGCGCAGACCGCACACACACCACGGTGGTCCCTGAACCCTGCACAGGAATTCTGGGAAAGCAGAGGCCTCCTCCTGCAGAGAAACATGAGTGCTGAAGTATGTAAAAGGAAGTGATCTGTGGCTCTCCTACATGGTCGCCCAGCTGGGTGCCTGTAAGGTTTTTATGACTTTCTGCAGAGAGAGGCCTGTGTGCTGCTGTAGCACAACGCTGCACCTCCTCCTCACCACCGAACAGTCTCTTTCTCTCTGTCTATCTTTCATTCACTCCTTTACTGGCCCTACACTAACGGCAGTGTCTCCACACCGAAGTATAAAACGCCTGCATAACCTAAACCACATGTAGATCACAGAAAGAGAGTATGAGAGATAGTGAGGGAGAGAAAAGAAAAGAGAGCAAGTCAGAAGGTGATTACAAGGTAGACGGCAGGATGGGGATCTTAGGGTTTTCATCTCTAGCGAACTTGTTTATAGAAATGCCAAATAAACATTACATCACTGCATCTTTGCTTGTCTTGGAGTCATTTATGAGAATGTCATTAACTATATCATCCATCCAGCAGATTGTGTCCTGTAACTTTGATAAAATAATGAGGGAGATGAAAAGGGTTTGCCTATTTATTCTGAAGTATATGAGCTTGATGACAGATTTGTTTGCTGGAAATGTGTGTTTCTAATCTAATCGCCTATGGATATAAAAACATTTTTAACATGGTTACATAAAGAAATATCACATGAGGCCATTTAATTTTCCACTTATCTGAACCATATGAGATCTTGGATACCACACATTTACTTTAGTGTCAGTGTATGTGCAATCCCTCATAGTTTAACGTAAACGTGATTCAAAATAACATCGCAATATGTGCTAAAAATCAAAGTGAAAAGTTTTAGTCTCTGACAGGTAATACTACTACAATGCACACCTCTAAATGTTTCCCCAAAAGCTAATCCATGAAAATTGCTAATAGTCTTTAAAACAAGCTCTGCCATTGAGGAAGTCATAGCAGCATGTGTTGTATTTTTCACTCCTGCTCTCCGAAATCTAAGTCCCTCGCACAAAAGAGCTCCGAATGGGGTGAGAATGTGATTGTCCGCTCTTTTTCTTAAGCACTGACTTGTTCTCGCAACATTTCATCCCTTTCTTTTACCCTCTTCCATAAGCCCCTCTGAAAATATCCCATGCGCTAGTAACATCACAAAGGCTTACTTATCTCGGTATTACCTATTAAAGGTTTAGATCCCGGCGTCTTTGATAAACACTCTCAATAAGGGTTTATCTCCACAGCCTTATCAAGCTCTTGACGGTTCCTCTACCCTCACTAGAGTAATTTGCTTAATTAAAGTGTCATTTCAGGGAGGAAATATGGGGCTCGTCATTCAAAGAAAGATACAAAGAACTTTACGAGACTCTGCGAGCACATGTACGTATGCATGTTTGTGTTTAATATTTTCACTATATTATTATTATTATTTTCTGCCTGGCTTAGGTTAAGCCCTCTTAGATTGTTGTGGCCAGTGAGCTTTAAGAAGTGCAGGGACATTTTCGAGCTCTCTCTAAGGAGTCCAGAAGAGAAGAGGAGGAGGAGATGGGATGAGACGCACAATAAATAAAATGGTTGCTTTCTAAACGAGGCCCGCGGAGGATTGGCTTTTAACGCCCGCAGCCTCCGTCAGCACTTTGGGCGATTTGCGTGTGATTTCATTAGGGGTGAAAATAACACTACAATGAAGATGAAAATAGACTATGGAAAGTGTAGCACGAAAGAAAGACTTAGGAAAGACAGTTGAAATAAACAAAAGTAGCAAATCTCCCAAACTGGAGCAGAATATTGTGTTTTACGTTTAGTTGTGAGCATAAAAATAAAACTAAGCCGCAGAGAAATTACATAAACTGTGTGAAATATAAAACTCATAAGCAAGGTAGATTTGAACTACATTAAAGGATTGTTAAATGAGCAGATCCAGTCAAATACATATTTTGAAAAACACCCCAAACTATTTTTGTGATTAGCAGATGTTGAAACTTCTTCATTAGATCGCCTGCCAAGTTTTGTCACATCTGAATCAGCTTTTAATACCTGCGCCACTTTGCCATTCTGTGCTTTTATTTCCCCCTTCCTTCTTATTTGTTATTTCTTAGTTTAAAAGAGCTAATACAGGGTTCCTTGTGCCTTGAGCATCTTTTGGCCTGGTGACAAGGTGTGAGACGAATAGATTTATGCTCACGGCGCACAGATGCAGGGGGAAAAAGATACGCGAGATCAAATGGAGAGGCATGATAACACATGAAATACGACTCCACGGTCTCGTAAATTAACAGTCGGGAGAAGGTTGTCATTATCCGAACTGCATTTAAGACCATGGTATGGAACCCAGATGGTAGGGGAGAGATAGTTGGGCTGAAGTTTGAGCAATTGATGACTTAAAAATAAACCGGAGGGCTCATCTTAGGAGGGAAGGAAGAAGAATTACCCAACACAACAAACATGTAACATTGGGGTCAAGAGCATAGCATGAGCTGCCTGACTCTTTCTCTCTTCAGAAGAGGAAGCATTAAAGATTAAAACAGGGACAGAGAAATAACACTTTGGAAAGTGGGAAAAGTTATACAACTTTCCTTGAGCTGATGCAATCGCATCCACAAAATACCTCATTGTTCTTGGCTTAAGCGTGCATGGATTTATGAGAGTTTAAAAATGTAGATTTTAATGATGTCTTAACTTGTATTCATTTTATGAAATATGTATTCATTTATTTATTATTATAAATGATTACATTTTTTTAAATAATAATACATTTTTGTATTCATTTATATTCATTTGTAGTTGCCAATGAAAGAGAGAAACAAAAGAGAGCGAGAAAATATGCATACAAAAGTATGCTTATTGACATCCAAATTGTATTATCTTAAAATTCACATTTGTAAACGTTTGTGAGCTGTAAGTGTTTACAGGTTGCTGTTGGTTTGTTGAGTTTTATGCATAATGACAAGTCTTCCCAGACCTGACAGTTAAAGAAACACTTGAAATCTGCACAAAAAGTGAAAAAGCAAAAATAGGAAGACATCTAAGAAGAAAAAAATTAGAAAAATGCATATGCTATATGCAGTCCCTGACGTATAGGCTGTCTATCATTTCCTTTTGATTGACTCTCTGTTGGATTGGTGTTTTAGAGCCCTGACATGTTATTAATAAAACAGTCTCTAATAGAAATATCATTCCCTTATTTTTCAATCAGCCTCAGCATCATGCTAAATCTGCAATGCGTGACTTTAATTAAAGATTGATGGGATGACCATTCATCTGAGTCACCGTTGATCCAGTAATTAAAATGACAAAAAAAAAGATTTATTTATAGAAATTATGTTTAACTCTTAACCCTTCGCTGACAGAAGGCCTAGGTTTCTGCTTTAACGAGAGAAGTCAGCAAATGTAATTTTCCTTTCTTTTTCCTCACAGTGGGAACTAGAGCATCAGCATAAGTGGTTGTTCATATTCTATTTGAGACATATACATACGTTTGAGTCTTTTCAAAAAGAAAAGAGATTTTCTTTCATTCCACAGTTTCCATTACTCAATCAAATTATTAAAATAAGTGAAACTTTGGCTTTCATTGACCTTAGTTCAGCAGTAATCATACAGAAGAAGGGAATACAAACAAAATAGCTTTGCATTTTTATTTTGGTTAGTAATTATGAAGTCTCTTGGAGTTTGACAAGGCCTCTAATGAGTTCTCCGAGGACCTCTTTTATTTGTTTGTTTGTTATTTTTAAGCTTGATTAAGTCCCATGTATTTAGCTAGCACAATTAAACCGAGGGGGGATACAATATGAGCTTAACTTTGTGTGTTTTATTCACTTTTGTTTGAAATGCAGGTTTAGCCAAGTAAGCTAAATCATTTATTTTGTGGGAATGACTTACCTCACTTTGTTCCTGTTTGTAGCATGAATTGTAAAAGTACATATCAAATATTGGGTCAGAAAATTGACATGGATAATTTTATGGCACTGCTCTGTTAAGCTTTACATTTTAATTGTAGTAGGTTTTCAGAAGGCATTAAGACACATAACTGTTTAGCAAATGATTTCTGACAAGAGCTATGACTTTGATGGTATCCAAACTGCCATGGCCTGATTGACAGTGAAAAGGACAAGCTTCTCTTTTGTCTCCTGTATCAAAAGACATAAAGATGCTTGGATATGCTACATATCAATCTGATGTATTAATACAGATTTAAGTGGACAGACATATTCTGACTAAATACATTTTAAAACTATGAATAAACTATCATTAACTCTCACTTGTGCCACAGACAATGAATCAGTTCAGCTGAGTTCCAGCCACAGTGAATTAATGATACAGATCCACCATCTGTAAATTCCCCACAGACTCAGTAAAACAGGCAGCCATCATCGAATCTCTTTCCTACTGTTCGGTGGCAAACTTCCCATTCTCCTACTCTCTCTTTTAATGGATTTCTGCAACACGGTTAGATATGCATTCGGTTCTGGGTTCTGAGTCAAAGCAGGAAAGTAAAAGAGCACAAAAAGATGTATTAAATGATAATAATGACTGATGATATTTCTTATTTTTTACCTAAAAAATGACTTTAATATAAGAATGGTCAGATGGTTTGCAAGGCTGACCGAATTATTAAAAGAGAAAGACTTGAATGATTTCCTTACATTTATCAGCCAGCACATCACACCCTCTCTAGCCTTTAATATATAAATATAACGGATCCTGCCGATGTCTGTTTTATTATTTTCTGCTATTAAAGCCCTGGGCCCGCAGATCCTGAGTTAATTTCAAGACAGAGTTGGCAACAAAGAGTGGGAAAAAAAAGCCTCAGCAGGATTTATAATCTTTTCCCTACACTTTTTTATTTGCTTTTTCTCTCTTGAAATCAGGATAATAGAGGCAAGCAGGATCCTGTGCTGACCAGAGTGGAAATGGAATCAGCGGCTTCCCATCTCTCCCCCCGCCTTGATAAAAACATAATACGTCTTATGATGAATGTTGTTATAAAGCACACCTGCGATAAGATTCAAGTATTCATATTTTCCATCATGTTATGCTGGAAGATAAACCAAGCTAGTCCCGCCAGTGTCCACCTCAGTGGTTCTCTCAGGCCCGTGTGCAGTTGCCCCATTTTTCTATGTCGTCATGCTTAACGAATGGCGCTGCTCCTGGGTGTAGATTTCAGGTACGTGCTGGACCAAGGTCCTATTGAGATGATGATAATAGAACTACGAACGGGAAATGTTGGGTGAAAGCCAAGCTGGGTGAGAAATACATTTCATCAAAACCGATCAGGAATTTGTACATTATTATTAACTAATTTTGTTAAAGATGATTTATATGTAAGCAGGGATTTACTATGGTTTAGTATTTTCATATTTCTGAATAAAAAAGTAATGTACAATAACAAATGTACAAACAGTAAAATTACAGAAATTGTCAATTTCACTATTACATTCAATGTAATTTTGTTAACATAAAACAAGTTCTTGTTAACTTAGTTATTAGGAAAAAAAAATCCTGCTAACCCATTGTAGTTCTTGAACAAACATATTTGACATATTTTTACAATAAATACGACATTTTATTTGACAATGTCATCCTTACATCTGTGACAGTTGTTGCTGAGATTGTGTAGGTCAGCAGATAAACTATTGATTTTTAATTCTTACCTAATGGGCTAACATTGGAGATGTGTTGATCAAATTGTCTGTACTGTTGCACTACTCAACCAACAATAGTGGTGTTTTGTTTCTGAATCAGTATTTTGAATGAATCAGTTGAGTGAATGACTTGACAACTCACTCATAAATACAGTCAATTGTTTCATTCCCTAGTAAATCAGTTAAGTAAATGATTCAATGACTAAATAATCACTTAATTCCTGAATTATTTAGTACTTTGAACGAATCAGTTGTGTGAATGTTTCGATAATGCAATCAAATACTGAAGTAATTACAAAGTAATTACTTTGACTCCTAAAAATGTATGTTCTATATTAGGGGTGGGAGAAAAAATCGATTCACCTAACTATTTGGATTATTTTTAAAACAATTACAAAATGTATTGGTTTATCTCAGAATTGATTTATATTTAATTATTTTACTTTCACTAAGAGGTGGTGGGGAGAAGTTACCAATTTTATTAGAACAGAGGGCAAAATGTATAGGTGTGTTGGACTTGGAGCAGCCCCGCGCAGACGATTGGCGTATGACATCAAAGTACCGCGAGAATGATTAAAAGCATGCGGAGCGTCTGCTCTCCCTAGCTCTCGCGATGCTTTGTCATAAAACAATCGGTCTGCGAACGCATGTGACTGTATTAGATGACGATGACTTCGTATACGTTTCAAGCCGGTGCGAGAAAGCAGAACCATGAGGCAGGAGGCAGAAGATTAAACCTCTTCCATAATTAGTTCTGCACCTTTTTTACACACTGCTGGGAAAACATGACTAAACCCGTATGCAAAGTAATATGGCACTTTATTTTATTTCAGAACATTATTTTTTTCTACTCATTTTGTTGAACTTTTGACTATTATATTCATTGGCAAGTTCAGGGTTTTGGTTCTTAAAAGTTGCATGGTTCAAGATACTTTAAAATATAGCTACACTGTGTATGTGTGCTCCTGAAATAAAAGTTCAGAAAGATGTGATGCATTGTTTTTGTTAATATGACTCATTTACAGTCTCTTTAAGGGTGTGATCAAGTATTTCCATTGTCTAGTCTTTAATAAGCAAATAAAAATCACTAATAAATTGAAACATCGAATTGCAATTGTTACATAATCACAATACTCAATTATCAAAATAAATATTGAATCGGCACACGTATCGGGATACTATTGAATCGGCAGATTAGCGTATCGTCCCAGCCATATTCTATATACTATGAATGTGTGTAGAGTAAATATAATCCTATATTAACTGTACTAAATAAACTATTTTATCATTTTCATATAATATACAAGCATCAGTTGCATCAATTTACTGTCATTCACAACTCCTCTCCTGTGGCCTCATGGGATAGTGAAGTGTCCATCAGATGTGCACTTCAGAATATTGCCAGAAGTCATCCGGGTACTTTTTACCTACTGTTTAATGAATACTCTGAAGTCAGACGCACTACTCCTTTCACTATTCTTTTCTGTTTTTCATACTATATAGTAAGGAGTCAGCCAATCACTTGTCTTGTTTCTATATGAATCACCTGAATGCTGTGAATGCTTCAATGACTCACTTCAAAGACAGTCACTTGTCAACACCTACTGGCAGAACGATTTAACTAGTAAAAAGAGTCACTGAAAAACCTCTAAACACTAATACACAGACACGCATTGTATATTTGTACACAGTTTAGATCGCATTTGAGGCCCAGAGCAAACTGTTGCATACGTTTAAATATTTATATAAATGCAGTTGTAGACTTCTTGTGACTTTTAATTTAAATCACACAAAGACACTAGGGAGAATGAGAAAGACAAAGTGTGCTTCATGTTTTCTTCGCTGATTTTCAACTGTTCTTCCTTTTTGCTTTTACGGGTCCCTAGAAGTGACGCAAGCAGCTGTGCACTATAAACTAAATTCCCTTTTACCCTCTCACCAACTCTCCACGGCCTCAGTTACCTCACCCCCTATCCATTCAAACTATAGTAAACAAGCCAGCCCAAATGCTGGCAGCTGCATATGTGAGACTCTGTCACCTGTGCCTCATAATGCCCCCTCGTACCCCCGGCACGCTCTCATCAGCCCCCCTTGTGTGCCCCTCAGACTCGGCTGGCGTCTGGCGTGGTGAGAAGGATGACTCTCTCGGCACATCCCTTCCTCCGCTCAGCCCGTCTCCACATCAGCCCCTTCCCATAATTCCTGGCCTACTGGCATCATGGGCCCAATTAGGATGACACATCCTATCAGGGAGCTTGTTTTGCATAGTCGAATACAAATGACTGTGGAAGTGAAATGTTTTCATAAACTTGCTACAATGAAGACAAAGCCGGCTGTTAGTTTCTGCCGAGGCTGTCATGAGGAGAATGAACACGTCAAACGATATTTCAGTTCAAGCGATTTGGGCTTTATTTTTACCCTTAACGTGTCCTTTTTTTAAGCATTCACTGTTTTGGAGTCGACTAGGGGTCTTTAAGGTATAAACTAGCTTGAACCAAATAATTTATTTTAAAACTTTTGTTTATTATTTTCTGAAATGACTCCTTAATGCCTGCATCAATCATAATTATAACATAATGAATAATTTAATTACTTCTTCCTCAACTCGCAAAAAAAAAAAATCAATGTTCCCCACCCAAACGTTTAGCAATTTTTTGCTTTTATTTGTCCTCTAAAACTGTCTTTAGCTAAATGATACTGACCCTTTGAATCTTTTAACAACGCAATCAATAAAGCATGTTTATGCAAACCTTGCAGAACCATCAGTTTGGGACTTTTGAAAAAATATGACCCTTGCTGCAGCTTGCTAAGTGCAGAGCGCTAGCACTAAATCTCGGGAGTTAAAGTTTTACTGGGGCGTTATGTGTAAAAATGCCTTGTCAGCCATCTGCCACATTCTCTCTCGACGTCCATAATTCCAGAGCCGCTCAACTTCTGAGAGGGACCTGTACCGTCACCGTGGGCCGCACTCCACCATAACAACTCAGCTATTGCTCTGCACATCCCGAACATCAACACAGTCCATTAAAGGAACAGTGACAGGCCGAGAGACTGATTCTTCTTTTCTTCTCGTTTTTTAAAGCTTTAATGAATAGTGATAGCGCTCCTGTCAGCATGACAACCTGGCATAACGTTTTCTCAAAATAGGACTAAATAAATAAATGGCTTTTCTGAAAAAAAAGTAATGTCACGGCTGATTCTACAGATTTCGATGAACGCTAATCATGGCTGATTAATCAGGCCGTAATCCGCTGATCCTAAAAGGTTATCCAGTCCATTGTGCAAAATTAGCTGCCTCTCTCTTGCCCTTTTATATTCTGCGATGGCAATCACAGACAAAAGCACATTTTTAACGCGCCCTCTTTCGCCTGTCTCTCAGGACATATGTTAGAGATGTTTTTAAGTTCTGTTTTGGAAAATTAAGACTCCCATTATGTCTTATTCCGTCTCTCTCTCTCTCCTCCATCTATCTCTGTCTAACTAGCTCTTTGTTTCTCCCTCTGTCTCATCTATGGCTGCTGGACTCCTTCCAAGTCTGCTAAAGCATGTCTTATCTACTTAAGCTTCTCGAGTGCTGATCAAAAACACTCACGATTTGTTGCACTGGCGTGGGCTTCTTTCCTAACAGACTTGTAAGTCAATAATGCGTGACTTCATGGATATATATAAAACTGCTATTTTATTAGCCAGGTATTCTTTTTAATATATAAAAAATTGTAAGGGTGTATGTTTTTTTTTTTTATTTTTTTGGGATGAAATAAATGTAACTCACCAAAAAAGCTTGTCGCCCCCTACAGGAAAAATGAAGTGAAGTGATAGCACACAATTGACAATTATGTATTAAACAGCTAAAAACTAGACCTTTATGTGTGCAAATAATCATGACAGCTGACAAAATGTTTAAGAGAGAGAGAGAGAGAGAGTGAGAGAAGGAAAAAACTATATAATTATATATATATATATATATATATATATATATATATATAGTCCAAAAATCTGAGACCACAAGTTTTTGCAATTGTTTTGAATTTTGCATTACAATCTATGTTAAGATCATACTATTGGCACATGATTTGAATGTCCTTTAGTAGTATTTATGTTTTTGGTTATACATTTAAAAAATGTATTATAATATTAAAAACTTACCTGCAGTAGACATATATTTAAAATTATTTATAATGTTTAATAATTTAAGTACAGGAAATACATTTTGCTTTGCATTTAACCCATCCAGTTGCACACACACACAGCAGTGAAAAGTGAACAAACACACTCACACACACTCTGAACACATCCCGGAAGCAGTGTGCAGCCAATGCTGCGGTGCCCGGGGAGCAGTTGGGGGTCCGGTGCCTTGCTCAAGGGTCTCACCTCAGTCGTGGTATTGAAGGTGGAAGAGAGCGCTGTACATTCACTCCCCCATCTACAAACCCTGCCGGACCTGAGACTCGAACCCACAACCTTGGGGTTACAAGTCCGACTCTAACCATTAGGCCACGACTTCCCCTCTTAATTTATTGTATATATATTTTATATTACTTTTATTACTAATAATTAGTATAATTATTTTCATTTATATAAAAGTGAAAACATAAAACTACACATTTAAGTGCAAAATGGAATTAAAATAATTAGTAATATTAATTAAAAATGTAATTAAATTAAAAGTGAAAAAGAGAATTCTGTATGATCTCAGAATTTAGGACCTTTAGACTTTTAGATGCCAAACATGTGCTCCTTACCTGAAGCAACCTTATCAAAGTGGCATTAAGGAAACATTCACACACAAACCTCTACTCTTTCTGTGTATAGTGTTGTTTGTCTGTCACTGCCGTAGTCAGTGATCATCTCAGGATGGCTGAATTTGTCCTTAAATTATCACTGGGACGAAGAGGCACTGTAAGGAAAGTGTCATGTCCAGAGTGTCAGGGCGTACAGTACTAGCATCACCTTCACCAACAAAAACATGCATCCTCCTGCTCGGGTCGGTAAGAATTAGTGAGCTAAGCACTCGTAAATCACAGCGCGTGTAGCTCTCTCTTCCTGTGGCTCTTACACAAAAGGAAAAAAAAATGGACTTTACCATGGTTTGAGCAAAGAAAAAAAGAAGAGGAGTGTATATAGGTCTAGGGGTGCAGGGCTGAAATAATAGGCCATCAGCATCTGGGGGAAATCCAGAAAGGTGATCTAGTGTTTGAACATTGTGTCAACAGTGGAGTGAGAATAACAGCAAACAGAGCTGGTATGACACAAAATGCTGTGATGAAATGAATGTTTTGTATTTTTAGCATCTTTAGGCATTTTAGCTTTGAAATGCTTAAAAGGCAAAGCTAAATGTGACGTTTCAAGTATTAAAAGAGCACAATGATTTAAAAACAGAATTATACAAATTTTAATCATAAAAACATTTAATTTACATTTAAAACCCTGTTTTGTACATTATGGAAGTGCAGCAAAAACTTGTTGGAGCTTGAGTCTGTTGTCGCAGAGAGCTTTGAGGGAGCGTTTATTGACAGTGGCAGCTCATCAGTCCAAAGGGGCTCAAACACAGTTATTTGTATGGATTTTAGTGTGAAACAAAATAAACCACAATGATAAATGTATATAAAAAATATGTAATGATGTCTGTGGTTCGAACATTGCTTGATTCATTAAGTTTTAGTGGCTCCATCGCAGAAGATATTAGATTGTTGTGGTGAGGACTAGACACTTACAGTGCACTTAGAATAATGGAATATTTCATCAAGTTCTGTTTGAAATCTGCTCCCCGATTAGTGATAGATGTTGTTCTCTACAGAGACGTCTACATGAAGACATGTATGCATTTGAGAAGACATTACTTTGACATGACATAACTGCACACGGACCACATGATAAGCTTTTCTTAAAGAGGTAATGTAAAACTGAGCAAAAACACAAACACATGTGGCTCGTGACAGATACCTGGATACTATTCAACAGCCAAATGTTTCTCCGTGTTGTGGTTTTTAACTTGCGGCAAATGTACCTTATTTTCCACAGTGTAATATATGAAATGGCAAGCCAATGGGCTTTTACGAGAGTTATTGAATCTACACAGAACGACTTACATAAAATTCACATTCTGCGGGGTGTAGATGGTGAACCCCCGCTTGCGGGAGCAACAAATTCTGATGTAAAGCTTGTGCAGCTGAGATCATATTTGCTGCTAGCTTACAGTCTAAAACCACATTTCCTTAGATTTAGCCAATATCATGGTTAGTAATGAAATTTCTCTGGGAAAACAAATTGCTACTGTCACATAATCAATAGACATATGGGAATAAATGTCAAACGCATGTTCCCTCACTGGTCATGAAGCATAGTTGTACCCAGCATGCTCATGTCCTGCAGTGCCCCTCCCAGCATGCACTTAGTTCAAAAGGTCTCTCGTTTTCAGTTATTGTACACCGGCCATAACGCAACACGTGATTTCACTTGTAAGTGTTTGTTTAGCACTTGTCTTCGGCATGATTGTGTGGCCGGAGGTGAAGAGGGTGTGATAAAATAGCGGTATTCTTCTATGGTGTCAGTTCTCTTCTCTCTGACTGCGGCTGACAGAGCGCTCTCCAGTGAACCAGCTGGAAGGAGTCTCTTAGGTGGGGGCAAAACATGTTGTCACTGCTCCTTGTCATGTGTCCGATAATTAAAAATATGATTTATTGGCAGGCGTCAACAATCACAGAGGGCCTATCTCCTCTCTCTCTCTACAGTTCATCCTTCCTCAGGCTAAATTTACTTGACGAGGAAAAAGAGGGAAAAAAGGGTGAAAAAAAAAAAGAGGCCTTTGGTTTCTTAGCCTCTGTCACCTCATCTAATCCAGCCCCCCTAGGCTTGTCTGTCACTCAGCTGCCGTGGCAACCGGAGCAGACAGGGAACAGAGGCCCTGACCAGCCTCGCTTTGGCACAGTTTATTCTAATATTTACTGCCACCCAGAAAATGAGCGTAATACAGGCGAGCAGAGGCAGCAACGCTGAGCTTCGTGTGTAATGTCAGTTTTAACAAAGACCCAAGGGAACGCGGCTGCTGTGAGAGAAAGCGTCTTGTTTGATAATTTAACGCGGCAGTGCCATAAAGCATTTTTGATTCCTAAATTTTGACTTTGCTGGCTTGTGGTACACAAATTATCGTGCATGTGTGGTCTCAATGGGCTTGAACATCTGTAATGTGACAATTTCAGTCATCAAAGCTAAAAACTGATTTTTCCGGAACATGTGAAAATGTCAGATTGTGTTTGAGTGCTATATTTTGCTTAGGAGTGATCTCAAAACATATCATTTATTTTAGAAAGGATAGAGACAGAACATTTCACAAAACAAGAGTATTAGCTTTTAAATAAGATATTGTTAAATACAAATACATATTATAACACATGATCATATATATATATATATATATATATATATATATATATATATATATATATATATATATATATATATAACTATAGCTATTTATACACATACTAAAATTACAAATAATAATAATAATAAACATGAAAAATGAATATGTTCAATACATGCAATATTTAATTTCTATATTATATATTATATTATATTCACTAAAATGAAGTTGGAACCAGCTGTTTTTGCTAAATTGTTTCAGTGAAAATAAGACTTAAGTCAGTTCTTGAAAAAGCCCATTTTTTGTTTTGCATATGGCACTTGGATTTATATTTTGTTGACTAATCCAATGGCGTTTGTACAGTTCGTACATCCAAATACTTTTTTGTTTGTGCATATTATTAATATTAATTTTGACATATTTGTAAAACTGGCATTTTGAGGTTTAGGTGCACCTTGGAACTCAGAAGTTAAGACTCAGATGAGGTAGGAGCCGAGACACACACACACACACACACACACACACACACACAGAGAGAGGCACACAGACACCTGGAAAACTCAAAGAGGGCCGCAGTTAGTTGTGGATGTTCATTGTATCAAGTGTATCCCATAGTCAGTCAGACAGACAGGTAGATGGCTGGTTGCAGGTGCTTTCGCTCTCTGGGAGGCCTGAGACAGGCCTGTGCTGTGCCGGCTGTCAGCTCATCATGGTGTTCAGGTCCGGCTGGCTGACGGGCTCCGGCTCTGAGGCCTGGGCTGATGACACCTTTCCTGTTCCACTGTGACAGGCCCAGTCCGACAGGCGTCAGAAAACACTCAGCCCTCCTCAGTGTTCACGATGTCTCATACACACACACACCTGGACACGAGCGCACATACACTTTCACAACCTCATACCTGCTTTGACATGAAAGAACACACATATTCACAAACACACACCCACACACACTCACTGATTTACACTCATAGCCTACCCGTCTCCTCCGTGCTGTCGAAACTTGATGAACTGAGACGGAGAATGAGATGACAAACATACAAACACATCCAGAGAAATAAACAAAGTTGCCATAAACCTCATCAGGACATGATAGATCCAGGGAGAGTAATGGTTTAGTTATTATAGCATAGGTGAGAGCTAGAACCTGTCTTTGCGAGTTGTCAGTAAAGAATGCCCAGAACGCAGCCTCCTCTGCCAGACCTCTGAAGGTCGGACAAGCTTATGTTTGGCTGAGGAACTTTGGCTGAGTACACACCAGCTGTCTCTTTAGCCATCACTCAGACAGCGCTACACCGCTAGCTAGTGTGTGTGTGAGGCTGTGCGTCTTTATTGTCGTTCAAACGCTGCCAGTGTGTGTCCTGAGCTTGCGGCGCCACACACACACTCTCCCTTTTCGGGGCTACCAGATGCTGACTGCTTGAGGCCTAGAGAGAGAAAGGCAGAGGAGAGGAGTAGGCACTGAGCGCTAGCATCACACCCTCTTCTCTCTTCCTCTCCAATGCAGTCACCAGAAGATGAGCCTGATTTGTTTTGGGAGCCGTCCAATAGATGGAACGAGAGAGAGGCTAAGAAATGAAGAAGTGAAAAAAAGGTGAAGTGAAATACAGAGCGTGGCACCCCACGGCGTCGAGCAGAATGGGCCTCATCAGATATGAAGAGATTAGCCAGCCGCTGCTCTAACCCGGGCCTGTTTTTATGGCTGCTAAAGCCTCTGGCAAAAGTTAAAGCTACTCTCAGCAAACTCCAGCAGCCCCCTGCCTCCTCCCGTTCGCAAACACGCAAGAAAGACGAGCCTGAGAGGGAAGAAAACGGGTTAGTTACACTCGTCGTCAATGCATTAAAGTCTTCATAACAGGGTTGCCAGCATAACAGAATTCAACAGAATATAAAACCGCACACCCAGAAAGATGACAACTAACACAATTCCCATGAAATATCAATTGTGTTCAAAATAAGATATGCTTTATTTCGTCAAATGCCTTCAGATATCTTGAGATGCATTTACATACTCCGTTTAATGCTGCACTGAGGCAGCGTACATGCACAGAAATTATAATTGCAGACATAATGTCATGAAATTATTGTAAATATGTAATAATGTTAACAGTAAAATACAGTACAATTATTAACTATACTCTGAGTTAGAGCATTGTTTTTGTGTAGCCCCGTCTTTGTTTCAAATATAAGGTAACATTGCATTAAAAATGGGTGTCAGTTGTTAACACTGTGCTTAGTTTACAAAAGTATTTTTGTCTGTAATTGGCGTTTTGATACGACAGAAATTGCTCTGTAGTTTATCAGTTGATTGACAGATGATTCATTCATTCTGTGAATTAATTCAGCTGTGTATGTTGACCACTTTCTCGTGTGTGTGTGTGTGTGTGTGTGTGTGGAGATTAGACTAGAATGTATTATGCTTAGCCTTTTATTTTATTTTAGTGTATTTATTTATGTGTGTTAATTAATGTCAGTCTTTTTGTGTTGTTTATACAGCAGTGATTATGACATTATTACTTTATCTGCTCATGAACATTCTACATTCAAGATGAAAGATGAAAGAAAATTGCTCCTGTTAGGTTAAAGAGGTTCAGATGAGCTCAAGAGAAATTTATAATCAATTAAACTCGAGATCATATGTTTGAGCGGGATATGCAATGCGTCATCAAAATTTAAACAGTCTCAAAAGCAAACAAGCACCAAAAACAGAACAAACCTCCCAATAAAAAAATAGTTTCCTTATTTCAACTTATATTATTTGTTTATGCATGTATGTATGTATGCATGTATGTATGCATTTATTTATTCATTCTTTCTAGAAGTTCTCTTGTTCTGATAAACAAGCCAGTTTTAATATTGCCACTTTGAGGGGGCTCACCATATTAATTTTCAACAGTGCGTGTGTGTGTGTGATTGGCTAATTCAGCGCCTCCAAAGAGTGCTAGCCCTCATTCTGCTCCAGCTTGTTCTCTTTTAATCGCTTTTTCTTTCTTTCTTTAATTTTACACCAGAGATGCACAAACAGTCTCCTCAGCATTTTGCCTTCCTCCTCACCCTATCATTTCTACCTGCTTAATTCCCCTCTAACGGGCCGCGCCAAAGTCGTTAGCTGATTAAGGCTCTTAATTGGGCTCCGAAGAAAAGGGTGAAGACAGGGCTGAAGTTTAGAACAACAGTTTTTTTTTTTTATCATTTTTGAGGGTCCACCTTTTTAGATAGACCACAATTAAATAGTGCTGAGAACATAAAAATAATAATAATAATAATAAAAGATTTATATAGACTGTATATCATTTCAATAATGTTAACACTTTATAATAAATTTCTTTAGTAATAAAAACAAACATTATTACTTGATATAATCTTAGATCAGGTGTTATAAACATTTATAAAGTAGTTATGAACGTGATTAAACTTTATGCATATATTTCCATTAAATACACATTCATATTTGAATGTACATGACCTACTAATCTCATAGGAATAGCATAATGTTAGCTAACGACTTGTTAATGAAAGTTATTAGAGTGAGTTCAGCAAAAGTGGGAAATCAGGTAAAGTGTGACAAATATGTCTCATGATTGATTGCACTTTAAATATCAGGAGACAATCAAATGTAACAGTCATTAGTAATTACCACAAGGGTCTTTGTCATTATGTTAATGTTTTAATTTGCCTGACATTATTGAAGTATATGTGATCAAGCTTCATCATCTAATCAGCCCCAGCAAAAACACGGACAATTCAGCAACAATGCTTTCATAAACATAAAGGCTTTAGAAAACAATAAGAACACATATATAATCTATAAAGAAAACAAATCACCTGCACATCTTTGGGGTTGTTTATTTATTGATTGATTGGGGTTTCAGAGATTCCAATGATGTATGTGTATATATCTTAATTTGTTCCTCTGTAAAGTATGTGTATCATAAAATAGAGACGTGGACATGTACTTTTCAGAAATGTGACATATCTCTCTCTCTCGGAGTGTGTATTTGTTAATAAATACAGTATTTACAATATTGTATGGCATGTTGCATAATAGTATGATGAGTAGTTTACAACACATACTAGTACAGTGATTAATCAATATACACAGTTTCAACAGCTGTAAAGGAATCTTTGTACATTAACTTTTTTATGAAGCACATGCAAAGTTTGAGGGAAATATTTGTCTTTAAAACTGTCGTCATGAATTGTATTCATTAATCATCATACTATGATGTGTTATCAGCATACACTATATCATACAACATTTAAAGTCTGAACATCTGCTAATAGCCCATAGCTGTACTAAAACACAAACATGAGGTTACACACAGAATGATAATTTATGTGTCCCACCCCTGTGTGAAGCAGCAGCACTAAGAAAGCATGCAGGTATATATTTTTATTTAATACATTTAAGCCCGGTTTCACATACAGGGCTTAGACTAAACCAGGATTAGGCCGTAGTTCAATCAGGACATTTTAAGTATTTTGTTATAAATTACTTAAATTAGATTACAAAAAAATTGAAAACAAAAACATTACTGGTGCGCTTTTTGAGACAAAACAAAGGCTCTGATATATTTTAAGATCAGTCCGTGCAAGTTTCTTTCAGTTGAAACAGCTCAGGCTTATATTTTAGTCTGGGACTAGGCTTACACCATGTCTGTGAAACCAGGGGCCAGATTTTAAAATTATTAAAACAATGTAGGCAATCCCGTTGCATCTTACAGGAAAATCCAGTTAAACATTTTTCTGATGATATAATTACATAATTACCAGCTGAACCAAACAGGTCATTTGTGGTAATTAGCTGGTCCAAGCTGTTCTAGATGATTAATCAGTTGCACTGCCAGCTGATGGGGCTGAAGACAAGCTGGTAGACCATATTTGTCAAGTTAGAGGTGGTAGAACAACTTGAACCAGTAACAAACCAAACAAAATGTTCACATAATAGGTTTGAACATCTTATACTGTTATGACCTGGGTTTTTCCCGCAGCAGAGACAAATAATAAATCCCATATTTCATATAGAATACAATTTATATTTTTTTAGTGCTTAAAAAGTGCTAAATGTGTTCAGAACTCTGTAAATAAAATATTGTTAAATGTTGTTTGACAAAAAAACTGTTCTAATTTGCATTGTTCACACAATAAACTGTTACCTCATTAATCTGTCTTCTTGAAGATTAGCTTTTACACTTGTGCAAAAACTGAAATATCATGTGCTTGATGCATTTCTCTATATCATTTCCTTTACTGATGAATGTTAGAGAAGCATTGCTCTTTGAGAAATTTGCACCCCTGGCGATAAGGGTCCTGTAAATGCTGAAAGTGAACTCAAATCAGTTTGTCTCTGATCTCTGCGTGACCTTGTGGTTTTAGTGCTGCGCCGCTGACCGCTCTCCAGGCTGCCTGTCATTAGGAGATGACTGCTTCTCTTTAGTGTGCTGCGCTGTGAGCTGAATGACAATAGAAAACTAATTCACTCCTTCTCCCGCTGACTGGGTGCATGTCTGGGTCATGCGGGACTGGGTGGAGTCACAGTTCAGAAAGGGGTCAAAGCTTTTTTAATGCATCATTTAAATGTGAATTAGGTCAAAAGGTTATACGCAGATGGCCTTTTGTGTGTGATGTAATGATTGAAACATGATATGGTTACTTAGATACTGTTATGTGCACAGTTTATAGTATACATAATTAACTGTGCTGTGTTTCCTAATTAATTCCTTCCATCGTCGTTGCATATAAAACTAATTAAAAATAAATAATAAACTGAAGCCACGCTGCTGAGAAGAGCATCTTATTTGATAGCGAAGAGCAGTTTTGTTATGACTGAGAAATGTGTGTATGTATGTGTGAGAGATGGGAGGTGATGAGGGCGTTTGGGGGGTAAATCGTTCATTACGGACGAAAAAGCATTTGTGGATTTGGGCATTGGGCATGTGTGCTATTACTGAATGATGAGGAAAAAAAGCCCTCTGTGATCAATGGAGAGAAGAAGAGTGAACTCTGCCAGCTGCCAGGATATCACAGACACACACACACACAAAACGTATAAATAACACACATCCACACGTGCCGCACAAACATTCTTTCATACACACACTCACACACACACACACACACACACACACACACACACACACGGAGTGAACAGAGACAGAGCATGACATTTAAAAGGAAAAAGCTGACATTGACTCCATCACTGTCACAGTGGCTGCCATAAAGCAGCGGCAAATATTAAAACATTTTTCATCTGTACTGCATTATTGGCACCAGAAATTGTTTTCCCCTCCGTCTGATTTTCTCCTGAACTGCTGCAGTTCTCCCCAGAGACCACATGCTGTTACCAAGGCCTCCAAACATATTGGCAGTTGATGTGGCGGTATTCGTGTACGCTTGCCATTCAGTGCGTCTTTATCCTGCTCGCCCCACCCCCTGCTTTAGCTGCTGTCTCTCTTCACACATGTCACCCTGTCTCTGAGAAAGACACCGTGTGACCCTGACATAGGAGGTGATATGTAAATATGTTTGTATGTCTGCGTGTGGCTCAGCGAGTGAACCAGAGTGACTCATGTATGAAAGGGAACCTGTAGGTTGTTGTGTTGATTTTATATCAGTTACAATACATTCAGATCGCCCACAATATATGCAGTACATCAGCAAACGAGATATATATTTAGATTATAAATATATAGATAAATTATTATATTCAACAATAATATAAAAAATGGGAGTGTTTTTGATTTCATTTTCAAAATGGAGATTAATCAGTTACCTGTTTTTCCTGTTCTCACACAGGAGACAGGTTCGAAATGGCCTGTGTCTTGTTTATCTTTATTATAGAGGTGGAAAAAATTGGGGATTACTTGGTATGTTATGTAATATATAAAAAACAAAACAAATAGATAGAATACAAAAGATTAGGTGTTATAATTTTTAAAAAAAACAAAGTAAAATAAGTAGAGTAAGTCTAAAGGGACATCTATATACATATAATATATATATATATATATATATATATGTGTGTTTATATTTTATGTTCAGCTTATGTTCACTTGCAGAGCTTCTAGAGCACATAAATCTGAAGTAATGAATTTAGGCAAATAATATATATAATATTATATAATATATATATATATATATATATATATATATATATATCATTATTATTATTACTAGTAGTATTAGTATGTTTTGTTGTTGTTTGTTAGTATTAGTATCATTGTTGTAACAACAACAACAACAAACAATAATAAAAAATGGCCTGCATTTTATATGATACATAATAATAATCTTAATAAATAATAATTTATTATAATATGCAGTGGTCATATTTTATTTTATGATTGTTGTTTAAATGTTTAGTATTAGTATCATTGTTGTAACAGGTCAACAACAACAATATAATAATAATACATTAATAATATATATTTATATTTAATTTAGTGGTGGCATAGATTAATTTTTTTATCTAGATTAATCTAGATTAAAATGGCTTATTTGAATTCTGCCAAAGGCATTTAGAATATGTGTGCTACCCAAATTTTAATGACTAAAGTAAGTCTTTGAGAATTTAACCAGAAACACAGTTTAAATATTATTCGTGGGCTCATCTCCTGTTTCCAAAATGGACATTAAACAGTTTAAACTCTTCCCGTCCCAATCCCACGAAAAACCATTCAGGAAAACTTTGCTTCAAGAATCCCGGAAGAATATATATATGTGTTGTTGTTTTTTGTTTTTATATAACTGTCAATTACAGTAAAATATACTGCGTTGCCCAATTAGTTGAATAAAACCCAAAATGTCGTTTTTGTTATTATATTGAACTGAAAGCCATCTTATTATGCACAGTGTTAGATTAAATTTAATGTAAATCATCCATGCTAACACACACGCTTCTATTTTTATTTTTTAGACATTTCACTTTTATAGATATTTTTCAAAGACGGAGCAAATAGATCAAGTTCACATGAGACCTAAAGCGCATCCTGTTTGCTTAAAAGCAACGTAAATCGTTGTTATTCTGAGTCTAAAAGGGACAGTCTTTACAGATATATATATATATATATATACTTATATCTGTATATAAAAATGACGGAGATTTTAAGAGCAGAGTGAGCACTGTCCTGCAGCAAACGCACACAAATTCAATATACATTTCTCTAGGTTAACATCATATATATATGTAATTATTGCTACATACATCTTTCAGATGAAAAGCCATATTTGAGGTTGATGAATGATAGTATTGGATGTCCTGATTGTATTACCACATAGACCAGTTAACAATCTGTCCATCAACGGACTGCGAGCCTCTAGTTCAAGACCTTCGCATACAGTGCAATATGATAGGTAATAATAATTTAATAATAAATCATTATTATTAGACCCAGCTCCCAACCCAACTTTGAGAATAGATTAACGGCGATATTTTTATCAGATAAGAGTCTCACGTTAACAACAACAAGCATACACCACTAATATATATATATATATAATTTTTATTAATATGAGTGTGTCAGGTGTTATTTATTTAATATTTGTTCTAAGTTCAGTTTAAATTGCTCTTTTGTTGAAAAAATATTCCAGGAGCGAGCATGGCCATACATGAAAGTTTAGCCAAAGCACATCTTTTTCTCAGGTGGCCATCTTTAGCTTAAGGGAAGAGAATCTGGCTCCTCCATCTGCTGGCTCTGATAAGTGGTGTGAGTTTGATTAAAATGGAAGCCTCTTCATCTTGTCATATTCCTCACGTGCCCGGATGGCCTATTTACACACACGAACACAAATTCAATTCAATCCGATCGCACGACACGTGCGTAATCAAAAGAGTCAGCAGTGGCAGTCAGTGAAGAGACGACACAGCAAATCTCCCAGGATTTATTTCTCTCTCATTTCTGATATAGTCGTCAGAGAGAACTTCATATATACTGTAATAACCACAGAGCTTTGATTATCAGCTCATAAGTCTGCAGTCAGAAATTACACACCTGCTAAAAATAAGTCTAGATGGAGTGTATAGGATAGATGAAGGAGACCTGTGGTGGATGTGCTCTTGTTTTTAGTAGATAATCAGGAATGTTCTTTACGTCACCTGCTCCAAATGCACATCAGGACTGCTGTTTCTCCAGGCCTCCAGGCTCTTTTAAGGGCACTGTAAGATATTTGCCTCTAATGCGCACAAATGAGGGGCCCAAATGGTCTTATTACAAGGCCTCCCTCAACAGAGACAATACATCAGGTGAAAACACACTACAAAATGGAGAGTGTGATTGTTCTGGGAGCACAGTGCTCATTACTCAACACAATGCTTTCCTCTCTCTCTCTCTTTCTTTCTGTGTCCCTCCACCTCTTGCTCTTTTTCTTTCACTAACATGCACACATTCACACACTCTTTTTCCCCACCTCCCTCTCCGTTTCTTAGGCAAAGTCTCTGGTTTCAGCAGGCGCACATGCATGGAGCCGGATCCACCCCTCCATCTATCAGTCCCCTGCTTTTGTTCTGAATCTCCATAAGAGTAAGTAATGCATGTCTGGTGCCTTACTGGATTAGATTAATGTCATTATTGACTGCATTCAGTCTCCGTCAAACGTGCAACGGAGAGGAGATGAGAACAGGCCTTTTGATCAACAGGCCAACATTTCATCATGCGTCTCAGGTTGCTGGCTGGACCTCATGCTGATGGTGAAGTATGTGAGTGGTGTGTTTGTGTTGTATGTGTTTATGGGAGAAAGAACCAGAGGACTGGTGTTGTGTGTATTACCCCATATTCCACCTGCTCTTAATCATGTGACCGACAGAGGGGCAGTCAGTTGCCTATTGGCCAGGATAGATGATGCAGTGTGTAATGGCATTACAGACATCCCTGGAGCCTGTGGCTCTTTAGTGCAATAATCACTCATTGTTACTCTATCTGTGCTTTAAGATTTAAGCCTATTCTCTGCCTGAACTCTGGCATCTCTACAATACACCACAGCAGCTTCTCCAATACATATACACTGTAGCATCTCACAGTTGTGTGAATGACACACTAATGCTGTCGTGTTGGCAATGTTTTAAAATTAGTATAAATAATAATAATAATAATTGCAACCTTCCAAATACCATCTCTATCCAAATGGAAAAAGACTAAATCATTATTACTTATTAAATTATTATTAATCACACAATGCAGGCTATTATTATTATGATTATTGTTGTTGTTGTTGTTACAACAATGATACTAATACTAATTCTAAACAACAACAACAAATACTACTACTACTAATAATAATAATAATTATTATTATTATTATTATTTATTAAATTAGTATTAATCACACAATGCAGGCTATTATTATTATTATTATTATTATTGTTGTTGTTGTTGTTGTTGTTGTTACAACAATGATACTAATACTAATTCCAAACAACAACAACAAAAAATACTAAAACTACTACTAATAATAATTATTATTATTATTTATTAAATTATTATTAATCACACAATGCAGGCTATTTTATTATTGTTGTTGTTGTTGTTGTTACAACAATGATACTAATACTAATTCCAAACAACAACAAAACATACTAATACTACTAGTAATAATAATAATTATTATTATTTATTAAATTATTATTAATCACACCATGTATGCTATTAGTATTAGTATGATTGTTTTACAACAATCATACTAATTCTAAACAACAACTAAAAATAATAATAATATCAACCCCCAAATACAGTCTCCATCCAAATGGAAACAGACAAAATCACAATTATTAATTATAAAGTTATTATTAATCACACAATGTAATAGTATTAGCATTTTGTTGTTGTTACAACAACAATACTAATAATAAATACTAAAAATACAACAACAATAACAATAATACCTAAAATTCTACTGAAATCATTATTATTACTATTAAATTATTAATAATACACACGATGTATTAGTATTCATGTTGTTAGAAATAACAACATTATTATTATTACACATCATAGACACATATACTGTATAGTTCATCAGTTGTATGTATAGTTGTCATCAGTGAGTGTATGTATGTGTATGTATGTATATATATATATTAGTGGTGGGCATAGATTAATTTTTTTAATTAGATTAATCTATATTAATCTTGGAATTAATCTAGATTAAAATGGCTCATTTGAATTAAAGGCATTAGAATATATGTGCTACCCAAATAATGACTAAAAGTAAGTCTTTGAGAACGGTTTTCTCAAGCCAATTATTATTATTAGACCAGGGCTCATTGTTTCCAAAATGCATAAACTTTAATCTCTTCCCGTCCCAATCACAAAAACTGGAGGAAAATCGTTCCACTAAGAATGACTCCCATTCCCTCCCACTCCCATGTTTTTTTGTTTTTTTTATTGCCGATAACTGTCAATTACAGTAAAAATATAGTACAGATCAATGCCCACCTTATTAGTTGAATAAAAACCCAAAATGTCGTTTTTGTTATTATATTGAACAAAGCCATCTTATGCACAGTGTTATTCAATTTCATGTAAATCATCCATGCTAACACTATCTTCTATTTTTATTTTTTAGACATTTCTCTCTATAGATATATTTTTCAAAGACGGAGTTTCTAAGTTTCTCGCTCAAGTTCACATGAGACCTAAGCGATCCTGTTTGCTTAAAAGCGCAATTTGTTATTCTGAGTGCACACAAATACAGAGTCTTTACAGATTCGAAAGATGTATTAGGTTACTTTTATCTGTAATTAAAAATGACGGAGATTTTAAGAGCAAGTGGCGCATGAGCCTGTCCTGCAGCAACACACAAACACTAATAGCGCATTTCTCTAGGTTAACATCATATTGAATGTAAAGTTGTTTACATACATCTTTCAGATGAATAGCCATATTTGAGGTTGATGAATGATAGGTGAGCGTTTGGATGTCCTTGATTGTATTACACATAGACAATCTGTCCATCATGGACTAATAGCCTCTAGTTAAGATGTTCTCACCCTACAGTGCAATTCTGCTAGGTATACATCTGTAAAATATCAGGGTGAAACATTATTATTATAGTATAGACCCAGCTAATTCGAGATAGATTATCGATATTTTTGTATGCCGATAAGAGTCTCACGTTAACGTGCACGTTAACGATATACCACCACTAATATATATATATATATATATATATATATATATATGAATATGTATGTGTATGTATGTATATATATATATATATAATATATACATATATACATATATATGAATATGTGTGTATATGTATATATAAATTACAACTAATACAGAATGGCGAAATTACAAGATATCATACAAAAACGCACAACCAATACTGTAAACAAATCTTACAGAAATAATAAAAGTCATACTTTTTATGACATGACAATATCTTCATCTTATACAAATGATTACAAGTTGTCACTGAAGTGTGTTGGGTGTTCACAAAGCTCATAGACCGAGTTAGAGGAGTAGTTTATAGTTACCAATGAAACCCACAAGGTTTATCTCACCTTCATAACACACCACAAGAGTTTCTCTCTCTCTCCCTCTCTCTCGTTTGTTAGCTGTCTTTGCTCCTGCTGTAATACTCTGTTTATGAAACATATCAAGAGAAGAAGCTTGAGACCACACAAGCAGGAAAACTGCTCACTCATTCCTCTCCTCCATCTGCCAGGTCACATGACCCATCTGCACACCACAGCCCTGTCAATCAATCAAAGACAGGGACAATGGAGAATAATAATCATGACAAACTAGGCAGAGGAGAGAGCACACATCCACACACACGCGCACACACACACGCACACACACTGACTCACGCTCTTCGTGCATCGAAAAATGAAGGGACAAAACTTAATCAGGAGGGGTCGTGTTAGGGAGTGGGGAACAGATTAAATTACTATGGTATTAGATACGGGAAATGATTTCTGTCAAAACCATCTTTACTGCAATTATAATATGTTAATTATGTATTTCATTAAGTAAGTGGATTAGAGGCAGCGCTGATGGATTCAATCTGAAGAAGGACTGGACCAGGAAGACCAGACACACACTTATATATACACACACACACATGCATAAACACACATGCATGTAAAGGACATCATTCTAATGAACTCCATCAGGGGAGGAGCAGAGGTGCTGCCAAATATGCCATTATGTCCACTTGAACCACGGCATTTGCTTCCATTTAAATTACACTGACTAAAATCATATTACAGTTGAATTGACAGTGTTTTCATTTGTCAAAAGTGTTAGCATGGATTTGGCATTTGCTTTCAAAACACATCCACTTTGTCTGTTCATGAATTGTGGGGGAAATTACTGTACTTACAGTCAGACGTGTATTTGAAGTTTCATGGAAAACCGTTCAATATTTTTTCAGAGAAGTCTTAATTTAAAATGTAAAGCTTCTGAGGACGATAAAATATTGAAATCTCTAAATACTTTCATTTAAGAAAGAGTAATTATTTAAAAAATAAGATACATTTCAATATAATATGAGACATATGCATAAATCTAAGGAGACCTAATCAATCGGAAGCTTAATAGTTCTGTCATGCACTACAATTTTGATCCGTTATCTATAGGTGGGTTACAAAATAGAACAGAAGGAATAATGGCAGAACGGATGACTAAATTGTAAATTCAAAAGGCTACAGAGGTCACTTTGTTGGCCACGAATGTCATCAGAGAAGTCTTGCTAAAGGACATAATACTCCTAGAGAATGAATCGTCAGGATAAAGCTAACAACTATTCGTGACTGGACATTTAACAATGTGTTACGTTCCAGCCGAAACATCGCGTGTGTGCGCTCAATATGGTGCTCTTTTCAAAGGCAGAGCAAGACTCCAATTTAGATGCAAATATCTGATAAGAGCGAAGTACATCCTTCCAGTGATGGAATGCACTTTTTCTTTCCAATTTCATATCTGATGTTTATTCTTTGACAGACACCAGACAAAAGTGAATGTTGTGGATTCCACGTTCCTGAGGGAATGTAGAAAATAACAAGAATAAGAGAGAGAAACTGGAAATAGGCAGCCTTCCCCAATCCAATTAAGTCGCTTCAGACATTATGTGGTTTTAAAAAAATGAAAGGCAGCCGCTGAAGTACTTTGGTGTCTTTCTTCGAAATGTCTAAAAATGTGGCATCATGCATGTCAATGTCAAAATATTATTGGTAGAGACAGTGTTTGTTTACAACATTACCTTTCTGTAAATTCTTGTAGTTTTTTGGCGGGGTGGGGGTGGTGGTGGGGTGTACATCTCAAGGTTTCAATGTCTGACATTTTCCATTATTTGTAAGATTGTCTCACACATTTGTAATGATTCAGAAAATTCAGAATCTGTTTATCATGCACATGGGTGGTCAAACAAACGGAAACATACTGAATGATAAAATCACCTCATTCGCAGCACAGTCACCTTCAATTAATGTATTCGTTTACTGAATGTGTACAACATTGTACCTGTCGGAACGCATAGAACACACATGTACATGCAGCCTTGAACAAATCAAAACATGTCAAGAATAGCGCATCACTGTGTGTGTATTAATCCAGGGGTCTGCTTTATTGGACTCAAATGCATCATTTCCATATTAAAGCTGGAAACTTTTAATTCTGCTGATATTGAGTTCTTATTCTTGTCAATGAGGGATTTCTTGCAAGCTGGTTGGACTCAAGTATAAAAAAAATCTCATGCATATGCTAATACATGGAAGATAAGAGATAATAAGCATGACTCACATACATATAACTGTCTGCTTTTTTGGTTCTATTTTTTCCATTTCTTGTTATCATACACTAATAATGAATTTATTTATTTACTTGGTCTAAAGTAGGTCTGCATTTGTTCCCAGCTAGATTGCTTTTCACCCAACTCAAAGTGTTTGATGTGCCTTTGAAATGCATTCCTAGAAAACAAAGCCATGTGTAATTAGGACTAGACTACAATTAGACTGTGTTTTCACTGCTATTGAATAATTATCACGAGGATTGTCTGGTTATACAGCAGATGCACTTCTGATAGCAAAACAGGAACAACACGGATTTAAAAGGCAAATAAATGTGGAATAATGCAGAAAGGTAAAAGTGTATGAAAATCAGAAGATATGTGTTATGCTATGACACTCTATGTGAGTGTATATGTGAGTATCTATGGAGAGATTATAGAGTCTAATAGAGATTATAGAAGCTCTGGCAATATGATAAACCCACATTCCCATTCCTTCTCTCTCAGGGGACATATTACACCTCTCAGTATGCTACTGATTGGCCTGATTTCATCTACAAAGCATTATGTAAAGGACACCATCCCTCCACACCACTAACCCAGCAAACAGAAAAGGAGAGATAACAGAAATAGGTTTGCTCACAAATAGAGCATCAATGGTCAACAATCAGTATATACTTTTGCATGCACTTTAAAAGTTAGATTTCAGCCTGACTAAAGCAATAATTCATTTTTAAATGTTATGAAGTTAGAATGAAATTGACTAACATACGCATACTACAATATGTAATATGATTGTATCTCAGCTTTGTCCAACATGCACACACATTAATCAGACTGCAGTTGGTGCCTTGGTGCTGTGCACTTGCTCTAAAAGACAGGTGACACACGCCAATATTTAATCCTTCAAATATTCAATTACACATTGTGTCATGTTTCATTTTAGCTTGACTACTCAAAAACCCACTGTAGCTTGACTGTAACTGGGCATGTAAATGTACTTAAAGAAATAGTTCACCCATTTACTCACCCTCATGTTGTTTCAACCCTGTATTATTTTACTTATTCCGTAGAACACAAAAGAAAATATTTTGAAAGAATTCCTCAAACTATCTATTTTAATGTTTCACAGAAGAAAGAAAATCATACAGGTTCGGAATGACGTGAGTGTGAGTAAATAACTAGTTTACATGAACCATCTTAATGTGATTATAATACGATTTTGACAATATTGCGATTAAACTTTACCTCATGTAAAGGCAATACTTCGATCTAAATAATGCGATTAAGCTCATAATCGCAGCAAGCATAATCATATTGACCTAGGTGGCATACACCGATTTTAATCTAAAAATACAGGCATGTAAACTCCCTTAATCACAGTATTGCCGCTCTGACCACTTTGGTCAATTGCTCACTTTGATTATGAGCTTAATCGCATTATTTAGATCGAAGTATTGCCTTTACATGAGGTAAAGTTTAATCGCAATATTGTCAAAATCGTATTATAATCACATGTATAATCACATTATAATGCATGTGTTTGTGACATGTCGTGACACACACCTGTAATAATACGTAGATTAAAAACGATAGAGGGGAAGAAAGCATCGCATTAGGGGAAACACAACTCGCTGCCACCATGTCTCTGTTCCTTACCCTCATCCAGAAATGGCGAATAGAACACGACAGCAGCATAAGCAAACAATATGTCATCACATTTCTATGGCACCGAAAAAGCATTCAATACAACCATACAAAAGTGTTTTGCATTAGACGTAAATAAATTAAAACAGCAGCCAGTAACACACCGGCTCTTTTTGAGTACATCATTTGTTTCATTAGGGTATGTGAATTGACCATTAAATTAACCACAATTCTTAGTGAATAATAAGAATAATGGAAATTGCATGCAAAAGAGCATTGCTATTGACATGTAAACATCACAATGCGATTAAGTCCTTAAACTGATTATTGGAAATAACCACAAGTTGTGCGCACGTGAACATAGTCAGTGACAGATTTTTGTTTTTGTTTCATTTTTGGATGACCTGTCCCTTTAATGTCAAAACTATCCTTTTAATGTTAAACATCTATGTTCAATGATACTTGTGCAAATGCCTGTTGCTCTATATATTAACATTCCATGCCTGACGGAAGGGTACGGTTGCACACAATTCACCATTTGGCATAGGCAAAAAAGGACATTCCAATTCCATTCTATTTATCACTGAACTTGGAGCAAACAGTCTAATTTACAGGGCAAACTTTCCTCTCTTCGATACCCTGATTTGATATACTCCAATAGAGCCTTTCTTCCAGACACCATCAATTGTCTATGGATTTTTTCCTCCCTCTACCCACCACAGAAGGGAAACAAAAAGGAAGCCTGCACAGCCTCCAGCCTGCGACGCTTTATTGATATCGATGCAGTAGGAATATTGCCCATTTTCACCAGGGGATCAATCTAGCCCGTCGCGGGGTGTTTTACGAGGCGTGTCCTCTCTGTGTGGGGTGGTTCCGTGGTGTAAAGGTGAGTGTATCTGTGGGTGACAGCCTCACAGAAACAGGGTGCTGCCACAAATCAACCGGCTCTCACATGCACGCTGGTGGAATGATCACAGAAATCACCCTTGTGACCAAACACAAGCTGCAGTTTCTGGAGGTGAGGAGAATCTAAATTGACCAGAAAGCAACAAGCAATCAACAGCAACAAAATCTGATGCGGCGGTCAATATCAGTGCACTAGAGTCCCAGGCTTGTTTTTATGAGTTTTCACATGGCAGCCGTGTCGAGAGGAAGCCCATGACCGCAGCAGGTGTCAGGCCCTGTTGGACAGCGTCTCATCCAGTTGCACTTTTATAGACTGCAGAATTGCTCCGGTTTCACCAGTAAGTGCGATCTGTGAAGGCACGCTAGCGCCCCTTGGTACTAGTTAGCATGGTGGCTGGCAGCTGGAACACGCTGATGGAGGGTGATGAGTGGAGTGGTGCATCACCAGGATGGAGGGGAGGAACGGGAAGGGAAGAGGTGGGGGTGGGGAGTACACACCTGGCATCCACCACAGATGGGCATAATCATCTCTTCCCCAGAAGCCCTCCCTTCACCGCCACCATCTCAACCGCTTGAGTGCACGCACACATACGCTGACGCACACACACAATCTCACGCTCACTATCATTTGCTAGCAAAGCAGTTTTAATCGGTGCCGTGCACACATGCAGATGCAAGCACACAAACACAACCTCCCACTCGACATATGTGGAAACAGTCATACGGTAGTACACAAATCTTGTTGAGCGGCTTTGTCTTACCATTTCAGAGGGTTTGTAGAGCGTCACTTCTTTTGCACAAAGTCCACGGTGCGTCGTGTGGCACGACACATTATTTGACAGCTTAACATTTATTAGAACACAAGGTACAAATGAGACACACTTATATCTGTGCTCACAGAGGAACTCGAGACATACGCACACATTACACCACGTCTATTCTCCTTGACTGTGAATATATTACACAATCACGTTGAGCAATTAGACACATCCATGGGGACCCTACACACTGAAAACAAACAAGCAAACAAATCCTAATAGCTGGAAGAGCACCGGAGCCCTAGAGACACCTCCAGAGGTTTAGGTTCATGTCATTATCAGGGCTCTGTTTTGACACGGCAGAGACACACATCAGAATGGATTTGTTATTTTCAGGGGAGCGAGCTTGGCAAACAATAGGTGGAACACAATCTGAATGTGTATGATGCTTTCTAAAGGAAACAGACACCGCAAGCCGTTATTCAAATGACACACCGGCTTCCAGTGGCAGAAAAAGAGGGATGGAGAAGAAGGTTTAAAAAAGTCGCTCTGATTATCTCGTGGCCTGTTGGTCGCTAAGCGGTTAACGCGTCGAGGGTCCTGTGATTTATTTATCAAAAATATTTCACCAGGAAGCACGCCCGAGACAGACCATCTCATTTAGCGCCGACACTCCCCAGGGGAGCCCTCCATTTCCAGGCAACAAAAGGGTCCGCTACGCATCCCCTCCACTCCTTTGATGTTTATTTTAGTAGCCCACCCCTGCTGCTCCAGGTCCTTTTGTGTCCAGCCAGGTAAAACAAGCTCAAGCTCGACCCCAGCCAGTCAGGCTGCCTTTGGGGGCCGGCACTCCTCCACTGACCTGGTCATGAGATGTCCGGCCCCCTAAACCCTTTACCCCTCGTTCCCGAGTCTCCTGAGCAGCCCAGGGGCAGCTGGAGGTGGGAGGAGGGAGACGAAGATGAGGGCAAATCTCTCACTCAAGCGGTGGGAAGGGAAATGATGGGATGGTGGAGAGTGTGTGTGTGTGTGTGTGTGTGTGTGTGTGTGTGTGTGTGTGTGTGTGTGTGTGTGTGTGTGTGTTGTGTTAAAAAGGAGGAGGGCAACATTTCCTTTCACTGCCTGCCAATCCATCACGACTCAGGCTACTGCTGTGAGGCCCATCAGCCAGCACAGAAAAGTACAAGACCCGGCAACAGAGCCCCTCACTCCACGGCCATCATTCATCCGCTCTCTCTGAACTCCATGTGACCTTTCCCTCACGTTCCTCTCCAGAACTTACAGTCCTCTGCACCTAGTTAGAGCCTAAAACAAAGCATGTCGTTGTGGCTCGATTCGTTCGGCACACTCTCGCCTCGTCTCTCGGAAAAGCGGTTTATTTTCATGTCTGTGTTTGATAGTGAGATTACAGTAATAGGTGCAAGAAGGAGAGTGGATGTGTTTACATGACAGTGTGTTTGTGTCAGAACTTTTCTTTTCTCAGCAGTTAGGAAAATGAGAAGGAGAGAGAAAGCAGGAAGGCACATTCTGCAGAGAGAACACTAGTTGACATCATTAGGCTGGACACATTTTTGTCACGCTTCCAGATTTAACCCGTCTGCGTTTCGCTGAATGCCGAATCGGTCTCGCTTCTTTCTTTTTTCTCTCTGCCTTCTTTCTTTCTTTCCTTCTTTCTTTTTTAATATATCACAGGGTTGGCTTCAGAGACAGTCTGTCTCTCACAACGGTCTGATGAAGAGTAGATATTGTGCTGGTTTAAATCACCTAAAATGACCAAATTAACACATAAAAACAGTTGTCAGAATAGGTCAGAATAGCCGAAGAGCACATTAAGACGCAGACAACGCTCCAAATATTTTCTGTTAAAGATATGACTGTCCTTTCCTTGCTGCATTGATTTTTAATAAACACGATTGCATCAGATGAAATCGAATATGCCCTTGCTTATCGTTTTATCTTCTCATAGACTCCTGTAATCCAAACTTACTTTTCCAGCACACTTTGTTGTTTATCAATGACTTAATTGTGTTTGCCGCTGTTGGCTGAGGCTGTGAGGCCGTTATGAAATTGTGCAGTTCAAAAACAATCTGACATTGTTGTCTCTGCTCTATGGTGGCGAATCACGTTATTGCAACGAAGGCCTCGGGACAATGTCTGTCTTTATGACGAGGTGCTCGGCAATATCATGTCCAGATGCCGCACCCCTGAAACGGCACCATAACCTATAAAACAAACCTGACCGCAGGCTGTTCCTAATCGCATGAAGCCTCGAAAAGGGACACAATATTGTTTGAATTCTATTTGTATTGGTGCAACTGACCCTTATATGACTCACTGCCGACATTAAAGGGGGAGAGAGACAGAGCAAAAGAGAGGAATTGCGGGATGTTTGTGGGAGAAAAGGCGAGGGGTTATTTTTCACCTCGAGATGGATGTGCCAGCATCCAGTGTGATTAGAGAAATGGATAACTCACTAACATCTGTGCAAACTACAATAAAGAGGGATTTAGTGTTACCCTGAGGAAGGAAAGGAGAGGCTGTCTGTCCATTAAACGGTTTATTACAGAGCCAGAAGCCCTGTTCTAACTCACTTATTTCTGCGCAGGGGTTTAGACTCTGTGACTGCTTGTCATCATCGGCAGATGACGCTCCGGGCTCCGTTTCTCTTTGCCTCTCTCAAACTGACTTCTGTCTTTCTTCCTCTCTCTCACTCCCCTTCTTTCCTCTCAATCTCTCCCATTGCCTCCAATGTGTCCCTCCCTCCATATCTCCCTCTCTCTTCTTCCCTCCCTCCCTCTCGGTTGCTGTCTGCCTCTCTTTCTCTCCTCTCTCTGTGAGTGCACTAGGTGGATGACAATCAAATGACTCATTGAGCAGCCGGAGAGGCCGACCCCCGGCGAGGGCTTAACTACGGAAAGTGAGCATGATCATGTCACACTTTACAATGCTCGTTGGCTGTAGCTGTGGCAGCGGGAGGGACAGGGAGGGGCTACTTTAAAGAGACAGTGACACGGTTGAAGCTGGACAACGAGAGAACCCGTTCTCTTTGTTGACTGTATACTTGATTCATCATTGTGAGGTATACTGTGTATATTCTTTCTTCTTTTCTTTTCTTTTTTTGCAATTTATTACAGGTATGAAGGATGTGATTGCAGCAGGTGTGTGCATTAATGTGATATATTGTGTCTGGCTGTTAAATTTTCCTCTGAAATCTGGCTCAGGACAAGTACAGCTGATGTATTTTACACTTGAAACGGGCGAGGATATCAGATCAGTAATGTATCGTCAAAGCATGACAAACACGAGCGCTTGTCTCATTAAATGTCCCCATGCGCCATTTCAAATCTCGGCTCAGTGTGCGTACGTGAGCGTGTGTGCACGCAGGAGGAGACAGCATTGGCTGGGAGGAATTGATGCCCTGTGTTTGGCTAATTAAGACAGCACTAGACATTTCCGTGCAGTGAGATGGCGGAGAGGTGCTAATTCATAATTGACGTAATGGATGGAGTCTGTCTGTTGGCTTTTTAAACGCTTGCGATTTCGCCGTGATTAGCTGACATGTACCTTTGTGTGAATAATGAAAATATGCAGCATGCTCCACACTTTAATGGATACCAAGCCAATCTCAAACCAGCTTTTTCAGACCGCCATCTTTTCCCCCCTCTCTTTCTCTCTGGGCCTCCCTGGAATGGCTGTCACATGAAAAATGGACCTTATTTGAGATGGACACTTTGTTAAATATAATCTTCTAATATATTCTATTAGTCCAGGTTCCCACCCAGGAGCGAGAGTGGCTACATACAAATCCCTGCTTTCAGCTCACACAGCTTACACCGATGCTATCGCAAGCAGAGACCTACAATTTGGTGTTTGCATTGTGCAACCCAACAAACCAGTGCATTTTATACAATCCGGCATGTTACATCAAAGCACACTTTGTGTATACATCTTTGAAAGGCATACCATATAGGCTTGAACAATGGTCAAACCAACAATATGAGAGGATGTGCATGTTTACATTAAGATGGGACTGAAACTGTAAAGCCTGTGCAACAATGCAAGCAGGTGTTTTTGTAATACTGTATGCTTTGTACAATTTATGTATAAATACCATTGTACCACTATTCTATTTTTGTAAAGGTAAGAGCTTTACTTTCATATTATAATTATATTGTATATGACCATGTTTCATGATAACATAAACAGAAACTATTGTCTTTTTGTGTGTGAAATGTTAAATCCGTGTTTACTCATTAACACAGACAGTCAAGTTGTGCAGCCAACCCTCTCTCAGACAGTGTATCCGTATCCACGTCACTCATGCTGTGGCCCAAACAGACAGCTAAAATAACACTCTGGTAGCGTAAACAAAGCGAGATTACACCCATGGGAGTGTGCAGTCTATTGTACACCCTTCACCCCTCTCCTCCTCCTCTCTGCTTGACTACAGCCTCCTGACATTCAGCAGCACTTGTCAGCTGAATTGTTTATACTCTAAGAATTACGTATGTGTAGGATTGTGTGTGCGTTTGTGTTTTATGTGTAGGTGTCTTTCTGTAAATTTACCCACAAGATTGGAATTTTGAGGGAGAAAAGAGAACAAGAAAGACATATTTAGCAAATACATAACATAAAGAATTATACAACAGAGGAAATAGGCTTGAAATTAAATTGCAATAAAATATTGAAATAAACAACCATAATAGAACTGAAAAACCATATCGGAGCATGTACATGTGAGAGGAATAAATCGTGTTTTTTTTTGCCATAATGAGATTACAGCCATTTTGCACCATAGTCATTAGCACTGCAGCAGAATAATCCAGCCAATCAGAGCGCAGGAAAGGAATCAGCTCTGTCTCTGATGCCCATCAGCTGTCGAGCAGGGCCAGCTGGGTGACATCATGGGGTCTGTTTCCGTGGTGATGATTGACACTGTGTCTGTCAAAGCTGGAGAGCTGCACACATGTGACTTGTCATTAGAGAGAGAGAGAGAGAGAGAGGTCTCCGCTGCCGCTGTCCCCCATCCTGTCTAATCACATGGCCATTGTAGCTGAAACGTGTAAACATTAGCAAAGAAAAAGTGAACGTTTTCATCTCATTTCATCTAGAGGGACACATTGCAGATTACGTTTTTTTCCCTACATCATTATCTTTTACGATGTGTTACACTGCATGCAAAGATGACACATATTTACATGTTTTTTAGGCTTCTCTGCATGCAACGTATGTCAGCAACACTGTTACGACTGTACTTAATTTGAACTCTTTGTGCATAGTGATTTTCTGACACCAGTGTATGGTTTTGAATATATTTGAAGTGGAAAAGCTGTGTAGTGTGCATACTGTGCTTAAACGATACATACTGTGCTTAAATATTGGATTGTAAGGTTCTTTCCTGTTTTCTACATATAAAAATTACCTTTCCGACCAGTGGATGACATTAGCATCTGAACCTTTCATCTAATTGTAAACTCGTGTTCCTCTTGGCTGCTGTGCAATTGTTAAAGATGTTCCACAGTATCCGACAACTTTGATCAGGCAGAGCAACATTTCCGCCTCTCAGTGGATGTTAAAGTCAAGCGTGCGTCCATGACTAATCGCAGTGAAGGCCTTGTGTCTCCACGGGGTCAAAAGTGACATGCGGACCCCCAAACCAGCCAGCTTAGCCCTCAATGTCAGAGAGTATACAATGAACTGACATTTCCGATTCGCTCGTTTAGCGAGAGTGTCGTATCCACACTTGGCTACTGACCACAGTGGAAGCATCATATCACACGTGAAGTGGCTCCAGATGTTTCTGCTCTGGCTGGCCACGAGCTGCACATCTGCTTAAGGCAACGCACATATCCAGGTGCAATCGTCAAAGAAAAGATTAATTAGCCAACACTTTAAATTAATGTCCATTGATGGACCTTTAATTATGGAGTAATTAATTATCATTACAACACAGACTAATTATATCATTAAGTAAAGTCAACCAAAAATAATTTCATTACACCAAGGTTTTTCCAAGACACTCTACTTATTTTCAACCCAAGCGCACGGGTAAGTAAACAGCATCATTGTTATTATCCTTATGTTCGTGTTCTAGCAAAACAACGGAGGTGGCAGCTAACCGCACGTCTGCCCGTGGGTGTCGGCTTCAATTAATTTCCCTACAATCTATGAAGTTATTTTGAACATTTCTGTAGTAATAACATCCCCAATACAGCATGAAAAAAACTGCATCTGCTTTTTGCAGTGATACAGTACTAGGACTGATTAAAGGAATGTGTGTGTGATATCCACACACTTTTTACGCTCTCCCTGTTTTGTTTAAGATTGAAATCCCCACAAGACAGCGAGAGACTGACGGTTCTTCAGCAAAGTTCACACTGTGTGAGCCCACCCAAAACTGTCAAAACGACAAACAGTACATCTCCCCTGCAAGCAAAGCCCTGATATCGCAGCCGTCATTGCAAATGGACGACATCTTCTGTGCGTGCCTGATAAGGGCACTCACCTCACGGTGACCTGATTCGATGTACACACACACGCGCTCGCAAATATTCGCTCCAACGTGAGCATATACAAACACGGGCGCACATCTCATGCAGATACGCAGAGAGACACAAAACGAATCTCTCGTTCTGTCTCTCTTCCCCATCTTGTTGCCTAGACGTGCATGTCTCTGGCAGATGTACAATGTCACAGGCAGGGGGAAGAAAAAAAAAGTTGTGTTCCCAGGCAAAAGCAGGCCTGCCAATCACATTTCACCATGTCCAACCTTGTGACAAATCCCATCATTCAAACTTGGCATCACAGACCTGTCCATATGGTTACCTGTCTCCTGTCACTCTGTCAATCTCAGCCTACAGAGCTAAAGCACGGGTCGGACAAGAGCGTGGACGCAAACCCCACGAGTCAAAGAAACTCTCCGCCAAGCTAAAGGCTTCCAGTCCTGCAAATGAGTTGACTGACAGCTCATGATTGTCCTTCCTCAGCAGTGACACGTTGGAGTACTCCTAAACTACCAGCGCCTCGTCTTCATCAGGCTTCGCCTTTTCTCATCTTCACTCATTCACCTACCCCCCACTCGCTTACTCTCGTGCTTTTTTCCCCTGCATGCGTGTGTCAAAACGTCAATTTCGGCACGACAGGATGTGACAAGGCCCGTTGCCCAGGGGGATGGCTGGGAAAAGAGGGCTGCACAAATTGATTTTGATTTCATTCCAAATCATTCAAAGTGTTTAGTTCTAATGGGAGCTGATCAGAGCGCAGTTCGGAGCACGGCACCGGGTCTGGAGATTAGTTCTGTCATTCGGGCGATCAGGGCCTGTCGGGTCCACTCCCTCGCTGGAAGACGGCGAGGGCCACGTCACTTCGTCAGCTGAGCTCCAGCTAAAGCCTACGGTTTACATAAGAGACACGGTGCAACACGAGCGATACCCTCTACCTCACACGAGAGGTGCAGAGATCCACCCACTGGCGTCCTGAGCTGTCACAAGCATATGCTAATGCAACAAGATTGGGGAAAAGAGCCACTGCTACAAGCACTGTATGCAAACAGGCTTCTGGGACTGGAGAAAAAGACACAATCCATCTCTCTGTGGATGGAAAACGAGTGGAAGCTTAGGAAGACTTGAAGGTTTTGTGGATCTTGGTTGCAATTTGCTCTGCAATCGTGTCTAAAATGTCTTAGACTGCAAGTTATGCATAATTTCTCAACATTCATAAATTTTTCACATATGTTAAGCTTTTTCCAACAACTAGCATGGGGAATATATACATATCTTGAATGTCTAAACCAGCTTATTACCAGGCTTGTATTCAATACACAATTGAAGAATCAGTTATTTTCAGTTCATGAGTTGGAAACTGAATTGAACTGGTCGCATTAGAGGAATGACTGGAATAATTTATAACCTTCAAAGAACCATTTTCATGGTTTTTGGAAGGCTGTCAATCCAACATTCAAAGATAGTCTAGACCAATTTTCAGTTGCATGAATTTTAATTTATTTTTAATTTTATATATTTAAATTTGAATGGCAGTTCATGATGTTCAGTACATCATGTTTTCTACCTAAATTCAAATTCAGCTGGAAATTAAAATACATTCTTAATTCAACTCTGAATTGGACACAACCCTGCTTAGACCAACATGAATGTCAATGCAGTAAATGTTGCTGGTTAAGCTAGCCAAGCCTTGTTGGAACACCAAAATTGTGTCATCGTTGCAATTACTTTTCTTAATCACCTTGTTTAATTAATTTTATTGGTCAATTCCAGTTTAGGTGAGTGTCATAACAAACTGGGACCTGGATGTAGTTTGGGAAACCGAGCTATTGCTTCTGCTTTGTGGTGGGTATGAAACAAGATGCCATCAGCTGCACAATTGCTACTCCATGTACAAGGGTTTCTAATTTGCAAGCAGTTGATGGACCAGAACTTTCTGAGCCAATCAAATGTGACAGAATCAAAGAGTGAGCTAAAGCAGACAAACTTTACAGCCTCTCCATCAGATATGAAATCCCAAGAGAGGGGTGGAAAGGAAGACTAGAGAGAGAGAGAGAGAGAGAGAGAGCAAGAACAGAGCTTCAGGGTTATTGTGGGATAGACTACCTAATTTGCACATGCAGATAGGCCCACATAGACACATGATGTATTTAACAAAAGCGACAGGTTTATGAACATTGTATATGCCAATTCACAATGTTCATAAACCCTGCAGTTAGAAGATCTTACCTTACTCCATTGTTTACATCCCTGTTTAGTTCTTGCCTCTGACGTTCCAGGCAAAAAAAAAACTCAGTATTGATCTTATCTTCTGTGCTCTCGCTCATCCCATGAGATAGTAGCGTCCAAGGGCGTAGGTTTGCTTTCGACATTGGTGGGAACGTAAACCCACCACCCTTCCTTAATAATTCATATAGCTTACATACTTTTATTTATGTATTTTTATTTTTTATAGTATGTTTAACAGACAGTAGTTACACTGTTTTGATTTTGTGAACCAACAACATCAGCATCAGAGCACTGGGTGTCTTAATCACACATCACTTTATTTTAATATTAATTGAATTGGATCCAGGATGATTCTGAAAGAATACTCTGCTGTTGCTGTAGTAACGAAACTCGTATGTATCTAATTGACAGATAAACTGTATGCTCTCATATCATTTTTTTTTTTTGGGATATTTTAGCTAACAGTTTGATTTGCATGAACATTCAATTGAACAACATTCATTTAAAGTTAAAGACTGTCCGCGGCGACTCATGATGCTGTTCCAAATCCTGCCGCACCAAAGTGCCACTAACATAATTTACCAAACAAAAAACAAAAAATTCCATTAAATTTGTCCCAAATTAATGTTGATGTTCATGACGTTATCCTAGGCTGAAAGACTGTGTATCTTTCCACACAACGTTTGTCTTTTTGTCCATACATGGAGCTTATAATAGGCATATATCGCGCTTTCTCTTTCCATTTGCTCTGTTTTGTCAAACAAACACCACTTCAAACTCATCGAAGCAACATTGTTCATTCCTGAAGTGGGTTTTTATATTAACTGTTTTAGACTGCTGTTTTTAATTGGGTGCAATACCTGTGACGCTTCTCGTCCTGTGTGCGACTACATTTCGCGCATGTATTAAATGTGAGTTCTTGAGAGCACACAGTTTTCTAATGCATTTACTTTAACTTGTTATGTAATATCAATGATATGACATTTCAGATGTGTCTGAAATGACAAAAACATACATATATTTAATTATTTTATTTAATTAATTATATTTAATTGTATTGCTAGGGACAGTTTGGTAGTGGCTGAATATTAGTAGGGACACGTCCCTTGCGTTCCCCAATACTACGCCCCTGGTAACGTCTAAAATCATACAACACTAAATACATACTGAAGGTTGAATAATCTATCCTGGTCACTAGGAAGCTTCCTTCTTAAGATGTGTCTGTGGGATCAACCTCAATCAACAGCATCTCATCAGCCCAAGCTGGATTATTAAAAGCTTTCATCAGTGTGACAGAGGGGCATCTCTCCCAGAGAGGGTGTGTGAGCGTCCGTGTGGAATGACAGCAGGGCGAGATGCCAGTCTTCTTAGGGGGCATGACTGTGCCAGAGCCCTGGAGCCTGTGCCCTTATGCCAAGGACAGGTGTGGTGGAACACTTGATTCAGAAAAATGTTATCTAATTTTTACATTTATTTAATTTTATTTTGTGCAACCAATTGCATTATCTTTTCAGAAATGTCTTGATTTTAATAGTGACAATGAATAAATACCTGGGTGAAAATTATTTTAGAGTAATATTTATAAAAGTATTCATTAAATTAATTATATATTTTTATGTGTTTATAAATATATGATAAAATATACACATTAAACTAATCAAAATTAAAATTCTAAACAAACATGACAATCATACAGTAAGGTTAAAACATTCCTTGAGTTTTGTTTTTGAAAAGAATCTTACATTCACTATGCATAAATCATAACAAATATTATTACAATTTAAAATAACTTTTCTATTTTTGTATATTTTAAAATGTCATTTATTATTGTGTTGGCAAAGCGGAATTTTCAGCAGTCATTACTCCAGATTTAAGTGTCACATTAACTTATTATTATTATTCAAAAATGGGTGCTGCTTAGTGAAGTGTGAACAGAAAGTTTCAAGAACAGCATTTATTTGTAAAATATTTTTGTAACTTCTTTTTGTAACATAAAAAAATATTTACTGCCACTTTTGATATATTTAATGCATCCTTGCTGAATAAAAAAAAATCTTATTGATTCCAAACTTTTGAACAGTATTGTGTATTTTCCTATATTAGACACTATTTGAATTTTAGTCCATTATTCTTCGATATCACATGCACATTAACATGAGAGCTCCATTCAGATAGAAGGTGCAAGCTCACCTGCTAGCATATCCTGTTAAGGCTTTTTTTCCTCCGTGTGAGATCAGAGGCCGGATCCCCATGAGGTCAGCACTTTCTCTCTTCCCCAGAGTCTCACCACTGCTTTAAGGTGCCTACTCATGCCACGAAGAGACAGGATCTAATAGATTGATACACAGGTTTTGACATGCTATTTGAGCGTGCAGCCGCCCTGTAATTGGCCACGTCATCATGCATTAAATTAACGATATATAGAGAAGTGCCCAGAGACGAGTGTCTTTGGCCGATCCATCAGCCGTCAGGACAAACTACATCTGACGGCTCTCTCCGTGGGGCTAAGAGCAGCGAGACAGGGAGGGAGAGAGAGGAGCAGGAAGGAAGGATTTTAGCAGCAGGCCTTTTTATAGTGTTACTCTTGCTGATGAGGATGTGAGATTGTGTGAGGAGGTTTTTATTTTTAAAAAGTCTTTCAAGGTTGACCCCTTAATCGTTCATCCAGACGATCATCACATGCAGCTTTGTTCTTATTTGAAGTGTTGGGGGTAACACATTACATGTAACGTGAGTTGCGTAATCAGATTACTTTTTTTGAGTAACTAGTAAAGTAACGCATGCATTTTTCATTTAGAAGGAAATATCTGAGTTACTTTTTCAAATAAGTAACAGCAGTTACTTTGTTGTCATTGTCTTGACTGACAGCTCTCATGTTGCCATGTTGAGAGAAATCGAGAGTAAGTTCAGAGGCGTTGTGTGCGCTGTATGAACGTGATGCTTACTGTAGTTCTAGACTAAATATGAACATGTTTACTCATCTCACCTGTACAAAAACAGATTCAGTATTCCTCAAAATGAATAAAAACAGTCAAATGCAAACTCAGAATATTATATAAACCTGCAATAATTGAATATGTTAAATGAGAGAAATATAATGTATGCATTTAATCCCATTTTATTAAGCAATGTCTCTACTACTGACCTTTGATAATCCAATTCAACCATACTAAGCAAATAATTATATAATAATTACCCTATGGCAACACTTTATGATATTTTATATAAAATGTATCTTATTAAACCTTATGTAAAACTAACAAATATTACATTACATAATGCTCAATAAAACTATTCCAGTTTAAAATGCAGATATTTTATAAGTAGACCCTATAAGTAAGTCATTGTAGGTTGTTTCTTATGAAAACTGACAACACTGACTATCAAAACATTGGTCAATGGCGTGTGTTTGGGGGCGGGATTAATTATTTATTTGACCAATTGCTTTTCATTTTTAGTGAACTTTTGCTTTAAAGACGTTCATTATTCGTCACTGTCCTCTCTTTGAGAGGTAATTTATGTTGGCTATGTATTGATTGTATTGATTATGTTATTGATATTGCAATAAAACTGCAGTTTTCCTGTTGTTGTTGTTGTTTTCATTCACTGGATTGACTCAACAGTGTAACCCTGTAAGCATCTCGCTCCCTTCTGAAAGCTTTTATATACATCAGGCCTTCACTTTAATTTCCTGGAGATCCACAATTTCCATGTATGGTGCTTAATACAGCAACCATACAATGATTAGCTGGTCTCTGAGTCCTGCTGTTAAACTAAAAAGAACAAAGGGTGAGATGGAAAATATGACATCCGTTTTTTATGAAGATCTGGATTCAGCCCAGTCTGGAGAACAATTATTCAGTTGGACATATTCACGTAGTGCACAAATGATTAAAAAATATCTCCTCATGCTGCTTAAGGGTGCGAGCAAGATGGAAGTGTATAATATGGAAACACTGACAGAAGCCATTTTGATCTTTAAATTCCCTTAAAAAAGAAGAGTGACCTTTACTTAGAAGTTATATAAAGGTGCAATTTAAGCAGACTCTCTGGAGTTCAGGTTTATTAACATGAAATCTGAAGTGGAGCATACTTTATTGCCCCATGCTCTGCCGCAGGACTTACGGGGGCCTTTGCCATTTCAAGCTCTCAATATTACCATATTATAATTTAATTATTTCTTTATACCGATCCCTAAACTCAAACGCGGTCATAAGTGCCGACGACGTCAGTTTAAAAGGGAAAAGTACTCGCGATATATATTGAAATGCAATCATTGCAGTGACTCATATCTACAGGTTCTCACCCATGGGTTTTCTTGGCTGAGGGTATCGCTTACAAATGCTCACTCACCTCAGCCTCTCACACCCTCCCACTTTCTCTCTCACACACACTCCCCAGCCTTTGTATTCACACAACACCGTTATAGATCTAGTCAAAGGGCCCAGGTTTATTTTCCTTTGCACGGGGGATGTAAGCATTGAAAACACAAGCTGTGTTTGAGGGAGGAAGTTGGCGAGACAACATAGGATGCTTTATGCCGCCGACACAATGGGGAGAGGATCACAATGGCATCCTGCCGAGCCAGTGGCACACAACGTGGGATTACAGCAAGTGGGACTTAAAGCACTGCAGATGGGGCGGGGGGGATCCACTGCAATCAGATGCATCACAAGCCGAGCTCAATAGATGCTTGCTTCGCTCCTAGTGGTGACCCAAATGTTTAAGCTGAATAAAGCTTTGAGGGAAGTGTGCCGTGTTGTATAAATACCGTACATGGCACTTGTTTTTTCCTCCCACCTCCTGATTGAACCAAAGTGTGCACTGGAGATCAGTGCGACACATCCAAACAAACACCATATCTCATAGTCAGCAGTGAGGTAGTTGCCACCTTCAATTACGGAGCATCAAAACAGGCAGTCGTGCAGTCTCTTTTTACCCATTTCCTCTAGATACCTGCTCAGACTCCAGTCGTTAACATGCTCAACCTGGCACTTCCAGCTCATGACATATCTCCATCCCCCTTGTTGACTTTCACGTCCACATTTTAGCCCTTTGCGTGCGTCCCTGTCCTACATTATGTACCTCCAGGTGTCCTTACAGAGGGCTATCTGCAGCCATCTCAGCAGGGGTGTCAACGGGCTCTGTCACGGGCCCTGCTGTCAGGCCTGGCCCCTGTGACAGGGAGCAGCGCGGCTGCTAATAAGGGTATTCATCACGACGGCCAGGAGCCGTGACAAGAGAGCTTACACCACTCGATTGTCCCTCAAATATGAACTTATCATTTAATTACTCTCCTGTGCCTCTTGATTGCCTTGTCAAGATGCAGGTTAGTTAAGAGAAGAGATCTCTTCTCGCTGCCCGGGCCTCGGCCCTTGCCGTGACAACTGCTCATCTCATCAAAACATCAGCTGCCCGGGAGATCCTCGAAAATGAGATTCAATTTCATCTGCACTGATGCCGACAGTTTTTTTTTTCTTCCCCCTTGCTCAGGGTCGGAGTCATGAAGTGGGAAGATCCATAAGTGAGAGAACATTTGATTGCTACGCAGTTAGCAGAATAAACAGGGGAGAGAGAACTATGAATCTTTTTTGGATCTTGGTGAGATGAAAGAAGTAGTTCATATAAAAATGAACATTGATTTTACTCAATCATTTACTCACCCTTGTGTTGTTCCAAATCTTTATATTTTGTGGAATGCAAATAAATTCAAATAAAAAAGGACAACTCACATGCACTATATTTAAAGTGTTCAGAAACCGTATGAGAGCTTTATGTGATGAACAAACCAAAAGTTATTATTCTCTGATGAACTTGCCCATTTGAATCATTGAGTCAATCCAGAACTGTCAGTTCAATTTGTGGATGAATCATTTAGAATGTCTGTGAACATGATTAACTAATTATTTAAAAATAAATACAAAAAAGAATAAGATTCTAAGAATGATTCCTTCATAATACTCATCATATTAAATATCTAAGGTGGTTTTTAATTAATAAAGACTAAATTTGCAACCTTTCCCTTGCATAAAGCTGTGTAATATAGCACATGATTTATATGGACCACTTTTATGAAGCATTGACAGCCCCAGTCTTCTCTTACTTTCATTAAATCTAAAATATGTGGCTAGGTATTTCTTCAAAAATTCATCTTTTTGTGTTGCTTTGAAGTCATACATCTTAGGAATGACATACGGTTGAATAAATGGCAGAATAATTAGAAAATAAAATACAGAAAGCAAATATTATTATAAGGAATCAGACTTGACTGTTCAAACAATTCAAACATTCTAGTTGTAAACTTTTTGTTTTGTATAGCATATCTTAGCGTGTGTATAATGATTGTTTATACTTTCGTGCAGAAATAAACTGAAAATAACAATGTATTATGCACATTTATGCACACTAAATGCAGAAAAATGGAACTGTGAATATATGTTCAAGTCAAGAGACACTTACGCTTCTGACAGACCCTTTTCTAACTGTGCCATTTTTGGCTGGCAAGTCGTGCAATTCCACAACTCCAATTCTGTTCAACACTCATGTAATAAAATCACTCTCAGTATTAAGAGGGATCTTGGCATTTCTTTTTTATTTCCGTGCAACAGTTTACAGCCCTCTAGGGGGAACAGAGCCCAACCTATAAAAGTTCCAGCCTGGCATGAACTGAAGCCTTTCAAATGAAGACGTATGTCATGGATTCAGAATGAGAGAGAGCTACAGATCGAGAGATGGAGAAAGGCCGAAGTGAGGGAGGGACAACTTTTTAGTGTGTGCTGTGGATACCCTTTAAACAAAAAGACTAATACATTCCACCTTTCCGATGTGATACAAATGAAATTGTGAGCATAAAATTTTGGTCATTTCTTTCCCAGATGGTAGTTAAAGTTTAATATCCGATTATGTGTCTGTTTTACTCTCACTGTCCGTCAGAAAGGTTACTTCTAGCTGAGTATCGGATCTTAAAAAGGCCAAGCAATTGGGGACAAAATCTTAGGCCAACATGTTCTCATGAACTCTTTCTCAATTCCTGTTTACATTATTTAAATACATTTAAATATATTTTAAGTGAAATTGCGGATCTGTTTATTAATGCAACTATTCATGTATTTAAACTTCCCAGTGGAATTCCCAGGATGAGCGCAAACAGACCAACAATCCAATCCCATCATTCACAACATAAAGGGACTGAATAATATAACTGATCACTTACCTCTCTCCTGTGACAACTCTTCTGGTATCCCTTCACTACCACAAATCCACCTTTTTTCGATTAACTTCTCACTCAACATTATTAATTCAATAGCATAAGAGGGAAATTTAGAGCTTTGGTTGCATTCTTATGTTTGTGTTATTCTCAGTTGTAAATAACTTTGGATAAAAGTGTCTAATAAATGAATAAATACAATAGTACACTGTTTTCATTTAAATGTATGGTCCACCACCACATTTCACACACAAAGGGATGTATGAAATAATGTACATCTTCACAAAATGTATAATATTACTCATGGACATGTTCTTTGGACATGAAACTTCTTACAACTAGAAAGGGTCCAAATAGTGTCTAATGGCGCTTTTCCACTGCATGGTACGGTACGGTTCGGTACGGTACGGCTCAGTTCGGGTCGGTTTGCATTTCCACCGCAGTTTAGTACCGCTAAAGAGTGGGCGGGATTATTCACGCGTCGTTATAATTGCGCCGCCTCTACTGCCGTGACGTCATCGTAAACGCGCCACAAACAAACTCACAACAAAGAAAGGAGACGGAATAGTGTTCTTCACTCTCGGCATGTGGATGTTTTTAACAACAATGGAGAGGTCTATGAATGCTTGTGATTTACCCCCAGCAGCAGAGACTGTGGTGGCAGTGCCACGGGCTGTAACGTTAGATGAGGAGAGCAGGGATGTCCGTGCAGGTGTGCTGCGTTACTTGATTAGTTAACTATTCATGCAGCGTGTTCTGTAAAGTGAATTATCAATAAACTTTTGAATATTTCAAAATGTACAATGTATCCCTTGTTTTTTTTAATTTATGTGATGGTTTTTATAATCGGCATTAATCATTTGTCTTTTCAAGAGGTTCATTACGTGCTCATACAATGATACATATTTAATATAGTCTGGAGGTACACTTATTCGATCAGATTTGTTTTAATTGAAGCAAAACACAGATACAGAGGTAAAAATATAAACAGAAAACATACTCTGAAAATATAGCAAGTTCAAAAGTAACGTTATATACATAAGGCTTTTCCTTGACGTCGTGCCATCAAGCTCTCACTGGATCCGCTCCTCGGCTATAGCGAGAGGAACGTCTGAACTTCCTCAACAGACAACGACACTGCTATTTTGTGGTTGATGCAAAAATGTGCGTTTGTTTAAACAGAAGTTGCGTCCGATCCTTCGCTGGCTGTGCTGATTTAAATCTAGCGGGTAGGACTGTAGAGGAGGGTCTCGTGTCGCAAGTTCAGTGATGCAGTAATGACGATTTTCTCCGGCCATTCAGTGATCAGCAGAGTTTACACGTCACGTTTTGGTAACGGTACGGCTTGCATGGAACCTCGACCGAAGTGGTACTAAAAAAGTATCAGGTACCAGGTACAGTACCCAGTGGAAAACCCCCCAAAAGTGAACCGTACCGTACCGTACCGTGCCGTACCATGCAGTGGAAAAGCGCCATTATATTCTTGCTCTCTTACATACAGATGAATTACCTTAAATTGCTGATATTTCTTACATTTTATTCTTTATGATTTAAGTTGTTGCCAAGTAACACATTTTATTTTTTGTCCAGTCGTAAGCGGTCAGTTGACCTTGCATTGTAGTATATTGATGCCCTCGATATAGGAACACATTTACATTTACACTTTTGGCAGATGCTTTTATCCAAACTGATAAGATCATTTGTTTTATTCAGTATGTCTGTCCCCTGGGAATCAAACCGATGTTGAGCTACTGGAACAATATAGACTAGTGATACCTAGCGTGACCATACGTCCTCTTTTTTTACAGACATGTGCTAGCAAGGATTTCTGCATGGCCATAACGTATCCAGGTTTTGGCTTTGTTTTCTTGTTTTCATTCTTGTGGAAGAAAATGATCTGAAAGTAGGAGTTTGACCAATAACATGCATAGCGATGCAAATACACATACATATTAGGTGTGTTGGACTGTGCAGATCGATCAGTGTGTCATCAAAGTACTGCAAGAGTGATTCAAAACCATAAGAAGCCATCTGCTCTCTATAGTTCTCGTGGCACTTTGATGTCATTCGCTGATCGGATCTGTGCAGTGCTGCTTCAAGTTGAACACACCTAATATGTTTGTGTATTTTAATCGCTTTGACTATTCTCTGTAGATCCCACCTTCTCACGCACCACGATTGGTTGATTATTTACAATGCCAGCATGATATTGCTCAAACTACTTTTCAGTCATTACCTTCATCAAGTATGAAACAAGGAAACAAAGCCAAAACCTGGATATTTTAGGAATTTATTCCAAGGACGTATCTGGGGAAAAGAGGACGCATGGTCACCCTAGTGATACCACAGTACTTGGCTGAGTGTTTAACAGCCCTGAACTTAATTAATATTATGGTAGACAACACCACACCATTAGAAAATGTCAAAGCAAAAGAAATGCAGATGTCGAATCAAGTACACAAACTATCTCACACCACGATGAGCTCCCTATTTTGAATGTGCGTTCACTACCTTCATGAGATCAAGGATATAAATGCCCAGCATGCTTTGTTGATATTGCTGGAATAACATGATAATGGCTGAAATGTGCCCACCCTCCCGACGCTATATGATGTTTTTAAAGGCCTCACGGCTCTGAGTAAGGCATTTGATGCACTTTCCTTTAAAAGTGCTCTCAGTAACGATGCTGAAACCCATCTTCTCAGAGCTCAAATTTTATCGCTCACAATAAATCCCAAGAATGGCAGAAAGGTGCTGCTTAAAGTGAGGTGCGTGGAACTTTCAGATGAATTGTGGCAGTCAGAATGCTGACTTTGACAAGCATATCAGCACGTCTCTCCGGATCTCGCATCAGAGGCGCAGTTGAAAAACATACCGAGATCTACCTGGCCCGTCTCCTCCGCCGGGACGGAGATAGTGACGATGATGGGCTGAAATCACACCGCACTTCCCCCATCTGTGCCGAATCCTGCAGTGACAAGCATGAAAACCTGCGTAATCAAAGCGTAATTGATTATACTAATTGCCAGTGCATAATTGGATCCGACTCAATTAAAAAGCCTGAGTAATTGAAATGAATTACAAATGACGCATTTATTACCATCGGAATAAAAAAAAGCACGCAGGCTCGAAAGAGAGAAAGCGGAAAGCTTGCAGGGTTGGGCTTTGTCTGCAGAGCTTGGGGTCCTGATGCACCTGCAATGCTAAATCATCAGCGCCTCACTAGATAGTGCCGGGCCGGGAATGCTTTGTGCTGTTTTTGCAATTCCTCAATGCGGATTTATATCTTTTGCTTCAGGAAAGGTTGTAATATTTCACGGCACACAGCACAGAGTGCGACTCAGTACTGTGCGGGCGTTCAGAATGAGTGCTGGAGGGGGACAAGGGGGAGGGTTGAAATACAGTATCAGCATTTATTGTAATTTTATTTTGATAAGGCCACGCTTAAAAGCAGAGGAGGCTCCCATGCGCACGGAGGGCGAGCGGGTTTATTTATTTTACATATACACAAAGCCTGCGGATGCTTTCTCAGCTGTCATTAGCGATCCCTCTACGACAGGGGATATCAGCAAATGAGAAAAGGTGTGCCCCTCCCCCTAACAAACCACCATTCAACAGTAGACTTGATAACGTAAACCACTTTTCAGCCACTTCCTGAGATGCAGCATGTGTGTAGTTGGCATCTCCGAGCGCCTGAGTGTGTATGTGCACATGAGTGCGCATTTTTTATTCTCCAGCCCTGTCAGAATTTCCTTTCAAACTCGTCTGATCGGGTCGAGTCTCATCACGCTGTCACCCCAGCTCGCTTTTCATTAGTCTGCCTCCCTCACTCTCTTTCTTAGCCTCCCTCCCGTTCTCTATCTGTCTCTATTCGCCTAGCCAAGCAGAAGAACTCAAACACATGCGCAAATTAAATCGACATCCAAACTCACTCTCATATACAAAGCAATTTAAATGATATTCATTAGAGCGATGACAAGTCCTGATGAGGCTTCCAGGAGGAGAGCACTCCTTCAGCGCTTTCGCCGACTCCGTTTCATGCTCACCGATGCGTGATGCCCGTCGCCATACCATCACTTAAAATACAGAGAGAAGAGAAAGAGAGAAATGAAAGAAAACACATATCCCACAACACTGAGGACTTGTCTCGAAACGGCTCCCTCCTCCATCCCATCCCTTCTCTTGAACAAGTACAAATACACTTCCCTAGACCCATTTCTGGGTGTCTGTCTGGCTGTTTGCCTTTTGCGCCCTGTCCAAACATCTGACCTTTCTGCTGACAGAATAAACTTCACTCATTTTTTTGCCACAAACACTGGAAAAGGACTGTTTGATGTTACTTCCTGCCTATTTTTGTGTCATTACTCTATTTATGTCCATGGCAATTAAGTGCTGTCATCTGCTCTTAATGTATTAAAAATCCTAACTCTTCCTCTCTCTCTCTCTCTCTTTTATTTTACCCTTCATCCGGACGAGAGCCAATTAATTTGGGCTTTTCTCTCGGCCCCTAATTAACCCCTTCAGGAGTGAGATGATGGCTAATGCCACTGATTGAGGCCAAGACTGAAATTGCCCAGAATTACCCGACTGTTTCGAGCGAGAAAGGAGATTACCGCATGCCCATTGTTCACAGGGCTGCCATTCATTAGCTCACTTACCCATAATTCATTAGGACGGAAAGGAACAAAATGGAGTCGATTACGTTGCGAGTGCATTACATACATTTATTTTACTTGCTCCTGGCCTCCTTTCCTATCCTCTCTCTTTGTCTGACTCAAAGCTTTGGCAGACACGAGAGCCTGATGTTGTAATCAATATATGTGAGCTGACGTGAATCTGGACATGCGTGTTAATTAAGCAGCTTGTGGGTGGAAATAATTTGAGTGTGATAATGAGTTTTGAGAGGGGACTCGAACAAGATAACTGTCTTTGGAGTCCAGCCACTGATATGTGGCGCTGTCTAACAAACCCCGCCCGCAATTGTCAGCCCACGCTGACAGACAGGTAGCAATCAACCAATCACGAACGAGATTCATGTTAACTTGTTCTCAGCCTTTGTGTGGGGATTTAGGTGTGCACCTGTTAGCTAACTCAGAGTGTGCATATGATCAAGTCAAATATCATCCTTTGTTAAAAGTAACACCTGAACGGTGTCACGTTTATAGTCCCCATAGGTTTCAGAGTAAAATATAGAGATTATTCAATAATAATTTAATTGAAATGTATAATAAATAAATATATAATTAATGCAAAATCTTTCATGCAAAATTTGAATACAGTTCACTATTGCAACACGTATTATGATTGTGTAATTTTATTCACTAATAAATAACTGTTTCACTAAGCATACATATCAAATAATATACACAAATATACAACTCAAAGTATTCATGCATATTCATGCATTGTGTTTTGCTCAAGCTACTGGCCAAAAGATAAGGATGAGAGGAAAAAAAACAGCCCCGGGCTGATCACCGCCCCTGCCATTTCACAAAAAAAGACACTCGCAATAGTTTGGTCATGCTGACCTCTTAATTCTGTTATTCTATTAGAGATGGGGGTAAAATTGAATTTCTGTGTGTATGTGTGTGTGTTTATGGAGCAGTGGGAAGGGTGTTCAGGTTAAATGGTTCTAAAGCGGGGTGATAAGGGAAAGTGCTTAGCACTTTCTCACCTCTGACCTTTCTGAGAGGTCTTCTTCAGTCTGAGCCCTAGGGCAACAAACCCTTCGACATCAGCAAGCCAAACAGAGACAATCAGCACACATCTCCTTCTCTGACTGCCCTCGGGCGATACTCACAGAGGGATATTTTCCTTTCCTTTCAAAACCGAATCTAACCTTTCCTTTCCTTTCCTTTCCTAACCAAACCAAACCAAACCTAACCTAACCTAACCTTTCCTTTCCTTTCCTTTCCTTTCCTTTCATTTCCAAACCAAACCAAACCAGACCTTTCCTTTCCTTTCCTTTCCTTTCCTTTCCTTTCCTTTCCTTTCCTTTCCTTTCCTTTCCTTTCCTTTCCTTTCCTTTCCTTTCCTTTCCTTTCCTTTCCTTTCCAAACCAAACCAAACCAAACCAAACCAATTCCTTTCCTTTCCTTTCCTTTCCTTTCCTTTCCTTTCCTTTCCTTTCCTTTCCTTTCCTTTCCTTTCAAACCAAACCAAACCAAACCAAACCAAACCAATTCAACCTTTCCTAATCAAACCAAACCTTTCTTTTCCTTTCCAAACCAAACATTTCCTTTAATTTCCTTTAATTTAATTTAATTTCATTTCATTTCATTTCATTTCCAAACCAAACCAAACAAAGGCTGAGCAGCATAGGTTGTGCATGAAGTTCTTTTCAGAACTGAACTGAACCAAACCAAACCAAAGAACATAGAATACATCTATTTAAAGATTAATGTAAAGGAGGACAATTTGAAGATAAATTAACAAATGATATGACGTGTCAAATAACTGTTACAGTCTGAAAATAAAAGATGAAAGCCATGCATTGGTGTTGACAGGCAAAGAGGAAACTAATGCTTCTGCACATATATAGTGGCCATCATACAAAAACCATGCAGCACTAATGGAAACTGTATGGTGAATGCAGTATAGGCAAGGAGATTGGTTAGCACACAATTGTTGAACTTTGTTTCCTAGTTTGCTTATCTTACTTTTTGTTCAACTAGACACAAAGAAAATGTAAAATTGTTAATTTAGGACTATTTTTTTTATTATGTTTGAATTAAATGTCAGCCATCCACAACACAAGACAATATGAGGGAAGAAAAAACAAGAAAAAAAACAAAAACAAACAAAACCACAATGTTTTTAAACAAATTCACTAGGTCTTTGTTACCCTGTGAATTTGTTTTCACTTTTTTCGATATCAATTCTTTATTTCAGTGAACTATTTTCTGCTCTGGTTTACTGGGGAAAAGCTGAGCGGCTTTTCAAATTCAGCTTTTGTAGCCTGCCATTCACCCCATGCTCAGGTTAAAGGTCAGAGGTGAGTGACAGGACAAGAGGGCCATGTCAGGGTTGTGTTTATTTAACTCTTCAGCCAATGAAAGGGTAAAATAGACTAACACATTAATGACAATGACACATACAGATGCAAATTGACCATTTTAATAAAAGATAGATAGATCGAGCAATAGACAGACAGATAGTTAGATAGATAGATAATTGTTTAATTAGTGTTATTTTTTCTTTTATAATTTTGCCTGAACTCAGTTAATTTAATTCCAATTCTATTTCTGATTCCCACATATAACTAACAGCTATGTTGCATCTAATACCATGAACACACTGTACTGAGCATGGCAACATTTTACATGCATCATTTTAGTTTGTCTCTGGGGCATAGGTGCAGTGCAAACAGAAGTAATGCTGTTTTGAAGGCAAATTAAAATGAATTAGTATACAAATGAAGCCATGGTGCAGGCATCAGCAACTCCCAACCATCTCAGACAGATTTTATTGTGTTACAAGCACTAAAAGATTCACCCTCAGTGTCTTTTATATGCATTTTATAGTGGCTTTTTTTATTCATCTGTGTTGGTGGGCTTTAACGTCTGCCATTTGTGATGAATACTGAGGCGTATGTGTGCATCTGTATTGTAGAAACTAACTGCTTTTGCACTGTAGATAATTCTTCCCCCTGGTATGTTTGTCTCATAGACACGCAGGCCCACGAGTGAATGTGAGCAGGTTGGGAGGGAGCGAGTGCGCGCTCACTGAGACCTTATTACCTCTTCCTGCGTGGAGTGTGTTGTGTCTCGAGTGATTGGTGATCACATTTGTAATGGCACACTGCTGCACAACGCCATTATGCCCTTTGTCATCTTACTGAGCCACTGACAGCCAACCAGCTCTCGGAGACAAGAGGTATAAATGACAAACGCACACACACACGACCACGTATGTGTGGTGATTCTGAGACTACAGGTGTGCGTTTAGAGCTTTTAAGTGAGCATTAAACTCTATCTAACTCTTAGTTCCCTAAGATGTGTGGCGTATTGATTTCTTGTTGTACAAAGAACCGTTCAAGCCCCATTTAAGATTTCTATCCTGCACGTAGCCAGGAGCACACCAAGGGAAATTAGGGAAATCGCACATTCATCACAAGCATTATTTTAAGATACTTTGGGAACGTGACAGCTTGAAGATATATGGCGGTACATTACAAAATGCTACGACGCCTCCCGTTCTATCTCTCCATTCCTCTTTGGGGTAATGTTGGGGTCATTGGGACACACCCATGATTTAAAGTTGTGTTTCTGCTAATATCCGATTTTTTTCTCATCCATGTATGTGTATATTGTCCACGCACGAGCATGTGATTGAGATAATTTATAAGGTGCTCTAAATTAGCATTTGTAATGGGAGTGCTTCCAAGGTGAGACTGCAGATGGTGAGTGAATTACAGTGCATGTAAATTACACAGGTTAAGAGAGACAGCTCGCCTCAAAGGCGTCCACAGACAAAGTGAAGCCTTGGGTCAGCGCAGTAGTGAATCAATCAGGCCCAATTGCTGAGGAGCGGATGCGCGTTGCCTGCATCATTGTAATTTGCTATGGCGGGACGTGCCAGTGCCCGCTTATTGTAATGGCCTACTGAAAACTCTCTGCGTGTGTTTTTTTGTGATAGCGCAAACACAGATACATTTCCGTGGCCGGTGTGCGTAATCCGCAATTTCGTTTATCTAAAAAGTCCAGCAATACATAAAGTGCCTCAGTAGCTCAATATCAGTACAACACAGCATTCATTTGTGTTGGAGAGGGCTGTTTCACGAGTTTCACTGAGCTTTAGACACTCTGGTCTTTTGTTACAGCGCAAAGAGATAAAGCCTCCAATGTGCGGTTCGCTCCCGCACACGTAAACCTCTCATTCGGAGAAGATTATGTGTACAGACCAATTACGCTCCTCACATCCTGGGAAATATACTCATTGTTGTGGTATTTAGACACAAAGCAATTATATAGGCCTTTTCTACACAAACATACCTTTGGCTGTGCATGTGTGTGCCTGTTTACAATTTGTTTACTTCCCATTGTGAAGTGGGTCAAATTCAAACGCAACACTGATACGGAACACGCAGTGTCGTCGAGTAGCTTTAAAAAGATGCCATTAGCATCAGGGAGGAGTGGGATATTGTTTATTTGCATGTGTGGGAGTTTGTAGGCATTTCTTGATGGTTAATTGTCTCCATGTATAGTTGTTTTCAACCTTAATAACCCCTAGTTTTGTGGCTTACCAGGCTGGGAAAGAGGAGAGAAAATGGCTCTTACACTTCAATTTCACGCACATTTTCTTTCCGACTAATGAGCACCTTAAATATGGCGCCAGACTTCAGGGAAGCCTGTGAAGGCTGACATTTTCACACACAGCAGCACCTTGTCACCACACATGATGTCCCCTCTACCTGGCTCCTGACGTCTTTGAGTGTGTGTGTGCGCATGCTGAATGTTCTCTGACAGATCTGACGAGGAGCATATTCGGTAACTAAACAGAGTAAACCATTTTTGAGAAAGTGTCCCACCATTATGAGATATATCTTATACGTGCCCCTACTTCCACTGATCTGTTCAGAAAGGTTATCTCCCTCTCTCTCTCTCTCTCTCTCTCTCTCTTGCTCACATACACAATCACCAAGCTGGGAATCAGCATATACAGTATGTCATTTACATTTTCTTTGAGTGCAGTCTATGCCAAAGCTGAATTCTGTAGTCATACTCTAAATGCGATTCTGTTGTCATCCCAAACAAATTTGTCCCTGCAAAATGGGAACCTGAGCTAATTACAACAGCGACAATTGTGAAAAAGAGACAGTTAATGCCAGAGCAATTATCTGCAACACTCCTTTGTAGAGAGGGGAAGTCGCATCGCTCTTCACGCCGACTGATGCTTCCCTAGTTAAACCATATTAGGAGATGTTGTGAGTCGATGTGTCACCAGGCAGGGAATTAGATGAGAAGAGTGATGGGATAGATCTGCCAAAAATATATGACATCACTAAAATCTGCCGCATACAAGATAAACACTTAATATTTGTGAGACCAGTAGCAGAGGTCTATGCTTGTGCACGCACACATGCACGCACGCACAAGCCACCTGGTGGATTTTAATATGCTCATACCTGTCAGAGGTCCGGTGGTCTACCCCTACTGCCACACAAACATCTTTTCACACACTTGTCGACTGCTATTTAACTGACAGCAGTTCTCTTTAATCTGCTCATTTCTTATCCCCCGGCGCCCGACAGAATTGTGAGCCACGACACATCAAGTTATTGCAAAAAACCAAAACAATTTCAATTTAATGCTGCAGTAGAAAAAAGGTTATATGAAGTCATATAATGAGTGCTTCATTGTCAACAACAACAAAAAAAGAAACACGGCACAGAATGCATAACAGTGTCTGTGCTGTTAACATGCCAATATTTTACACTTAAGATTTCCATTCACTGGCAGCTGTCAGTTACTTCAGTAAATTAACTGCCAAAACGTAGCAGAACTGTCAATTGGAGGTAAGGTAACCATGGATACCTTTCATATCCCCAAAAATGATGAAGCTGCAGTGTGGTTTTATGTAGGAATAATTAGACAGAACAACAAAATAAAATATAATAATCAAAAAGGCATTCTACAATATGAAACAACAACCAAGAGTGTTTATAAATAAAAGGTTACATTGTGGAATTCCTCCTTACATTATAAAGTAGCATCTTTTTATACAACCATACATGTGAAATGATGGAACAAGTACTGTCTTGTACAATAAGTTTAACCCTTTGAGCACGAGGTGGAGATAAAACGTTAGGGTGATTTTTTTTTTCTGCTCATTTTCATATCTTCTGATTAAATAACATATTTATAAAACTATTGTGCAAAACAATTTCATTAATGTCTTCATATATTGTGCACCAGTAGATAGTCATACTCATCTTAAATTAAAAAATATAAAATGATGCATAATTTAGACAGAAATTTGTTTGTTTTTTATGTACACATTTTTACACTGACCTGAATTCATAAAGGCCCCTGATTTGAGCAAACAAAAAAATGCTATTTTGGATTCACATATATTTCTGCACTACAAGCTGTGTAAGAGGTGATCTATCAGACAAGGTGTTTTTTAGTGGGATACCCTTGAATTTACCCACTCAAATACATATAAACTCTGTGATTTCCAATTTCTCTCTTTTTTATACATATATTTTTTGTTTACTTTTGGGGGGGTTGTAAATATAGAAGTATTTTGGCGTACTCAGAGGGTTAAATTTTTCTGCTAACACCAGTATACTTAGGTCACATAAAAAAAAAAAAGAAAGAGCAAAAACTAAAAAATACAAATAAGAGAGAAGTAAAGCGAGAGATAAATAAAAGCCCAGATTTAGTTGTCAAATATTGACCTAAACCATTTAATGCATGCAGCTTGCTGCATCTCAAGGATGCCAAAAAAAACTCAATTTACACAACTTTCAAATACATACAACTTCATTTTAAGTCTTTTTTGTTTATTTACCTTCATATTTTACCAGTGACCTCTTCACTCAGCACTGCACAGTTAGAAAATCATTTGTCATAATTTCTCTGTTTTCCATTGTGAACTAAAAATGCTGAAAAAAGTCTCTAGGGCCAAATGAGTCTTCCCCATAGGAAAACTCCAAATGATGTGCCAAAACTAAACAGTAGTTTTCTGGCATCTATGTGCAGTTAGTTCTTCATTAATTACTTTCAGTTCTTTTAATATATTTTTTTTCCTTAAGAAATAGTCAGAAGGCTTGGAAAAAAAGGACAGGAAATAAAGAGATGAGAGACAGTTTTGTCCTTGGCCATAGCTAAGGTTTTTCAAGTTCACAAACATACATAAGATGGTCCTCAGGGGATTTACCATGGGTCTTACTCAGATGGAGCTTGACAGCATGCTTGCTGGCAAAAGTCCGGTTACACAGTTTACACTGATATGAGGTGCCATTTGCCTCCTCATCTGGGGAAGTTGAGGGGGAAACTGAGTGAGAACTGGGGTTGGGGATTGAATGGGCCAAAGAATGCGCTTGCGTTGAAAGCAGTTTCTCAGAAAACCCCTTGCTATGGCGTGAGATCTGGCTAACGAGATGCTCTCCAGATAACTTGGCCAGGTCCCTGAGCCGGAAGCCCAGATGTGACTCAAGATGGCTGACATAGGTAGATGGGGAACGGATCTGTGTTGCACAGTCACTGCAGAAGAAGACAGGGTGGCCAGAGTCTAGATTTTTCAAGAACTTTGTGCCACCTGTCCGCCTCAGCTGGTATTTGACGTTGGCCAGCCAGTGGCTGATGGTGGTCATTGAGAGGCCAGTGAAGCGGGAAATATGCATGCGCTCCTGTGGACTGAGGTCCGACATAATGTACTTGCCATCACCCGTTTGCCGCAAACTGGAGGCAAACTGTGCCTGCAAGATAAGTAGATGCTGAGGATTCCAGTTGGACTGCCGGCCCTTTCGTTTCTGAGCGGGAGAGATCTCCTCTGCTTCCTCTGGCATTGATCCGTCTATATCGGAGCGCTCTGAAAGACTTGTTGGTGTGGAGGACTTGGATGCATGGCTCTCTGTGAGGTTGCGTAGCATATCAGAGATGTCGGACAGGGCATTTTCACGCAGAGGTGAGTTGGAGATGAAGGAAGCCACAGCAGATGAGGCTTTTCCCATGGTGATGGTCGATGATGGTGAAATTGAGGTGGGAGTGGAGGTGGAGGAGGACAGGGCAGCAGATCCCATGGAGTTGCTCTTATCGCTCTTGCCTTTGGTCAGATCAATAGGCTGGTCATTGTTGATGTGGTAGAAGTAGCGGTCTAGATGTTCGTTGGTTTTTTTGGTCTGAGATGGAGTGGAGGCAGCTACAGCTGCCTTCTGCTAGGCTGTTGCTCATCTTGAAGAGCATGCTCATGGGGTCAAGGGACGGCAGGGCAGGTTTGGCAGCTTTTCCTAGATGAACATTCATGACAGACTGAAGCGCACTTAAAGGGTTGACAAATGGCTGCTCTGGAGGATGGTCGGTTATAATAGCAGTACTGCTGCATAAGGTAGAAACAGGGGCTTTGACAACATGGTCAGTACCATTATCCAGAGACTCTTTTGTAAGAGCATCACCGTTTGAGTCTTTGTGACTGTTTCCGCCCCCATTAGTCTCAGGGGTTTTGGCTCCTCTCCTTTCCTTGGGGGACTCCCCTCTAGCAGATTCCCCTGCGTCACTACTGCAAGGGGAGGGTGTGGTCCTTCTAAGTGGAGAAGATCTAGCTCCGGGAACCCTCATCTTCTCCTCTACTTTGGCAACTTTTTCTGTTACTTTTTTGACCAGCTCTTCCATGGCATGGAAGTTGTTTTTGGGCAAAGGGGATGTTTGGCAACTAGGTGGAGAAATTAGAGGTTGGCTTTTGGTAGGAGACAGGATTTCTTCTCCAGAAAACATATACTTCAGAGGAGAACTTTTCCCTGAGTTGCGCAGGGACAGTTTCATAATGTTGGGAAGCTGGTAGGCAGCATGAATACTGGGGTAGCCTCCCCAGCTGGGTGTGCCATTCTGTGCTTTGTTGATGGCAGATGTTACTGTATTCTCGAGAGACTTCAGAATGTCAAACCCCCCCTTAGGGCTTTCTTGAAGATCTTCCTCTGTCAAATATGGATATTTGGATGAGACTTCAAACTTCTCGTCGGTCTCACTGTCTGTTGCCTTCTTGTCTTTGCTATTATTTGTCTCATTGGTACACTCCACCTCCTTCTCCTCCTTTTTAATCTCCATGGGTGTGATGGCAGGGGAGATACTAGGGGGGGGAGGTGCAGGTGGTGGTGGGGAAAATGCAGTGGCAGCCAGTGGCACTGACTGAAACTTATCTTCATTAGTAGGTATGGTGTTAAGAGACGTTGTGGACATCGACTCCATGATAGGTTTGCCTTTCTTTATGGCAGAGTTAGTGACCTTGATGAAGTGTCCTGTGACCATCATATGGGCTGTCAGCTCCTGCAGTGTGTCATGCGAGCTTCCACACTCCATGCACTTAAGGATCTGGGATTTCCGTGACTCAAACTGCCATGCATAACTAGCACCATTCTGGTGTCCATACCGATTGTTTGGTGTGATGTAGGGATTGTGGGTCTTTTGAAGAAGGTCGTTGGGGTCAGACAAAGAAGGCTTGAGGGAGCCACCATTAGAATCTGGTGAGCTGGGAAGTTCTAGCTCAATGGGGGCTCTTTTACGAGCTGAGGAGATAATCTTGGCTGCCACAGGAGTTACTGGTTCCTTAAGAGGCACTTTCTGGTAGTGTTTTGTCTTGATCATGTGAACACTAAGGTCCTGCAGTGACTCAAAGGAATGACCACAATACATACACTTAAGAACTTTCTGGGCATCCTCTTTTCCTTCCATTTCCAGCAGGGAACGCTTGCGAGGCTTTGACCAGCGCTTGGAACCTTCACTGTCTGTCTCATGGTTATCATCTCGGTAGTGGCCCATATCATTCATGTGCACGGTGAGCTCAACCAGAGTGTCGTAGGCGGCACTGCAGTCTTTGCAGCGGAACTTGCTGGCACCAGTGAAGATGGAACCATAGAGTTTGGTGCTCTGCCGATAAAGCTGCACAGTACTGAAGAGGTTTGGCTCAGATGCTGGGTGCAGTAGTCTACTTTGGTTCTGTGAAACATTCTGCAAGGTTTTAGCCACTGCTGTCTGGTGCCAGTCGTAACCGCCACTACCACAGCTACTGCTGCTGCTACTACTGCTGCTGCTCCTACTATGACTACGTGGGGGCTTTTCTGCTGTTTGCTGAGACATATTCAAGTTCATCGATGACCAGTAGGAGTTGGTCAGGAAGCTAGTGTAGATAGCTTTCATCTGCTCCAGGCTGTCTGGGCCTAATTGTGTTACCTCATCACTGCTTGGCGTGGCTGTTGTCGTCATCATCACAGATGAAGTTGAAGAAAGAGATGTGAGGAGCTCCTTGGCTGAACTATCTTCTTCGTTCTTCACTGAGGCACTCTCAAAGTCTGACATGCGGTCACTGGACTCACTCAGGTGTGACTCGCTGTCCATCTCATGGCTGGAGAAATCCACCGGTGGAGAGTCATGGAAGCCTTGACTGTCTTTAATGAGTAAGTCCTTGTCCTGGCATACATATTTCAAGGCAGGTTCCTCCTCCACAGCTGAATCCTCTCCTTCAACATCCTCATCTAGTAAGGCAGCCTCATTTAGCTCCTCTGGCACATATGCTACAGGTAGAAAAGAGATAAAAGAAACAGAAAGAAAAAAAAATGTTATCACATTGTCCAATGATGAAGATTTGACACATTACATTCCTACAATGCCTTGTATGGTGGATAGACAGCTGATATAAATGTCAGGCATCAGTGTGTTTTCTCCAGCAGTGAAAACCAAAACAATCCGTCAGACTTTTTTATATTATAAAGTGTTGCAGTAATTCCTTCTCTGTTTTCCAATTGCATTACATTGCCACATGGAATTAAGTTATGTTTCTCTCCGCCTTTGTTCTGAAAAGAGAGTGCGGCAGGGGGTGGGGGTGGGGGGTAAAAGAACGGAAAAAATGACTCTTCAAGCTGAAGTTGCCACCATATTCTTCTCAAGGGGCAACAGCTTGAAATTAAAACTAAATTTGAAATTAATGAAGCACATTCTGGAGGTGGCATTCGTTTCTGAAGTAATAAATTACTTGTATCAACCTCAGAGACAGCAGTTCCTGTCTGTCAATTAATATGTCTTACGCTTCTTCAGCATCCCTTAATACATTCCAATACAGACACACTCGCCATTTAAATTAAGAAAGCATTTTCACTCATTACCCAGCAAAGGCTTGCCTGCTTGTAAATAAAAATGATTGTATGTACATTTCCGACATAAAAATCCCTGCACCAAACACATTTGTGTCAATTACGAAAGATTAGAAAGTTGAAAGTTATTATTTACAGTTTAGCCTAGAGAATGCAAACGCTCATGAAAAAACATGGTCATGTTTGTGCAAGCCTGAAGAAAGAATCAACCAATATATATTATTTTTAACTTTCAGTGGAAGTCATGCAAAAAGAGAAAGATAGAAAGAGACACAGAGAGAAATGTAATGCATTGAAATAATTCCGTGCATTCCTGGCTGTGTCAGTTAATCATGCTTTTGACCAGGCATGTAAACAATGGAGAGAGAGGACACTCCATTGGACATGCTGGTTTTCTGTGAACACATTATATCATGTCTAAATACCACAAATGTCAAACTACTAGGGATGCAATGGTATAAAAATGTCTTATCAAAATTATAGTGACCAAAGTTATCAGGGTTTTCAGTATTACCATGGCATTGTTAAAATGTGCTGGAGATGTTCAAAAAGTAAAGTATCGACACATCAATCACTTCACCAAGTTTTATATTTAAAAATCAACAAACAGCAAATACATTGATTCTGATTCTAAAATGACTTTTTTTGTTTGCATAATCACTAAAACAATAACATTAGCAATGATCTTCGGATTTTAAATGACAACTTGACTGACAACAGTTTAATGGCATGTTCAAATATCTAATGTAAATGTTCAAATAAAGCTTTGGAAAAGTTTCATATAAAGGTAAACTTCACATTTCAGCCTTTAATAAAGAAAAGGGTAGTCAAAATGGTAATTGATTAATAAACGATTATATGTATTTTATCTGCTCCATAAATAATTCTAGATGACTTATCGGAATTGTTTAAATGTGTAGAATCCGCATAAGCTTGTTTTTCAGAAACCGGTCAAAATTTACAGCAGGGCATGCAAATTTGGTCCGTTTTTGGCCAGACAGAAACTGCACACAGACAATATGAGTCTCTGTAAATCAACTCTCTGACAGCAGGTGGCACTTTATATAGAAAAGCTGAATTAGACCTGTTTGTCTTGAGCTCTGTGGACAAATCAGTATTGCGATTAAAAACACTTCCTTTAGGTTTTACATGGAGTGCAGATGAAAACAAAATGTCATCAAATCATTTCAGAAGACAGCCAGAGCCTTCAGAAGTACATTCATATAATTAAATCATTCATATATTCATTTTTATAATTTGCTTTTCCACCATATGTTCACTCAAAACGAAACTACTCTACTGCTGTGTGCACGTGAGACTGATACTGAAAACTGTGCTTTATGCTGGACAATATTTATTTATTGTGAGTTGTTCAAATCGTGGTAATCGAATATGGTTTTAATGATAATTAAAATATGAAATGGTAATACTAAATGTCGGGAATTTTATCATGATGTATCATCAAACCGGTAATCGTTACATTCCAACAAACTACTCATGCTACAACTTCAACACACAGCATATACATTTAATTGTACATACAATATGTCAATTTGTATGCAAGGAACAGTTCAGGATTTCCTTAAAGACCACAGAATTTAACAAAAGTTTAACAAAACAACACTAGTGTGATGCAGATATGATGACTGTGAAACAACAAAAAACAAAAAGTAAAAACAATGCCATCAATAAGAGGACAGTCATTTTGTAGCCCTTGATGCCATACCTCATGACTTCAGGCATTCTCTGCTGTTTGAAACTCCATAGAATTCCATTGTTTTTTGTAATGTAGTCAAATTATTACTTAGGCCTATAATTAATTTACTAAATGGTTATCAGTTTTGCTCATATTATTATCATCATCATGTATTAACCTAATGCATTTACATTGATTAAAAAAACAAGTGTGATATAATCTATTTCCTTCCTGTTTAAATTGTAAATATCTATTAGTTTGCGATTTAATTTTCTGAATTGTGTATGTGTGTGTGAATGTTGGTTTCAAACTGAAACTAAGGGGATACAATTAAGCAACTACTGAAGTCTCAGAACAAAGGAAAAAAAGACCATTCAATAGTGATTTTTTACAGCATTATTATTAGGATCCATCTTCTCACACATATCACAGCCAGTCTGTGAAATCGAATCGCCCCCTACACAAATCACAACCAACTGTGATCGTACAGCACACACAAACTCACATGCACACGCTCACACACAGCCATCTGTTCTGAATCAGCCAAACGACAGCTGTTTAAGAGAACAATGCCTTCGTTCAGGAAGCAAGAGAAGCCGAGCTTTACATCAAGGCCAAATAGCAATGTAAAAACCTGCTTCCTTCAAATTCATACACTTTAAACCTATTCACAATGATTATAACACACACACCACACAAAGATGGAGGTTTAGCATGAAATTTAGCTGCCGCTAAACCACTACATGTAAAATGTAAGGTCAACCTTGAACATAATTACACAAAAATATTACCTGGTAATTAAAGTTAAAAAGGAGGGTGAGGGTGCCAATGGGCAAAAAAAAAGAGAGAGAGAGAAAGAGCGAGAGAGAGAGAGAGAGAGAGAGAGAGAGAGAGAGAGAGAGAGAGAGAGAGAGAGAGAGAGAGAGAGAGAGAGAGAGAGAGAGAGAGAGAGAGAGAGAGAGAGAGAGAGAGAGAGCACCTTTGCTCATCACTTCAAGTACAAGCAAACCTGTCTCACTATAACCTTGACCTGAACTTGACTGTATGTAGAGCACAGCGTAAGTATTGCCAGTGAGTAGGCGTATGCCCTACAGCAAATCTGAGGAAGATGTGTGTACATGTTTCTGTGTACGTGTGTGTTTTGTTCAAAATTTATTTTCTGACACCAAACACAGAATTAGCACTGCTTGACAACACAACAATCAGTCATAAGCCCCAAGGTAACCTGAGAGGGGTGGAGAAAGACGAGAAGAAAGCAGAGGCAGGGGCTAACGAGAGAGAGACCCGACAATCTGCGACACACACACACACACACACACACACACACACACACACACACACGAGTGTTGGTGCATGTCCTGGCTGTATTCCAGGTTCCCAAGGCCCCCCGTGTACCTAGAGTCTGTGTGTTCTGGCTGGGAACAATATTGAGATTTCATCCCTGGACCTTCTGAAGCCAGTGCTCCAGTCCAGGCCTACCCACACCACACAGGTGCTGTTTTAATTAGAAAACAGGATGCTTGGATCCAAGAATGGTAGGGTGGGGGCAAAATGAGAATGACCTCCCAATGATTTGGCATCAGATTGAAAGAAGATTTAATTTACACTCGGACATCCAGGGAGACGACCAGCAGAGAATGCTGTTTTCTAAGGCAGTGGAGAGCGTAACCTTGCAAACTTAGAGGGCCGTCTGGTTCTGGACTATTAGAGCACTACTGTCTAAACATATCAGAGTAAGTAAAAACCTTAATACATATCACAGTGATAAATCTAATACTCAAGACCTTTCATCAAAGGAACACAATGAATGTTAAGTTATGCAAATATGACTCAACCATTAAATGATTGCAATAACTAAGAACACTTTTTAATTCAAATAAAGCAGCTACTATAAACCACAAGTCAAATGTATTGGATATTTACATAATACATTTAAAAGTAATAAATTAAATGTACAAAACATTTAGAAATTATATATAATAGGCTATTATAATATATATATGAAGAGCTCTTTTCCAAAACGCTATAAATCCATTTTAATAGTTTTCATGAAAATGACATTTCTTTACCTAGACCCATACATTTTGTTAATATTCAATTTATCATGAAAACATGTTAAACAATGATAGTTAAACCCCTCCGGGTCCGCACCATCACACCGAGCAGGTCTCGAACCCGGGTTTCCGGCGCAGGAGGCAGGCATCTAACAAGGAACGCCAAAGGCTACAGCTTTTAGCATCAGTCGCTAGAGCGCCTCTTTGTGAGGTCAGGAGAGTGAGGTACATTTTAAACAAGGAAATATAGTGATTTGGCATGAAACATTGATGGAGCAGAGAATAGGTTCAGTACACAGCAAAATGGCATGACAAACTCTTTTTTTTTTTTTTGGCGTTTATCGCGTTTTGGAAAAGAGCTCTTCATATATATATATTTATATATATTTCAAAAAAAAAAAAAAAAAAAATATATATATATATATATATATATTATGAACATTTATTATTATTATCAATGTTAAAAAGTTGTGTTGCTTAATATTTTTGTCGATATTGTGACACTTTTAAGGATAAAGAATAAAAAAATATACAAGAACAGCTACATTTCTCAGACTTCAGTAGCCACGTCTTTTTCATGTGTGTTTCTTCCTATACATGGACAATGTAGAACTCTATAAAGTACGTGTGAACCATGTTAACACACCCCAATCTGCTGCCATTTGTTCTTGTTTGCAATCGGCCTCACTTATACAGACAGCCGCTGAAGTCGGCAGCCCGGTCCAATACTTCTGGGTGTGCGGATGAGCTGAAGAAAGCGAAAGAGTAAGTAGTTGGTAATTAAAGCTTCTATATATAGCCCCTAAAGCCCACATTTATAATGGGAGGTATCTCTCTCTAATATGCCACTATCTGCAATGTGATATCATTAGGAGGAAAATGGTTTGTAGCCTTAAGCAGACAGGCTGTCTGTGTGCGGCTGGAGAATATGAGATAGCACCAATCCACTTCTCTTCTCCTCTTTCCTCTCGTCCTATGCCCTCACTACTTTCCTCACCTCCCCTCCATTTCTCCTCGGCTATCATGACCCGCGTTAATGAAGTTAATTGAATTTGAGATCAATAATGCTTAATTATTGCAATTTGACATGCACAGACAAATTGGTGGGGAGGCTAGACGTGTATGTACGCTTGTGTATGTTAGATGTGTCCGTGTGTGTGTGTGTGTCCAGCACCGGGGTGGGCGAGAGGGCATGGCTGGACAGCAGAGGCAGAGAGAGAAGGATGGACGAAGCAGACAGGCGTGCCATCGATTCCAGAGAGACGCCCCATCGACCAGGCCTACTGACTGATGGAGGCCCTGCTCCAAGGCTAGCTGGAGAGAAAGAGAGAGCTCACTGAGACCACTTTCACCAGCCTGGCCTGCCCTGCCTACAGACGGCACATTGAGATGGATTGGATGGACAGAGGAGCGTAACACAGAGAGAAAACAAGAAAGAAAATGACTGACACAGATAAGAGGCCTCTACCTATGGAATCATTTGTGTTTTGTTTGCAGAATGCGTGGTTGTTACCAAGTGATGGTTACCATGGCTATAACTGTAACAAGTTTTGTTTCCCAGCATTTTCTCTGCAACCAGATGAAGAACAGAGGTATTTTCATTTATGAAAACATTAAATGAATATTCTGAGTTATTTACAACTTAAATGGTTATGGACAGCATCTGTGACTTTAATAGCAAAGTTGATAGCTGCATATTTAAAATGTTTATTTGCGATGCTGCACACTTGCCTGCTAGGCTTATACTGCCACCGCATTACCATGACATGTTGTGTTCATCGAAATTATTGTTACAGCATGCCACAGATTTCATTTAAATTATAAGTAACATTCTTAAAATATTTATAAACTTTTACATCCATATTTCCTGCAGAAAAAAAACATCGTTGTGACTCGATTTTATCTATCAGTAACTGATTGGATTGTGAAGTGTGTTACATATTTGAATGTAGCCAGACTGAATGAGAGTTTGATAAATAAAATTGATTTCAGCGAAAAGAGAAAGTCGTTTCCAAAAAAAGAGCTAAGATAGAAAAATGACTAAGACTTTAGTTTTTTATAACATGTACCATGAATCATTCCCAATAAGACTACACTCTTAAAAATAAAGGTGCTTCACGATGCCATAGAAGAACCTTTTTTGTCTAAATGGTTCCACAAAGAAGCTTTAACATCTGAATTATAAAAGGTAAGAAAGAGATGGCTCTTTAAAGAACCTTTGACTGAATGGTTCTTTGTGGAAGCAAAACAAGGTTTGTCTATGGTATCACTGTGAATAACCTTTTAAAGCACCTTTATTTTTATGTAGGGACATTAATAAATGCAATTATGGTCCATTTTAATTATTTCAGGTTCACTTTAAGAATCACACCTATTGTGCAATAAAAAACATTGAGGGGAAAAAACTGTACAAAAGAAATCACAGGTATTTAAAAACTTAGAAAATGCTCTCATCTTTTGTTATAATAATGTGAAATTGTGAGCTGGTGGAAGAGTGTGTGAGAGAGAGAGTGAGAGAAAGAGCAAGCTGGTGTGGATTAAAGAAAAGAAACAGGGCTGGAGGTGCATCGGCGCTGGCAGAACTGAGAGAGAGAGCTGGTAAACACAGACGCTAGCACGGCTAATCGCCCGCTCATGCCACTCAGCGGGAGAGCCCCTGACAGTGTGTGTATGTGTGTGTATGTTTACACACCCCCGCTCTTCCCCCCGTGCATGTGCACAGCAACCGGTAACCACGCTGGAGAACAGAACTTCCCCCTGCTGCCATAGCACCTCCACTGGAGTTAACACTCCTACACGGCATCAAGATTCGACAGCCTCGAACACACACGTGAGCGCTCAGTCATACAAATGATCCTGTATGAAACACAATAACGTACAAACAAAAAGTTGATTTATATTCAAAAGCAGGCTCGGTGCTGATGCAGGCATTTAGAAAGCCCTTGCTAAGGAAACGTAGAGGGGGTATTTAACCTCTGATGAGAGCGTTTTAGCACCGATTATTTCAGTAACTGCTCAACTAAATTGTGTTTATTCATCGACTTCAATGATGTATCGCTCAGTGACCAAATACAGTTCTGTTGACAAAATCGTTCTGGAGCCGCATCCTCATGAGACGCCTCCAATAAAAATCTTACATGTGCTTTTTGGATCTACTCCTTCAGATGTTTGAACTGAGAGGTTAAAACAGCACAGCATGGATGTCCTCAGGAGTAAAAACACACTCCACCTCTTCCAAAATGCTATTAGTCACTAATGAACACTAGCGTCTGCCCTAAATATCCCAAATGATTCTGGCCAAAACTTTCTCAGAAGGTCTGCCCCACATTTGCTCCTAAGAAAGATCACATCACCAGGCCATCTGACCTATCAGACGAGCATTTCCACGTACTCTACTGAAATAGCCTAGAGACAAATAATATTATGCAAGTTATTTTTTTTATTAAAATAAATACAAATGAATCGGCCACCCTTCATTTTGGATATCAGCAGCAATCATTAAATACTCATATCAGTGGCCAGTATAAGCACAATATGCTGCAGCAAATTGCAGTGAGTATCATGCTGTATTAAAAAAGGACAGTCTCTTTATGAAAGTAATACTTAGATAAGATTTGAATACTAATATTTTAATACCTCAGCTATTCCATACAGACTATCTGTAGAGCTAAAAAGTGTGTGGATTGAAAGTACCATCATTCCTACTTGTTTACAGTGTATTTAGTGATAGTTTTAGGTCTTAAATCTTATTATGTTTAGTGCACTAAAGCATCACTTTCTGATCTGACACCGAGGTGAAGAAACCGTCTGTGACTTTTACTTTTTTCTACAAGTGTAAAAAAAATATTAGTTGATTTTAGGACAAAATTTATGAAATTGTGTAAAATTATTTTGAATTAAAAAATATTGAGCTGAGTACACCGTAAAAAAAATAACAATTAAAAAAAGGTCTTATTTAATCCTTCAATTATTTTGTTAATATAAGTTAGTCATTTTCATTCAGTCTTATTAAATTAAAAAAATATTTATAAAATATGTAATTTTTCATGTTAATGCACAAAGGACATTTTTAGGTTACAAAACATTTTATATGGTGTACTACAATTGGATCGGTAAATGAAAGAATAAACAAAATCGTAAAACTATTTAATTAAAGGAAGCAAAGGAAATGGAATACACTACCATTCAAAAGTTTGGGATCAGGTTTTATTTCAAAACCTTTTGAAAGAAAATCTCCAACACTCACCGACACTGGATTTAATATTCAAAAACCCAATAAAAACAATGATATTGTGAAATATTATTTTCAATTAAAAATAAATTATTTTATTTATATATATTATCTAAAGTGTTATTTATTCCTGTTAGTCCTTTTCAGCAGTCACTACAAAAGCAAATGCAAGTAATATAACCAAGCCAAGCTTGTGTAACTAAAGTCGACTTGTGTATTTCAGGATGTCACACTAAAAATCAGCAGTGACTGAGGCTGTTGTCTGAACGATGAGTGAATGTTCTCGAGGACAAACTGAAATCTGTGACTGCAGCAGGTGTTTCCTGTACGAACAGAGGCTGAATGAACTTACAGCTTACCTGTACAGATATATATATAATCAGACAGCAATGAGGAAACATTTCTATTGTTGTACATATCCTGGCATATGTGTACAAATAAAAAATATTCTAAACTGATCAGTTATTTTTTTTTCACTTTTGACTTTTGAATAGTCAAATATATTCTAAAAATGGGCCCAGAAATGAACTCTAGTTAGTTAATAATCCGTCTGTGTGTGTGTGGCTCTGTTGTCTGAAGCAGCTCTCAAACAGACACCACAAACAATTATAAAGCAGAAGGAAGATGATCTCCAGCAAATGATCCACCCGCCTTTCTTTGTTATTCAGATGCGCAACCACTTGGAGAAGTCACATTCCTAAAGCACGGGGCAACCGGAGGTCAGACAAATCTACACAAACACTGGGAACTCCCAAGAGGCCAAAAGAGAGCGGGAGAGAGGGAGGGGGCGATTGTCTTTGAATGAATTTACATGCGTGTCTTACTGAGAATCTCTCGGTTTTGCTCGGTGACTTGTGCTGTTCCTCTTCCTCTTTTAGTAATCCCTCCCATAACGTGTCTTTCCCTCCCTCTCTCTTCTCTCTGTCCCACTCAGAATCACAGGAGTGTGTCAGTCTCCCATTAGAGAGGGTTGCTGGGTAATGGGAGAGAACAGATCTGCCTTGCTGTGATCCCCAGGGCCTCACTCGGCTCGGCTACCACGCACACACACAAAACACATATTAACACCAAAATATAAACATGCTTATGTCTGTGCACAAAGAAGATGAATATATGCATAGAAAGAATATGAAAAATAATAAAAAAAAACATTTTCAAAAGTCTATGGCTTCCCTGATTGGTTGGCTAATCAGTCTGAAAAGAATAGTTCAGCCAAAAATGAAAATTTGGTCATAATTTACTTTCTTTCTTCTGTGGAAGTTTCAACTTTTTTGTCTATACAATGGAAGTCAACGGGAACTGAAATGGATTGGTATATATATACAAAAATATATAAAAAAGGTATATATATACACACACACATATATATATACTTAAAATGTATTTGAAATACATTTATGTTATGCTAAATGCTACAAACAAATTTACATAAAAAACCTGCAATTGTACTTTTTGGTATAAACTGGAATATGTAAAGTCTGCTAAACTGTATTTGATTGTGCTAAAGTGGAGCTATTGCAAGTATACTTCAGTGCATTTAAAGATCGATATTATTCAAAGACCATACAATCCTCATCAACAGTGACATTAAAACACATTTTAAGCTTACAAAATATACGTAGTATGAAATAAATGTATTTTAAATATCTTATTTTTTTACTAGAGTCTTCTTGTTCAACAGAAGAAATAAAGTCTCACAGGCTTGGAACAACATGAGGGCGAGTAACTGATGAAATAATTTTCATTTTTGGTTTAACTACCCCTTTAAGGAACATGTTTTTATAAGGCGTTTACATAATACATGTTCTTGCATTTTTAATAGTTTGACTACTTTTAATTTGACATGCCATGACGGGACGCTCAAGACATGATGCAACGGCCAAAGACCATTCCATCTGAATGTGTAACTGCAGCGGTGTTTCTTTAATGTGTCCGCTAAAACATGCTGCTAGCACGCTAATTAAAGCACCACACTTACAACATCAATATAATATATATATATATTTTTTCATCTCAACCACGGACAAGTCATAAAACAAGCGACAATCGTGACCCATCCCTCCTGCAAACGCACAAAGACAGAAAATAGACAAGATCTCTGATTTAAAACTAAAAAAGTGGCTGTGTCTCTCCCACGTACACAAGCCCTGAACTTGGCAGATACGTTAGGCAGCAAAATAATAGGCATTTTCCAACCCATAATGCAGAGTGTTAGCCGGTGGCAGTCCACTGATTTAGGTACTACCTCGAGATGTCAATCTGAAGGCCTTGGAAGAAAGAGAGAGAGGGAGAAGGAGGGAGGATGTAGATACACAGAGAGAGTGGGCCTGCAAAGCAAAGATGAGCCAGATAGAGAGAGCGAGATGCTCCTAATGGGAGACATGCAGTCATCTAGTCGCTGGCTCTCTCCATTCAGCGTGTCACTGGGTATCCATTACCTGCCACTCTCCTCTGATCTCTTTGGACAGCTCTGATCAAAAGATGTCATTTGACCTACTCGCCCGCTTGTGCCGGCCTGTCGGGGTACGTGGTCTACGAGCGCGGGGCAGAGAGGGGGGCTGCCTCGCCCGTAAATAAAACGACATCATCGCTTCAGCGTCCCGTCATGTTCTCGGGCCGATTATGATAATAGTGGATCTGTCAGCACGTAAACGGACAGGGCAGCCGTGGCACTAATGCGCAGGATATAGCCTCTCTGCCTTCCCTGTCTTAGTTCCTGCTCGGCTCTTTATTGGGTCGACTTTTCCCTCTCTCTCTCATTGGATAGCACCTGAGATGCAAGCCCTGCTTGTTGAGGATGTCAGGGTTAATCTGTTAGCATCGAACCGGGCCGCGGAGGCAAACAGAAAGAGATTTGCTTTATTTTGATTTGGAGGCAGACTGGGCAGAGGGTGTAGATGAGCTGGGAGGGGACTGATTGGCTATGATATTGTTCGAGAGTCCGCCGTCGGGCTGTGGGGCAGACGTGAAAACAGACACATAATCTAAACAAAACCAGACGTAGAAACAACACACCGGCACACGGACACATCATAGAAGATGAAGAAAATTACACACAATGCCGCACGAGGAGATACACACACACACACACACACACATGCTTAGCTTCGGTGGAGGCAGGACGGCAAAAGGCAGGCAAACGTGCAGAGTTTTAGAGGCGAGAAAAACGGCGCACAATAAAGCGAGAAAACAACACTGCTCCGAGGCAATTTAGACTGCAAAACACAAACCATTAAGTTTGTGCATTATCTTTTAATTTAATCTGGAATGATTTATAATCCATCACGCAAGGCTTCAACCATATCCAATTATTCTCTGTGCCTTGATTGACAACAAAGGTGATTTATTAAGCTAATAAAAAGTGATGTGCACCCAGACCCCCCTCCTTCCCCCCTCGACACCCCCACCCCCCTGTGAAAATAGCCAGTGAGAAAGACGCTCTGCTTACAGCCATGTAGCCGCTCATTGCCGCGCCGCCCTTGGCCGCAGGGCTGGGGTCAGGTTTATTGTTCTGAAGATGTAGTTACAAAACAGGTCCGAAATCAGAAGGGCCAAGACAGAACATCGTTTTCTGAATGACTTCTGAATCTCTATGCAAAGAAATAAGCTAGTGTTGTACCGCTCTCCAACTACCGAGACATGACAGGAAATTAGCAGTAGCCTGATTCTTGTGAAGTTAACACACTATTTGTTTATCCCCGTTGACCAGAAAATTACAGAAATGCATATTCAGAGGGAGAGAAAGATGCTCTCTGGGTTTTGGCAGAGAAAAATGACATTATGTCTTGGATTCGTTCATTTTGAGTATGCATGTGTCATCTTGTCGCAGTTGCTATGGGCTAATGTTCTGCTCTGGATATTATTTGTGATTATTAATGAAAAGCAGAGGACAGGAATGATGCTTTTCTTCAGGAGCCAAATAAATAATATTAAAACTGTGCCAACAACAGGCCCGGCCACCTAATGCGCCTTTAACCCTATGCCTTGTGTTCATTTTAGGCCTGTAGCTGTGAGGGCATGTTCACACGCAGCTGTGTGTGAAGTAGAGCGGAAAAAAAACACCACTTTTTGACCGAAAATAAAAGATTTGGCTTTAGGGTATGGGATAGTTCATGTGCAGATTCTTTCGACTGTACTGTATATTGTCACGTGAACTTTCGATTGCACATGTGTGTGTGTGTGGGGGTGCATGTGTTCTGAATGGCTCATAAACCACAGGAGGACACATTAATGTCCACAATGTTCAGCCTGCCCTGGTAAACACAACCCCCTCAACTAATGATGCAATAAGAAAACAAGCCATCACAGCCCCTCCGCAGAGAGACGCACACATACACACACCCGCTGTAGCTGACAACAGATTTAAGATCTTAATATCACATACTTAATAAGGGTGGGGAAATATGTTGGTGGTCCACCAGAGAAGTATTTACTTTTAATTTTTTTTCACAAAATTCTCAGAAATCTCAGGGAATAGCCAGAGAACAACAACAGAGACACAAAGATAAGATACCGAAAGGTAAAGAGTCACTGAATGGACAACTTATAATGTTGTAAATAGCACATTTTCCTCAGCGTGTGTGAAAGCAAGGCTTGAAATTGGCTTCTTTTTGTCCAGATAAGCAGACATGGCTCTGGCAGTACATTCTCTCAGCTCATAAAACTGGGGCCCAGGGCAGAGGACCCTGTTCGCTCTCTTTACAGGCTTCCACTGTTAACGAGAGAACGGCTCTCGTTATAGCTGTCCCGGCACTGCCGCGGACCTTTGCTTTGAGACGTTTACAAATGTCGCCCGGCTACGCCAGGTCACTGTGATGCTACAGAGCCATTATTTTGCTATCTTTATCTCCTGCCTTTCTCTCTCTTATATTTGTGGCAATTCTATTAATGTACAGATCTACAGAAGATCTATATTATACACAAATAGATGAAAGCGCAGAGTGGAGGAAACTCGCTTGTGTGCTACGTGCCGAAATGAAACACAATAGGATGTAAACAGGATGTGCAATTAAGACACCACGAATTCAGATAGTTTGGCTGCTGCACACACACACACACACACACACACACACACAGGTAAACATGCACAACGAAATACGGAATGTTATTTTAAATAGTGATATTGAAATCAAACTAAATAAGAATGTTTTTTTCAGTCCCATCCTGTTGTAGAGGAAGTATAATTATGTATATTTTTTCCTCAAAACGGAAAGGCATTGCATGCTTTTAAAGGGTAATAAAATAATTTATTATAATAAAATCACTGCACTATGATTGCATTTAAATCAGCTGATTATTGCTTTTCATTAGTAAATACTTACGGCATTCCTCTCTCTGGATTTTACTTTTAAATCAATGAGGGTAAAAAAATATATATTGTATAGATACTGTATAATCAATAAAAAAATCTAGCTGATTGAGAATTTGTTACATTAATTTATATGTATTTTGTATTTACTATAGTAACTATAGTAAAATATAATAATTGTTGTTGTTAGTACTTAAAATAGTTTAAAATTGCAACACAATCTGGGTTATATTTAAGTGATGAGAAACCAAGGTGCTGCATATCAATCAATTTTCAGAACTCTTCAACAAGGATTGTTTCCCTCGGTGTCATATTGCATCCTGCATATTTTCTGCTTAATTGGATATTTCAAAACCTGAGCTCTTATTTGGAATAAAACTTTGATTATTCTGTTTGTCTTTCTATGATTTATTGCATGACTGAAATTAAAATGCAACTCTAGAACTTTTAAAATGGCATTCGTTCTAAAAGGGCATTCGTTTACTTTGATATTGCATTACAGACAAGTTATTCCGAAAATCACAGTGAATGATGGATAGCTAATGCTCCATAGCCATCAACACCTCTTAGTGGGGGCCACGCTCTGATTGGTCGAGTGCCGCAGGGCCCTCTCCTCCCCTCCCCGTTGAGTCCTAAGGGCCGCAGGGCCACTGATCTGGGCTGGGAACTGATAGAGTATCCATTTCAAAGGCCTGGCCTGTTCCACGGCTCCAAAAAGGGGGGGAATGAAATATAGCAGGAAGAGGGACGCCACATTTAATTATCTCATTATCACACAACGACAAACGAACAAAACTAAAAAAGGCCAAAGAGTGATCCCTGAAACTCAGAGCGTTAAAACCACCCCTTTGTGTGTGTGTGTGTGTGTGTGTTTGAGAAAGTGTTTCAAAGCTCAAAGAACTAAAGGCTTGTATTTAGATGTTTAGATGTACAAGCTCTTTTAAACTGCCATTACACACACACACACACACCCTCAGGGCTTATGCTCGGGAAGATCGTTAACCTCTCCATACCCAATTAAAGTGAGAGTCTGTGCGAGTGAAAGTGTGTGTGTGTGAGTAAATGTTTGCTTCCATATGTGTGTGTCAAATATTGCATCTTTCCCTCTGTGTGTTCTTGATGTGAATGTTTTGTAAATTAATCACACTGTGAATAAAAATGCTCACAAATACACACACACACACACACACACACACACACACACACACACACACACACACACACACAAGCTAATCAGCGTGTCTGTTGTGAATGCAGTAAGGATGAGGAAGAGTTACCACCTAGCATTGTGTTGGCAGGATGGAACTCCACAGGGGAGCTCGGAGAACCGCGCCATGGCCATGAACCTCACAATAACAACACAATACAATCAATACCACACACAAACACACACACTCTGAACACAACTCACGGCTACTAACAAAACCCACGGTTCCTGCAATAACCTGCAGCACAGACGCTTCTGCACACTACAAAGAACCACAGTGCCGCCATATAAAAAACAATCATAAATGATGTGAAAGATGCACATGTATGGCTGTGGTCTATTCAATAATATGAAGCATAAACAATACACACATTGCCTTCCTCCCTTCCCGAAATAATGATAAACCTCTAAATGTTACAGATGTTCTGAAATGCCTGCCTTTGGAAGCCGAACTTGCTCAAAAAACTATGAGAATTGAGACTGCTTAGCTCAAGGTCAGTTTTAAAGATTTTTTAAAACTTTCAACTTTAATCATTTGAATTTAGCTGCTTTATTACATAAATAACTGCAGAGGGAAGACAGGAAATGCAGGATCAGGATATGAACCAGAGTCGCCTGTATATGAACAGCTTGATATGTCAGAACATGTGTGCTAACCGCTTATTCTCTGATGTTCGAATGAATTGTATTTGTTTCATTTTATATTTTGTCGATCACATAATATATAATTATCATGATAACTTCAACAGCAGTGTTCAAAACACGTCACCACCCGTCAGTCCAGTGGAATAAAAAACCTGCGAGACGAAGACAGACAGCATGAACACTCCCTTCTTCCTGAACAAATCTTTGTGTGAGTATGTGTGTGCATCAGGGAAGATAAAAAAAGACTCTAAAGTTTGCCAATTTTTGCTTGATACCATCTTCTCCCTAATCTCATGTTTTTTCCCCACTACCACTTCTACACTCTCTCTTTTCTTGCAGCACCTCCAAACAATAAATAAAGCATGTGTGTATGTGTGTGTGAGCGCGGGCTCTGTTGATAATCCTCCAGAGCTGAGCTTATCTGCATTGTAGAGAGGTGCGAGGCAGACAGTCCCTATCGCAGGTATTAATGTAGCGCAGTTCCCTGTGTCACGATGGAGAGATAAGCAAACACACAGCCACAGCAGTCCCCAACACCCCAAACACACACACAAACACAAAACATAGCCAGAGGTATAACAGATTGTTTTCCCCCTCAGCCTACAATAGAAACACTAATAACGGAGGAGTAGTGAAAAATTGAGAGCAGCTTTAAAACTGAGTCCAAATGTATTCTCTATAAAACATAATAATATTAGTGCACACATAGCTAAATATAAATGTGTTTATATATTTTACAGGAATAAAGCAGTGTATGTGTTATTATGGAGAAAGAGTGATTTGTAATGGTTGCTGGGAGTGGGACAGCTGTACGTTTAGATCTCTGACCCAAGAGCTACACTCATGTGCAGCATGTATGCAATTAAATAACATATCCCAAAAATGAATTTGAGTCATTCAAAGCATCCACTCACACACACACACACACACACACACACACACACACACACACACACACACACAGTGAAATACCTCCTGCTCAGACATGCATATGTGTACTTAACGTGCTACGGTACTTAACGTGCTACGGTAAAGATAAACGTGCAAGATCGTCAGCGTCATAACATTTGTGGTTTTATACGCACAGCTGAGAGCACAGAGACGTACTCTGGCACACAAACTTTTCCCCCACTGAATTCCAGGGTTGGGTGACTGGATCGAGCCAGAGGAATTCATAAACAGTGTGGGCCTTATCAGCCGGGAGAGGGACATCCTCTCAAGCGCACAGCAGACGTGATATGGACCGTGTCATCAAAAAGCGCCACAGACAGCCGCAGGAGGGGGGAGGAGTGAATTGCACTCGTTAATTTCTTAAAAGAAAATATAAGAAATATGTTAAGGAACGGCAAGAATGAAATGTCTTAAAATACAAGAATAAATTTAATTAGAAACTCAAAATAACTACATAAAATATGCATTAGTGCATGCAACAAAGTAGTGTAATGATACTACTACTAATAAAACAAACGTTCCTACTTTATAAACATAATTTTAGAACAAAGTAGTATTATATTTTTGTATTTTTTTTTTCATCTGTAGTTCACAGATGTGATGGCAAGTTACTTCAAGGCCATATCTAAATGTATGCAAGTCAAAAAGACTAAAAGAACCAAAGCAGCCCCCGAAGCCATTTTTTGAGGAAAGATTATTTTAACAATCCAGATGTACATCTCAAACCAGTGTGCTAACCACACTGGGGCCAATTTAACCATTTGGTTTCAGAAGCATTTTTTTTATACTTACGGGCCCCTGTCAAATTAGGTCTCTGTATTGGAGTGGACAAAATTTGCATCGGAGATCAGTCGTGAGAGTTAGTGTAATGTTTGACTTCAGTGCGTAACTAGCAGCTATAGGGACTGACCCAGGACCAGGTCAATATATAACCTCACAGCGACTCAATAAATCACTTAAACCTATGTTTGACACAAGTGCAACTGCGAAGAGAGATTACGCTGATAAGCCATTTAGCTACACATTTACTGAGAGGCAGTGACTGAACTTACGATTGATTATGTACCGAGAGCAGAGCAGGGACGCTAGGAAAACATTTGAAACATTCTGAAGTGCCCTGACATAAACTAGCATTCAAATGTAGCTTTGCAAAAAAAAAAAAAATAGGTCGGGGCGTATTATTAATAAAATCCTTTTATTATGGAATTAATAATTTTATATCATGACGTTATATACCAAAATATTGTTGTTTTTACAGGAAATCAATTGAAAAATATGGTTTAATAGCCATCGTTAATGGCTATTTTTGGATAATGCGTTTTATCCAATACTTTACAACTAAAAGGTGCTTAAAATAATTATTGTCTCGTGTTATTTTCTCTTTTAAGATGAATCCAAACCAACGAACACCAGTGGAAAAAAAAACAGCAACACTTGAGATGAAAACAAAAGTCATAAATTCTGTACTGTTACGAATAAACCCTGTTTCGTGTTACATGCCTTAAAATCTTATTCATTTCAATTTTGGGACATATCCAGATCTGTTTCTTCTCATGTTTTTGAATTGTTTTCATGTAAATTATGTGAAATGTCTACTAAAAGTGACGCACATATAACACACATAATAGTATAAACGATACAACAAAATATCTAGTGGTTGACACATTTTCATAATACCAAAAGCAAGGCTCATCATATTAGTCTGCAGACTAATAGTTTCATGTCAAACATATCAAGCGCTAATCAGATATAGCCTGAACAACACCTTTTTTAGCAACCATCCTGTGAAAAACTACTCTAACACTCTCACAGACATTGAGTTAAGAGCCTTGACATTTCCATCTCTATAATTTTATCAGAAAGGTATGTTGAGGAGGTGTGAGAGTAGTCGTGTCTATCTGAGGCATATTTGTGGTACGGGCTGGCGCAGCAAAGCTATTTTTTCCCCATTTACACAAAGGGCAAACCATGTCAGTGTGACGTCTATGAGTGCGTTCTACAAAGTGTTTTGACTGGACTTTCAGTCTGCACCTGTGTGAGAAGACTAGAGTGACTCTTTTATCTGATAATGACTAACCAAACACTACTAACAACATACAGCACGGACGCTCCCTCATGTTTCATCTAGCATGCGGGAAAAGTGTCATATTAATGTTTTGAAAACCTTTATTACCATTCTGAGTCAAAACATTGAAATGGTATGCACAACGATTGCTGTGTGAATTCAGAAATTTACAATAAACTTTGATATGAATGTAACATTTGGGAGAACGCTTTGGTTTAGGAGGTGAGCGCATTGTTCTTGGTCTTATCTATGTACGTAGAGTGAAATAATGGAGAGAGAGAGACAGACAGAGACAAAAAGACAGGCCCATGGGAGAGCTGCTGCTAGAGGCAACATGACCTCACATTACCTCAGAGACATGTAGGTGCAGGAGACACTGCTGTCTAACCAAGTGAACAGAGACACAGACACAAACACTCCACACACCGTGTTACTGCAAATTATTACATGGCTCTCCAGAATACTTGATTCGGGCCGGTCAATGCAGGCATTCTGTGGTCAGATATTTTTGGATAATGACAGCTAAACTGTATAAGTGACTGTCTGACTCTGACATTACTTTCACCACACAAACAGACATTTACACACAATATTGTGACAGTAATAAAACGCAAATTAATAATGTGTAAATTAGACAAAAAGTGTTAGGACATAAGAGTGATAAAGAAAGAGAAAAATTGTGATTTTTTTTTTTAAGAAAAACTTTAAATTTGATGTTTCTTGTAAAAATGTCATGGTGTAACCTCCAATAAAAAAAAAAAGATAACATTTTACATACACCTAAATTACATGTGAGCATACACATCATAGTCATTAATACAAATGGTAACACTTTAGTATAGGGATTTTTGAATCAGTTAACAGGAAGGATAACAAAAATGTCATCATGTCATTGATCCAAACTTTCTGTATTATACGAGTGACTGACCCTGCGTAGGTGTTGATAAAGCTGTCCTGAGGTATCCAACACATGGTCACTCATTATTCTGAACTGCAGGGCTGTCTGTCTCTCGCTGTATCTGAATAACATTAGCTGACTATAAATGTGTGCATGCGCATTTCAACAGAGACATCTTAAGCTAGAGTTAAAGAAGGCGCACCGTGTAGGCCTGAGGCTTTGTGGGAAATTCGCAGCGCGTACACACACACAGAGACACACACACTCAGAGGCACACAGGCGAGCGAGCGACATGGATTTGAAGAGGAACACTTTTAAGTACGCGTTTGTAGCATTTGCTCGTATCAGAGCGAGGTACTCAACCCTTTCATGTGGTTCCACTCTCTCTCTCTCTCTCTCTCTCTCTCTCTCCCTCTCCTCACTCTCATCTCCCCTGCCAGCCCTTTTATTATTTCTCTCCCCTCTCTCTTTCTCCTCCGATCTCTTTTTAATTAATTACAACCTGGTCTAGTGACGGAGAGAGTAAGCTTTATCTTCCTCTGCCCCACTCCCTTACTGTGTCGAGCGAGTGAGACTGAGTTAAAAGAGAGAGAGAGAGAGAGAGAGAGAGAGAGAGAGAGAGAGGACATGCCAAACGCCAGTGCTTTTCTCCTGCTCCACTCTCTTCCTCTCTTTCCCTCGTTTTTTCCCTCTTCACTCTCTTCTCAGGCAACCCTGAGCAAGTGCTAGCAAGGGTCATATCTTTTTAATTATCTTTCTTGCCTTTGATTAATTATTCCGTCTGACAATAGCGTGTTTCTAATGCTTTTCACCTGCCCGTCTTGATTGACAGTGCCTCTGTCTGAGTCAAAGCAAACAGCTGCTGCCATGATTGCCTAGCAACCAGGAGGTGATGGATGAGACCCAGAGATGGATGGCCACAATAAATCATGTCTTCTGCTATAAAACTGGAAAAAAGAGAGAGAGGGAGAGCGAGGGAGGGAGAGAGGGGTACTAGGAAGGGGAAGAAATAGAGCATACAAAAACAATACAACCTATTCTCTCCATCCTGTTCTTGCTTTCCCTCACGCCCCTATGTTTTTCGCATGTGCTCTCTCTCTCTCTCTTTCTCTCGCTGGAATGGGTTTGAAGCTCTGTTAACAGTTTGACCCAAGCTTTCAACCTCTCTCAGAAGGGTGCAGCTCACAAGTGGGGTTTGCAGGGGCAGATGAAGCCCATAGGGCTTTATAGATGCAGACCGCTGAAACCCAAATGCTGGAGGAGTTCGTCATAGGGAGGGGCCTGTCATGAGTTGGGACACGTTCTAGGTGCTGGAAAATTCAAGAACAATGAATCCAAGTACACTCACCACGTCCAGCACTGAGTCTGCAAAGCAAAATAATTAATCAAACCCATTTTCAATGCGGCCGAGAGACGCGACGCATCTCACGTCAATGGTCGAGCAGTCCCCTACCGCAACAATGGACAAATATATCAAGCATTGTTGAGCACTCAACTTCCACCACCAGAGACGACAGGAATCTGACCAGCCCGTGAACTGCAGGCACACAACAAGAGCGCGCCGTTAACCGAATTATCAGATGCTTATAGATACTGTGAAAATATGATTTGGACAGATCTCATCTTACGGTCACAAAAGGGATAGAGGAAAACATGACAGAAATGTTTTCATTAACGCGGGAGGATCACGTGCGATTCGAGTGCTCAGATATGCGTTTCTTTTTCTGCTTTCGTTAAAGGTCGGCTTCATTTCCTGCTAATGAAGCCCAGCTGTTCCCGCTCTTTTCGCGTCTATGGCGACAATGGTCACCTCGTTCCTGAGGGGCTGTCGACAAAACTTTACGACCTCGATGAAAAACGTGTCAGCGCAGGGGGGAGGAAAACAAAAACGGAAAAAAAGTCAGGGTTACTCAGGCTACAGGGCAACAGTGATGACAAATAAAAACACTTTAAGTTTTGTTCTCAAGCGCCGCCACCCCTCTTTTTATTTTGCCCTTTCAGGCGCAAAAACGGGCAGCGAGTGGGTGAATGAGTGAGCAAAGGAGTGCGGCTCCTCTGGTATCTGGAAACGAACAGTGCAAGAGCTTGGCCCATCCATCAGAGGAAGCCCACGTCCTGCTCTGAGCTCTCTCTTGTTCCCTCTCTCTCTCTCTCTGAGCCCTGCTCAGGTTACAGCTTTACACGGCCAGTCTAAATAATATTCAAAATGATGAATGACATGGCCAGCCTCGTATCCATCATCAATTTCTTTTTTTAAGGAGCATCCATCTTCAGTAATGCTCCTTTGAATCATGGGAAAGCGAAAGAGCTCCGATTCACTCGTGCAGGCCCCTGGAGAGGCAGAAGGAGGGACAGGGGGAGGGAAGAGGGAGGGTAGGGGACGGCAGACTTGGGTTCTGACTGATACCTGACAGCCAGACGTATGCACGGACACGGTCTCCACGAGTCAGACGCATGTATGCTAACTTATAAAACCTATGACATCCCTTGACCTCAATAAATGCAAACTTCTGTTCGCACTACATTAAATAAAAAAAGAATTATAAAATCGCACAAACATTAAAACAGCGTAATTCTGAGGAAAGATTGGAGAGGCATTGTTAATGGACCTACTGGAGCCGTGTCTCCCCCTCATCTGCCGTCCCCTCCCCTGGCTGTGCAGACCCCTCGGTGGCGTGGAGGCAGTGGCAGTTCTCCGAGGGGGGGGACAGCCCCTAACACTGGGCTCCTTGGCAAGGGCCTGTTTGATAAATGACACATGTCATTCTGTCAAGAGAGAAGGGTGGGTCCATGATGTATGACTGTGCTGAGGAGCTGGGGAAATCGACTGTTTGGCATGGAGCGTCTCTCTCTCTCGCTCTCTTTCACACTCTCTGGTCCCGCTATCCGAGTTCAGGACGAAATGCTGAAGTGTTGTATCTGTGTGTTTGGGAGCCAGAGAACAGGTCGGCTTTTCTTTTTTTTGTTCTTGTCTATTGCTCCATCTCGCTTTCTTTCTCTCATACTGTCCTTTTTTTTAAAAAAGGAAGAGGAAACAGGCCAACGAAGGAAAGAAAGGAAAAAAAAAAAACTATGTATGAGAAAGAAACAGACAAGTCCTAAAAAAAACCTGGCTCCGAGTAGTGCGAGAGGGCGAGGTTATCAATCAAAGTCAAGTTTGGCAACAACGCGACTACTATTTCAAATAAAAACTACATACGGCAGACAAACGACCTCGGAGCAGAAACGAAACCTGAAACGGCTCGCCGAACAACCGACCAAAACTCTCTACTCATCCCTTCTCGTGTCTCCTCAAAGGCAGGCTTCAACTCACCCCTGCTTTACTGTAAAAATCGTCTTCTCTTTTTCCTTCCTCTATCTCATGCTCTTTTCTTTTTTAACACACTGGCAGTGGGGGCCTGACATCTGCAGAGTGCATTTAAAGAAAAAAATGTGTCAAGGAAGCGTGATCCCCCCTCCACCCTCTCTCTCTCTCTCCCTTTCATTAGCTCACTGGCAGGGTGGCACTTCTCAAGCTCATTACAGCCAGAGGATTTATGGTGCCGAACCCAATGCCGGAGAAAAGGCATCTGTCAATAATTGCAGGGAGCAGCGCACACACATCTCGAGAAGCTTTGAAATCTCATTAGGTATGCAGTTATCAGGCATAAAGATCAAAAACATTACTCAACACAGACAGAATCCTACCAAGAAACATTAATTAGCAACAGGCCCGCAGTATAAAATAAAACAGACTTCCTCTCTCGCTCTCTCTCTCAGCCTGCCTCCCTCGCTCTGCCCCTCACACCTGCCTGCCTCTGCCAAGAACCGGAGCAGCTAACCTAAGCAGGCGATGCGTACGAATGCATTCAAACACGGGAATGCACAGGAAGGAAATCCCAGCACACAGGAAAACGTAAAACCCTCATCATATGTAAACACTCATATTCGTCCATCAAAGTCACGTAGACGTGGACAAACACGGGCAGAGTTAACAACATCCTCAACCCCTGTGCGGCACATTCCCATCGTCTTCCTCTGCCCTCATTAAATAAAACACAACGTGGAGGGACGAGGGATAATTCCCAGCATCTGAGACTGATCGGGACATGAGAGAGCAGGAGTTTGTGAGCGTTTCAGGGCCGCCCCCTCTCTCTTTCCTCTAGTCGGGGTAGTGAGGAGAGAAGGAGGAAGAGGCCTGTCAGGCCGGAGAAGGATGTCAGAGCCCAGGCTGGTCCTGATTACTAGGGCCCCTCTCTCGCTCTCATTCTCTGCTGCTCTGCCTTTCATCACCAGCACTGCCATCAAAAAGCAGCCTGCATGTCACACACACACACACTGTGATAAAAAAGTGGCGCAAGACTGATGGCTGTCAGTTTTCAGGCTCGGAGTGAAAGAGGAGGAGGGTGTCGAGACGAGTGGGGCAAGACCCCTGCCATTTCTGTGGAGGAATCGTACACACACAGAGAGACTCAAGTGACACTCTGAACCAAACCAACAACCAGCCCCCTGCCAAAATCTTTACGGTCTAGTCCCTGCCCCCAAACTAACTCTCCTTCCGTGTCATTTTCTCTGCCTCCCTCAGCACGTCCCCATCGCTCTTCAACATGACAGGGATTACTTCCACGCAGCCATATTTCACTGGACTACACTGGAAGTATCACAGTTGTGTGTAGCTGCCAGAGAGGAACGGCCTCACGGATACAAACACGCACAAAGAACTACAGTATCGCTCGGAGTGGGACAGAGCAGGGAGGCGGGACAACTCGAGCAGACGGAAAGAGCTGGGGCCGGATGATTCATTAGTACTGTGATACTCAGTGCCACCTCTGTGCAAGGCTAAGCTAATATCCCTCACAGTACCGGGCAGGGTAAAAATAACCGTCTACCAAAGCCAGACACACAGATCCAAGAATCCCTCTTCATTTCCTGTCTCCTCCCAGACCCCCCAACCGGAAGAGGTGTGGGCCACGGTAGCTGCAAATCAAGCAGCACTCCCGAGAATCTTGACCAATCGCCAGCGTGAAACAACAAGTAGACTGGGAGGTGTGTTTTGGGTATCACAGCATAATCGGCAGGATTCAGTGTTCATTGTTGATCGGTAAAATACACAAGAATCAGCTAGATTAGCAAAAGGATCTGATCAACACTTGCTGCGGTACGTTCTCTTCGTGGGAACTGCTTTGTAAAACATGTCCAACTATCACGGTGCATGTAGTTCTCTCAACAACAGAGGAAATCATCAACAAACTACAGTGCACAACCAACTGAACTAAAACTATTTAAACTTCATCGAATCAAAACACACAGAAACCTCCAAGGGAAACATAAACATTTAGACATGTTTATTTTTCTTGTACTTTTTGACGTGTAAATGGCAGATAAGCTACTCAAAATGTTTAGTTTAAATGTCACTAACAATTCTTCATTTATTTCCAATTTGTGTGACTTTCTCAACTGTGAGGAAAAAAATCAGACTAGTCAAAACTGGACTAAAACACTTTTTCATTGTATTCTTTAAAAGATAAATAGATTAATGTTTAAGCAGAATAAAATGACAACACATCATACAGCCATAAACCAGGGAGCAAATTTAAACAATGTGCTAATCTGTATATATATATATATATATATATATATATATATATATATATATATATATATATATAATGTCTAGTGAATTCCGCACAGCGAGCTATTTCAAACCACATATTTTACCAGTGTTTAGAGCTTCACTTTTTCTGTGCGCAAATGACAGTATATACTACAATCCATTGCATCAAGAAAGAAAAATATATGTCTTTGTTTTAGTATAGGGCTGAAATAGCACAATTCTAATAAATAAAATATTCATAATCAATAAATAAAATAGTTGGGCAAAACAGGAATTTGCATTGTGCACAGATCAACAGCATTACTTTAAATTAAAGAAAAACAAATTTGAAAAAAAATACAATGTTATGTATAACAGTGTAATTACATTATATTTTATATCACATTCTTATAATGCAAGCATTTCATTTTTTGCAAAACAATATGAACTAACAGCAGACGAGCGATTACTATCGGCATTAAACTTAAAATGTGTCTGTTGCATTTAGGTCAATCACACTAAACAAAAAAAGAAAGGGAGGGAAATTGTTTAGATCAAAACAATATTCACTTTTAAACAGTGCATTTAAGTAAGGACTTAAATCTCAAATACATTGCATGTAATGGGATTTGTAACATAAACAGTAAAGTTTACTGATTTTATGAATGTCCCTTACGTTACTTAATTACAGGACAAAGAGCATTACTATGTTTAGATTATGGTCAGAGAAGTAAATGTATTTTTGCAAAAAAATAAACAAATAAATAAATACAAATTCTACCTTTTTAACAGTTTTCGGGATCAGTATTTGTGTCTATTTCAACTCGCCTGCTGCTTTGAAACTCTGAAATTTCAAACTCACTTTATGTTGTAACCTTTATATTGCAAACAATTTTGAACACAGCATGTAGCATAACTGCTGGATGAGAGCAGTGGCCAAGATGCAGAATATCTGATCAACCGATGATAAAAAAAAAAAAAAACAATCAACTGATAAATCGATTGTCAAATAGTTGTTGTTAGCTGAAGTGTGTGTAAAAAGCGAGTCACACACAAACAATGGAATCGCCCTGGACACGCTCATTAACCCTGCTGCAGTCACCATTCATCGTCATATCTTCACCAAACAATCTCTGGTAAAGAAGGGATGAAAAGAAAGGAAGAGTGAGAGAGAAACAGAGAATGAAAGATAGTAAGGGGTAGAAAGGGGGAAACAATGAGGGAAGGATGCAGCCTTGTGAGCCAATTTAAGAAATAAGTGCTGATGCATCAGCTATTGACTGTGTGAACGCTCCTGATAACGCTCAAGGCAAAACTGTGAGGGAAATGACAGCATCAACTGCCTGCAATAAACTGCAGCCCGCGAGACCAAGGGAGCCCTAATTGACAGCTGTCAAGCTAATGGGAGCCATGACGGAAGATTCGGGAAAAAAATTCTGTTTATCAACCATCAACCCTGGTGTGGATCCACAGGGAGGAGAACTTGCCCTCCCTCTCTTCTCTCGCTCTATTTGGCTGTTAGGTTATTCAGCTTTTTCCCTTAACCCCCATCCTTCTTTCTCTTCATTCCTGTGCTTTTCCCCGCCTCTTCTGCTCTTAACCCTTCTTATTGTTGCTCACTTCTTGCGGTGAAAAAGGCGGAGGACAGCCATAACTAATCATAGTGTCAGTTGGCTGCCTGGGAGCGCAGGGTTTGGGCCAGAGCAATGTGAGGAGGACGAAGATTCAGGCCCCATAATCCACACACACACACACACACACACACACACACACACACACAGCTGAATGGACACCTAAACAGTGCCAAAATGCTGCCCTCTGTCCAGCCACTGTGTAAATAAATGCAACAAAAAATCTGCGACTACAACAACTCATAATTTCAGTGCAACAATATATCCAGCCGTCAAAGTAAAAAGCCGCTCCCTCTCCTACTAAAATGACCATCTAGTTATAACGAAATGCTACATCCATAATGCTGTCAGATAAGAAAAACTGATACTGAAATACTCAAATCCATATAAAATAGCTGCAGATGATATTTAATTAGATCTCCTGTTAGATTTGAAGATTTTACTCTCACGATTATTACATGCATAACATTTAGATAAAAAGTATATCTGTCTGGATTTGCATTAGTATGCACACTTTTGATTAATAATTTTGTGAATGAAATAACAATGTATATATTGTGTAAACAAAAAAAATCCATTCATTTGAGAAGCAAAATGTAATTCTGGACAGTGGTGTATATGACATAATTAATTTTTTTTCTTAATAATGCATATGATTATCATGACTAGGTTTTAATAAGTATAATTAACATAATCAAGTCACCATGATATTTCATTATAATTTAAGTAATTAAATTGCAGCAGGGGAAGAAAAAATCTTGAACCAAAGTGGACGACTCTTAATTTGCAAAGAAGTCAAAGGACATTACACACACACACAGAAAAAAACTTGAAAACTTCAATGCCGCCAACTATTATAATAGTTTTTTCTGAGAGTTTGTCTATACTAATCATAACTAACCCTACGTGTTCCATATAAGCATACATGTGGGTGATGATTATGTGCATGTGACTGTATTTACGAGCCCACCGGTGTTTCTCCATATGATCTCACATTTCCAATGCTCCACACCCTCGCCGGAACAGGCTTTGAGTTTGATTAATCATTGCTCCCTGTCTGCAATCAATCAAACACGCACAAAATCACAGAAATCAGCTCCTTTCCCCAACTGCAATCCATCTCAGCGCAGCCTCCGTTACATTCATCACAACCCAAATATTTGTATAAATCATATTTAACCGCTCTAAACACAATGCTGAGAGTTAGCATTTATTCTAACGCAGATGAGATAAACTAACTTTAAACACGCTTTGAACGCTATCATAATGACCGATATCAACATCCTCTGTCTTCATACATCAAAGCCGCTTGGTTCACACGCACGTACAGATATTACATTTCACCAAACTAAGAGCTGGGACCGACACGTCAACATGGATACCGTAAGTTAAGGTATTGAGGGCATGTGGATGTTTCCATCAACGGTGTGCTTTAGTAGCTAACTTTGAAATTAAAAAGCGAGAAGGACATAGAGACGACGGGGGCTTGAAGTTCTCATCTAGTCTCCCAAAAACAATTGATATGTTTGGTCTGGCAAAAGCTTTGAAGCATGTGAACAAAAAACAAAAACAGTGTACACTGCATTGCCTACATCTGAATGGGTGTTGTTTTTGTTTTTTTTTGGGGTGAAGCACCCTCTCTAGACAGAGAGTGCTGTGTCTGTCTGTTAAAAAAAGAGATAGATAGAGTAGACTGAACAAATAGATAGCAGGTAGTTTCCCCCACTATATAAAAAATAAGAATTCACAACAAAGGTGCGCATGAGCCTGTGATGCATTTCCATCCCGCTCCTTCCACAACACTATTTTTCTGCACCTTTGAGTCTGTTTTGTCACCTCACCGCTATTATTGCTCTTAGTCTCTTGACCATTAAAAGAGCTCTATTCCAGCCAATATGATTACCCAGGTACCCCGGCCCATTTGTCACCTGCAGCAGCAAATTGAGTTAGTGCACCAACTAAAGGCATGGAGGACTGTGTAATATCAACTTGATTACATCAAACTAGCTGCAAACCTAATTGGGCTGGATGACAGTGTGCGGAGCTTGTCATCTCCAATCATTAGGCCTGTCAGGGATCCATCAGCTTTACAGCTAATTAGGTGAACACTAATGAAGCTGGCAAAACAACTTTTCTTTTTCTACGGCTGAGTGGGCCTTCCAGACCTGGTGGGAGGAGGGAGGTAGGGAGAGACAGAACGAGGGAGCGAGAAAAAAAAGAGACAGAAAATGTGAGGGAGGGCAACATTTTCTCATGCAAAGCTCAAGGTTGCAGGGGACTGGATTTCCCAAAGTTCCTAATCAAGGCCCATCATCTGCCATCTTTCCTTTGCTCTTTCCATCACGACGGCGCAATCAATTTGTCATCACTCTTTGTATGCCACAGTGCAGTCGTCAACCTTATAACTTGCAGCTGTGAGGGCTGTTGGGAGGGAGGGAGGGATGGAGTGAGAAGAAGAGAGAGAGAGAGAGAAAGAGAGAGACGGAGGGGAGGGGCATCGGTTTGAAGAAAGGAGAGAGGGAGTTAAAAAGAAAAAAAAATATCACAGGAAGTTGCCTCGTCTAAAGAGAGAAAAAAAGGCTCTCAGCCTGCTCTTGTATTTGTCTTCATCCGCTCATCAAAGGCATAAATGCCTGATTTTTTTCTCTCTCTCACTCCTCTGAAATGAGAAGCCTCTCAGTCACCCTTGTTCCCCTCCTCCCTCCTTCCCTCTACCTCTGCGCGTCCATTAGGCAAAAGCATTTTGATAAAGTAAAGCACTAGCCTATCGTATTGGGAGAGGAGAGAAGGGGAGACAAAATGAGAGCACTCACTCTGCCAACTTCTGATTGACCATTAGAGCTATTGATGAATGTGGCTGTCAAAGGAGAGACAATTAAATCAAATATGAAACAAAGTTGCTTTGACGGGTCAGACTGATGTAGCGAACCATTCTTCCGTCTCCAGATTAGGTTATTAGTTTTGTGTATGTGTGCGTGTGTGTTTTGTAGGACTGTAGGTGGACCCTCTATTGGACCGTTCATGAGTGTATAGCACTCCAATGATATTCTGAATGCATGCAAGAGTGTCCAGTGTTGTCAAACAGTTTGATTGGTTCTATACGACTTATGCATAAACACTTAACTGTATGCAACTGTTGAATCTGATTGTCAATAGTCTGCCTATTTTAATTTAGATAATATTTTCACCTGAAAAGTTTAAGCGGTAAATATTTAGCCATCTATCGTACACTACCAGTCTGTAATTCATCCATGAATAAACAAAGACTTCTTGTGTCTCCAAGCAAAGTTTAGACAAGGATTCAAAAGTCACAAGACGTACGTATTCTAGTTTTTATCACAGCAGTCACTGCTTAAAAAAGTGGCTACAATGTAGGCCTGAAAGACATTAACAACAGTTAAGCTGACAGATTTCTATTTTTGTTTCTTTGACTACATCATTTTTCCTTGTTACAAATTTGTCAACTAACAATCAAAATGTCATAAGGTATCCAATGACATCTTATTTTTAGACAATGCGAAAAAAAAATAAAGCAAAATCTTTTTATATGTCGCCTATCGTCACTCAGGCGGTCTGATTTTCATGTTCCTCGTGTTAGTGGTCTTGAGCAGCGGAAGTAAATGTGGCCTATGTGGAGAAAAAAAAAGTAGAAAAGCAGCAATTAAAGATGTTTTAATGGGCGGTTGTCAGAGCAGACGTGACGTCACGGGGTTGTGGCGTTGCCATGGCGAGTGATTTATTGATGTTTATCAGGAATGAATAGATCAAAGAGCAACCGGATGACAGGCGATCAATCCGCCGTCAAATCAAAGATGGCAATTGTCCATTAAAGCTCTTCTTAGACCCCTCGTGCGTCGGCTACAAAACAATCTATGAGTCTTTCCCAGAAACGGAGAAGAGGGGAAAAATAGAAAAGAAAAGAAAGTTGGCTTTTTGTGATCAACTGTTTTCGCACAAACAGCTCAAAAACAACGAAGGCGAGCATCAAAGAGAGTCATGACAGTCAGCTGACACCCAAGCCCTTTTTTCCTGAGCTTCTTTATAGATCTCGTATTCATGGAGTCGATATCTACGCCCTACGAGGAAAGAGAGCGGTGTGAAAGAGAGAGCAATCAAAAGACGTACAGTCGACTCAGCTTCAGCTGCATGAGGACTGACCAAAGTACGAAAACTACACGAGGAAGATAGTCAGTATTCACGGGAATGAAGTTATTGTTATGCAGCCAGTCGACTACTGTGCTTAAAATAATTGTGGCTTCGAATGATCTTCTGCTCTAACATGACAAACTTAATAAAAGACAACCTTTCCAAAAAAAATATTATAATACACTTTTTTTCGTTTATGCATCATTTCGCTAAGTAAAGGAGCAGTGGATAATTCCAGATCATTTCGCACACTCTCTCACACACACACGTTCAGCGTTGCTCTGAAAATAGCGCAAAACAAAAGAAATAGCCTAAACTAAAAATACAGATGTGAAGAAGAGCAAATGAAGAAGGAGAAGAGCCGTACCTGCCGAGCGCCGGGGCGCTTGCTGTTTCCTCCGCGGCATGTTTCTCTTTCAGGGTTTTTTTCAGGAGCCCCTGAGATCCCGAGAGCTGCTCCGCTTCTGCTCTGATACACGGCACCTGGGGCGCTTTCACACGCCTGACATGTATCGGCAGTTTTCAACCCCAAAAATCAGACGTCAAGATCTGAAGACGAAGCGGGATTTTCCCCCTCTTTCCTCTTTCTCTTTCCCCCCGCGCGTCTTTTGGATATGACGGAGAGTCGAGCCGTTACAGTGGGGAGGAAAACCGCTCGTGCCTCAGTGCGATCCTCACTCACTCCGCGCTGGAAGCTGCAACAGGCAAGCTTAAAGGAAAACGAAATGATCGCGTCACTCAAAGTCGGCAAACAGAGGCAAACATCAAGCACTGTCATATTAACTCCTTCCATCTCGAATGGGTTAGCTAGCTCATGTCATGTGGGTAGGCATATGCCTCTCTCTCTTTCTCTCTATCTCTCTCCCTACAGCAGCCAACCCAAATGCACTCTAATAGAAAAAGTAGCAGCTCATAAACACAACACTATAGAAATGCAATGATTGACACTTACATATGTGTACATCAAATCGACAGGCTGAGTAAATGTTTTTAGTTTAAGCAGACAGCAGTCGCCTTTAATGGTTCACGAAGGCAAAGAGCAAAGCTTTACTTACTCGGTCGCTAGAATAAGCGTGTTATCCATGTGGAATCCGGTCTGAGTAATAGCATTCAATTTGAAAAGCCAAAAATAAAAAATGCGTAGATGTCGCCGATAGCTTTCTGTGAAAATCCCAAAGACTCCAAGTGCCTTTCAAACGTCCATCTCGTTTATAAAAAACAAACCGAGGTAAAGACAAAAAGCTTGAAGGAGGAGATGGACAGACTTGTCGCCCGCGCGCTGCCTCGTTTGCTTATTTTGTCCGCGCGCGTCGGGAATCCGCTGAGAGAATCGATGCGATAGGTGTTTGATTGGGTATTCCTGCTTGTAATAACGCACATCAGAAGGAGGGGATGGACTCGGGCTGCGCCTCAGCTGCTGCGAGAGCATGGATCACTGAGCTATTGCCAAACACTTTCTTGGCCGCTAATAGCACTTTTTAGCCTTCTTTGTGGGGCTCGTAGCAGGTATTTAAAAACAGCAACGGGCGAAGCAGACGCGTCTTCCTCTCGCGCTCTCCTGTAATGTCACTGTCGAAAATCCGTTATTAAACGCTTTCTTCACAGAATGGACTTTTAAGACGGTAAGATGATCAACATTTTCCAGATATGTCCGTCACCATGGCACCTACTACTACTAAACAAACAGTGTTATAAAGAGAGAGGTTTTTGGAGAAAGGGCGAAGTTGTCCGTGTTGGATGAGAGGGGGAGATGGGAACTGTGTCCTCTCTGTTTACTAGCTGGGGTGAGTTGTCAGACACAGTCTCTTCCACTAAAGTCCGCGTCTTCGCCTCGCGATCGTGCTGTCTCCTCTCACATCTGACCGCAAAGGGAATCGCATCGAGCCCTCGGAAGGGAGCAATTGGGATTCGTAGCGTTCAATAAAACCAGAATGTCCAGAATCTCTTCAGAGTCCGCGCGCCGAGCTCACATGGGCAGATTGAAAGGGAAGAGCAGTCTTTCACGGATCCAGGATGTTTTTGCCCGATCTCACTCATTCGTGTGTGCATGCCGTTAGATCCGCCCAAGCATCTGTCCGTCTAACCATTGGCGCATCCGTCAGTGTCACACACACACTCACAGACACACACACACACCGCACGGAGCCGCTTTAACTACGGACATCTTCTCTTCTTCATCAAACGACTGATAAAGCAAGATTCGAGTGTTTAGTGGGGGGTGCTATATCCTAGAAGAAGTAATGCATTGTCAAATTGCTATAGGCGAATGGTGCATCGGAAATCTGCACCGAGTAGCCTAAATGCGTGGCGATGTATTTTCAAACTTCAGCGGACGAATATGTCTCTCTTATTACCCACAAGTTAGCCTACATTATTGCTGCAACTATTAATAATAACCTACAGACGAGTAATGGTAGCGCGTAATTGTTTAAAAATGTAGTTTAAACAGTTTCTAAAATACTTTCTTAACTCAGAGAAGGTGATTCAAATAATGTTTTGCTCTTTATTTTTGTTATTATTATTATTATTATGGTTTTCTTATTATTATTCTTATGATTTTCAAATATTTTTGGCAGCTGTAAAGTCTGAGTGAGGTGAATATTTTTGTCTTTTATTGATGTGAATTACTTATTTTTTTCTATAAATTACCGCGTGAAATATTATTATTGCCATATTTCATTGATAGCCTCAGTGTACAAGCATGTGACTATCTACTAGCGAAACTACTTTGATTATATCATCAAAGTTTCTGGAGAACCGCGAATTTAATTGGACTTATTCAAAGTTATATTGTCTGTAAAAGTAAAATAAGCACAAAGTCATAAACTGGAGTTATGAGGATAGGTCTCAAAGAATATTAAACAAAGTTATTAAACGGGTAAAACTCCCCCTCAAATATTTACTTTTCATTAGTGTAGATAAATGCAGGTATCTAAATTGAAAATGTATAAATACAAGTAACGGAGACGAGGAAATTGCACCTATGTGATAATAACTACAAGTCATTTACTGAGTGTGTGCGCGCGTGGACCAGAGAACAGCTGCGCGAGTGTATGAATGTGAGCGCGCAGTTCATTGTATCCGCCCCCTTTTTATGTGCTTATCCGAAAATCCTAAAAATGAACTATTTTAAATTACACCGACTTAGGAAGTTTTACAGTGTTATTTCTGTCAAAAATTACAGCACTAAGCGTGCTTGTGCTCAGTTTTCCAAAGAGAAGAAAAGGTACGTCATTGTCTGTGGCACTTTATTTTCTGTGGCTTTCTCCATGTGTATATCCTTCATGCGTTTAATAGTATGTTTTGTCTGTATCCTTTGTCCGTTGAACTGTTAAAATATCAAATATCCACTGTTTTAATGTCAAAATTAGAGACATCTGTTTAACTTGAAACATAGGCCTAAGAAATCTTTACAGCATAAAAAGTCTTAAAGTGTGATTTTTTTTAAAACATAAACATTTGTATAATTATTAGTATTAGCATTAAACATTCACAGTCTTCCATATTTTAAGCTAATCAGGCTTGTAATGTATTGTTGTTGAGGGAAAAGAGAGTGGCATTATCAGAGTTTCTAAGACTTAAATGAACTTGAGATAAACTTTATACTTTAATGAATCCTTCACTATTTAATTATGCTCATCTTAATTTCTGTGAATGTTTGTTTCATTTTGTTTTATAATTATAGTAGGCATGTCTGCAACTATTCATAAAGAACGAGAGAGAGAAAATATTTGTATCATAAACAATGAGTTATTCACTTGGAGGCTCATTTTAATTGCCACATTTCGCTGAAGACAACGGGAACGCTAATATGTTTTATGTGCCGCGATAGCATGGCTCATGGTGGTTTTATTAAACATTCCTGGTTAATAAACAGCTGTTAGTTCAGTTTAAAGAAGGAACTTTCATTACATACAATTTCTAGTCGAATATGAAGAAATGTGTGTAGCCTAAATGTAATCTACACGCTGTGAAAATACGATCTAATTCTCCAAAAAGTCAGCAAACTTTGAAATTCAGAAAAAGAAAAAGCACCACATGATAGTACGAAAAAAAAGTCTACAATATGCATTTTTCCTTGCCTCCGCATATTAGAGCAGCTCTCACGAGTCTACCTTTAAAGTCTGAAAAGCCCAGTGGATACGAGTCATTAAAGCTGGAGCAGCATTACCCAACACGACTTTCATCTGTAACCTATATTTATCCTATATGTTTTATAGTCTAAACTAATACTTTATTGGAAACTTCAACCTATTTTAATTGCACAGATGTCTAAATACGGGAGATTAATGCATTTAATTTATCCATGCTAATCCAGATTTTAGCCTCAGCTCTAACATTTCTTTCAGTCTGGTTTCCAAAACTGTCCGATGCATGCACGAAATTAGAGAAGAGCAAGGGAACATGAGAAAAAGTGCTGTTTAGTGCGCCCTATTTTACAGGCATGTGAGTATCTTTACGTGTTTTTCCCTCATTCGTCTACACATATAATTTGTGTTAGGAAAAAAAGAAAGAAATAAAAACAAAGTGTCAAAAAAGGAACGTATTAAATGTAATCTAAGCAATCACTGCCATACACATAAACTGAACAGTGAAGGCGCAGTGTTTCATTTCAGTGTGTTTGACGCAAAATTGCGAGAGGAAATAAAAACGTCAACATCGTATAACAGCGTCAATCAAGTCAGCCCTTTCGTAAAGTTGCAGGAATAATTATTAAAAATCGCATTGCTTGTTTTGAGGTTTATTGTCTCATTGCAGCATCCTGCAAAATGCAAACAAAAAGTTCAACATAATCCAGACGCTTCACAATCCCTCTCCAGTTTAACACCTGTTTTCCATGTTTTTGTGATTTCTCTCTCTGTACACAAACTGACACGACACAGATCTACAGGAGGGACCGCAATTCATCCGGTATCTCAGTACGATCATATAGAGGAGTGCCAAGTTACTAACGTGACGAACGATATGAGGACCATGATTTCTAGTCCTGATCGACTGAAGGACTGTTACATTTACTCTGATTGTTATGTGGAGTCCTCTAGTCATTTTGATTAAATTAACATATGTTTGAGGCATTTTACATTAAGGCAGAATAGCAGGATTTGGGTGTTCCCGGTGTGCAAGTTTAACCTATTTTAAAATGCTAAAATAATTAAATTAATTATATATATTTTTAAACTACAGTTTAAGCAATGCATGTCATATGAATATCATATATGTATAGTATTAAGTAGAAATAAATCCCTGAAGAAGATCCTAGTAAAGCATTTTACTTCTGTGCTGATGTTGATTATTTATACCGTTATCATACCAACAACAGCAGGTTTATTTGGAGCAGAGGCACAGTTGGATGTCGGATGTGATTGATATATGAGTGAAGAGCATAAGTCATCAGTCAAAGGATGAGAGGTGAAGTTAAAGTTGAACTTGAGTTTTTTTGGCCAATTAAGACTGCTATAACCTGAGTTGCTCTCAACATTAAACACAACGCAATATAATACAATTTAAAATAGTAAATGCAACATTATAATATATCATAGCACAACATACACAGGTTAGGCCCAGGGGAGCAGCAGGCAGTCATTGTTTCAAGGAACATATCTTATGAATAAAGGTTAATATCCGGTGACACCACCCATGAGACTAGGAGACCCAGCTGTGCTATAGGCCGGGGTCTGTCTGATCCGTGGTCTGATCAGGCAAGACCCACATAGCACAAGCTCAGCTTGGTACCCAGCTTTTTTTGTTTTTGTGGTGTAAAGAGGGCGAGTGTCTTACCCGGCACATCCTTACCCTCTGAAAACAATAGGACTAGACCCTGGCCAGCTATAAAAAGCATGTGTCGTAATTAGAACTAGAGGAGATTTCCCGCTTCTGGAGCTCACGCTCTCCTGCACCGCGCATCTTCACGGCACACTTGTTCCTAGTAGTGTGTGTAAAGAGGCTAGGCATCAGAGAGATCTCCTCAAGAGAGGCAAAACATTTACGCAGTAACAGGCAGCAAATGCCTATATTCTAGATGTGGCAGATCCCATGTCAGACACACAAAATATTACTTTTTTATATAACTTATCTGTGACGGTTTTACATTACTGCTTTTAATGAGCTCAACACTCATTAAAAATGAATTGTGATGTAGCAAGTAATGCAGTGCAGATTAAGATACTTAAAATTAAGATATGTGTGAATGTGAGTGTGTGTGTGTGTGTGTGTGTGTGTGTGTGTGTGTGTGTGTGTGTGTGTGTGTGTGTGTGTCCCTCTCTGTGGAATCCTGGCTAAAGTCTCAATCTAATTATTAGAAAACAAGCATCAAAGTTTGATTTCTACCATTAATTTTACTATAATTTAATTATTTGACTTGACCTTACTCAGTCAATATTAAAGATATAAAGGTAAAATTTTCACACAATGTTCTTTACCATATGAAGGATGATTTTTAGTAGAAAACAGCAAATCACAAAAAAATTCCTTTAGCTGGGCTTCACAGATATATATATATATATATATATTGTGTTTTGTAAAAAAGATTACTGTCGCATAGTAATTCAAATTTCAATTTCGTTGTATCTTTGATTTTTAATGTTTAGTTTGTGGTTTTTTACTAGCAATCTATAGCTAGCTATAAAGTATAGCATTATATGCCTTAAAAATAAACAAGTGCCTCCGTAGATTTTGAATGCAACAAAAATCATAATGTTTTGGTAATTATTTTGCATTATTATTGATGGTAAAAAAAAAAAAAAAGTTTGTCTAAATTTCAAGAATTGGCATCATACACATTGTGTTTGTGTGTGTAAATGGTTAACTATCCCACTTTTAGAACTGGTTCACAATGCATCTAGTTTATTGTTGTTCAGCCCAGAAAGTTAAAGTGCTCTCAGAGGAAGAAAAGGACTGCTGGCCCCTTCAGAGAGGCACAATATTTCCTCTGCCTCTTACCGCTGATGTGTGTCTCATACTCTGGCATGTCCTTCTTCTTCAGAAGAGGAACCTTAAGTGTTGGGGGCTGCTCTTTTCTCTCTCTCTCTCTCTCTCTCTCTCTCTCTCTCTCTCTCTCTCTCTCTCTCTCTCTCTCTCTCTCTCTCTCTCTCTCTCTCTCTCTCTCTCTCTCTCTCTCTCTCTCTCTCTCTCTCTCTCTCTCTGGGTGTGCTAGCTTGCAGGGTTGAGAGGGCAAGTGCTGACCAGCCCTCTTTCTCTGCCTGTTACTAGGTCATGGAGCGCCCCCCTCCCCGCACTCATACCTCTTTCTCCGGCACCTTCCCATCCTCTGCCACCAGGGAGAGGGTAATTTAAGCCCTGCTTGATGTATCCAATTCATCACTGTCCCACAGACCCGCTTCAAAATTAAAGTCTGATCTACAAAGTTAAAGCAGGTTGAGATAAAAATTGGCATAGGTCAGAGAAGGAGGGAGCAGTCAAAACATGTAGTGCTTTTTCATCTCTTTTGATTTATGTTTTTGAGGAGAGCAGCAGAAAAATTAAAACATTACCCAATTCTATCAGCTGTGGCTTATGTTGTGGTCATCAAAAAAACAAAACTGTAGAATCAGGTGCAGGTTAGATTGGAAGAAGAGGACTGTTTGGAAGAAATGTGTTACTTCAGAGGTTTGATGTTAGGGTCAGTGACAAATAAGAGCATCCATAATACAGGAAATAAATATTTGTACAAATTTACTTTAATAAAGTTATATTTCACCAAAAATGAAAATCAACATTTACTCACCCTCATCTCTTTCTTTTTTCTGTGAAACACAAAATATATTTTTGAGAAATATCTCTATACAGTGAAACCTTCAAAATATTTATAAAAATTGCATGTGGTGCAATCAATAAAAAGTAACTTTTTTCCCAAGAAAGTTTAATTAATATTTTAGTGTAAAAAAATGTTTTCATTTGTATTTTATTATATTATCTTTTTTCATTTTATTAAAAAATATCATGAATTATTAATTCACAAATATCATTACAATTTTTGTAAGTCACATTATCAAAGTATGAGGTTTTCAGATAATTATTGACCTTTACACAATTAACTGTAATGCAGAAATTAAAACATGCTCAACACAAATGGATTAAACACATTACATGTATGTATATTGAAATAAATAAATATAAAATGATAAAAAAGTAGACCATTACAGTCTATTCTTTCTTCTTTAAATTCACAATAATTTGGCTACATTTCTAAGAAATCGGTTCCAATGACATGTTTTAGCTCAATAGTTCCCTAGTTTGATCTTAGTACCAGTATTGACCGTGTGCAGTGTTTTGATCTTGAAAGCATTTTCTGCAGATTATCATTGTCAGAACAGATAGCGATTGAAGCTTCTGAGCGAGATAACGATTTGCGATGTGTGTTTGTGCTGAAGATGGGTGACTGTGATTATACAATGAACGAGCAGATGTGGGTGAAGAGCTTGATTATGAATGCATGTTTGACTTTGATGTAGTGGTGAGAGAATGACCAAGTAAAAGAAAACAACTTTCAGTTTAATGGGCTCGTGGAACTCTGTCTGATTGGACAGAATGACGTAAAGCAGGCATGAGTCAGTCGTGATTGAAGGAACATGTGAGTGTGTGTGTGAGGGAAACACGGAGAGGTTGGGGTGGAGGTACTAGTATCAGCTCACAAGAAAGACTGATTGTTGGTGTGTGAGAGTGTACATGATGAGTGTGGGAGAGGAAGTGTGTGTGTCTGTGTGTACACGCATCCATGTGCGTATTTGAGCGTGACCGCACACATAAGAACTTGTGTGTGTGTGTGCAAAACAGCACGTTTTCATTCATTTTGTGAGTGTGCGAAAGCCTGCATGTGATTGCCTTGCATCTCTGTGTGCGGGACCTGATCCACGGCGCTGTATGGTAAACAGGAACGTTTTCCCTGGAAGGAGGAATTTCCCCCAGCAGCCCCCTATAGCAGTAATGGTGGTGGTAATGAGCTGCAGCTGTCAGAGCTCTTTCCGCCTCTCGTCCCTGATTCATGTTCCTGCCGCACAACATCTACAACTGGAACAAATGTTTACCCCAATGAAAACCAGACAAACACGGCCGGCCCGGCTCACAGCTCCTAACAGAATAACTAATAGCCCCGGCTCTGTTTTGGCACTAATAATGATGCAGGCAGGCTCTGAAATGCAGACCTGCAAGGTCAACAGAATTGACCATCAAAGAATGTTGTCGTTATTTGAGACTCATGTATCGCTGAGGTTTAATTGACCAAAAATTATTTTTTTATAAAAATATACTACATGGCTTGGTACAACAGAAGGTGTTTTGGGTGCAGAGAGACTTTAAAGAAATGCAGGATAAAATGCAACCGTATATCGTTAGTAAAATCCAGCCGTTCCAATCAAGGCATATGTGTGTTTTTATAGAGCAGATGGAGCTTGACTCATTCTGGCTTCCTGACTGGGTTTCCTCCCAGTATTCTGCTACCATGAGGTTGATATTACTCGAGAGCGCAATCTATATCCATTGGAATGAGTGTCAAGATTCAGGGATCGGGGTAAGTCACTGATTGTGACTGAGTTGGAGCGGGATAATCCGAAATACGTTTTCATAACTTTTTATAACTTGCTGTCATTATACTTCTGTTTAAATATAGCTGCTGTCTTTTTACATTCCGCTTGGCCGTTTTTCCCCTTTGTGTATGACATTCTTACATCCGTTTTGATTGTGGCTGTATTCACTTCTTCTTTTCATAATAAAGAATTGAATGCATTAAGTGATGTAGAGAGATAAAGCGCCTCAGAGTGTGTTTGTGTGTTTACCCCATGCGGCCATTAATGCTACGGCTGTGTGCCAGCTATGACATTAATCTATAAATCACACTTATTTTATCTTTTTTTTTTTGGAGGGGGGGTATTTTTCCAGGCCTGCTTTATTAATTAGGTGTGATGTAACGCTGCTACAACCTCTCTCTGTCAGACTTCCTTCCTCATGATGCACACAAACTCCCATCAGCCACCTGTCAAAAGACCCCACCCTGGAAATCGTACTCTGGAAACTGAAATAAAAGACATGGTGACTGTGACACAAGGAGGAGGGGAGATTAGAAGTTCTGGAACAAAATAATAAGGGTTAACAAACTAAAGAGTGCTGGAGAGCAAATAAATACAAATCAAAGCTCAGCCGCATAAGAGCCACATCTGGCCTAAAAGATCATCCTCTCTTCCTCTTTTTCTGCTGTCTTGTCAAGCGTGTGAGAGCCACTTCACTATGCTGGTGTTTATCTTACGCTGACATTCTCTGCTCCATCTATTTTTCAGTCCTCCTAAGCAGAAGCCTCCCCTTGAAACACTCTAGGAGAGTTTAATAACACAGAGAGAGAGAGAGAGAGAGAGAGAGAGAGAGAGTGAGAGAGTGAGAGAGTGAGAGTGAAGATATTAGAATAAACATGCTTAGAATAGGGACTGCTCTAATGTTATTGATATAGAAAGAAACAACCAATAGGGAACCAAATATTAGACGTGGTCAAACACCATTTCCTTCATATTTCTTCAAAGCATTTTTTTTCCAACACATATAGGGTTATATGTACATACACAACATATCTGAATTATTATTTTATTTTTTTGAAAGAAAACATATATTCATAGATGCTGCCTTTATGTGATCAAAAATACAGTAAAACAGTAATATTGGTATTATTATTACAATCTAAAATAGCTGTTTTCTGTATCTATTTTGTAATGTAATTTATTCACTGAATTTTCAGCATTATTACTCCAGTCTACAGTGTCACATGTTCCTCCAGAAATCATTATAATACGCTGATTTGCTGTTCAAAAACATTTATGATAATTATTATTATCAATAACTGAAAACATACTATCTTATTTACATTACATTGTGTCTATGTGTGGCATTTAGCATTGAGTGAATTCTGACTGTGTCACCCTGTACCTATTTATATTTCTTTATTAATATATTATTATATCTTATCTTAACCATTTGCACACAGGAGCATTATCCGACTCGGTCCTCCCGACAGCAGACACCGTTTTTTTCTATTTTTTCCAGCATTTTTCAGTCAATTGCTTGCCTTCTTCCCTCCTTATAAACAACACTTTTTTAATACAAAATAAAAGTTCCTTGTGTTTTCTCGGATTGACCGATTTGAGAATTCATAGACAATGTAAAACAGACATTTTGAGTTTCTGATAGTGATTCCTATGAAGAAAAATCAGGTCCTGCCCTCCAGCTGCATTTCACGCATCATCAGAATCACGTGATTGCAAACAAGCTATACATTGAATTGGAAACATTTATTATGTTCAAAATCGTTTTTGTTGCTTAGTATTTTTTGCGGAAAGCGTGATATAATACCATTAAAAAGTCTTGGATAGTTTATGCAAGGATGCATTAAATTCAAAATTGGTCAAAACATTTGGTACAACATGTTTTCAAAACACAATGTTACAAAAAAATGATCAAATAAATGCTGTTCAGTTAATTCTGTAGCTCAACTGGTAGAGCATGGCACTAGCAACGCCAAGATCATGGGTTCGATTCCCAGGGAAAGCAAGAGCTGATAAAATGTAGAAACTGTAACTTGAATGCAATGTAAGTCGCTTTGGATAAAAGCGTCTGCTAAATGCATAAATGTAAATGTAAATTTACTTTTCATCAAAAAAAAATATTCTGAAAAAAGTTACTTAAAAATATTAAGCAACACATTGATAAGAATGGTTATTAATAATTGAGCACCAAGTCAGCATATTATAATTATTTATAAAGAATTAAGTGATACTGAATACTGAAGTAATAGCTTTAAATCAAATTGTAATAATCCTATCTTTATGTGGAAAATGTAATATATATATATATATTGAAATAAGAAAAGAACAAGATGCCACTCAGTATCCAATAATCACATTACAGCTGAACCAATGTGACACATTGCTTTTGCATTTAAATCTGATCAGAGGGCAAATCCAAATACCCACATCAGCGCACAGACACACACACACACACACACACACACACACACACACACACACACACACACACACACACACACACACACACACACACACACACACTATCCGATGTCATCATGCTGACCCCTGGCTGACTTGGTTTACAGTGAGAGACTCAAAGTGCACCCAGAGGCTCGCCTTTACAGCCCGATGATTAGCATTCCCGTGGCTAAACCCAGACGCTAGAAGATGTGACACTTGAGAGATGGCTACTGTATGTTTCCTGCCAGTGTAAATCAGCACTTCCACAAATTCTCCTTTCGTCCCTCTGAGGGTTATCCAGGGCATGTTTAAAATACACAGGAACAGAATGAATCAGAACGGAGTTTGATTAAACATGCAAATGTGACAAAAGCATGATGTGATTCCAGCACTTTGTATTTAATTAAGCTCAAATATGCTCAAAATGAAACATTTAATTCACAGTAGCTATTTACGCTGGTATTTACAGTGATACGAGTCAAAATGCAAACGTGTGTAAATTGTCTGAAGGGGTTTTCCCTTTTGAAATGGGATCTGGATATGGAGAAACTGCCCTCTATCGCAGGAAGTGATGCGTCTCTCGCCTGATCATAGATGACCACTCTGCTCCAGCCATTGTAGATTCAAACAGGGATCAGTTTGTATAAGAGCCAGTAGCAGGTGCAGGAGGAAAGGAACACACAAGTTCACATGTCAAAGGTCAAATATCAGCAGGGCTGAATAAAAAAATGAATGGCAAATATGGCAAAAAAAAATTGTTTCTTCACTTCTACTGTAGGAGATGGCGTGTGTCTGGGTTTGTGTGTGTGTGCACAGGAAGGTGACTAATTAAATGAGTACATTAATTACATGTTACACACAAGACACGGTGCATGATCTCTATGTGTGCGCATACGTCTCCAACAATTCAAAACCAGGAATACAATAGCAATAATACAGAATAGGCTCGCACTGCGTGTGTAATGACTAAATTAAATGAAGCCTGCTGGTTTTCCTGGGCTCATTGTGGCCTGTGTTCAGCTGTATTTTAGTGCTGTGTTTCCCAGCCAAATGTCATGCAAAGTGTCTGCAAAATGGTTTGATCTGAGCAAATTAATGTTGGACATAAAAGTCTAGCTTTCTCTTGGGCAGAGGCCAGGCTTTTCAGAGAGAAAGGGGAAAAGCACTTAGTTGTAAAAGCGAGTTGCGCTTTACATTTTGATCAGGTCATTTTTCATGACAGAAATTTTTATTTATTTTTTTATAAAATAGAAAAGCTTGTGATTTCAGGGGTTAACCTGAGGTATCTATATACGTTTTTAACCTGATGTATCTATATAAGTTTCACATTTTATTTATTCTTTCCCCAAAAAAGTGTACATTTTGTGTTCAGTCATCATTGATATCTACATTGAATAACACAGAAATTATTTTGTAACTCAATAATGTGTTGAACTTGAAAACCTAAATTTGTATAAATACTAACTGTATAATAATACTCACATACAAATTTAAAACAGGCAGAAAAACAAACCAGCCCTCAAATGGTTCATGATACTCATATCCATAATTACAATGCTTCAGTATGTGAGTAAAAATAAAGGCTTCCATCATAATGTCAGTCTTAGATGCTCAGACTTGGATCATGATCCACGAGCGGTCGACTCCATGGTAACCAGTATTAAGTGGACACTATAATCATATCATTAATTCAGCTTTGTGACCTCTTTGTCTCTATTTTTAAAAGCAGGTGAGGCAAAACAGCTCTCTGCTCAAACACAGCAGAGCAATTTTACACTACCGCACATCATTGGAGAAGCAGCGGGAGGTCACTTAATGCCTTTACTGAGAAAATAGACAGAGATATTATTTCTAGTTTCTTATGATATGATTAGTAGGTATGCAGCCTGCTGTAACTTGATATTTCATATTATAATAGGGACTTTTATTTGCCTCTGTTGCTTTGTTTCTTTAATTGTGTTCTTTATTCTATACATTACTGGTTAAAAGTTTGGAATAATTCAAATTAAAAACAATAATAATTTGAAATACGTTTTTAAGCTCACAAATGCTGCATTTGTGATTTGCAATATAATAATATTTTGAATATATTGTAAAATGTAATTTATTCTTCTTTTAGTAAAGCAACATTTTCAGCAGCCTACCATTCAAACGTTTTGGATAAGTCAGATTTGAAATAATACTACTACTAATAATAGTAACTATTATTATTATAATTTATTCAGAAAGGACACATTAAACTGATTAAAAGTGACAGTAAAGACACTAATAATGTTACAAAATATTTATATTTTACAGCGGTCATGTTATGCGATTTTTAGCTGTTTGTGCATAGATTAGATCCCTGAAGTTGCAAAGACTAAAGTCCCGAAACCAAAGAGATATTCTTTATCAAAGTTAAGACTCTGCCAAACCCCCTAAGACGTCTCATTCAAACACGCCCCCACATGTCTACATCACAATGTGGAAATATTTGCATAATGCAGCCCAAATGTTCAGGCAAAGAAAGAAGGGTTGGTTTCAGTAAGCGCAGTAGTGTTGATGCTGTCATGTCAGGGAGACGCTGTGTGTTTCTAGGCAAAAGCCAAAGCACTTTATTTGGCCTTCTGAAAGTAGATGCAATTAGGAATCATTAAGATTAAATACAACAGAACATCAACGCATTTTATGGACAACAGTTTCGTGAACCTAGGAGAGGAAGCAATTCTAACTTTGCTATGACAATCTGGCGCTTCTGAATCAACGACTGTATGTTTTGTTATTAGTTTAAGTATTTGCTATTGACAAATACGAGAGAGGGAGAGACAGGGTCACATAACAGCAGAGTCAGCTTTCTTAATCGTGGCTTGTGTGCAAACACATACGAGCATCATCACTGTGTCTGTCACGCGACTCTGTTACCCGTTCATGCTTGAACTGATGGTAAATTTAAGGACATTATTAACTGTCTTTTTACATTTAATTTGAAAGCTGAAGCTCGAGATTATGCTGAGGGGCATTACATTTTTGACTCGTGCTTGTGGTGTTCGGCCAATCACAATGCTCTGGGTCAGTTAGCCAATCAGAGCAGACTGCGCTTTGTTGGAAGGAGGGACTAAACTGATCAAAAGTAAAAGTAAAGACACTAATAATGTTACATAATATTAACTTTATATTTTAAATAAATCGTGTCATAACAACAACAATAATAATAATTGTGCACCAATAATAGTTAATAATAACTGAGTTCTAAATAAGGATTTCTGAAGGATAATGTGACACTGAAGACTGGATTAATGTCTGCTATTCAGCTATCACATGAATAAATAATATTTCAAAATATATATACATAGCACGTTGTTAAATTATTTTTATAATATTACTGCTATTACTGTATTTTTAGTCAAATAAATGCAGCCTTGATGAACATTGTAAACTTATTTAAAAAACATGAATAAATCTTAATTTAGTATAATCTTTCAAATGTATAATTATTCTAAACCTTTTAATTGTAATTGCTTGATAACACTATGAATCAAAACACAAACTGACTTCTTTTGGAAGTTGCTTTGAATTATTCTCTGCTTATCTTTTTTTCCTCAGAGAAGTGGGCATCCTGAGGAATGAAATGGATAAGACTTGTGATGTCTTGAATTCAGGTCAGTGCTAAATCACATCACGTCAGCAGTCATACTGTTCACATTCATGCATTCATCCACCTGTGCCTGTGCAAAGACAAGAAATAGTCTGATCAGACAGTTCACCCAGTAACCTTTATATAAATAACAAGCTCATCAAAGACATTATGAGAAATTACACATGAGAAGCACCATCTGCACGAAAACACGGACTCGTATACGAAAGCACTGCTCACATGCATGTGCCACTGATACACATAGAAAGGTGTCTGTCGCTGTTAATATCATTCTGTCTGCTAAGTGAACCTCTCATTTTCTTCTTCTCATCTCCATTGTTCTCACTCTCTTTTTTACTCTTTCACACACAAGTAGACACATCATCTTCATCATCACCATCACTGGGCACACACACGCACACTCACATATATCCAGAAATGGAGAGACGCTCTTTCTGAGTGAAAGAGGGAGAGATGTCAAGTAAGAAGGGAGAACACAGGAAGCACATTAGTTATCGGTCTCTCCCTTTCATATCCCATTAGAGTTACACTCTTCCATCTGCTCTCTCACTCTTCTTCACCTCTAACAGTCTGCATGCTGCACTTTACTACAGCGGCATACCTGACTAAATTACACTTCACACACACACACACACACACACACACACACACACACACACACACACACACACACACACACACACACAGAGAGACAGAGAGAGAGAGAGATGACCAGCTGAAATATTTACAGAGCTGCAGGAAGAGAAATATAAGCAAAGATTGATGGAATAAAATTGATATAAATATTTATTTTTATATACACTGTAAAAAAAAAATTACACAAAAAAATGTGTAAATAAAGATTATTGGAATATGTAAAAAAAAAATACTATTTCATTTTTTTCTATGTAAAAATGTAACATTAACTTAACTGTTACTTGCCATTTATTTTAATTGATTATGAAATGTAGTAGCAATTTCTGTGAAAATTATAACATAGTAGAATTGTATTTGTACATTTCATTTTTATTTACATAATTGAATGTAATTTATATATTATTAGTATTTATAATATAATACTATTTTATTAAATACAATATATGGTATTAGTATTTAATAATGTTATTATTATGTTTCATATATTGTTATAATTTCTTGCAATATTGCTAATTATACACTATTCTGTAAAAATGTAGGATCGGTATGAATTTTTTTACGTGTGTGTGTGTGTGTGTGTGTGCATATATGCGTAGGTGTGTGTGTTTGTGTCATTGCAAAAGATTCTATTTTGTGAATTATACATTATTAAAATTATATTATACATATATATATATATATATATATATATATATATACAGTGACAGTAAAAGTGACAGTGAAGCTTTTATGTAATTGTGTAATAACATAAAAGCTTCACTGTCACTTTTACTGTCACTGTCATATATATATATATATATATATATATATATAGTAATAACATGAAAGCTTCACTGTCACTTTTATTCATCCTTGCTGAATAAAATTTTGTTTTATTCAAGGAATAAAAATATTACCATCCCCAATTTTTTTGTTTTTACATTTTATTATTATTATAATTTTTTTTAACTTTGTTTTCAATTTTGTTCACTTCCTGTGTCGATAATCCTAAATACACTGTACATTTCTCCTCTTTAGGCAAATGCAAAGTTATAAAACAATTATCATGAGGTCGTCACATATTTAGCTCATTTACAAAACTCTTCCATTATCGCTAAAAGTAAACATTGCAGCAATGGGAGAAAGAGCGTTGTTGAAAAGCCACAGTTGTGTTTGTCCCTCTAGACTCTCCATACACACAGACCTTGAGGGGGGCTCGCACAGAAGCTCTTCAGGGGGTTGTTAGCTGTGAGCTTAGCCACCACAAGGGCTCCAGCTCACGCACTAATTATTTTCATAGTCAGCCGGCTGTGCAGAGCTGGCCTGCGAGTTGTGCAAATGCTTATTTAAGCTGTGTAACTGACATCCATATGGTTTTTATCACCATGAAGAAACGTTTGAACTGCTTATGTTTTCATGCGGCCAAGGCTCTGACCTGTCTGTCAGAAACACTCATATGTGTTGCGTCTCTGGGAAATTCGATTCCATAATGTTCTGGATCAGCATGTTTTTCCTTCACTGAGTCACTGTTGTACTATAAAAGTGTTAATAAAAACTAAACCACATTTGGCATTTTTGCACTGTTTATTTTATTTATTTTTTGGGAATGATTGAATGTTTTATGAATTCATGTTTTTCATAAAATTATACTGCGGTACTTATACTAAATGCATAAGCAAGAATTTTTTTCACTGGGATTCTGTATTTTGGATCTTATATCTGTTAGTGAAAATCTGAAAGTAAGAATTATTATATTTTATCACAGATATTTGGAAGTCTGTTACATGAGGTGCTTTTAAAAGGTTGTCTCCCTCAACAAATTAAACACTAATAAGGCAGTGGAATTTCACGCACTAAAGTATTGGTTAAAATGTATCATTCCATCCTCCATAAACTTTCCTGTATCCTCTGAGCTAAATTATGAATCGGAGCATTTATTTAGGATGCACCCCGTCTCTAATACACTTGCTGCAGAACGGCGAAACTCCAGCCCAATTACATTTCTGTTCATGCAAAACATTAAAGCCACAACTCCACAATGTAGCATAACCACAGGCATTGTCAGAGACAATTGTTTAGGAAATGTAACTCTGCGTAAAAACGTCCAAATGTCTCTCTGTACAGTAGTTGTATAGGCAAGATTACTTTAAATAAACATCGCAATTCCAGCATGGGTTTGTGAATAAATAGAACAAAAGGCAAAGAAGCGGATTTCCTCTGCTGATTGCAGCCAGATGGTAGCCAGGGTCTGTTGCCGCTTAACTGGCTATTAAGAGGGAAATTCAGAGTAATTCAATAAATAAAGCCGCCATAGGAACTATAGTGTAATGTGTTATAATGCAGTCCGAGTGCTGCACACTCTTCTTTTTCACACAAACACTTACAAATAAATAGATACAATTACACTCTCATAGTGTAACATTTAAAGTAGATTTAAGGAAGAAAGAAATAATCTTTTGTGTCATTTGAATTACATTAATTATGTAGATTCATAACAGAGTGTTCATGTGTTTTCAAAATATGATACATAAATGACAATAAATGTAAATAAAAATGTAATAAATGAAAATACAGTTAAAATATTTCTAAATTGTTCTATTTTTTTCCGGTGACACTTTATTTTAGTGTCCTTGTAACGCGTTACATGTAGGCTACTTATTATAGTAACTACAGTAAATTATGCATTATAATGCATGCATAAATTATTGCATGCAACTAATCATAAGCAAAACCCTAACTAATATTAGACAATGCTTAAATGTATAATAACGCTGTAAAAGGACATAATAAAGAAAAATGTAACCAAGTTTTGCACTTATTCAGCATTTGAAAGCAATTTTTTGTCAAGTCATATAAATGTAACTATTAGAGTGAAAAGTTGAATTTACAAATGAATGTGAATTTTCCTTCTGCTGACAGCAGCACTCAAGCTGCATGAACTCAACAAGTTTGTGTAAAACCTGATAATCATGTTATCCAACATGATTTGACCAAGAAACAGCACAGTCAAATAGACATTTTATGTCATAATGTGTCATAAGAAATCTATTTTTATTTATTTTTTGTACAGAATTAGATTTTAAATTAGAATTCCATTACATTCTGTCTTGTCCCTCTGTCTGCGTCTTTCTCGCACACAAATGTACACAAACACTGGATAAAAAGAAGATGTTACAGTGTCCCCAGTGGATTTAGTATGGATCTGTTTGCTTTGGTGAGTACATGTCAAGTGCTTTCAGCATCCAAGTCTTCTTTCTCTCTCTCATTCAGACCCTAGTGTAATTAAGTAAACAATGCTTGTGTTAGAATTGCAAGAATTAAATCAATAAAAATAACAGAAAGGACCCCATATAGTATCAGTGGAAGAAACGGCGAGAGAGAGAGAGAGAGAGAGAGAGAGAGGAGTCTAAATAATCAAACATATCCCACAGACAGTAAAACACTTGTCATTTCCTCCCCTCCCACCCTCTTATTCTCTCACTCCTCCTCATTCTCTCTAACCCATACTCATGTGTGTGTGTGTGTGTGTGTGTGTGACACAGACGATCATATCGTCATACAGATAACTCCAGCACGAAGGGAGAGAGAGGCTGAAAGGTCAGAGACACTGAGTGAAACGGATAAAGGCTAATGATTATCTCAACCTTTATCTAATCAATAATCATTTATCCAACAATATTACCGCCAGCTACTGCCCGTTCTCTATTATCCCAGCTCAGACGCCAGTAGCTGGATTGTCTCAGTCTGTCAGCTTTATGGGCTGGGTGAATGGTAGGTGAACATCAGGGCTGTGATACTCTCTGTGTGGTGGATGGCTTTAGTACATGCACAGTTTCTATACTGGTCTATTTCCATTACTGCTAATTTACAATGTATATAAATCTGCCATTCATCTATCTGATTTAAACCTGCAAACCTCAAGCACTGATGTCTTTAAAGGGAATGGGTTTATATATGTATGTTTTTATATATATATATACACTAAATAAAGATAATTTGAAGTGATGACAACCTTAAACATATAATACATTTTGATCATAAATGTGTGTGTATATCAGTATATTGTCAGTATATTGGTCTGTGCCATCTGATTATTCTAGTATTTTGATATTTGTTGAAAATGTACATGATCAGAAAGATCATTTGAATTAATGACACACCATTAACACACAATAATACATTTTGATCTGATAAAATAAATACAAATAGGAATAAAACACATTTTAATATAGCTCTGAATGAACAGTTTACAAATTGTTCTAATTTTTATAAAAAAAAAAAAGCCCCCTCCCGTTTCCCCATCTCCATGTCTGCCACTGATGCCATCATAACCTCCCTCTTTATTGCTTTTAATGACTCTCTCTTTCCTTTCATTAATTCTTTATCGATTTCTCTGGATGGCCGTTGAATTAATTTCCAATTACTAAGGATTAGAAGAATAGACAAATGCACATGTTTGCATCTGGTTTGTGAGAGCGCACTACATCGTGTACGCACATATGCTTGGGAAGAAGAGCGGGAAACATGTTGACAAACATGTTTTTCTTCCAGATCAAATGCGTTTTTCCCCCTCGCAGTGTTTTAATGTAGTTGAGGATTTTCTTTTTCAAAGGCTGGAGAATTCAAATAAAATAAAAAATCTCACATGCAATTACGGATAACACGAGCATGCTCACACACACACACACACACACACACACACACACACACACACACACACACGCACGCACGCACGCATGCACACACACGGACTACACAGGAGAGTGTTGTGAATCTTACAGAAGGAAATTGCAGGAAAGGTCAGTGTGAGCTAATGGCTAGGATACCTTACATGAAATAAGTCCACAGCCTTTTGACAGCTCCCCCAGTGTCACAGTAAAGCCTTTAACTACCGCTACTGACGTGATCGGAAAACCAGCTTATGCTTTTAGCGTTTGTGTGTGTGTCTGTGTGTGTATTTTTCAGTGTACGAGAGATACAGAGTGTTGTCAAGCACTGACCTCGATAGGCATCTCATTTACACACACTTCAACATCCAAAACATTTTGCTGCAAGCCCACAAGACAAGTACCATCCAGACAATTCACAGCACTCAAGACCAGACTATCAATATGAACTTGCCAATGGGTATTAATTAAGGCAATTATTCACTTTGAAATCTCTGACAGATATCGATTGTCATTTTCAAAAGAGCTTTGGGAAAGTTATCTTAAAGAATATGGACAAATCTATGAAATTAAACAGGCTAAACCATTGCAAGATGAAGGCAATTGACAAGACAGGGATCTAGAGCCAAGTCTAGTATTGATATGTTCTGCAGCGTACAGATAGCTCAGATATAGCTAACCTTTAGCGCAACTGCATGACTTTGAAAAGAAAGCAAGCCTTTGTTGTTGCTTTTAGTGTGTTTGAGTGTAATGCATCCACCTTCTTCCTGTAGGTCCCTTGGTAAACACTATACTTTAGTGTGTGTGTGTGTGTGTGTGTGTGTTGTGTGTGTGTGTTTCTGTGTGTACTCTTAGTTATTGTGTATGTGTGTGTTTGTGTTGACCTGGGTCTCACTCAGCTCATCCCCATGTGTGTGTCTGAGTGTGAAATACTGCACACTAATAGGCAGAGCCGACCTCGTACATTCTATGCCTCACGGAGGGCCACTGCGCACTGTCACTTTAACAACCGGGAATTATCACCAACATCCAGATTTGGGGTTAAGAGTGTCTCAAACAGTATATAGATACATTTTCCATCAATAAATTCCCCCTGAATCCAGCCTCCTCAGCCCAAAGCATCCTGCCATCTGATTGACGTTTTTACCACAAAATTATACCATGTCTGTCGGTGGAGGAGAAGAAACATGTCGCCATTCCAAAATTAGCTGGCCATCAACATAAAACAGGATAAGTCCACTGTGGTGTCATCTCACAAGAGTATTGATTCAGGCAGACGTTCGGGATAGAGAGCGGATTTCCCATAAAGCCAGTAGCCGGCGTGTCTTCTTGGGGAGACAGCGAAGGAGAACGCATAAATGATATAATATACAGGTCTTGAGATTTAAAACCATTGACACAGCTTGTTCATACTCATTTAACATTTTATTTCATTTTTGGAAACGCACACTGGTTTTATATTTCATCACATGCTAAATTATATACAGTATAGCTGTATAGAGCTTATACAGCTGTGTAAGTCCAGGGCAGTGGATATTTCCAAGGAGAGTTTTGCAATAATATTTGTGACCCTGGACCACAAAACCAATCATAAGGGTATTTTATTTTTTTTATTTTTTTCATTGTTATATGGTTTGCTAGGATAGGACAATATTTGGTCGAGATACAACTATTTGAAAATCTGGAACCTGAGGGTGCAAAAAAAAAAAAAAAAAAATTCTAAATATTGAGAAAATCACCTTTTAAATTGTCCAAATGAAGTACTTAGCAATGCATATTACTAATCACAAATTATGTTTTGATATATTTATGAAAAAATTGACTAAATATCTTCATGGAAAATCATCTTTACTTAATATCCTAATGATTTTTGTCATATAGAAAAAAATCAATCATGTTGACCCATTCAGTGTATTGTTGGCTATTGCTACAAATATACCTGTGCTACTTATGAAACATATGAAAAACTCACATCACAGAAAAACACCATTTATTGAACGTTTCTTTGTCACAATGAAACCTGCCATTTATGTAGGCCTAACTGGTAAAAACATATTCATTCATTAAAACACTCAGTTCAAACTTGTGGATAAATATACACAGTCTCTTAACTGGATGGATGCCAGTGTGGCTTTATTGTGTTTACTTATTTAATTAACAGATATAACAAAATATGATGGTAATGGAATTTTAATTGCGACAATAACATTCAGAAAAATTATCCCAGTTTAAGACAATTTGCGATGGATATGCTTCTGACAAAACCAACATATCCACTGCTAGAGAAAATACTAATTTGTCTTAACTGGACTTCCTTAAAACCTGAAAATGTCCCTGTGTGACAACTAGTCTCCACTCTATGCAATACATAAAACTCTGGGAACCCCTTATAGGATTTTAGCTCATGACAACAATATGTTTCATTATTAGTGACAGACACACCATCGAATTGGCATCATCCCAAAATATTTCCTCAAGCCAATCAGATTAAATCTAAGTGCTCTGACAGTGGTGAATAAAAACATTGTTTGAGCAGCCAATCAGATGGCACGTAACAGCTCCGGTGTGCCTGCGAAGCAAAACCCTGCTTAACCAGTCACAGTCACAGCACAGTAATGAAATCCAGACCGAGACAGCGTTTGGATTGATTTCCAACATCTTGATTTAATATCCTGAATTAATTATTTTAACTTGAATAATATATAAAGGAAAATAAATGTAGAACACTCAAGGGAACAAGAGAGGGCTTCTTTCTTGCAGAGTTATCTCATGGTCAATCTCACCCTGAGACTACTTTCAGCTGTTTGCGTGCCTGCCTGCGAGCATGTGTGCGACCGAGCCAGCGTGTGTGTGTGTGTTTGTGGGTGTGCGTATGTCTGCACTGAACGATTTCCTGTAAATTACTTTGTGGGTATGGGCTCTTCTGTGTGTGTGTGTGTTCACAATAGCACAGGGAGAGAATGTATGTTTGATTAAAGTTTATTTATGTATCCTTACCAAAATGCTTTGCTTTCAATTGCACTGATATACTCAGGTCACCCTACATGAAGAACAGATGGTCTTTCTGTAGGTGGGAAAGTGAACTCAAGCATGTCTCCAAATTTCTGCAAGGTTGTACACATCTAGACTGAGAAATACTGCTGTGATGCATTTCAGTCTGAATTCCGACAGACTGAACTGATGCGGAAAAACAACAACAGTAGGATACAAAAATATGCAATGATCAACAAACTTTTTTCTTTTTATTGAACATTGATGAAGCAACACAATTTGTGTAAGAAGCAAGGTTTAAAGATGTTTGTTTTGATTACAAATCGCACACATACGGTATGAGGGCAGCTAGAGCCTGGGGCAAAAGGCCCTCAGGGGAACTAAAGTGATAGTGTAAAAAATAAACTAACATGATAGGGATGAATTTGTCAACATATGCAAATCGTTTTGATATAGCAATGATTAAAAATAAGGGTAAGATATATGTAAATACTGCAAATGGTGTATCAATTATTTATTTGTTTAATCACTTTTTTCCCAAATAGTTGGCTTTCACTTAATCAAACGGAACCGCAAACCATAAAAATAATGTATGTATGCATTTATTTATTTATTTATTTATTGATTTATTGATTTATGTATTCATTCATTCATAGTAAAATACAAAGTAATAATTTCAGAGATTCTAATTAGTTTCATTAGATTCAGAGATTCATTCAGCCAATCAGTCATTCATTTACAGTAAAATACAAAGTAATAATTTCCTACGTTCTCATTAGGAATAAATGTATTTGCAATTAAGAAATGCAAAAAAAATATGTAATTGTAATTTTGTAATAAATAAATAATTTGCATCATATTCTCACTGATCAGGGCAATTTTCAGACAGGTGTTTGAAAAAATGCTATATGTGTTTGTATTGGTTGTATTTTTAAACATTAAACATTGTTTAGTGTTTGTTTTTTGGGAACACTTTAGAATGGGGAACATTTATTCACTATTATAAGGCATTCATTTGTGCTTAATTACTACTAATAAATGGCTAATATTCTAGTAGCATGCATGCTAATAAGCAACTAGTTAAGATACCCTAAAATAAAGTGTTTTAAATAAAATAAAATCAAAAGACCTTTTACACCAGGTACGGTAACACAGTAACATGTATCCCCAGTGTAGCTGATAGTATTTCACTAAAATGTAATGCAGTAATGCAAATGTAATAATCTAACAAAAAACTGAGAGATTGAAATGTCACGTTTGTTAGATAAAATATTATGTGTGCAGACATTTCCCCTTTATATTCCCTGTATGTTGCATCGTCACATGCACCCAACTTGTGTAAGATGTGCTCTTATCTCTATAGAAGAAAAAGAGTACCTGAACACGTCTAATATTAAACACCTCTGTGATGTCTAGGCAGCCGCTATTGGCACACCACCATCCCATTCGATTACTGTTATTGATAAGTTAGTCTGCTTTTTCCTCTCTGAATATCTGAAACAATCATCGGCTCATAAGCCTTTTTTTCTCGTCTCATTCTGAAGTGAAATGCGATGGCACATAAAAAACTCATATTGAGGCAGGTGCTGCTGTGTCAAGAGTGTCTCAGCTCGATTGGTAGCTAGCTGAGGTGCTTCTCTCCTCATCATCGTCTCCATAACCTGCGCACTTCTGACATGCGGATTATAATAAAAGAAGACTATACTGTCAGAGCAGGGTTGATTTAAAGACGGCCCCAGTCAATCAATCACAAAGTTCAGATTAAAAGTACAAGACTCGTTCTCCCTCTCTCTGTCTCTCTTACTCTCATTCTCTTTTGCCATCTCACACTTTTTTTTCATTTTAATCTGAGAGAAAATAAAGAAAGGCCTTTAAATTCCACCGCTTCCACGAAACTCTGGCAAGTATTCATTGTGTTCTACTTTTCCCTTTCAACCTCTCCGCAGGAGGCTGCATTCATGACAACTTTATATACGATGTTCTCCTTTCAAAATGCCATCGATGGCTCAGATGAGCTGTGCACTGTGATCTTGCAACACAAAAACACCGGCGTCAGATTCTTCTTATTGACACACGCTCGCTGGAGTAGCCCGCCTGAGCGAGCCAAAGGGTGCCGTTCCTCGCTTTTAAAACACTGCTTTACATTTCCCCCCGCAGAAAATGAGCTAATTATAATGAGGGTGTTTTTAGATGATAAAACGATATCGAATCCGATTGCATTCCCTTCTTTTTTCCCCGCCAACCTATTTTATGGCAAAGTTCAACAGTGTTACCGGTACAGAGATAGCACTTAATCACCCAGACAAACACGCCATTACCTCGCGAATGCAGAGTTGAATTAAATATGGTAAACTATCTCATTACACAAACACATGTATAAAATCTCCGTCTCGGAGCGATCAAAGGTCAGAGAAGTGAATATCTAAAAATCCTTCTTTGAATTCACTTAGCGTTAAAAGCTAGCGCTCTCCAGAGACCGCAGTCACCTGCTGCTATAGCCAGACTCAGGTAATGACTATAATCTTAAAGCCTTGTCTGCCGTCACGACGTGTGCTGGAATACATCGGAGCGGTCATTCTGAACGCTTCCAGGAGGAGATCACAAAGTCATTAACTATTTTCTGTCTCTCTCAGCAGTTAGCGTTGATGCAGCCTGCTTGCAATAATGTATTGTGTTGCAAACAAGAAGGATGGCCACTTCCCTGCCTCCTGGTGCAGAGGGGGCCCGCAGTGACACGGAGGCTCAGGTATATGGATGGCCTGAGGAGGTCTCCATCATTCATAAAACATGCTGCAGCCGCACGCCACCGAATTGATCTTGCAAAAGAAGCAGGGTGGCATGCCGACCACTTCATTAGTCTTCCAAAGCCACAAATCACAGTTGTCGTAGCCTCACAGGGACCCGCTGTTACCGCCGACATCACCACAACGCACTTACGCCGAGCACTCCGACAGCGTTCCTAAAATTCTCTAAAGATGCTGCTGACGACTGGCGCACAAGCTATATTGTTTATGGCGAAATGACCAGGGTCTGGCTAAAATATGTGTGAAGAGCATGACAACAACAGCCGGCCCCCCAAAATAAGAAATGCACACAATTTTTGAGCTCTGTAATTGATTGCTCGTGGTCATTTCGGGCGTCATGGGATGAAATCAAGTGGCTTCTCCATAAAACAATGTCAAATATTGATGATATTTCTCTTCCCTGGCCTCTGAATGAATTGCCCCACTCACTGAGGCTGTTTGATGAATGCTTTTTATTGCCTTTTCTGTTGTTGCTGGAGCAGCTGGAAAGAACTCGGCCTGGTCCTCTCACAGTCAGCTAACCAAATTGCTGTTAGAGGACCGCCACATCACAGTTCACAAATCAGAGATGTGCATTTTATTATGCTTCTGTTCTTTTGACAGTTTAATGACATTACTCACTTTGTAGCATTTGGTGATTATTTCTGTTGTGAAACAATCCCATGATAAAGCATTATAAGGTTATTACCAAGCTGCCTTCCTTTTCACTTACGACAGATGTTACATCAGAAGTCATTAATTTCCTCTGGAAACACCTGCTATTTCTGTAGGAAAAACAGATACGAATAAAAAAGTCAGAAATAATTGTTGTTTAACACTGTAACCTTGGGCAACCTATCAGTATTGGTGGTCAGTTGTCCTACATTGGTTACTATTCATTCATTATTCATTCGACCTGCCATTTTCAATAAGTTGAGGGAAAATGCTCTTGCTTTGCCATTCCTTTAGATGAAACAGAAACACATCAGCTTCATTATGACAGCCACTAGGTGGAACATCCGGAGCTTGAAGCGAATTGAAAAGGCGGCTTTACCACCTAACATATTTTTTTTTTTTTGGGGGAAGGGAAGAGTTCCTAAAGAGAACGAAAAGCAAACACTAACATTAAGAGATTGTTCTTTGTTTGCTGGGCTTATGCTTAATATTCACTTACATTTGATTGCACTTGGGATTTTACTACACAACAGATTTAATTCATCTTGCTGAAATTGATCTTCTAAAATTAGCATAATATGTTTCCGCAGTTTCTCAAAACGTAAAGAGCTTGGACAAAAGGTTGTAATGGAAAGATACAGATTGCAGATGGAGAACGTCAAAGTGGCCTCATAGCTTGGCTTGTAAATGTGAAAAGAAAATGGAATGTCTTTCTCGCTCTCTTTTCTTTTGTCTGTCTATTTCTCTGTGTCTCTCAGAAAACAAACTGTTCTTACATTGTGTTGTCTCTTTAAAGTTGCATGGTTACCCCTCAACCCCCCTCATTCCTGCACAGTCTATTCCCCTAACTGTCATGCTGCCAGGCCTAAAAGCCTGTCTTGTGAAATGTTCAACATCACAAATGGTTTGTGTGCATGTCAGTTTGGCCTACCAAAACTCCTAACAGTTAAGCCAAAGGCACCATAGGCACATTGTCTTGTGAAGCTTTGCTTTTTTTGTTTTAAAGGCCTTTGATTCAAGCTAAGCCACTATTGCTATCCGAGGCTTATTTTTTGATCACGTTTCAATATTTATTTCTTATTAGGATAAAGATGCACTTTTAGAACAGATATTGTGATCAAGTATATTGTGAGGCTTCTGAAGCTCATCGACATCACTTCCTTTTATAAAACTCTGTTTTAAAAAAAATCAGTTTAGTCTCTTTACATTTCCATAAACATACATCCCTCGCTCTCTCTCTGCCTCTCTCACAAAACTCCCCATTTGACTTGTGAAACATGATGAACACATTTGAAGATCAGCATGAATAATTCAGTCCACTCGGGCTGAAGCGGGTGAGCATGTAAGCATGTGAGTGGGGGCTGGGGCTGGAGAGCAAGACAGCAAACAAGTCCCTCCTGGTTAGGCTTTTTTGAAGGACGGCCCAAAGTGCGTAGGAGCAGCGTTACAAGTGCTGGAGGTCCGAGGGGAATTGGGAGCATCTCCATTACCAGTCTGGAGCGATTTGTTTGGAATTATGCCATGCAGCAAATATCTGGACCTTTGGGGACACTGATACATCTGATCCCACAGCAAAGCAATCTCTACAAGTTTACTTCTTTCCTCTTCTCATGCCACAGACCGTCTACCCTCGGGGGTGTTTAAGCCAAATCCATCTTTTGCATTTTTGCAGACACGTTTTTTTATGTTAATCTTGTCTACATAATTACAGACAAACATGTTTATCAGTTATTATATTTTTTTCAACAGTGACAAAATGAGATACAATATGCGTTATGATAATAATCATGGAAACATTGTACAACATTAACAATGCATTAACAATGTTCTTCTTTAAAAACAACACATTTTGAATAAATACACATTTCAAATAATCCAGTCGTCATAACCAATAATGTCACACACTGACCTGCCTGATTTGCATAAACTAATTTCAATTTTTATCTGAGCAGTGAATGAAAACTAATAAACAGAACTCACTGAAACAAGCTATATGAGCTATATATACATTACAACTAACATCTGAAAAAATGCTGCACACAAATGGCGTAAAGGGAACTCGATATGGTAAAGTTGACATGCAGTCAATTTGTATGATTAATTGGGATTATACAGTACACTAAGATAAATATAGATACACAATAAATAACTAAAGCACAACACTGTATTCCAATAGTGTACTTATAAAGTTAGATTACAAAGATACATTTCTTATGTTGTTTTTGTTAAATGTCGATATGTTTAAAATTAGTATACATTTTTGAATATCTGATAAAAAAATAATAATAATTATTAGTCAAGTATATGAACATGGCATATGTTCATATGTATCAGTTCAACTAAATGTAAAAACATACATACAAATAAAAATCCTGCACAGAATTTCTTGTCTAGTAATTTGGGATGATTCAGCACAAAATCAAACAGTGATGTGCCACAGACACGACTGGCATGTGTTTAAACTGAGTCAAAGCTGAACTATTAAGACATTATATTAAACTCTGAGGCAAGTTGCATCAGAGAGTAATATACTGTATGAAAATGAATTGTGTAAATACCATTCATCTTCGATTCATACTTGTGCGGATTCTGCGGAAAAGGCCAAGATATACTAAGACGTGTTGCTAGGACACAAGCACAAAGAAAGAGCACCAGTGATCTCTTTACACATAACTCTCTCTTTTGCTATCTGATAAAGTGCTATGACTGCAGTAATGTTTGTATGACAAGGATTTTGGGGCTTTAGTCCGTTAACAGCCTCTTTAGAGTCTCCTTGGTGGGTTATTGGACCAGTGAGTCAAAACCTCGCAGAACTTGCCTTCCATTTCTATCATGTGTGACTGGAAGGGGAAGTGAAGACACAAAGAAAGAGGGACACAGAGAGAGAAGCTGCCATGTTTTCACCATCGTTTAAACAAATGTAATGTGACAAATTGAAAAAGGGTCTGTGGAAGTGCATGTGTGTTTACGTGTACGCATGCATGTCTGATGAAGAGCGGATGCACGATCACCTTTGGTGTTATCAGATAAACAGGCATACGTCCATAATTAATGTCCAGTGACTAGATGCACTTCTCACAAGGCACTCAGGAAAGCTGGCTCTAGCTGTCAATCAAAACGACACATGGCTATAAAACACACAGTCAGCATTAAACACAAGGAATATTGTGATTGAGATGTAAAATTCACATATATCACAGAACAAAATACACCATACAGCCTGTGCTTGCCAGAATACTTCTGTAAAAATACAGTAAACGTACAGACATATTTACCAACATGTACAATTTAAAATTCAAAACTGTAATTTTACTGTTTTTAAAAGTCACCCAAAAAAAGGCAGTGTGGTGCGCCTCACGTTTTCAGACCTAAAAATAGGCCTAACTATTAATAAAAATAGGAGTTTAATGAGGCAAAAGTCATAGTTAATGGTTTGTTAATAGCAAGATTTGGACCTTAAAATAAAGTGCGACCGAAATTGCAATTGTTTTTTTTTTTACTAAAAAGGATGACGTTTCCTAAACAGAGTCAAATCTGAACTTACCATACAATATGGACGTATGTTCAAACTGATTGTCACCATATGTCATGGGATGTACTGTTATACATGACAGTTCATTTTTTTCTTGTTATTTCTGGTTGCTGTCACTATGCATACAGTAAAGAGTGATAAACAGACAAACATAAGCTAAAGTACATGGCAGGACATGGTTCGATCTTTCATCTTTGTCATGAAATGTTCAGTATGAACATGTTACTGGATGTTACTGGACACAGCTGTCTCTCCTGAGGTCCGGCCCCTCATGGAAAAGGCCATGTCTGGTGTTGGCTATTTCTGCATGATGTGGCCAAGCATCTTGTCCTAATAAAGAGCAGCGGATGTTGATGGAAAATGCCGTACCATTTTCATTACGCTCACCATGCTAATCTGATTTCATGTTCTCTTGTTTTAGGTAATCACATGCCACCATACAGCATGTTCCAGCAGTGGGGCTATGGCAGATGTATGAAATGTTATGGCTCGCATGTTTTCACTTTTATGTTTTATATTTTTAAGATAATCATAATTTCAGCCAAAACGGCCAATAGATGTGTATGTGTCCTGCCCCTAACAATAAAGGAATAGGTGTAAAGGTTTTTTGAGTTATTTTGTTTTCTTTAAAAAATGAATCAGAAATTGAATGGCATCTAGTTTGTGTATGTGTGTGGTTGTGTGTTGATGTATTTCCAAAACAGGGAGATGAGTGGGATATATTGAGCTTGTTCCTTAAAAAAGAATCTAATACATTTATTTTATTTTTTATTTTTAGTTTAGTTGCTTATTTATTTAAACAAAAATGGTGTAGCTCTTAAGTCATTCATATTTTAGATTAAGGAAGAAAAACAACTGTATATAAATTATAAAAGTAAATTGTGTCAACATTTTGAAGTACACTAACATTTAGACTGACACATAAAAAAATATAAAAATCTAATTCTGGCATTATTTTCTCTCCCTTATTAGTTTCAAACCTGCAATCACCCACTGCTACAGTATGTATCACTTGAGATAAATTAGAATATAATGCATGTTATCTGGATTATATTTTAGACTCTATTTTAGGGACAATTTTAGGGATGGTTATCCCATGGCATACATACTATACCCTGCATCCCATGGCATACATACTATACCCTGGTTATCCCATGGCATACCACAGGGATTGATGCAGGGTATAGTATGTATGTATAGGATATGTAAAGTATATACAACCTCTGCTATGCTTCTATATATATATATATATAATATATATTTTTAAATCAGTCCCATATTTATTTTCCACCTTTGTCCTTATCAGTCTGCTCACTCACCCTCTCTCAATCCTTCTCTCTCTCTCTCTCTCTCTCTCTCTCTCTCTCTCCTCTATCTGCTTGGCTGAGCTAATTGAGTGTCTAAACAAACTAATTAATCAGTGGCATTGGTGGAAGACGGACAGGTCTGGAGAGGTGATGTTCATCAAACTCCCCCCAATTTGTTTTTTGTTTTTTTATCCCTGTAGTCGTTTATTTGCAGAATATGCACTTTTTCTTCTTCTTCCTGAGATCTCTTTGCCATGGTCAAGGTTAACTGTACACGCTCATTCACTATTTATGATTTTGCATAGAGGATAAGTTTTTTTCTGCTCTTATATTCACAGTATCCAGGCGCATTAATCAAAAATAATGAATAAAATGATCCGTCTGACAATGCTCATACCCTCCCAGGTTTCAAGAGAATATCCAACCAACTTTATTAATCAAAATCCAGATTAATTGTAACAAAGTGTCATCCATAAATTTCCCTTTCATTTTAATAGTACTTTGCCCAACACTAACAATATCCCTTGTGACTTCAGATTTATTGAGGGTTGTGGCTATCACCGAGAGGATGAGAGGGTGACACCGTAAGAGAACAGCGCAGATATCGTGTTCCTGACGGAACGGACCAAAACATCTCCTCTCTGGACCAATTGAAGGTGTTTAAAGATCCCCTCGGATCGAGCGCTTCCCCTTCTTTAGCTTTGACGGTGCTGTAATGGCCATTTGTTGCCCTTCGACGATTCTCCTCTACCCCCACCCCCCTTTTTGGCCCTGTTCAGCTCTCTGTAGAAGGTGAGGCGCTGGAGTAAACCATTAAGGGTGACAGTTTCACTTTTCTCCCCTAATTACTTGTTCCTGCCTATGTGGCATTTCTTAGAAAAATTTGTTGAATAATGACCGGCATTAAAATGGAGACTCTTAAGAATTTATACGGGCCGCTTAATTTATCATGTACTTTCTTTATCTCCTCAGTGGATTTATGTCCAAAGTGTCGCAGGCCTCCTCTGCCTGCTGACAGCGCCGTCATTTTCTTAAGGGCACAGCATGTATATCGGTGACAAATTTCCCTGACGCCACACACTATGTCCCAGAAAATTGCATGCAAGCACACCAGATTCACGCCTGTTTGTTTGTGCTTCAAACACGCCAGTTACAACATTACTGATGGCTGTCTCAGAAGACAAACATTTTTTATGAGAATGCCAGATTTTTCTATAAAAACTGAACTGCATAAAAAGGACAATTTTATTGTCTGTTAAGTATTCACTTAATTGTTTAACTGAATAATTGTTGTTTGCAATTGGCCAGAGACTAAGATGCTTATACATGCAATATATTTGCAGACTTTTCAATTAGAACAGAGTTTCTGTTGTAAATCAACTCCAGATATTTGAAAATACACTCTTAAAATATGTGTAAAAATTGTGTGGGTTATAGCATTTGTGGTGTGCAAGTGTGCATGATTGAGTAAGCTAGCATTTTTAAATGTGCCTATCTATCCCATACACTATAGATGATTGTTATAAACAAAGATTATTGAAGTACATTTTACAAGAAAATACAGTTTTTATTCATCAAAATTTCATATATATTTAAATGTGCTTATTGCCATTGCGCTGTAATTATTTGTGAACTTAACTAGCAATTTGTGACTGAAAATTGTTTCAAATAATTGTTTTTAGGTACGACCACCCATATGTGTGACATATTTGCCATCTCCCTCTCCCTCATTAAAATATGCACCCTTTTTAGTCCTGCATTAGAATGATTTATGAAACAGATCAGGCTTGTGGTTCTAAGAGCCACCTATTGCCTTTATTTTATTGTTGTTTTTTTCCTCACAGTAATATAACACGATCTCCCAGGAGCATGTGCCCTGATGGTGGCTTTTTTTCAAGGGCATTCAAGTGGGTAGTAGCTCACAGGGGTTTAATATCTACTCTAACACATTGCAGGGGCATCCAACTGTCTCCACTAACACCATTACATGCCACATTCTTGAATGCTACGCTAGACAGCGGTCTAACCCGGAATGCTAGCACAATACTGCCACTAACTAATATCCAAAAATGGATCACCCCTACAGCTGAACGGCATGTAACTCTGTTCACTTTACTGAGGAGGTTGCATCTGAAGTGCATAGGGGTTAAAGGTTAACATCTTTGAGGTGAACCCAATGCTATTCTACCTCAAATAGATGGTTTTCCAGTATGAGCAAAAATATTCCGGTTATCTCGCTGGCCTATTTCCACGGCAGTACGACAACAATGAATACATTATCATGGGCTCCAAGTTAAACACTTAGATATGTGACCTAATGAAATTACAGGTTCCCCCTGTCTGTATGGCTTTGCTTTAGCCCCCAATGAGCATTTCTATGCTAATCAGATGCAAATACATGGAAACGATGGCAGATATTTAACCCTGGAGTACTGGAACGCCACGGAATGAAAGAGATTCACCCCTCCCCAACCCCTCCACATTTTTTTCTCCCCATCTACTTAATGGGGGCCTTGGAGAGTAGGCAAATGTTTTACCTTTTTGAAAGTTAAATGCCCACTTTCGCCTTGATATTAAACCACAGATACTGGCCTGAACTATAACCTTTTTCAAATCCCCATTTCTCCTGTAAGCCATTGCCTGAACCACTTTCGGCGGCGGTCTAATGAAATGTAATTTTTGTTAGCTGTTCTCGTGGCATTATGGAGTATAGTTCATATTGGTCTGCGAGGACCTGGCAGTGGAGTTAAATACGGAATGGTTAGCGCAAGCTCTATGTCACATTATTGTAATATGAAGTAATTCTTTTAGCTAATGTGGTTACATATATTCCCTGCTATTGCTCACTGTGGTGTGCAGTGAACTACTCCCTCTACCATTACAACTCACGTGAACACACACATTTCATTAGTGTTTCACGCCCCTGCGATTTTCATTACTAAAGCAGGACGTATTCTACCCAACATGCACAAATGAATCTTTCCCTCTTGCTTTTTTACTCTAATCAAGGACAATTATGAGACTCAGACGACCCACTGACCCATTAAGTGGAGTGATGGCAGTGCCAGTGTGTTACTGCGGGCATATCAAACTAACATACATACACATGCAAATTATAAAAAAAAATAACTTGGGTTAGCTGGCATGAGGATTTAACGTGCTATTCTGTACAGTCTGAATGCTTGCTTTGATGTTACCAAAAGGTTCAAATGCATGAAGAACCATCAAATGGCCCTCAAGCTCTTGAATGCAGTCACTTATGGATTTATCAGGCAGTTTAGCAAACTTCTATGTTAGCAATATAAATTAACTATTAAGTTCATTAGGCTACGCCTACACATGTGCACAGCAAAATGAGAACAATAACCATATTTAATATTTTTAGCATAAACTTGGCAAGAATTTTACTTAGGCAAATTGCTTGACATGAAAGAACAAATATGAAATTCACACATTTATTATGTACATTCATAAAGCCATAATTGACAGCTAGAGCCAAGGTTTAGAAAAGGATTCCAACTATATATATATATATAATTTATTGTAGATGTCAGGTATTTGGCTGATGTTAATTTACCAGCCAATAATCTCTTGAAAATACTGTCATTGCTAATTTTCAGCAACTATCATGTAACACAACTCTTCATAAAATCAGTTTAGAAAAAGTGAAAGATATAGCATACACTGAATATAATGAAACATTTAGTAAAAGGTCATTATGCAATGCATTTTTAGCAAGTGTATGTTTATTCTCTACAATCAAGTGTAGAGCTGTGAAATGATCTCAATATTATAACATGACTGCATTAGCTAATTTGGTATGAGCAGTTTTACATATATTATTGCAGCAGTGAAATTATAATATTGTAAATAAACAAACAAACAATAAAAAAATCATATCAGTGAATAAATGAATGAACCAAGAAACACGAATGTGCAGGTACATGGGAAAGACAATGAGAAAAAAAATATATAAGGGACATCAAAAACATCTGGCCCTCAGACAAACATATATTTTTGATGGTTATCAGTGTCATCTTCAGAAAGAGAAAATGAGGCCAAGAGACAGAGAAAAGCCATCAAGTCACACTTGTTCATTATTTTTGTCAGTGACTTTGCCTGCTTTTCTGCTATTACAATGAATATCATTGTCTCTTTTTTCCTAGGGCAAAATTTGGGAACTATCATGCATGGTCTTCTCCCTGGACACCTCAAGCAGATATTATTCTGTCTGCTCTCTCTGGGTATATATGTCCCAGCGATAGGACAGAGACATAAAGTAGAACAAAAGAGAATCAAGGTTTAAAAATACACATGGAAAATGAATGTGTTATTGTTGATAAATGAAAATATTAAATCAATCAGACATCTTTTATTAAACATCAGTTGAATACCACACGGTCCTGCTGTTTTATAATGCGGTTATATAGTGTTCACCAGGTCAGCCACTTCATTGAAAGGCTAGACAGCTGCCCTCTTTCTTGAAGATGACACTCCACTTGTGGTTCTTGGAGAATGGAACAACTTGGAAAAGCCGCAAGCAGCAGCATTTCCCGAGCTACTCACAAAACATGTAACCATCTTGACTGCATTGAAATAAATAAATAAATCAGTAGACAAATACAACACTGCTTTAGTACTTATGTAGCGTTACTAGTATTGTGGATGAATTGCTTCTGTAAGTCACTGGATAAAAAGCATCTGTTAAATGAATTCATGTAAATGCTAATTATTTATTTACTTGGAAATATATAATATATTCATGTAAAATATTGTACAGCTTAATATTTGTCCTTAATGATTGTTCTCTGCATTCGGCATTCATTGTACATTCTCTTAAATTTAGTAATGCATTGGCCATGAACAATTTTCATGAAAAAAAAAGCACTAAGTAGTCAGGCACAAAGTTTCTAAGCAAACCAACTACTTCTTCATATCAGAAACAAGGAGATGCTCTCTCAGAAATTGAGATGCTCTCTCATCCACCGGCATGCGAGTGTGTGTGTGTTTGTTGCATGTTACAGCAGAGGCAAGAAAACAAGCAGACATTAGCCTGTCCACTTGACAGCAGCATGTTCAGTTGACCAGAAAGTCCTGTAATTAAATGGCTGCTTACCCTGTCAAGTGAACTGAAGTTAACCTCTGCTTCAGCACTGACAAGCACGCAACAGGGCCGGCGCATCTGCTCGCCATCCAAGCAGCCCGAGGAGGCTTCAGAAGCAACGGAGAGACTAATCCAGGACTTTGAGGTCTCTTTGAGGAAGTGTGTATGGGGGGGCTGAGCTAATTGTGCTGAAGGCTTCCAGCCTAATTAGATACTAGTGGACACCGCATTCGTTTCTCTTTCTTATTTATGCCATATTATTTTGAAGGATCACGCACAGCTTAGATATCGTGCTGTGTTCTGCGCTCCTTTCCGGGCAGGTTTTGGGAGAGGATAATTTATTAAAATTACTTTTTACTCATTTTGTTTAATGTATGCACTTTAACAATTAATAACCCAAGCGTAGGAGATTTTCACTAAAGGCCATTAATTTGTATAAAGCTGCCGCCACTGACAGAGGAGATTTTTTAAACTGATCAAGAGAAAGTCAAATTATTCTCTAGCCTCAGGTTAAATATTACTTTCTTCAGGAATTCTTTGCCGAGCATTCCCGCTTTTTATGACCTTGCCATTGATTGCAGCTTTCAGAGCCATCTGTGAAAGCCTCCGCCGCGAGGGGGGGGGATGGGGGTTGTTTGTTTTCTGATCACCATCTCTTTGTCCCATCTGCAGGCTGAGTGTTGAGCATGTGAAAATTCAAGGCCGAGCTGAAACAGACCTACTTTGTATCTGCAACATCAAATCATCTTCCTGACCAGGACAGCGTACTTGCCTGTTTTGTTTGTGCACGGCCAGGCTATTTTATTATAAATGTGTGTAATCAGCCCAAAACAGTGATAGTTTGAACCCGGTTTTTTTCATGCTTAAATTATTCAGACCACACCAACACCTTTACCAACAACATGGCGCTCCCTCTATATCCTCATCCTCTCCTTATTAGCCTCCCGTATTTTCACAAAGGGTGGAACAATGTTTATTTTCAGACATTTCCCATGCAGCTGTAAACCCATGAGAGGGACGTCTGCGAGCATCTTTGAACTGCTCTGCTAGATATTTATTTACACTGCTCAACTGTCCTATAAGTCATTTCTGGACTCACATTTTCATTGGCACTGTTTTTGGTCAAGCAAGCCAAGTGACGGTGGTTTTATTGTTCTAACAATAAGCTGCTTGTAATTCAGAGTATCTTATAGTGCATTCATTGCAAACAAAGGCTGGAAAAGTTTTCCACTGAAGCGATATATAGTGATTACTTTGCACAATGTCCAACTAATAGCCTGCATTCTGTGTGTTTATCAGAACATATGTTCACTGATAATGCTGATCCTGCTTAGGAATCAAACAAAGCCTCCAAATGTTGCAATTAAATCAAGCGGTCGCATCAAATTAATATGGTTGATCTGACTGCAGTCGTCAAAATGGATTTTCATTTTTGTCTTTTTTTCCTTTCCTATTCCGCTCTCTCATCACACTCTCTCTCTCTCTCTCTCTCTGCAGTGGTACTTTTAAGTTCAGAAACTGAGTGCATGTCTTCATTAGCTGCATTAACATTCACAGGCTGTAGTAAATTCTGACAGTGAAAAGGTCCCCGTAACCTTTAGTTGTGCAGAAATTTACTTCCCAAGAAAATTACAGCTGGCACTGTCTTAATTAATGCTCGCTTTCTTTGCTGAAAACCCATGGCTTGTCAGAAGAAGAGTGGGGACGGAGAAAAAAGGAAAGAGAAAAGAAAAAGAGGCAAATGAAGAAAGAAATAAGAAGATGAGACGATTATATGGAGAGTAGAACGTGCAACGCAGCTGGAAATGATAACTGAGGAATCTATGCAAAATTCACAAATATTTTTCACAAATATCATAACATTGGCCAGATTTTAGGGTGGAGTTGGATATCTGAGGAGAAAGAAGCAGATTCAGAATGATGATTTTCCTCTTTCTTCTCTTGGCTTTTTGTCTTCCAGCACAATATAAAAAAAAACTATACACATTTTATCCCTCGCTATCTCTCAACTGTATGTTGTGCACTAAAGCCTGCTTGGGAAGTGACGATCATCTTTTAATACCCAGGCCATCAGAGGAGCAAAGAGGAGGTCACAAACAGATTAGAATGCTACAAAACAATTTGTTCTCACCTCAGGGAAGGAGGATGAACCCCAAATATATATAAAAAAGGAAGACGATTGGACCGAGGCAAACTTTCATGTGCAAGGTGACTTCGTGTTACAAAATGTGTCATAATTAAATGACCAGTAAAGAGCTTCGAGTATCAGGCATAACACTGTATAAAATCAATGGCGTTTTTTTTAAATGGGTCTCTTAGTCTCTGAGGGTCTATGAATTTCTGGCACTGATGTGGGAGAATCACATGCCTTGAGTTCCTATTGGATTAGATACTGCAGGCCTAATGTGTGAGTACTTCCTCTAATGTGATGTTTGCCCATATTCTGTCCCTGTCACTCATGACAAGCCCTCTGGGTTTGATCATTAAACAGCACTGGAGGGTAAGGCTAGACTGTCTGTCTGCTCTCGCTCTCTCATCTCTGACACTAATTAGTGGTTGTGACTCAGAGTACGGTTGATAGACAAATGTCAGAAAGCTCATGTGTTGGGTATTAATTGGTGAAATAAAAGCAGGGGAGGCGTGCAGAAGATCTTGTAAACCTCTCTCTGCAGATGTGTCTGTTACTCAAATCTGCAATTCAAATGATGCCAACAAAAACGTCATGTGTTAATTCGCTGTTTATTTTAAGCTTTTGCTGATGCAGACCAGTTGCTTGTGTCTCGATGATTATGGGTTTCGAACAGATAATTTAATTAACAAAAGGGATATTTCACACAAAAATGAAAATTCTGTCTTCATTTACTCACCCTCGTGTCGTTCCAAACCTGGAACATAAAAGGATACATTCTGAGGATTGATTTTTATCCTTTTTGGCATGCAATTACCATGAATGATGACCAAAAGTTTCCAAAGGGATACAGAGACTCCATAAAAGTATAATAAACTTGGTCCATAGGACTATATTTTGAGACCAGAATTGTGTTGTTATTCACTAAAAATCTTTACATCCTTGGCTTTGATAAAACTGTTCTAAATAATTAATTTGCAAAACTGACTCAATTTAACTGCAAAACTGGTTAGATTCTCAAGTTCAACGAAACGCTCTGTTTACATCTCACTGAAGATAAATATTACAAGTAATTACTGAAAATTAGTGGTGGGCCGTTATCGGCGTTAACGTGCTGCGTTAACGTGAGACTCTTATCGGCGATAAAAAAAATATCGCCATTAATCTATTCTCAAAGTTGGGTTGGGAGCTGGGTCTATACTACGCAAGCTATGATGACTTTCACCCTGATATTTTAGCGGATGTATACCTAGCCGAATTGCACTGTAGGGGCGAGAAAAGTCTTCGAACTAGAGGCTCGCAGTCCGTGATGGACAGATTGTTAACGGCTGGTCTATGTGGTAATACAATCGGGCAGGACATCCAAACGCTCACCTATCATTCATCAACATCAAATATGGCTTTTCATCTGAAAGATGTATGTAGTAGCAACTTTACATGGCCGCTCAATATGATGTTAACCTAGAGAAATGTGCGCTATTGAAGTGTTTGTGTGGAAGCGCGCTTGCTGCAGGACAGGCTCCGTGCGCCACTTGCTCTTAAAATCTCTGTCATTTTGGTCATACAGATAAAAGTAGCCTAATACATCTTTCGAATCTGTAAAGACTCTACGCTTATTTGTGTGCACTCAGAATAACAACGAAACGTTGCGCTTTTAAGCAAACAGGATGCGCTTTAGGTCTCATGTGAACTTGAGCGAGAAACTTGAAACTCGAATATATCTAAAATACAGTACATAGAAAAATATATCTATAGAGAGTGAAATGTCAAAAAAAAAAAATAGAAGACGTGTGTTAGCATGGATGATTTACATGAAATGTAATCTGTGCAACACTGTGCATAAGATGGCTTTCAGTTCAATATAATAACAAAAACGACATTTTGGGTTTTTATTCAACTAATAAGGTGGGCACGCTGTGATCTGTACTACATTTCTACTGTAATTGACAGTTATCGGCAAAAAAAAAAAAAACAACACGGGAGTGGGAGGGAATGGGAGTCATTCTTCCAGGAGTGGAACGGGATTTTCCTCCAGTTTTTTCGTGGGATTGGGACGGGAAGAGATTAAAGTTTGTGATGCATTTTGGAAACAGGAGATGAGCCCCTGGTCTAATGCGCCACCTGGCTTGAGAAACCCGTTCTCAAACATTATTTGGGTAGCACACATATTCTGAATGCCTTCGGCAGAATTCAAATGAGCCATTTTAATCTAGATTAATCTAGATTAATTCCAAAATTAATCTAGATTAATCTAGATTTAAAAAATTAATCTATGCCCACCTCTACTGAAAATATAAACAATTCAGCCTGTTTCTCTCACAAAAACACTTCAGAAAACTTGGAGCAGTCTGACAGTGAAGCAGCAATCTTTAGACGTTACCATTGTTTTTCACTAGGGCAAGTAAGTCGAATTTGAAACAACAAAAATAATGCCAACATTTTCATGATTCAAATTATTCAGGCTTCACATTATTCCACTCTGTCAATATGTATGTTTCGATTCATTTATGATAATATTTGTGTGCATATAGTAATGGTATTATTATGAAACCTGTTGAAATTCATAATTTGATAAAGTCTCTTTATAGAAATCAGTTTTAGTATAATATTAGATGACACTAACCTCCACACACATCACATTCTCAGTTATGATAAATCTACAAGACTAGAGAACAATGAAAAGGGCTATCAATAGCAGATTTCAATTTGTAACTGCTCAGTAACTAAACAGCATGCTCCACATGCATGAATCTAATTTACCAAGCACATCCACGCTGAGATGAGGACATGGACAGAATCGGTTATGTGACTGTAACTGACATATTACCATCATTCCAGTGATACAATAGGTGGGCCAATTACATCAACTAATTAAAACAATTAAAGCATGGAGGGCCTGGTATCTAAATTTCTGTCAAGTCTGGAGTCAGCTTATTAAAATAGTCCTTTAATGAGCTACAGACGCTCTCCCAGCGTCTCTTCTTTTGCTGGTCTGTTTCTTCTCTAGAGAGAAAGAGAGAGGGAGAGAATATGTCTGTGCATGGATGAATATCACCCATTACGTCACATTTTAATAATACAATTTCTTCACATCTTTCACAAGGCATTATGTATTCTGATTACCTGCATGACCAAAAGTCTGTCAATTGCTCAAACAACCAATCAGCAAATATGCATTTAATAGTGTATAATTATGCGTCTGTATAATTACATATTCACCTGAAGAAAAAGTATATAATTCTTCTAAAATCTAGTTAACCATTGCGTCATATCCATAGTTAACATGGGATACTACTTCATAAATGCAATGCAAACAAATACATGTAATATTTAAAGATTCCAAAACTATCGAAGGAATTCTGCTTTGCTGTAAAGTTCCATTGGGCACAAACACATCATCACCGGTTCGAACCTCACTCTCCTGTAGAACATGAGCTCACGGGTCTGCTCCAATGAGATGATAAACTGCCCCTGATTCCATGATTCCAATTTGTAATTTTGCGAGTGCAGAGGTAAGACTAAGACGATTGATCAAATTGAGGAGCAAGTTGAGCGACCCTTCCCTCTCTCTCTTGCCCAAAGACCCTCTTTAAATATTCAGCTAGATTTATGAATGGTCACTGTCTCCCACAGCTATTTATATCTCTTATATTGACAGAAACACATTCAGGAAGAGGAATTAAATTTTGGTTTCTGCAAGTGCGACAGGGGAAGTTTGATAGAGCGTAGTCTCACTCGGAGGTGGGGGGCTGAAACGCTCAGATTAATGTATTTTTTGGAACAAAAGTAGACTAGGATTTATTCCTATTTTCCCTCTCTTTTTATGAAAAATTCAAATGAAGGTCAATTTCCAGGATTACCTGCCTCTCCGTAAAATGTTTCAGAACATTTATCATAAAGCGAATCTAAAATTAAAGACACAGGAGACCATTTTACCAGAACTGAAGACAAAGGTTAAAACAATAGATGTGGCTTGGTTTGATAACACACAGACTTGTAGAGTTACAGTATCTGAAGAGGAAAGTCATTTGATTTGAATTTCCTTTACCTTTAATAATTCAAGTTAGTGTCTGACTCCTCATGTTCTCCATCCTGGCCTGGTCTCAACCTCAAGCGACATCACAGACACGCCAGTCTATTGGGACACCGGACCCTGCCATTCGATCCGATTATTTAGGAAGGACAAAGTGCTTGTGTTGATGAAGAGCCTGCTCGAAAATCTGAGAGTGCAGAAATCAATGTGGATCCAGCGTGCCCCGGAGCATTGATCACAACTCCCTCCCGCATTGACAACCCATGCCTTGTTTGGCTATGAGCGTGAATAGGGCGAAATGAGCCTCCAGTGAACGCTTTCTGTACCATCTTCCTCGTGATCCCTGTCTCTCGCCCCCCCTTCCTCTGCCTCCATATCGACACTGTTCCTGCCATGATTTATAATCACACAGTCAAAAGTTTTGAGTGAGGAAGCAAAGTTTGCTAACACTTTTGTAAACGCTAAAAGTAAGCAACACTGGCACAAACAGTTGTTTTTTTTGCTATTAATTCCCAGTTTTTACTTTAAGCGATGCTCTTGAGCGAAGGCAAACATCTTGCCTTATAGTTTGCGGTGGAATCAATGCCTGAGAGCGAGAAGACACTCAAATGAGGGTCTCTCATTATGGACGGACATTGTTTGTCCAGAAATCCTTTCCTCCGCACCTTGTTAGAGATGTCCAGCCTGCATAATTGGAGCCGGTGCTGACAGACGCTTCACTGAAAGCTTTTGTAAATGACAAATGTTCCACCTCTCTGGGAAAGATGAGAGAGACGTTTAAGAGAATGACGTCTCGTTACTGTTCCTGCGGATGATTTGGAAGGCTCTGGCAATCAAGCTGCTCCTAACAGTACCGAACCCTTTCCCCTGAACGGAGTAAGAAATCACCTCTCTTCAGAATGTCTGACTCCATTTAAAAAGAAGGAGATGCTTAGTTTAGAATAGGTTTACCATAAATAAACAGTCAGTTTATGATTAATTGAAGTTCAATTACTTAAAAACCACGTCGCTGTAAATTGGCCAAGATGTACTATGTGAATCGTTAAAACAAGATGAGGATGTCAGAGCAATGAGATAACTAGAGCATTCTGACTAACCAAAGACAGAAGAGTTTTCCCTCCCTTCAAAACAGGTTAGAGTTACACATCTGTTTTGAGATGCTCAGGTTCAACACGGACATTCCAAACACAGATGACTTCTCTTTGGGCTGTTTTTGTTTATAACATCCAAGATTCCTCTGATTAGCTTGTCACTTTGTTTGGATCCAGGGTAATCAAGTAAAAACCTTCATTATAAGAGTCAGATTTTCTCTTGTGTACTGGAAAGAGTCTTGCAGTGATGAATTCCACTTTTTAAAGAACCACCTGTTGTGAACTTTTGAAGGGAAGCGTCACCCTACTGCAACAGAACTGTGTTGCTTCTTGCATATTCTCACATATTGCATTTTGCTTATGCAATACGTGCAGGGTATAAAATAAGATGAATGCCTTTGCTATTTATTCACAAATTAACTGTCTTGGATGCTGCAGTGTGTTAAAGTGTTTCTCCTGTTAAAATTATACTATCTTTTAAGATCCCATTTACATAAAGGAGTAAAAGAAAAGCTGTAATCTTTCACCACTCTATGAATGACAATGAGCCAAAAAGTTACTGCGATATGGTAGTAACCTTAAATGAACACTTGTACGATTACAGGTCCTTAATTTTAGGCTGTAAAACTGATTTTAATGTATTTTTTTAAGCATACTAATTTGTATATATGAGTTTATGCAAAAATATAGCAAGAAGAACATTGATAAAATTGTGTTAAATTGAAGGAACATCTGAAGGGATGTGTTGAGGTGGATAGATTCATGGTGCTTGTTTGTTGGCATCATTAGTTGGCGGGGTGTTTGATGGTGAAGAGGACCTGGCAACCTCATGGTCTTAGAGACAACATTCCAGCTCTGCACAAGATGGAACCAAAATAATTAGCAACCATATTCTGACCACACAACTGACAAAATAAATATTGGAAAGTATTTTTCTCAGTGTGTGCTTGTTTATTTTTAGTGTATCCCTTATTGGGAATGATTCATCATCTTCTTTTTTTGACCCTGTGATTTTTTTATTAAAATGCCATAACCGAATATTCAGCAAAAATAAAGAATGAATGAATTAATTAATGCAGTCTACAGTGATTGGTTTTATCCATTGATTGACTGAATTGTGAAAAATGGGCATTACATACAGATGGTTACATTACATTACATAAATTACAGACAGGTGATTGAAAAAGTCAGATGGATTTGTGGTACCAGCCAGTAAAACATTTTTCAAAACAATCTGAACTAATATGCACTGATGAAGTTTGCACATTAAGACAAAACACATATTTTATAGCTCAAGAAAACAGTGTATATAAAACTTGCTTAGTAAAGATACAAAGTTTGGTGCTCTGTGTTTTACATTCTGTGTAGTCCCTGTAGCCTCAAAACTTCAGAGAGTGCCACATTTAGTCACCAGAAACTTGAAAAGATGCAGACTCATCTTGTGAGGTGATGAGATTTGCCCCACGGAGTAGGAGACCCGATTGAATCCCTTCTCTTCCTGCTCACAGGCTGATTTAACACCAAGCAGGTCAAAATGCACTGCTTCCTTCCCGTCTGAGAGGAAGCCAGGAGGGCTTCAGGAACCACTGTGTGTATTTAAAATGTGTGTGCGCTTGTTGTATTGTGTTAGTTTTTCAAAAGGTAAATAAAAGTTATCCACATATTTTAACATCTTAAATCGCTCCATCAGACCCACAAAGAGTGACAACACATTCATATCACGCACACTTCAGTCAGTATCTGACACGTCATAGAATATTGACTCTTTCAAACATTTCTGTATTATTTCATGTATTGTCATACTTCTGATATGACACCAGCAACACTGTTCACAGATAAACTAAGCAGGAACAGACAAACTGAGAAACACACAGTGCCTGGTTTGATTTTTTATTTTATTGTCAAAAATCTAATAAAAACTAATATTGTGAAACATTATTACAATTTTAAATATCTGGCTTCTATTTTAATAAATATAAAAATATATATTTTTATCTTGGCTGAATTGTCAGCAGCCATTACTCCAATCTTCAGTGTCACATGATCCTTCTGAATATTCTAATATGCAGATTTGATGCTCAAAATAATAATAATAAATGTTTTATTATTGGTAATGATTAAGACAATGTTGACATCAATTCTGCTGCAAAATATTTTTTTTGTGGAAACCATTATCCATTTTTTGTTCAGGTTCCTTTGATGACAAAGTAAAACAAATATAATTAAAAAAGCATTCATTTGAAACATAATATTGTTTTGTAACATTTGCAACACAAATGTTTTGTGATATTTTCAATCTTGACTGTCACTTTTCAACTAATCTTTGCTGAATAAAAACATAATTTTTTCTTTATTTATTTATTCAAAAAGAAAACAGCACACACACACACACACACACACACACACACACACACACACACACACACACACACACACACACACACACATGTTGGTTTTATGGTTAATGGGGACTCTCCATAGGCGTAATGGTTTTTATACTGTACAAACCGTATTTTCTATCGCCCTACAACAACCCAACACCTAAACCTACCTTTTTACTTTCTCAAAACTTTCTCACTCAGTATGATTTATAAGCCTTTTGAATTATGGGGACATTATGGCGAAATTGTCCTAATAAATCACCTTCTCCTTGTAATACCTGTTATACCCATGTCATTATACAAATTTGTGTCCTCATAAACCACACGCACACATACACGCACACGCACACACACACACAAATGATGTTTTATTAACAAGGTTCGGGAGGAGCACGATCAGATAATCAACCGATTTGGCACAGGTGCAACTCGTTTAGCTAACCATCCTAATGAGCACAATGCGTACATATAGATAGATACAGCCTGCCTACCTCTGTCCAGTGACAGTTTTCCGGCATTCCAGCTTTCTTCGTCTGCCAGAAAATGTCTGAACTCGAGTCGTTTTCGTTTGACAACGAGCCCGACGCTACACTCGCTCTAAGGCACAGCTTGGTCAAGCCTCCGGCTCCAAGGCACCTCCTTCTGCAGGCTCCAAGGCGCTTCCTCCTCGGCCCGGTTCCACCGCTGAGCCCCAGGCTTCGGCGCGCGGGCGGAGGCCCACAACGCCAGCCACTCCCTCACCTAAGCCACGAGGTCTTCGTTTACCTCCACCATCGGGACAGCCATTACAATCCCCATCATCGTCATACGCTTCGGCTTCACCATCCATCCCTCCTACCGGGAAATGGACCGTCATGATTGAGACAAGCACTGTCAAACTCCGAGGTTAAGTTCTCTCGGAAAATGAGCAAAGCTCATTTTAATTTTTATCTTTACGTTTCTCTGGAAAACACCAATACACCCACCCCAAAAAGGTATCTAAAGCCCGCAAGACAAGAAACTATCATGTCTCTCCAACATCGTCTTCCAGACCAAGTTCCGGCTCCCCGCGAGAGTCAAGCAGTGTTGCCAACTATTTTCAATGGAAAGTAACGTTAGCTAAAGTCTGCTCGAAAAGTCCGCTAAATGTCGCTAGATGACGTCATGCGATATTTGCATATTCATGACGTAACCGCGTCTATTTTGCATTCTTCCTAAAATTACGGTGTTGTAGAACTGTTTTCCCTAATCCGTGCTCACATAATGTACTTTAATTTACAAACCGGTGTCCAGTATAAAACTGTTATTTAACGCTACATATTTTCTGTCAGACAACAGAACTGAACTTGTAAAACCAGCAGTTACATCATTTGCAATGATACAATTCTTAATACACGAGTTTAATAAGTTTAACCCTTTCGCACGTGAGTTTAAAATATTCTAGCTGAGCCCCAGCGTGAGTTTTTGGGACGGTTATTTTAGAACGTATCACCTTATTGTTTCCATGGCAACGTCATGCTTGCCACGTGACACAGCACTCGCAGCTACATAGTTCTGATCGCTTCTATTTTCGTCTTCATTTTTAGTCAACATATTCACAAACATCCTCACTATATTATGAAATATCTGATATTCCGATTCTGAAATATGCGCAAGTAAATGTATTTGGTAGTTTAAACACTCCCATAATGACCGTGTTAGTTGATCTATACCTGCTGATGGGCGCCACCATGTTAGCTTGCGCCGAATCCTAGCCGTGGGATAAACAACACGTAAATTCATCCTCTCCTCTCAAAACACGTTAAAGTAAGTCTACGGTAAACGGGGAGAAGAGCAGAGTAAACGTTATAGTTACCTTCGCAATCTGTGTATGATATCAATAAAACATGTCATCACATTATATTTGTAATGATCATTATTGCCGTTTTCATAGAAATCAGCACGTATTTCACAAACTACAAATGTAGGGTTTTGCTTATACTCATGCGTGTTTAAATGTCTGAAGCCTAAAAATAAGCATTACATGGTTGAAAACATTGAAAGGTTGTGATAATGTGACAAATGCTCAGCGCGTCTGATCTGGCGAAGCATGAAAGCAGATTTGAATTCGGCAGTTGAATTCGGCAGTTGATGACGTGACGCACTGAACGTTCCAATTACACCGGTATGACCGTACGCTTCTAGGACCAGCCAAGACTGATCACACCGGTGTGATCGTAAGTGCGAAAGGGTTAATTAAGTTTATTGTTGTGTATGAGTAAGTACATCACTTACAGTCCCTCAGACACAGCCAGTAAGCGATCTTAGAGGAGTTTAGAAACTGAAACGAACTAAAGCTCCGGGACAGTGAGTAATATACTCACTGAAAAAAAAAAAAAATCACACCTCATATTCAGCCGAAAAGGGGGACTCTCCCTTCCGGTGCAGCAGAGCCGCAAGCTCCCTTCGGACGCAGTGAGAGTCCCTCCATCAGTCGCGTCTCTTTGCTCATTCAGCGTCGGACGGGGCTCCCCTTCCGGTGCAGCAGACCCACGGCTCCCTTCGGTCGCAGTGTGACGCCTCCGTCTGTCATTCCGAGTTGCGCTGCGTGCTCGGTTGCGGACGGGGCTCCCACTCCCGGTGCAGCAGAGCCGCTGGCTCCCTTCGGTTGCATGGGAGCCCTCCATCCGATGCGTCAAACCGTGCCTTAAATTAAGCCGCAAGGGGGACTCTCCCCTCCGGTGCAGCAGAGCCGCAAGCTCCCTTCGGATGCAGTGAGAGTCCCTCCATCAGTCGCGTCTCTTTGCCTATTCAGCGTCGGACGGGGCTCCCCTTCCGGTGCAGCAGACCCACGGCTCCCTTCGTCGCAGTGTGGCGCCTCCGTCTGGCATTTCGAGTTGCGCTGCGTGCTCGGTGGCGGACGGGCTCCCACTCCCGGTGCAGCAGAGCCGCTGGCTCCCCTTCGGTTGTAATGGGAGCCCTTCTTCCGGCAGCGTCAAACCGCCTTGCACTAAGCCGCAGGGGACTCTCCCCTCCGGTGCAGCAAAGCCGCAGCTCGCCGGACGCAGTGAGAGTCCCTCCATCAGTCGCATCTCTTTGCTTATTCAGCGTCGGACGGGCTCCCCTTCCGGTGCAGCAGACCCACGGCTCCCGCCGGTCGCAGGTGTGGCGCCTCCCGTCGCAGTGTGGCGCCTCCGTCTGTCATTTCGAGTTGCGCTGCGTGCTCGGTGGCGGACGGGCTCCCCACTCCCGGTGCAGCAGAGCCGCTGGCTCCCGCCGGTTGTAATGGGAGCCCTTCTTCCGGCACGTCAAACCGCGCCTTGCATTAAGCCGCAGGGGACTCTCCCCTCCGGTGCAGCAGAGCCGCAGCTCGCCGGACGCAGTGAGAGTCCCTCCATCAGTCGCGTCTCTTTGCCTATTCAGCGTCGGACGGGCTCCCCTTCCGGTGCAGCAGACCCACGGCTCCCGGTCGCAGTGTGATGCCTCCGTCTGTCATTTCGAGTTGCGCTGCGTGCTCGGTGGCGGACGGGCTCCCACTCCCGGTGCAGCAGAGCCGCTGGCTCCCTTCGGTTGTAATGGGAGCCCTTCTTCCGGCCAGCGTCAAACCGCGCCTTGCACTAAGCCGCAAGGGGGACTCTCCCCTCCGGTGCAGCAAAGCCGCAGCTCCCGCCGGACGCAGTGAGAGTCCCTCCATCAGTCGCATCTCTTTGCTTATTCAGCGTCGGACGGGCTCCCCTTCCGTGCAGCAGACCCACGGCTCCCTTCGCAGTGGCGCCTCCCTTCGTCGCAGTGTGACGCCTCCGTCTGTCATTTCGAGTTGCGCTGCGTGCTCGGTGGCGGACGGGGCTCCCACTCCCGGTGCAGCAGAGCCGCTGGCTCCCTTCGTTGTAATGGGAGCCCTTCTTCCGGACGTCAAACCGCGCCTTGCATTAAGCCGCAAGGGGGACTCTCCCCTCCGGTGCAGCAGAGCCGCAGCTCCCTTCGGACGCAGTGAGAGTCCCTCCATCAGTCGCGTCTCTTTGCTTATTCAGCGTCGGACGGGGCTCCCCTTCCGGTGCAGCAGACCCACGGCTCCCTTCGGTCGCAGTGTGACGCCTCCGTCTGTCATTTCGAGTTGCGCTGCGTGCTCGGTGGCGGACGGGGCTCCCACTCCCGGTGCAGCAGAACCGCTGGCTCCCTTCGGTTGTAATGGGAGCCCTTCTTCCGACGCGTCAAACCGCGCCTTGCATTAAGCCGCAAGGGGGACTCTCCCCTCCGGTGCAGCAGAGCCGCAGCTCCCTTCGGACGCAGTGAGAGTCCCTCCATCAGTCGCATCTCTTTGCTTATTCAGCGCCGGACGGGCTCCCCTTCCGGTGCAGCAGACCCACGGCTCCCTTCGTCGCAGTGTGACGCCTCGTCTGTCATTTCGAGTTGCGCTGCGTGCTCGGTGGCGGGACGGGCTCTCACTCCCGGTGCAGCAGAGCCGCTGGCTCCCTTCGGTTGTAATGGGAGCCCTTCTTCCGACGCGTCAAACCGCGCCTTGCATTAAGCCGCAAGGGGGACTCTCCCCTCCGGTGCAGCAGAGCAGCAGCTCCCTTCGGACGCAGTGAGAGTCCCTCCATCAGTCGCGTCTCTTTGCCTATTCAGCATCGGACGGGGCTCCCCTTCCGGTGCAGCAGACCCACGGCTCCCTTCGGTCGCAGTGTGACGCCTCCGTCTGTCATTTCGAGTTGCGCTGCGTGCTCGGTGGCGGACGGGGCTCCACTCCCGGTGCAGCAGAGCCGCTGGCTCCCTTCGGTTGTAATGGGAGCCCTTCTTCCGACGCGTCAAACCGCGCCTTGCATTAAGCCGCAAGGGGGACTCTCCCCTCCGGTGCAGCAGAGCCGCAGCTCCCTTCGGACGCAGTGAGAATCCCTCCATCAGTCGCATCTCTTTGCTTTATTCAGCGCCGGACGGGCTCCCTTCCGTACAGCAGACCCACGGCTCCCTTCGGTCGCAGTGTGACGCCTCCGTCTGTCATTTTGAGTTGCGCTGCGTGCTCGGTGGCGGACGGGGCTCCCACTCCCGGTGCAGCAGAGCCGCTGGCTCCCTTCGGTTGTAATGGGAGCCCTTCTTCCGACGCGTCAAACCGCGCCTTGCATTAAGCCGCAAGGGGGACTCTCCCCTCCGGTGCAGCAGAGCCGCAGCTCCCTTCGGACGCAGTGAGAGTCCCTCCATCAGTCGCATCTCCTTGCATTTTCAGCATCGGACGGGGCTCCCCTTTGGTGCAGCAGAGCCGCTGGCTCCCTTTGGTTGCATGGGAGCCCTCCATCCGATAAGTCAAACCGCGCCTCGAATATCCTTGCCTATTCAGTGTCGGACGGGGCTCTCCCTTCTGGTGAAGCAGAGCCTCAGCTCCCTTCGGTCGCAGCGCGTGAGCCCCACATTTGTCGTTGGAGTCATGCTGCGTACTCGGCGACGGACAGGACTCTCCCTTCCGGTGCAGCAGAGCCGCAGCTCCCTTCGGACGCAGCGAGAGTCCCTCATTTGATACCTGCCGTCGTGCTCCTCATCTAGCGGCACGTAGGGCTCGCCAGTCCGCCGCCGCAGCTCCCGCCGAGCACTGCACGAGCTCACCGGTCGCCCTGCCTCCTTTTCATTTGCAAATTTTAATCCATATCTCTCCACAGCATGCATATTTTGGGGGGCAATTAACCTTTGCTCTCTGGCTGCTGTCCCATGCCTTAAGCTTCTTTTGGGGAGTTCTCTGGGTTCGGGCCATATTCCGGGCTTGGAGCCCTCCCCCAGGACAGCAAGCCAAAATATGCTTACTATTGCTTTCAGATTAAATGTAAGGGTGAACTCGTGAAATGATGTTTTATTAACAAGGTTCGGGAGGAGCACGATCAGATAATCAACCGATTTGGCACAGGTGCAACTCGTTTAGCTAACCATCCTAATGAGCACAATGCGTACATATAGATAGATACAGCCTGCCTACCTCTGTCCAGTGACAGTTTTCCGGCATCCCTCCTCCACCCCAACTCCTCACCCCTAATCTATTTCATCCCACATCTGGGACGGGGGAGTTCTCTGGGTTCGGGCCATATTCCGGGCTTGGAGCCCTCCCCCAGGACAGCAAGCCAAAATATGCTTACTATTGCTTTCAGATTAAATGTAAGGGTGAACTCGTGAATTACCTCAAACTTCACATATGACAATAAGAGTTTAAGGGGAGTGTATTGCTTATGAAAGTGAAAGCAAAGATCACAGTTTACATTACATACAGAGTGTTTGATTTAATTCATATTTGCCAACTAATCTATTGCAGTACGGCAGAGATAGCTTTTGAAACCAGTGGGTGTGGAGGTAATTCTGCCGAGCGGTCCCTGTTGTTGCTATTATCTGCTTTATTGAACATAGCACTCCGTTTCCACAGCTATTTACATAAACGGAGGAGTCTATATATTAAAGTAGCATCAAATGACTCATGACTTGGGAGAGGGGGGACCGGTGGCCCCATCCCTCTCGGCTCTTTATGCTCCTCTCTGCCTCTCCACCTCTGCATTGCAAAGCCCCTTACATTAAATTGTGATAGATGAAGAACGGAGGGCATTCATACAAATCAATGACTTTAGTGTATGTGTCATTAGCTTGAGAGATGCAGGCATTGGTCAGTGCCATAAATCAAGCGATGATCGGCCTGTCTGAGACGCAGAGCGGCTCCTCGCACAGCCGCATGCATTAGCGGGCGAGGAGAGACGAGAAGAGCCGGGAAAGAACATAGAAAGTGGCTCCTCCGTTTATTAGCAGCATGCTTGGATAGCGTGCGAGCTAACACGTTGAACGATGCTGTTGTTTTTTATGTATATTTAAAACTGAGCTGAATCTGGCGTTTCCCTGATGACCAGGCCAGACGGTGGATTAATGACTCTTTGCTTTTGCTACTTTGACACCAATACTGATGGCAGAGCTCTAGCGACCCAGAACTCCAGAGAGACAGCAGTCAATAGCAGACCCTCTCACCCAGTGAACCCCAGCTGGAGAAAAATCACTCACAATTTACCACAGAGAATAGCGTTTAATATAGACTAAAATGTGCACGATTGCAGATTCAGTCTAATTAGACGTTCAACTGTGCAGAAGTACAGAAGAACCAGTGAATCATCACAAGACCTTGAGCTTCCTGTTCGATCTGAGAGCCTCACATGGTGTAACACCATCAGAACATTAACCGTAATATATAATCTTATGTCTGTTTTGGTCATATGACTATAGCGAACACACTCATTAAAATCGGTTGTTGTCTTTCCTGTCACTTTCACACATCAAATGCTAGTGAGATTTAATCTTCTATGTTTTGGTAATTGTCATTTTGTTGGGGCAGGCCATGTACCAATTAAAATTGAAGGCATAATTATTGTTATTGTGCATAGTGTTTACTGTCAGTTAAGCGCTGTTCGATGGATATATTTTAAACTCCTTAGCGGTAATCACTGCAGTTTACTAATTGTCTATGTGATTTTATTAAATCAAATATAATGAAAGACATGTTTTTTCAGGTAACTTAGAAAATGTACTTCCTGTGGTAAATTCTAAATTAACGTATATTATTCAAGATAATAAAAATATAATTTACTATAATAATAGAAAATAAAATGTACAGGCTCAGATCAAGCTGCATATTCCCATTTCCCACAGTGCGCTTTGCCCTTTTGAACTAAACACTGCATGTAAAATTGAAGAGAAAGAGACAAAGTAAGAAAACAAGACAGCAAGAGAACAACAGGTTTTTCTACTTTCATATTTTTAAAGAACGGTGAACGACAGCAATCTTCTATTGCTTATGAAACACATTCATCTTTCTCTTGCTCGTCTAGAAGGAGTAAAGAGGGTTCAGTTTAGAAATGTTGAAATCACACACTTGTGACTTATTTCACATGCTCATTTTAGAAAGAAAAAGAAAATGTCTCTTAGACTTCAAACAAAATCATTTACATATAAAATATATCAGCTTTTTTTCATACTAGACTGTATGGACAAAGCAATCAAACTAACAGCACAGACTGAATTTCAATAGTTATCCCTAGAGGCTATATCTGCATTTGATCTAAAGAAATTACAACTAATTATATATTTATACACACAGATATATTCATTTTTTGTCTTTGAAGTTTGTGCTTATTTCTGGCACAGAGAAACTTAATCAATTATAATTTCCTCTAATGATATGTCCGTTAAATCATATATTTTGATAAGTGCTCTGTATTGTGCTCTGATGTGCATATAACTACAAAGAATAGAGAGTGCATGCTTGACATACAGTACAGTTACATTGTGTGCTTGTGTAGGAATAAATGCAGATGTTTTTGTTTCATTAAATTCTCTTGACACAAGTACAAAGGCCTGCAATTAAAACACACTCCAGAAAACTCAAACACATACACTCACTGTACGTTGATATACACAATCCAGACTCCACTTGACCTGCCACTTACATAATGTCCCCACAATGGACCAATTCACAACTCTTACAGTGTCTCTTGCTATATAGCCATTGACACCATTGGACAACGGTATGATTAGCCGATTAGGCGAAACACGATGGGGGCAAGATCCCACAAGCTGCAAACTGGGGACTACCATGAAAAGGTGGATGACGGAGGCCCTGAGGCGCGATGAACCATTCCCAATTAATCATATGCGAGACCTGAGCTCAGAGGGGTCATGCATTAAAGCAAATAAATGTATCTGAAATGATCCCTGAGCTGGAGTTAAACAAATCCACCCTAGGGTTTAACATACAACTGATTCTACCTAAAAATACTAGACCATGAAACCCACCTTCAAAATGAGCAACTGAGATTGACAGAAAGAGAAAGACAACCGGATACCCTCTCTTTCCAGAACTCCAGTTACTACCTGCCTACGTACCCCGTCCTTCCCTTGTTTTCTTTTATTCCTTTATTCTTGAAGAAGCCTAATTAGCCGTTGCTGAGGGCCTCTTTCTCACTGCCCTTAAATCAGTAATTGGTTTCAGTGCCGAGACTGTCAAGAAATTAACACATCACACCCTGACAGCAGCTGTTTTTTCCCTCTTATTTGTCATCTGAATCGCCACTGATTTGCCAGAGAGCATAACAAATGAGTGGTTGGTAATCAGAGGCTACTCTCTGGGGTGGAAGTGTGTGAGAGCATTTGTGTCTGAAGGAGACAAGAGCGAGAGTGGGAGAGGAGGAGAGTTAGTGAGGATGTTGATGCCCGAAGATGTTCTCCATGACTGATATTTAAAAAACAAAATTAACTTGTGAATATGGCCCGCTATGCTAGCTTGTACATTTGTAGATTTTCAGTCAGGCACTAAGTGCAACAACAAAAAAAGAGGTAAATTGTTGAGGTCCACTCTGAAGAGATCCATCTCAAAGCCTCAGGGCTCGACTCAGACATGGTCAAACTTAACCCCTCCCTCCCCTCCCACATTCACTCATGGATGCATTTATTCATCCTTCTCTTCAGTCATTTGTCCAGGGTCGGCAGACATCAACCGATAGATTAGAACAATCATGATTTAAGGATTAGAGCACAATCACCAAGTCACTGATAAGATGGCCATTTAACACCACAGATAAGATCAGCACATGACTGGGTTAGGTGAAGGACACGGCTACGTTTCCTCTTGAAGAAGATGAACTCATTTAACTCCGCTGTCCAAATTGTCAAAACTTATTTATTTGAAGAAAGTATGATGTTTAATATTAAATTAATACTTAAATTAATAATAATACAATTATTTGAAATTTACATTTATAACAGAATATTGGGTGTCAATGTATACAATATTTATTTTGATAAATAAATGTATTTTTTAATATAAACATATAAATACAATTCATTATTGGATTTTTTAAATGATTGTATATGTTTATAATGGAAGGATGCAATTAATTGCAATTAATTGAAGTAAAAGTAAATGCAGTATTTTTAACTTTGTATATTTGCATATTTTGTATATAAAATTATATTTTAAATGGTAATGGTATTTCATAATCGTAGTATTTATACTGTATTTTGTATTACATAATTGAAACCTTGATAGGCATAAGAAGTTTCAAAAACCTAAACAACATTGTAAGGCGCTTTTATATATATATATATATATATATATAGGAGAATATAAATCCTTAAACCTTACATAGCTCTGAACATATCTAATATATTTCAGGTTTAAAAACAATTTTGAATTCCAGATTTTTGCTGTGTTTCCAGACAGGGAATTTCACTGTATTTTTATATGTGAATATATATGTAATATGTGTCATATATATATATATTTAATGCAAAATAATATGCAACCGTTTCAGTTATATGGTTATGAAGAAAGCGCTGGCTCATAATGACAGTAATCTTTACGTTTAAGCAGAACACGCACTTAACATGCTTTATTATTTAGAGCCCAACATGTTCTCTAATCAGAGAATATTTGAAATGCAGATGGCGAGGGTCTGTGAGAGGCAGAGATGTATCCTGCCCATCCATAAATCCCTCAAACTCTACAGGCAGATAATGGCCCAATTAACCTTTTCAAACTACCACTGTCAGCACAATTTGCCGTGGCTTTTTACGAAATGAACTTCTCTTGGCGGCAAACTGAGTGAGATTCAGATCACAGTGAGGGCCTGCCGCCCCTCTGTCATCTCTTACCGACCCTCCAACCTCTTCTAGTCCCTCAGTGAGGTTTTCAGCTCTCCAGGCTTCCATTTTGCCTGCTCACAGCTTTTTCATGACCATTTCTGTAATCAGTAAAGTTAAGGATACCAGACTAGCACTAGCTTATGAGCAGAAGGCTGTACAGGTCAGATTGTAGTCCAGATGAATTGAACGGAGGGGGTGGAGGTGGCAGCGAGGCTTAAATTGGCCCTCTTGCACCTGCAAGCTTGTGAAGCCAATGTCACTCGGTCTGTAGCAGGAAGAGGTCAAGAGGCTCATCGTTACGTCCTCACCTCCTCAAACCAAGTGCTCACCTCAAAGTTCACTGCCATTAGACAGAAAGGCACATAGCCATTCTCACTTTAAAAGTGTGATGCTAAAGAAGTTCTCATTAGTCCTTGGAAGACATAATTACACAAATGCACACTGATTACACACCACAGAAAATCGTTTCTGTTCTTATTTAGCTAAGAGACATATCGTCTTGGGGTGTTAAATGTATGGAGTGTAAAAATAAAAACGCATATTAAGACTTAGTCCTACGCACATGATGGCATATCAGTGTGGCTCCATTTAACTTAAACAGTTTATTCATTATACAATATTATGTTTGTTAATTTGCTTCGTGAGACGAACCGCTTTTCAAAAAGGTGAGGTTAAATTAAAAAGCGCCACTTATACGAACACACAAAATCTAATAAAGAGACCAGTCTGGAAGAAAGTCGCAGCGGTCTTGTCATTGTCACCTTACATTAATCAAGCGGTCTAGTGCTTAAATCCTTATGTGGGTGCAAGGACAGAGAAATACAAATCTAAAGAAATAGTAGCATTGAAAAAGAAGAAGAAGAGCCAGGGTGCAACCGCTGTCATTCAGGAAATATATCTGAGTCTATAAAGTGTTCCCTCAGGTCCTTGTTGTGTCTTTCCCTGTCTGTAGGTGTGTACTCACTCCATCTCAGCGCTGACACACAACACGAACAGTCTATTTGGGTCTTGCATGTTAGCCAGTGTTTGTGTGTGTGTGTGTGGGGGGTGCATGTGACTGACACCCCGTGGCTACAAATACAGTTATACAAAACAAGGGTGGAAAGAGGCCGGCGTATGATATTTCTTGATTTTGACAAGCGCCCTGCCAAGGTGAAATTGTTTCTGATGTGCTTTTGAGATGCTTCCCTCTTCCAAAAGCCGTGTACATGAAGTTAGTGTTGTTTTCTACCTCATCTCCTTTTCCAACGTGGCGGCAGGCTGGGGAAGAGAGGTGGCTTTTGCGCCTTCATGTTTCGCGAAATTGGACTGCCTCTCCCCATTATTGTAAACATCATCCCCGCCGACATGGCTGGCAGTTGCTGTGGCGTCGGACCTGGCTGCCTTGGATACATCTGCTAAAACACATCCATTAAGGCCAAACTACTTTTGATTTACATGTTGAGACTTTTTAAAAGTGTCACATCCAGTGGCATTTGCTCAGACAGCTCGCCTGTGTCGCACAAGCCCGGCCGTCTCTCTCTCTCTCTCTCTCGCTGCCTTTATTTGCTCTTTTCTTCTACATTTTCATCCTTTCCATTTTCCCCCAAAAGGAAGAATTCTCTTTCGCTCAGCATTGGTCACATCACACCAGGCAACCCCTCATGGCTCCGTAAACAACACTCTTCTACTAGCGCTCGCTCCTCTCTCTTTCTCCCCTCTGCCTCATTACTGCATAAGCACAACTTAATGACCTTATCGTCAATGCAGTTCCCTTTCACCTGTCACACCAGCAATTAATTTGATTCCAGCTATAAATTATGGCAGATCGTTTCTTTCTTTTTTCCCTTTTGTGTCAGAATATAATTTATAATGATTAGGGAAAAAATGTATGTGACATGGGTATCATGAGAAAGGACAACAAAATGCTCATTAAGGATGTAGAAATTGTCCGTGAGGCTTTTGTTGTCTAAGGTCTCGCAGTAATTAAACTTGTATCAGCTAGTTCATAAAGAACAGACAATTAAAGCCACAAGAAGGGCTAAACAATAGGCCTTAGGTTTGAGTGCGGTAGCGCCCCAGAGCGTAAGCGATAAAAGTGATAATTAGCTACTTTTGTCACATTAGTTATGGAAGTTATAGAGTAACTTCTACTTGTTCAAATTTATAAAAACAATGTGCTGAACGAGTGTCATCGAAATTGCCCCTCAAGTTCTCATTAAAGTAAAATGGTGGCAATACACCCATCTCGTGCTTCATATTCTCCTGATAGATGCTCGTCTCGGATCAAAGTTATGAAACGAGCTATCTCTGCATCAGCATGCATCATGTGTTGTGTTAAAAGTATCATTACAGACAGCTTCTCTTTGATTCGTCTGACTGACAAGCTCGCCACTTAGAGCCGTTACGTGTGCCATGTATCAATTAGAGACCTCAATCTGATTATATCTAACTTACTAGACCTTGTATGCATTATATAGCCGCCTTTAGACATGCTGGAGGGCAATGCTTCATCATCAATTGGCAAAGATTTTATGAATCCAAGCGATTTCATAAAAGTCCCATTATATCTGAATTTACTGCTGTTATGGCTTACGATACAAATATCTCAGCAAGGTGTGAATGTCGCCAGTGGCTATGCTTGTAAAGAATGAGGTGGTAATATGTAGCGTGTGTGTGGGAGAATATGTTCTGAATGATAATATGACTTCCTTTATATCCTATTCGCACAGTAGGACTATATAAAAGATACTCATGAATGTATTATGGGTAATGGATTAGTTGAGTGTTTTTATGGACGTTTTGATTCTCACATATGTTAGCGAGCAAATTACTTAGTTTTCACAAAAATGCTCGGGGCAGATCGTCACAACACGGCAGAGTTCATGATTCATTTATTAAAAGGATTTATCAATGTTACATCAGCCTGAAAAGGAAACGAAAAGAAAGAAAACGAGAAGTGTTTCTGGCAGAAGACCACCATAAAAAACGCACAGGTCATGTATTTGAGGCAAAAAAGCCAGTATTGGTACTGAAAGGGTTGTGAAGGTTATTCTCGATTCACTAGCACAGAATTTTTGTCTTTAATTTTGCTCGTTATTTTATCTTTCTCATTTTGTCATTGTTCTGATAAGCGCTCTGTGAGGACCCCGGTGGCTTTTCCTTTATTGGGTCATAAAAGCTTGTGTTATGACCGGTTAAAAGGCGTCACCTTAGATTTGAGCCTCCACACATCAGATATGTTTCTAATGTTAAATCTGAGCACCTTGACCCCATTATTAAGAGAAGTCTTTATGCACAGAGATAAAACCCACCTAAACGTGTGACAGATGCACTGAGGATGCCTTTATGTGACTTCTTCAATCAATAGAATCTTAAATATTTTTCACAATAAAATGAGAATTATGCATCTTGAGCTGATTGAATTATACAGGTAATTGCACATCTCATCATGTTCCCCACCGCCTGTTCACTTGATCTATTAACATAGTTTCCTGATTGTTCTTCCAGCACACACTATATCAGAGTATGGGCTCGAGGAGAGGGTCAAGGACAGCTAAACTTTTCATCCTCTGGACTAATATTAATAATAATAATTATTATATATATATATGAAAGAAAATTGGGAAAAAGGAAAATAATTGGAATAAATAAAATGTAAATAAAAAAATTATGATTGGAATTTTGATATTTAAGCAAAACACCACAAACAATGACAATAATGTCTAACTTTTAACGTGTTTAACTCAAAATACAAAAGTAAAAATGAGCTGTGTCAAGTCACTTGCCAGTGGCCATTAACTTTAAACACAATTGCAATATAATGAATACTGTTGTGAAACTGTAAGAATGAACAGTGTTTCCCTTTTATTTAACCCCATATGCAGTAGTGATACATATGCAGAATATTCCTCACATTAAATCACCAAAATGTGAACAAGAATTAATTAAATCGCATCATTTTTGCAACAGGTGCCAGTTTTTTTTCAAGGGGAAAAAAACTTAAATAACCCCCATGGCATAAGGACAAACTATATATTTTTAATAAAAGATAATGAAAAATAGTTTTTCAGTGATGAATATTTATGACGTGTAAATCTTCTCAATTCACTCTACTTTGACAGATACAAAGTCAATTTTGGACTTTGTGTAAAGCACATCCGAATCTTTAAGTGTGGTGTTTTTTGTTTTGACTTTCCTCTATAATGAGACATATTTGGTATCAAAGGACAAATATGTCACAGTAGCAGCCCAGGTTTCAAGGACAATTGAACTCTATTGGATAGAAATTAGGTTTGGTCTTCAGCTTATGACAGACTATGGTGCCACTGCACCTAATGACCCTTGTGATGTTCTTCCGAATGGGTCAATGACTAATAAGCAAATATCACACTTAATATGCCGTTGCTATCGTCTGTCACAATTAAGCTTTTCTCCCCTTTCTCCTCCGTTTGACTTGTTTTCCCAGAGAATTCTGGTAATAACTCAGATGAATGTAGAATTAAGCTGTCCGTGTGTGGTGTTTCTGTTACTGTAAGGCTTTATGAACATCCAGAGATTTTTGCATGTACTTAAAGTCACTTTCACAATGAAATATTATTCATCAACTAATGTAGTGGCCGATTTGAAAACCAATCTGGGCACTATTTAGGAATGCAATTTGCAATTTGCTTATATTAGACAAGATCTAATATTAATAAGAACAGAAATAATCACATATAGATTTTCACGTGCGCTTATACGAACAATTATAGTCTTTCAAATGATCTATTATTCTCTTTCTTTGGCTAAATAAGTGTATATGATACCATTCATCAAGTGCGGATGAGGGGCTGACATGTCTTCCCTCTTCCATTCATCATGATTATAGGGTGATCTGTCTCATTTTGTGTCTAAAGCCGTGTGGCCAGCGTTTTTCACCTGCTTCCTCTACTCACACAGTGATTGACATTATTACATACATGAACGCTTGCTCTTGGATTCTGTTTTATGAAAACAGACTTACTGTTTGTCCCCCCCTTTTTTTCTCAAAAGATGTGTGTCATGTGGAGAAAATGAGTACTGTTTACTCATTTAAAATCTTGAGAGCATACTCTGCTACTCGGTGTGATATATACACACCAGGCAATGTCAATATGCATGCGGACACACACACACACACACACACACACACAGGGGAGGAGAAGTGAAATTAAGTGTGTAAAGTGTGTAGCAGGCCTGAGCTTATTGAATATAAGCCTGCCTTTATGTGCATAATTTCTAAACAAAACCTCTAAATAACCTACACTGTGAAAAAGGTAAATTGAGAAATCTTAAAAATCCTAGCAACATGATGCATTCAGATTTTTAAGTTCTCTCTCAACTATTGTCTTAATAATTGTACTTTGTAAACTGCCTCATTTGCGTACGATCACACCGGTGTGATCAGTCTTAGCTGGTCCCAGAAGCGTACGATCACACTGGTGTGATTAGAATAATCAGTGCGTCACGTCATCAACTGCAAAATTCAAATCTGTTTTTTTGGCGCTGAGCCAGATCGGACGCGCTGAGCCCTTGTCATATTATCACAACCATTCAGTGTTTTCAACCATATAATGCTTATTTTAGGCTTCAGACATTTAAACATGCAAAACCATACATTTATAGTTTGTAAAATACATGCTGATTTCTATGGAAACGTCAATAATGATCATTACAAATATAATCTGACGACATGTTTTATTGATATCATATACAGATTGTGTATGTAACTATAACGTTTACTCTGCTCTTCTTCCAGTTTACCCGAGACTTACTTTAACGTGTTTCGAGAGGAGAGGATTCATTTACGTGTTGTTTATCCCACAGCTGGGATTCAGTGCAAACTAACATGGCGGCGCCCATCAGCCGGTATAGATCAACTAACACGGTCATTATAAAAGTGTTTAAACTACCAAATACATTTACTTGCACATATTTCAGAATCGGAATATCAGATATTTCATAATATAGTGAGCATGTTTGTGAATATTTTAAATGAAAAGATAAATGAAATAAAAAGTGATCCACATGTCATATAGAGCTATGTGGCTGCGTGCGTTGTGTCACATGACAAGCATGACGCGTCGCCATGGAAACAATAAGGCGATACGTTCTAAAATAACGGTCGCCTAAAAAAACTCACGCTGGGGGCTCAGCTAGAATATTTTAAACTCACGTGCGAAAGGGTTAATTTGTCGAGACAACAACATTCTTCAGTTAGTAACACAACACAAGCACGAATTGAACAGAATACATTGTGGTATATAGAGTCGTATACAGTTTTTGAGAAAAAAAATCACAAAAAGGTAATCATATGTACATTTTAACTAATATGTACCATTCAGGCGTAATTATGGTACAAATATATAATTTTTAGCCTTTTAACCTTATGGTTCAGGTTTAGTGACAGTCAAAATAGTCAAAAACCCATCATGTCACCTATCAATATGCTTATACCAGTATAACCACACTATTTTTCCAATTCAAACTATCTCTCTCTCTCTCTCTCTCTCTCTCTCTCTCTCTCTCTCTCTCTCTCTCTTATAATGATTATATAGTCTCATTATAATCCAATTAGAATTGAAACTGATGAACCTGCCTTGCTATTTAACCCTATATGCTTTGTGTGTTTTAGTATTTCTGCAGAGGGAGAGTGCACACTCACATATAATCAAACACACACATGCACACACAAATCATATTTTTTCATTTCTGCCAAAGAAAATGCATTTTGTTGGTACCGCAAACCAATGCTTCACTCAATTAAACATGCGACAATCGAGTCTTAATATCATCAGCAGTTGATATAAGAGACATAGAAATGAATTTCATAATCACTCTCATGCCACAGAATATTTTAGGCCGTAGCAGGCAAGAGAAAGAGGCCCTAATGCAGTCCATATCCACCGCAGCGGCAGAAACGCATTTCCAAACGGCACACACTCACACTCCTCTCAACACAGACAATCCATCGCCTGACAATCTGAGACACACGCAGAGATGGAACTCATCTCTCACTTCCTTCTCGCCTGCCTCTATCTGCAATGCAAAATTAACCTCACTTTAATCTGAGCACGCAGGGGCAGGGTGGAGAGGTGGGGAACCGGGCCCCGATGAAGAGCCGCCAACGACGCGAGAGTTCAAATCCGGTGCGTCGCTCAATTATGTTTCCTTGTTTCGCCTGTCCTTGAGAGGAAACCCCTCTGCTCAGCCACATTATTCTAGGCCCATAACAAATGACACACCGAGCACAGGCGCGTGTGTGTAAACGTAGAGAGTATGTCTGGCAAAAATGACTTTCTTTTTGATGTAAAGGTGGCGCGCGTGTGTGGCTGCGGCGGAGGGGAGGATGTGAAATTGTCTAATGCTGATTGTGATTGTCAAGCGCAGGCCGGCCCAATTATATCACTGAATCTTTGTTAAGCAGGCCTTGAAAACGCCTGACAGTATAATTAATCTTGCCATATGAACAAAGAGACCCTGCTCAATAGTATTGAGGACGCTTATTAAAAATACTAAACACCCTCTGCACCCCTTCAAAAAATGTGTGTGTGTGTGGGGTGGCTTTGAAATAGCAAGACACAAGTCATTATCTTTTTGTTTAGCTTTTTTTTAAATTCTGAGGTGAAATTGATATCAAGGGGGAGGGAGCCGTGATTTTGCAGAATGATGAAAAATGATGCCTGTGAATACTAGATATCATTTTGAAAATGATGCTGCTCTCTCGTGAAGCTGACGATATACTGCTTTAATTTGAGTTTTGTGATGATAAGATACCACATCACAGAGTTTGAGGTGTTATTCGCAATCCTTCAATTTATAAAATATAACAACGTTACACTCACGCTAATTGCACTGTGCGTAAAAATGAATGATCTATTCCTGAGGAATGGCCAGTGTTCCTAAAACAGAAATATGATACCTGCTGGTACAGTGTTAATCTATGGCTGTACTTATTCCCTTATGTTCTGCCGCGCTCATTTATGACACTACAGAACTACTGTAAGGTCACAGCTTTCAGACAGATTAGCTGAATAACCTCTTTAAAGACATTCGAGACTTATACCTTCATCAATAAAAGGGACAAAAAAATGAACAATCAAGGATGAAGAATGATCTCATCAGCGGAGCAAAGGTTAGATGTTAGTGTGCACTTGACTTCAGTCAAAGTCCCTTTAAGTTAGTCAGTGTATCATTGCTGGGGAGTAAAGGTAACTTCTGTCAACAATGGGCTTCTATGTTGTGCTTTTTTAGCTCAAATAACACATGCGAAAATATATAACCGGTCCAGCTAATGTGCATTCAGTATTGGGAAATTGCTAAAAAGCTACAAATTAGTCAGAATTTGAAGTAGTTAAATTAATTAGTTGTAAATACAATTAGCGACAACCAAAATGTAGCTAGAACTATACTAAAATGTACTTGAAATGCAAGTTATGTATATTTGTAATTATTATTACAATTTTATATAATATTTTTTCTGTTTTAATATATTAAATATATATTTTATGTTAACGTAATTTATTCCTGTGATGGCAAAGCTGAATTTCCCACAGCCATTCCTCCAGTGTCACATGATCCTTCAGAAATCATTCTAATATGCTGATTTGGTGCTTAAGAAACATTTCCTAGAATTATCCACATTGCACTGCTTCAATTTTTTGTGTAAAGCGTGACACTTTTCTTTTCTACAGGATTATTTAATGAATAGAAAATTACAAAAAACTAAATTTATTTGAAATATAAAACATTTATGACATTATAAATGTCATTACTGTTAGTTCTGATCAATGTAATGCATCATTTTGTATTTATGTGTGTACTTTCAACGTGAGAGCAAAACGTTTTGTTTTATAGCTGTACAATGGCAATAAAAAAGCTATTCTATTCCATTCTATTCTATTTCTGAATAAAAGTTAATAATATATAAATAAAATTAATAAAATATAAATCTTTCTGTTCTACATACATCTCAATGGTAGTGTAACTTTCTGATGATGATAATTTAATTAGATTCACATTTTTTTGCTATTACAAAGACAAATGATTTTTAAGGGTTTTAAATAAAGGGGATTTAAATGAATGAACATTAGGGTGAGAGAACCAAAAGGTAAATAACTGCTACTAAACACTGTAAATGCGGTGAATAGGACTCCACTAAAGTAAACAGACAGGCAAATGTCTCTTTAACTGTAAAGTGGGACTTCACTCATGTTGAGCATTGCGATGCTTCTATCAAAGACAAGAATGCCTTCTTTAACTGCAAAGCCGTGGCTTCAGTTACTATATTTAGAATTTGTCTCATTCTTATGTGTATCAGTGGACCATCTCCTCCCCTTATAACACCTCTGCTCCAGCATAGAGTAGATTCCCTATGCCTCAGTTCTTCAGGATTACTTAAATCAGTGGAGAGTTCCTCCCCTCCACCTTCCTCCTCTTTTCATGGTTCACAAGTCAAAGCTGCCCCGGCCAACAGCCCTATCAGAACCTCCTCAGTACCGCCACTGGGCCGACGCGAGCAGAGCACGGGGTGAGATCGAGGGGGCACGCAAGGTGCCACAGAGGTGGAGATACCTAATTTAGCAGAAACACCATCTCACAAACTACAAGCCAGATCAGCCTTGCAACCGCAAAATCATTTTAATATATTCCCAGCGCTACTTGTGAATATTAATTTTCAAAATTAATTATTAATTTTGCCCCTGGCATGGCAAGATATACTCGTTTTAATTAGTGTACCGTACTCCCCTACAATTAAAATATAATTGATGTCCATATATATTGACAGCCGCTGTGATCACTTTTCTTGCTGGTGTCAACATGCAGGGCAGACATTCTGCTGTCCTCTCTGGTCCATTTAGTCAGCACCGCCTTTCAGATCCATCCCACCATTTGTGACATTAAGAGACAAAATATGGCCTTGATGCCAGCAATTAGAAAGATTGTAGATGAACGTTGGGTTTGTCGTTACAAACCTAAGTCTTCCTGGCTTCTGTGGCACACAAAAGGTGAATTATTAAAGAATATTCTGGCTATTTTATGTAATATTATGGTAGTGAATCATAAATGTTGCTGAGGAAAAACAACTATCATGGCTTCAGAATACTTGTTATCCACAGCATTTCTTGATAAGTGCATCGAAAAGATCGACCACATTACATTATTCAAAATGTTTTTATTCGTGCCCCACTGAGGAAAGTCAGGCATTCAGGTTTTAAAACACAATGAGAGTAAATAAATCGTGACAGTTTTTTCATTTGAGTCAATTATTATTATTACTACAGGTCTTATAGTTGCACCAATGGTGGAGTAAGAGCAACATGTAGAGGTTTGTGCCGTATAAGTGACATTTTGTATGATTTGTTGGGCATGTGAGCATGTGTGTGTGTTTCCCTTTCTCTCCATCCAACCTGCTTCCCCCTCTTTCCCTTCCTCTTATTCTCTCTTTCTGCATGGGGAGGTGGCAGATGGATGTGTGAGAAGCAAGAAATCTGCTTCTGTCCGTGTCAGTTCTGCTCTACAGAGCACTGATAACTGAATAATAATCCCTCTCTCTTACTCTCGTTCCTCTGCACCTCCCTCTTTCTCTTTCTGTTCTCATTCCATTCTCTTCATCTGAACGACCCTACTTTCTCCTTTACAGTTTATCACATCTCACTAGTTCATATTAAACTTTCTCCATCAGCTTTCACCATCCACTCTGTTAAAGAGATCCTGTCATCACTTCCTCTCACGGATCCTCACACTGACCAGCAGGAGCACGTCACAGGAACCTCTGCAAATGAGCTGCACAAATAAACATCAAGCTGCTAATTTCTCACTGAAGTGATCAAACCATTATCTAAGATTAGCAGTGAAACTAATTAAAAAAGTATGTATTTATTTTCACTTATATACCTTTTTCCCCTCTTATTAAGCTGTAACAGTGCAGTTTATATGACATATGGAGCATCAAATATTAAAGTACAGAGCACAAATGCAAAGTAAAAATGCAAACTCACTTGTCTAATATGGGCATGAATAGGCCTGATGCTTCTGATTGGCATGATGGCTTATGGGAAACAGTAGGATAATCGCTATTACTACATTCAATCCTGCTTCTGCCAAAAAGTCAAACACACAAGATGAGAATTCACGACATATGCACATCAAAAATGGTGAAAGGGATGAAAAAAGAGGAATCTTCAGAAGCCATTCTAATGGAGCAGGCAAAAGATTTTAGCATTTAATATTGCATGCGCACTGGGTTTTTGTGCAATTGACCAACATGACATTCCTAAGTGTATAAATGGGTAGCTTTATGATGATAAGATCACTGGCTAATAAGATATTTATGTGACACACTCACTGACGGATCCATCTCCACATTGCCTTCTTCACGCTTCAGCAAGCCGGTGAGGATCAAACGCAAATTCACCAAATGGGCTCGTTAAATGGAGAGGAAATTTAATAAATTACTATTTCTGCTCTCCAAGTCATGAGGAGGAAATCAAACATTTTGGGATTGATAGAGCCTGAATTAGGATCTTCAAGATACTTTCATTTGTCCTTGTTTTAACATTCATCCTAAAACATGTTTTGAGATCCGCAATCTGCCATCTCAGCTTCATTTATTAAGGAAAGTTAAAGTGTGGACAGTGTGTGGGGTTTGAGAGATAAATCTGATATGTTTTAAGTTTTGGTGTTTATACAGGATGTTCATCAGGCACACGGCTCTCTGGGCTCACATGTTAGATGTGTTGTCTGAATTGTTTTATAGGTTTCTCTTGGTTGAGTCTCTCTGTTACTCAGCCATCATGACTAATGCCACGGCTCCTCTCGACATGTTGTGTGTTTACACCACTCATACGCTCGCTGTCATGGTGAGCGTAACCCATGGTAATTAGCCTAATGGTGCTAATGAGGGAGCTGACATGAAAAAGCCAGTGTTAGGACAGCATCTGATCGACAGCATTACTGATTTACTCACACCGACATGCTTATATGCACACACACACACACACACACACACACGTTGGTTTTTATGGTTTACGGGGACTTTCCATAGGCGTAATGGTTTTTATACTGTACAAGCTGTATGTGCCCTACCCTACACCTGAACTTAGCCCTCACAGGAGACGGTGCATTTCTACTTTCCCCCCAAAAAACGCACACTGTATGATTTATAAGCATTTTAAATTATGGGGACACTGAAAATGTCCTCATAAATCACCTTCTCCTTGTAATACCTATGTCATACCCATGTCATTATACAAATTTGTGTCCTCATAAACCACATAAACATGCACACACACACACACACACACACACACACACACACACACGGCTACTACTTGCAGCATAGGAAGATAGAGAGCTGCCCCATCAAAACAATGAGTTTGAATTACAGAATGTTACATATAAAGCTATAACCTGTAACTATACCAAAAGTGCCGGTAACCTATCCAGCTGAAGTATACACTGTGCATTTTATTTATAATATAGACCCTTTATAATATAATGATTACAACCCGGATTCAAGAAATGTTGGGATGCTTTTTAAATTTGAATAAAATGACAACTAAAATAATTACAAATCATATGAGCCACTATTTTATTCACAATAGAACATAGATAACATAACAAATGTTTAAACTGAGAAATGTTTCAATTTTATGCACAAAATGAGCTCATTTCAAATGTGATGCCTGCTACAGGTCTCAAAATATTTGGGACGGGGGGCATGTTAGCCATCTTTTCAAAACAGTTTGAAGACATCTGGGCATCAGGGTTATTAATAACTGGAGTTTTGGTGATGGAATTTGGTCCCATTCTTGCCTGATATAGGATTCCAGCTGCTGAAGAGTTTTTTTGTATTTAATGATGTGCCAAATGTTCTCTATAGGTGAAAGATCTGGACTGCAGGCAGGCCAATTCAGCACCCGGACTCTTCTACTATTAAGTTATGCGGTTGTAATAGCTGCAGTATATACACACACACACATCTATATATATATATATATATCCTTACATTTATATAGCGCTTTACATAGTAAGGGGATATCTCCTCATCCACCATGAGTGTGCAGCATCCATCTAGGTGATGCCGGGGTAACACTGGGCCCATTTAGTAATGTCAATGACAGAATCATGCTGATGAGTGATGCAGTGTCATCTGAGGGCCCAAAGACCACAATGTTTTTTTGCAATTGATGTTGAGGAACATTGCTTTTTACAGTACTCCACAAACTTCTTCACAGATTGGAGAGCCTCTGCCCATCTTTACTTCTGAGAGACTCTGCCTCTTTAAGACATCCCTTTTATAGCTAATCATGTTACAGACCTGATGTCAATTAACTTAATTAGTGGCTAACTGGTCTCCCAGCTGAATATTTCAATTCAATTTCAAAAAGCTCAACTTTTTTGAGACCTTTAGCAGGCATCACATTTGAAATGAGCTCATTTAGTGGATAAAAGTGTAACATTTTTCAGTTTAAACGTGTTATGTTTTCTATGTTCCATTGTGAATAACATATTGGCTCATATGATTTGAAAGTCTTTTAGTTTTCATTTTATTCAAATTTGAAAAATGTCCCAACTTTTCCGGAATTCGGGTTGTATTATTAATTAACTCCTTCAAGGTGATACGAAACCCCTTTGCTTCAAAGTAAATCACAATACCATGTTTATTTTGGGATATATATGAAGACGTCAGATGTAAAAACCTTTTTTTTAAATGTAAAAAAGTCTATAAATGAATTTTTTTACAGGGCTCCTATATTTAGGTTTGGCAATTTCACTGTAATGTCAAATAAAAGGTTATTAGTCAGTTGTTGAATTATATATATATTTTTTAAATGTCCAATGTTATTTTCATTAAAAAAAATTGGCATTGAAAGTCTTCATAATTTGTTTCTCATATTTTTTTTATACAAAGATGTTGGTACATTCCAAGATGGCGGCATGTCTTTTTGTTGTGTTTGTTGAGCATGTGGTTGTCTAATTGTGTATCATTTTTGTTTGTTTTATACATTTTGAGACTATTTTTAGATATAAAATAAGAATTCTAAGAGTTTTACAAATTGAACAAGGGACCTTGTCAGATTTTGGACTTTCTGAAGCGGATATTTCTCAACTGGATCTGTGATGTGATGTTTTTTGGCCTTGAAGACTATCGCACTTTAAGGGATATCAAAGACGAGCTTTGGATCTTATGGAGCGTATTCCCCAATTCGGATTCATGACGTGAGATCGTTTGGCCTTGATGAGTACCACACTTTACCGGATAAAGTATTGTTTCAATAGTCCTCAACCCTGTAAATTTCATGTGATACAATTATATCTCCGCCATTTTAAATGGCCTTGGGAGAGTATTCTGGAATACACTGGACAATTTTTACCAATTGTGCCAAAATCAGGAATAAGTTAAAAAAGGCATTATTCCTTTATGTATTATTTCTTTATGATGAGCTGTGGTGAAGGTTTTAACAGAGTAGAACAATTCCGTGTACGTTCTACGTGCCCAGTTGATAATTGTCTGAAAAAGGGCACGCTCGAAAATCTAAAATACATTTAGTGTTACTTCACTATTTTCTTTTTTATTTAGTAGCTTAGATTCTGTGAACTTGAAAATGTTCGCCAGAATCATGGTTGTGCAAGAACATTTTGTCGTTACTCCAGGTAGTTCTCTGATTTCTTTCAGGAACTTAAAGGAGGAAAAATTATCCAAGAAATCTAAACTGCAGAGGGCGCTTATTGTACTGTTACTTCTGATTTCAGGGAAATGTTCAACAGAATCCAGGTCCTGATGTTGTCACAAATTTTAACACACCTGCAGATTTTAAATAAAGGACTGGTCTCTGGATTGTTCATTTAAATATTCGCAGTTTTCTCACACAGTTGGATATGTTATGTATCTGGGAAGATAGAACTGATGCAAATATTATGGTTTTATCAGAGACATGGTAAAAACATATATATTTCAAATAAGGACATAAGCATTGTCGGTTATAATGTTTATAGGGCTGATCGATCTAATAGAGGAGGTGGAGTTGCAGTCTTTATAAAAAAAACAATATATTACGAATGTACTTTTATCTAAATCAGAACAAAATCAATTTGATCTTTTAGCTTTATATATTGAGGTTTCTAATACCTGCAATATTACATTAGTTGGTTGCTATAGGCCACCCTCAGCGGTAAATGAAACATTATCTTCCTTGGCACATATAATATCAGATCTAGACCATAAATAATTAGTCCGGATCGTGATTTAAATTGGAACTGGTTGCAACCAGTCTGTTACAAAGCCCAAATCATCTTAGCCTGGATTCTTGAACTTAAAAATGAGTTACCTTTACTCAAATGGCCTCCACAGTCACCAGATCTCAATCCAATAGAGCACCTTTGGGATGTGGTGGAACGGGAGATTTGCATCATGGATGTGCAGCTAACAAATCTGTAGCAACTGCGTGATGCTATCATGTCAATATGGACCAAAATATCTGATGAATGTTTCCAACACCTTGTTGAATCTATGCCACGAATAATTAAGACAATTCTGAAGGCACAAGGGGGTCCAACCTGGTACTAGCAACGTGTACTTAATAAAGTGGCCAGTGAGTGTATATATATACACTATATTGCCAAAAGTATTGGGTCTCCCTCTTCTAATGAAAGGTTTGACTACTTTAGTAATTTCCATGAGTACAAATATTAATGTTTAAGCATATAATGCTATTCTAGGGAATTGTGTGCTTCTAATTTTATAGCAAAAGTTTGGAGCAACCATTTTCTATTCTAACATGACAGTGTCTCTGTGTATAAGGCAAGGCTCAAATAAAAATGATGATTCAGTCAGTGTGGAAGAAATTGACTGGTCTGCAGAAAGTCAAGTCCTAATTCCAGCTGAACACTTCTGGTGTGACTTTAAATGCAGACCTTGAGCCAAAAATTAATCACCAAACACCAATGACTTGTACATTCATTATATGGACAAAAGCACTGGGACACCCCCTTCTTTAGAAGAGAAAAATAAAAACTTTTGGCAATATAGATAGAGAGAGAGAGATACATTTACATTTATGCATTTAGCAGACGTTTTTATCCAAAGCAATATGAATTATTTATAATTCAGGTTATACATTTTGTCAGTACATGTGTTCCCTGGGAATCGAACCCACAACCTTTGCGCTGCTAAAGCAATGCTCTAACCACTGAGCCACAGGAACACTATATAACTATATATATAACTATATATATATATATATATATATATATATATATATATATATATATATATATATATATATATATATATAACTATATATATATATATATATATATATCAAATCACAAATACACAGAGCTCACTGCACACAGATGGTGCTGATAGAGTGCACTGGGATGTGCTACAGTCCACACACTGAAGCAGAAACACACTCAAGATACACACTGTTCCATCACTCAGACTTTAATGCTAATGTGTGAATATCATCTATCTATCTATCTATCTATATATATATATAGTTAGTATATATAGTTAGTTATATATATGTATAGTTAGTTATATATATATATATATATATATATATATATATATTAGCGGTGGGTCGTTATCGGCGTTAACGCATGCGTTAACGTGAGACTCTTATCGCGATAAAAAAATATCGCGTTAATCTATTCTCAAAGTTGGGTTGGGAGCTGGGTCTATACTATGCAAGCTATGATGACTTTCACCCTGATATTTTAGCGCGGATGTATACCTAGCCAAAATATATATATATTTCAAATCACAATTTTGAATCAATTTGCAACAAAGAAGAGAGCACAGGAAGGACCACCCGAGGTAAAGTGTAAAAGGTTTGAAGAAAGAAAACAGGATAGATAGATAGATAGATAGATAGATAGATAGATAGATAGATAGATAGATAGATAGATAGATAGATAGATAGATAGATAGATAGATAGATAGATAGATAGATAGATAGATATAGAATATATATAACATATTCTGAATGCCTTGGCAGAATTCAAATGAGCCATTTTAATCTAGATTAATCTAGATTAATTCCAAAATTAATCTAGATTAATCTAGATTAAAAAAATTATCTATGCCCACCTCTACTATATATATATATATATTAGAGGTGGGCATAGATAATTTTTTATCTAGATTAATCTAGATTAATTTTGGAATTAATCTAGATTAAAATGGCTCATTGAATTCTGTCAAGGCATTCAGAATATACTAAATAATGACAAAAAGTAAGTCTTTGAGAACGGGTTTCTCAAGCCAGGTGGCGATTAGACCAGGGGCTCATCTCCTGTTTCCAAAATGCATCACAAACTTTAATCTCTTCCGTCCCAATCCCACGAAAAACTGAGGAAAATCCCGTTCCACTCCGGAAGAATGACTCCCATTCCCTCCCACTCCCGTGTTGTTGTTTTTGCCGATAACTGTCAATTACAGTAAAAATATAGTACAGATCACAGCGTGCCCACCTTATTAGTTGAATAAAAACCCAAAATGTCGTTTTTTGTTATTATATTGAACTGAAAGCCATCTTATTATGCACAGTGTTGCACAGATTCAATTTCATGTAAATCATCCATGCTAACACACACGTCTTCTATTTTAATTTTTTTAGACATTTCACTCTCTATAGATATATTTTTCAAAGACGGAGTTTCTAAGTTTCTCGCTCAAGTTCACATGAGACCTAAAGCGCATCCTGTTTGCTTAAAAGCGCAACGTTTCGTTGTTATTCTGAGTGCACACAAATAAACGTGAGTCTTTACAGATTCGAAAGATGTATTAGGCTACTTTTATCTGTATGACCAAAATGACGGAGATTTTAAGAGCAAGTGAGCGCACCACGAGCCTGTCCTGCAGCAAACGCTTCCACACAAACACTTCAATAGCGCACATTTCTCTAGGTTAACATCATATTGAGCGGACATGTTAAGTTGCTACTACATACATCTTTCAGATGAAAAGCCATATTTGAGGTTGATGAATGATAGGTGAGCGTTTGGATGTCCTGCCCGATTGTATTACCACATAGACCAGCCGTTAACAATCTGTCCATCACGGACTGCGAGCCTCTAGTTCAAGACTCGTTCTCGCCCCTACAGTGCAATTCGCTAGGTATACATCCGGCTAAAATATCAGGGTGAAAGTCATCATAGCTTGCGTAGTATAGACCCAGCTCCCAACCCAACTTTGAGAATAGATTAACGGCGATATTTTTTTATCGCCGATAAGAGTCTCACGTTAACGCAGTACGTTAACGCCGATAATGGCTCACCACTAATATATATATATATATATATATATATATATATATATATATATATATATATATACACATATATATATATATATATAACTATATATATATACTAACTATATAGATAGATAGATAGATAGATAGATAGATAGATAGATAGATAGATAGATAGATAGATAGATAGATGATATTCACACATTAGCATTAAAGTCTGAGTGATGGAACAGTGTGTATCTTGAGTGTGTTTCTGCTTCAGTGTGTGGACTGTAGCACATCCCAGTGCACTCTATCAGCACCATCTGTGTGCAGTGAGCTCTGTGTTCACAGTAGCATACACACTCAAAGAGCGTGAAGGCGCTGTGCACAATAAAAACCATAATGCAAAGAGTGAGTGTTTGAGTGGATGAGGACCCAGAGTGGTGCACACATGACACAAGCCATACCCTCAAGTCCATCTGTCACCATGCATGGATATCACGGCAAACCCGCTTTGAAACCCCTCCCTCCCTTCCTCTCTCCCTGTCTACTGTGCTCCCTCTCTCTTTCTTCATGTCTCTCTCTCTATCTATCTCTTTCTCCCTCAAACTATCTCACTCTCCCTCCACCTCTTGTTCCCTTTTCTAAATCTCAGAGGAGCCTGTGTGTACTCTATATTTATTATCCTGGGTGGCACAGTTGATAGATGGGATACCTGCACAATTACAAGGGCACAACATTACCTTTTCCAAGCTGATAGGCTGAAAAACACACTCTCTATCCTCTCGCTCACTGTCTCGCTCTTCAGAAAGGGGGATATTATATGAAGACATCTCCTATTCTGGACAAGAAGTACAATCCAGACCTATTAACAAAAAGTCTCTGTAACTTAACAATCCTCACAACAGAAAACATTTCCCCATGTGACAATAGAAAATATAATGGCCTCTCCATTTCAAATCACAATTTTGAATCAATTTGCAACAAAGAAGAGAGCACAGGAAGGACCACCCGAGGTAAAGTGTAAAAGGTGTGAAGAAAGAAAACAGGAGTCACAAGTGACTGTCTTTCATGACATTCATAATACTGCCAAACTCACAGGAAAGCAGCGAAATGGCCACGGCTGTATAAGCGCATCGCAGAGCATTGACACAGGCCCGGAGCATCATATTAAAGGTATTTCTCTGTGGCACAATGTTAAGGCAGCCAAAGTCGGAGCATTTATCTTTATTCTGCTGAGATTTGTGAAAGGCGAGATTGAGAGGAGGCCGATGATGCAGGGTGTTCTGAGGCGGACATCTTGAAGCGTGATGTTGAGGTATGTTCCCGCTCGGGCAGGGGAGGCATCGACATATAAAATGGTTGTAAATTTGCATTAGGCTCAATCCATCATAGGTGAGAGGGAGAGAGAGTGGGGACAGCAAGCAAGGAGCTGTGTTGTACGCTGTGGAGCAGGCAGCCTCTGACAGATTCCTCTTTAAGTGACTGTGAATGCAACAATTCCACAAATAATTTGTCAAGCGCTGCTGCTGAACTAGCTCTGAACCCTCTTCCCTCTCTCCCTCTCAAGGCCACGGCTATAGAGTTGCAATCCTTTTATGGGACAACTCCTAATAAAGGAAAATAAAATATTTCGGGTTTACGGGGAAAGCAGCCAAAGAGATAATATATGTTGACAAAAAAAAAAAAAATATATATATATATTTTTTTTACTTTTTATTTACTATTATTTACAACTATTAGGCTATTTCATATAAAAATATATAAATAAAATTTTAAGTGGTCATAAAATGTTTTTAAAATCTAGATTTTTTTTAGATCATTAAATTATTGTATAATAAAATGCAGAGGCATTCCTTTTGAAATTTCACATACCTTGTGAACACTAAAACAACTACTAAACAGTGAGTGAGTTGTAGTCTTTTGGATGGAGACGCAGACATGGTGAGCTGTAACAAAAGCACATGGTTTGTAAACTGCATAATGACAATCAGACCCAAATTAGGAGAGCAAATGAGCTGTTTGGGCTGATGGTCAGCAGAAACTTGGCAGCACTTGATTGCATTTTTGTATTTATGAGCTAATTTCACTGGGCACTTGTGTTTACAGTATACTAATACAGCATGTGCTGTCTTTCAGTCACGGTGTGGCTTTTATGTGAAGGCCTTTCAGGGTTTGGCTTGGTTTACTTGTAATTGAACATGCAAGAGAGACAGACATCGTTTGACAAACTGACCTTTGTTATCTTCTACACAGTTTTGTAGGAAAATAATTAAGAAGTCAAATCAAGAAAACTGACATAGATACAGCGCAGTCATTTGTATGACCATCAGAGGAGTCTCATAATGCAACAACGCAAGGCTGTGTTACAAATCTTTAAGGGTGTTTTAAACCCCCCTCAAATCATTTTAAGGGTCAGAATCAAATGGCTCATTGCTTGTAAATAACAGTAGCACTGTGATAAAATATATTTACATTTAAAGATACTTGCTATTATTAATACAATATTATTATTATTAATAATAATAATAATACTTATCAGAATAGTAAGTGAAATTGCAGGCTGCCAACAATATAATTTTTAACAATCTTGTAGGCTATATTCACACAGAAGCAGAATACTGTTGCCATCAACATGATTTGTATTTACAGTTTAGATATATAATAAGGTGTCAACTATTTTCTACAACTGAACTGACACCCTTAAATATTAGGACACATTTCCATATATAGAATATAATATTTGTCTGGGTATTTCCAATGTCACACTTATTTAAGGATTCCTTTCTGACAGTTAACAACTTACTAGGGTGTTGATTATGGATGTTACGGTATTGACGAGTACCATGATATTAAAAAAATATATAAATATTGATATTATGTTATTACTATAAAAATAAATACATTCTAGTTGATACTCCAACATGATAGGTGGCAGTATTGCAGTTTAACACTGGTTTCCACCCATTTAAAAATTGAAAAACATAGCAATTCAATGTGTAGCTACTACTGCTGCACAAAACCACATCAGAGGAGATGACAGACAAAAGCGAAGCAGTCTACCAGCACCTGAAAAAAGTTAGCTCAATAGTGTGGGAGTTTTCGGATTCTGTACAAAAAGGAAGTGCCAAACAACAGTAAACTCTTAAAGAACGCTTTCCCACAGTATGCCTCCATATACTCATATTTTCAGTGTGATTGATTGGCCCAATTTTTTTAAACTAAATAATAATGTTAAAGATAAATTGAATTGATGCCATTTTTCTCAAAATTTGTATTGATATTGTGATAATATCGTTAGCATTATTTATTTTGACCATGATAATGCGTACTGAAAATCTAATATTGTGACAGCCTCAAGTTTAGTTCTCATCAAACTGTCCTGAGGAACACTAGTGAGCATTTAAAATGACACAAATGAAAAAATGGACGTAAACATTAGTTTAAAGCATTAGCATTGAAATTTCTAAGACATTTGCTGAGTGTGTTTTGTGAGACGGGGCGTAATATCATATGAATCCAGGAGAAAGAAAGGCCTGATATTGTTGTATTCACACAATAATGACCTCAGCTCTCCATCAGCAGTGTTATTTATCAAAAACAGGCTGTGAGCGGGGTGAAGGATGTCTCTTATCTTTTCCTGTCAGCAGGGACATTAGTCATGGGAAAGTTTGGCTCCGGTCTAGGCAAAGGGGGTCCTTGTTGTCATTTAAAATTGCTAATCAATCACCAGATCAGGTGCTTCTGTTGACCAGATTACATAGAGGGGTGCCGTGAACATGCAGGGCCATTTGCGGAGGGTTTGGCCCATGCAGATGAGGCCGATTGAGCGGTTTAACATTGTTGATCACACAGTGAGGGATGGGATGAGGGGGAAAAGCGAGAAAGAGAGAGAGAGGGAGGGAAAAAGCCTTAAGCAATGACTTCTGAGAGGGCAAACCGAAAAGGAAAAAAATGCTCATTCATCATTATTGTCATGGGCTTTCCCAAATGATAACAATTTGTCTTCATCCTATTTTTAGACAATGAGACACAATAGCCATTTGGCCAGATGGGATAGCAGCCCACCATTGCAATATGTTACCTTTTCCTTTGATGTCCCTGTTTAATTTCATTATTTTGGATGTTTCAATGTCATTACTATCAGCTCTGTTCAACACATTCAGAAGCTAAGTTCTAAAGCTACATATTCTTACAGAATGCTAATAATATTAATATCGAAATCACAAAAGACTCTACCTGCAATTAAGTTGAATATCTGACCCAGAAAGGTATAAAGAACAGGATCTGCTTCAGACAAACAGATTCAGTGGGGCAGATAGACTGGGACCTCTGAAAAGCAGGTGGCCAGTATGTGTGGGTCCTTCTAATGGGAAGAGGAGGTCAAAGTTGTGACTGAGAAGGATGAAGACAAATGATACTGAGAGAAGATGTATAGAAGTGGTATAATTGACATCTAACGTGTGTGCTGACCCTCTGACTCCTGGGGTTACCGCAGGCCACCAAATTAAAGGCCAGCATTAGTTTATCCAATGGGGAGATTCAGATTGAGCCAGCAGTTTGAGAGAACTGAAAATCAATTGTAAGAATAGTTGAAGTTAAAATGTATCATTTGCATTAAAGATTGTAAAGCCTTAATGTTTTTATGATGAAGGTGCTATATGTTCTTTACATTGTTCTTAATCCGAGTTAGCATTGTAATAACAGTTTGATCACTGGGACACTGAAAGTTGAAGTGAAAATTCAAAGTCATTGCTGTCAAAAGCTGCCCTCTAATTTCTCAAGTCAATTTTCTGTTCCACCTTTAATCAAAACTTGATTCACAGGGAATAATTAACGATATACTCATGAAAATATAAATCTAAAATAATTTGAGGTCGGTAGGATGTTTTAATGTTTTCTAACCACACACACACACTCACTAAATCAATTATATCTATATAGATATACAGTAGATTATCCAAAGTAACTAGTAACTACTTGAGTATTTTTTTATCCGATACTTTTTACTCTTACTCAAGTAACTATTCAGACTATGACTTTTTCTTGAGTAAATATTGCTGTAAGTACTTTTACTTTAGTTCAGTTTATGGGTACTCTATCCACCTCTGATGTGTATATATATATATATATAGTTTTTGGGACAATTCACACAAAAAATAAAGTTCTGTCATTTATTACTCACCCTCATATCGTTCCGAACCCGTAAAACCTTTGTTCATCTTGTTCATCTTCGGATTTCATCAAAAAATATCTAAATTGTTTTCCGAAGATGAACAACGGTCTTACGGGTTTGGAACGACATAATAATTGAGTAATTGATTACATATTTTTTGGAGGTGAAATGTCCCTTTAAGTGGTTGAATCATAGTGATGTGTAACTTGAACAAACTCCAACTACAATAAAGACACACTTATAAAGAATTCCAAACCACATCTAGCAGGTTAAACTCAGCTGTGATAACCGGTCAGCGAAAGAACATAAGAATATAACAAAAGAGCAAAAACATGTATTGGAGCTGTATCTCCTCTATAGTCCTGAGGGAATCTGTTTACATGGCTCTGTTAAATCCTTACTGTTTCATGTGCAAAAATTCCCTAGCTTCATCTTTGAGAAGCTGGCAGGAACTGATGTCTCTAATCAGTGTTTAAAAACAGATTACTGCATAATTGCTTGTGTAAGGCCCTCTTTAATCCCTTCTCCTGTTCAAATCCACCATGTCACCACCTCCGATCGCAGAGGGCACATCGCCATTAAATGTGTGAGCCGCCGGTATATATGATTCACATTTCAAATGCCATTTACCTGTCAGTCTCTCACCCTGCCTGCTGACTTTTGTACAAATGTCATCAAAGATGTGAGTTTGTTCATGATGGTAAATTATGTGAATGAAAGCAGATAGAGAGAGACAGAAAGTTATTGCTCACAGAGGTCAGTCTCTGGCTCACCGGATGCAATTAAACAAATGCAGACATGCAGATTAAGTGCCAGTGAAAAGGAACAGAGTGCACTTTAGACCTCCCTCAGAGAGAAAATAAAGAGAGGAGAAAACTTTTAAGTGAGGAGCTAATATCATTGATGTCTGTTTTTGCATTTGCATTATAGGAGCAGCATTAGTCTCTGATTACACTAACTGAACAAGAGACTTCAGCTGGTCGTTAAGGTTTTTTGTTGAAGCCTAAATAAACTCCCATTTGAATACAACATTTTGAGAATAAATAGAATTTTGCACATCATATTATTTAAACTGTGTCGGTGACTCATCAAAATAAGTCTTACAAAACAAAATAGCAATGTCTTTTTTTGAAATCTTTTATTTGTTGATTCTGAAAAAAAGAATCTCAGGCCAAGTGTACTTAGTGAGCAGCAGATCCATCCCTCTCAAGTGTGTGGGTGTGACATGCGATAGACCCTTCCCCTCCACTCCCACTACCCAGCATGCCTTGCTGTATTGGCTAACTCTGAGTGATAATTTATCATGTACCTACTGTGTTCCTCCATTCCAGAGATGAGCAAGGAGCTCTTAAGACACCATTGATTTTTATTTGATTAAATGTCCGCTCGTTCGCAGCAAATTAGCGTGAGTTTAATCAAATCAAAATCGATAACTACTTAATAAAACAGGCCCCATTTACGGTCGAAGTGAGACTTTGGATGGTTTAAGAAAACAGGTGAGATGTAGGAAGTGCAAATATGTTTCATGGTAATGTAAAAACACTGATTTGTATTAATATTATAATCAGTTAACTTCAATTGTCTGAGCATAAATTCAATTTCCACACAAAATAACTTAGCTTTGTTTCTCCTTTTTCTTTCTTTCTTTCTTTCTTTCTTTCTTTCTTTCTTTCTTTCTTTCTTTCTTTCTTTCTTTCTTTCTTTCTTTCTTTCTTTCTTCACAGTGCCCTTTCAGAAAACAGACTGGCTGCATAAAAATTGTACTAAACTCTAACTTACAATTTTGCTGTGTTTTCAGCTCATTAGTACTTTTTTCCCACAACGTAGAGAGCGTGTGCACATGGTTGCCAGGCTGGGAAAGTTCAGTAAAGTAAATCAATTTAACACTCAACAGCAACCATGAAAACGTTTCATTTTCTAGTCGTTTAGATTAGAAACTATCTAGAATAATTTAGATTCAAACTAATCATTTTCAGGATAAATAACTATTGAACAAAATATATATGTTTAATAAATCGAGAAAAGCGGAACTTATTATTAAAATATGATTTATTGTGCAGCCCTAAATGGAATCAATCCATACATACGCAGTTTCAGCCAACAGGTAAATAATATGTGCGTTAATACTTTTAGTATAAATCCCTTACTAACCTTTTATTTGTGCATATTATATCTAATTTCTTATTTAAACTTAGTTGCCATGACAATCAACATCAAAAAATCATGAAACAATGATTTGAACAACTGTACAGCTCAAATGAAATGCAAGTATTTACAGAAAAATAGATGTAAGTGCTTTTAGAAAATATGTTTTAAAGACTGCTTTTAAATTCTCCAATACATGTCACCATTCACTTCCATTATAAATGCCTCATTGTAACCTTGATTTTCTTTTTCAAGGTATGAGCCAATATCATTTTTGTGGATGGTTGACAATTTAAACAAATGTACTGAACTTATACTGAACCCTGAATGTTCCTTTAAAAGACAATAAACACCGATGTGATTGTTCCAGTACCAACTGAAGTGTGCTATTGCAGCATTCATGATGCACTGATCTAATTCACAGGTGGACCACCCCTAAAAAAAGCTTGCGTTTGACAGGCTTTTCCCATCCTAAACCCCCTCAACTATCATTCATTTTTATTGGCCATCTGCAAGAAGGCCTCTTTGAAAATAAAGCACAACTACTGACAGTTTGAGTGAGCTTTAACATCTCCAGTTTACTCTTGGAGGAGACGCTGAAGCATTTTGCTGCGTTTTTTTTTTTCATGGATAGTTTGTACGTCTTTAAGTATTTTTGACCATATTTGATCTGTGTTACTTCCCCTGCTGTACCCCTTCAGAACACACAACTTCAAGTCTCTTGTACAAATATATGTGTGAGCGTTGAGTGCAGAGTCAAGGATCAGTGCATCAAAAGCGCCTGATAGGCCCTGGCAGTTCCTCAGACAAAGCTGACCTAGATCTATCTAGGGCTCTTAACAGCGAGGTCTTACGTCCGGCTTGTCCCAGCCACTGTGCCCTCCCTCTCTACAGTGCCTGAGGGCAGGCCTGAAGGAGAGAAAGATCCACAACTCCTCTGGGGCTCAAAGTATTGTCTCTGTCTGAGCGAGAGCATTTATGAAAGGTTATGGGGGAAAGCGCTGATGGACAACCATGCCGAGGTGTACTTTAGGAGCTGCTCAGTCAAATGTCAGTAAAACAAATAATAATCCACTGATTATTTATACTCATGCATTTACTTAAGGACCTTCATGTTCTGAAGGGGTACAACAGGAGTACTAGTATTGATCAAAAACAATTAAAGATGTACAAACTGCGCATGAAAAACACAGCAGCAAGATGCTTCAGAGCGGCTCATCCAAAGAGAAAACTGGAGATGTTAAAGCTTACTCAGCCTGTCAGAAGCAGTGCTTTATTTTCAAAGAGGCCTTCTTGCAAAATCAATATAAATGAATGATAGTTGAAGGTGTTTAGGATGAGAAAGGCCTGTCAAACACAAGCGCTATTCTTTTTTCAAAACTTTAACCTTTAACTTTAAAACAAGAAAATTAAAACTTTCCCATCTATTAATATATACAAAAATACATTCCAATTGTATTTCCTTTAACTTTAAAACAAGGACATTAAAACTGTTCCATCTATTAATATATACAAAAATACATTCCAATTGTTTTTTATATATACAATTATTGAATATGTCACTCCTAGCATGTTTTTGACATTATTATTCAAAAGTAAAATAAAATGTTCACTATATACAATACAACATACAATTGTCCTTAAACCCTATGGCCATTAAATCAAACAAATAAATAAATAAATACGTACTTTAACACAACTACTTAAAAACATAAAAAATAACATACCTTAAAAATATATATAAAAAACAACAACTTTGATGCATACTCTCAAATACATAATATGTAAGCAACATATGTATTTATATGTAATATATTTATAATATATAATATGTGATGAGGTTTTACTTTCGATCATAACCATGCAAAACCACAAGGCGTACATTACTAATAATTTACAGACATATGACATATGCCCACTGTGCAATTGTGTATTCAAGATGCATTGTAGGAATCCCTTGAAGAATCATTGCCTCCAGTTACTCACATATAGCCTTGTTAGCTCTGTACAGCTCCACCTATCTCTACCAATACACTATCAAGTCAGGTTAACCACACATAAACCCTTTGTTTCTGTCCTAGTGGCTAGTAAACACAATTTATCTTAATCCCTGCAGTTTTAACAAAGGCTGTCTCCAAAATAATGAATGTTCAATGTAATTAATTAAAGGCACACTGCAGCACCCTAACCTCTCAAAACAGAAGAAGCTTTTATTGATATCACAATCGACAGCTGATATAATGCTCTGTAATTTGATTTCAACTGGAGCCTTTTTTGTAATTACAGTGTTGTCTCTTATCTATTTTTATCACACCGTGTTAGCAATTTGTTGGCGGACACTGCATTTAATATCATTTAAATGAGCAACACTAGCCTTTAATTTCAAAAGACAAGGCCATCTTTTTCATGTTGGCCTTCATTTTTTTTCTCCACGCGCAAAATACAAAAATAGACCTTGCTCGTTCTCATTCTCTCTCATTCTCCTCTCCCTGGCTCAACTTGTCAGTCAAAACATGAAGCTGACACGCCGGCATAAATTGTTCAAAGTAGTTTTAGGTGAAGAGGGACGGAGATGGGAAGCCAATGTGGATATTTTTTCCCCTCTCTACAAAAGCCAACCTCAATTTGTGTCAAACAGGGTTAAAAGACCTTGGGATTAAAGCAATAAAGTGGCTGCTGTCAGCCCTGAAACCCCCTCCATCGCTTAAGTGCCAAACTAGAGTTGTTCAATATCATCTCACATTAGATCATGTCATCGCGAGGTGACGGGCATGCATCACAAGTCCCGACAGGTCCGATTTCTGCTGAAGAATTCATCCCTGTCTGGCACAATCAAACCCGACTCTCTTCCGCAAACATCTAAAATGGGAAATCCAATCTGATTGTGCTGGAACAGCGTGAGAACACACAACGGGGGGAAATGTGAAATTCCCGTTGGCTGATGAAAACTCAAAAATTTGGGAAATGGAATGTGATGGGGGTCCAACAGAAGCGCCGGCCCGCTCACCTGCGTCTTGATGTTCCCCCTTCGAGACAGTGCTAATGGAGCGCTCATATTCACCGACTTGGGAGGAATAATACACTCGGACAGGGGGTAGGTGGGGTTGTTATCTCAAAATTGGAGTCTGAAAGGATGTTTATTTTTATAATTTTCCCACAAAATATCTGTCTTCTCTCTTGCTCATTCCTCCGGCGGCGCACATTTTTCAGAGTAAGCAAGGCTATTCAGACAGCAGGAGTCTACGGACTGTCCGGAATAAATAGAGACTGCCACAAGCCGGCAGGAGAGTGATTGACAGCCGACAAGACCCGAGCCGGCTCACTGTCACCGACAAATCCCCCTGCACACACACCAGTTTCCTTCACTCAATGGTTTCTAGGCCTTATCACTCAAGGGTCTGCTAATTCACCAGCCAAGGTTGGACCGATAAGGCTTGCCTTATCCGTCCGTTTTACTCAGGAATGAGATGGACAGGTCCCCAGGATAAACGCAGCTCATGCCCCCCTCCAACATGTGTCTGTCTCAATGACATGGCTGCCCAATGGGTTACAATGCACAGTGCCCTTTGAATTAAGGGACGTAAGCGATACACTGATAAACTGACACTCTGAGCACCAGAGGAGGAGAAGAGAGATGGCAGACGAGCAAAAAAAGGGCCTGTTTCAACTGTAAGCGGTGTATACACACAGAAATAAGGACGCACACAGGCCCACTTTTCAGCAGGAAGTGGATCATGCCCAAAATATCAAGTCTGTCAAATAACAAGTGCACGGTGGCATTTAGCAATGTCTGTAACTCTTTCCTGCTCTCATTGCCTGCTCTCTCTCTCGGCTCACAAGCCAGCGCACGATGAAATCCACCATCTCCCTAATGAGACAAGATGTCGCGAGTGATGGGCCGCGTCGCAGTGAGAAGCGTTGCGGATCTCAGAGTGTGAATATCCAACTTGAAAGTAAATGGCAAAACACTTGCTGGATATATTCACCACTATATCAGTAAAAGACGACAGCTAAAGAGAGAGAGAGGGAGAGCATGCACACAAAATATCACCACATCTAGCTATTTTCAACAGACGCTGCATTTATTGTATATAATGGAAATAGTCAACCATCCAATTGATTCAGGTATAAAGAGGCATAAAGAGTTGGAGGAGTGTATTACGATTATGGGACAATAATGAGGAAGAGGATCTTCAAAGCAACACACTAAAGCTAATCAAACACAGTGGTAATCCCGATGATATATGGGCAATTTAACTATCAGGGGAGCACTTTTTAATTGTTGATTCCCCTTTGAAAATCCTCTCAAATTGACATCCTCCATGTTTCACACCTAATGCTTTTATTCTGATCTCTCTTTTTTTCTCTTTCTCCATGACATTTTCTTTCATTTCACACTGAACCCCGGTCGCTCAGGGAGTCATTTGAACGGCTTTGTTAAACACCTAATCATATTCCTCCGCTCAAAGATACTGGGTTGCCACTCAAATGACCTGCTGTTAATCTTAGAAAGAAGGAAGAAGAGATGGAAAGAGAAGATCAATAGCCATAATAGAACGTTTTTCAGATGCTATGCATTTGACAATAGCTTTGGGCAATAGGAGTGTATTGTTTTAACAGCGTTATCTGAAGAGGCTGCTACTGATGCTACAGTCAGGAGCAGAGATCGTCTTATCCCCCCTCTCTCTCTGTCTCCAGTTCCCTTACGTTTCCTTTTTATCATTTAGGGAGGGCAGAGATCTCTCTCAAGGTCTTCCTATTTTCACTCCTTTGTGATATGAATGAAAAAGAGCAGAACAAAACATGAGGGGAAGATTACTTAAAAACATAATGTGTTGTTTTTCAAAGTAGTGTTATGTCTTTGAAAGGTGTTAAAGAGATGGAGAAAACAATTATCAAACAGAAATTAACCACCGACTTTAGTCTGTATAGTAGTAACAATTATATTTAATGCAATACTATTTAATATACACAACTGTACAAATGTTTTGGGTCAGTAAGATTTTTGTTTAAATAAAATACACTGAAAAACATTATACAATTTTTTAAGGTAAGTGGTTGCAAACAATTTATTTTAGCAAACTGCGCGTCACCTGCCACAATAGACTTGACAAGAGTGTGCGCTCTTGTCTATGCACAACCAGAACCAAATATCTGGGCAGAACCCTGAAAGGCTGCTTTACCTTGGTGCAGTCCTCCTCGTTTGCTTATTACACACCGGCCCTGAAATGACAAATGTGTGTGCTCTTATCACCAATGAATATAGATTCCTGCTGAGCAAAACAGAATATCTTGGTGTTGCACCCGGAGAGAAAGAATAGCGAGATAACATCTGAATAGGTGTTGTTCAATTACTCCAAAGCAGTGTTCTGCAGTTCACTGCAATTTTAACATGCTTTTAATTCATCATTGATAATGCAAAGCATTTTAGACATACACCGGTATTGTTTTAAACATGCATCAGTAGTTTTCACCTGTAACAGAAGTGTAGAGACAGACATGGAGACCAACATGTACGTAGGTAGCGAGGCCTGACCTGACCTGACATCAACATTTTGCCAACAATCTATCGATTGCACTAAGAGAGCAACTCTTGCAAATCCACCCATAATTCAAAAATCTGCCATCTTCCATTCACATGCAAAGGTAACATTTGGTTTTAGAATGGATTCTTTTCTCCATTATTTTAGGTCCCCACTTCTCATCATGGAGATATATAGGCTCATGTCTTTGTGGCATTTCACCAAAAGGCCAGGCTGAATGGTCTTTCCTGCCATATGAATAATTGAAACCAAACTGAGCATTGTAAAAGTGAGCTGGTCACCGGGACAGAGGCGAGACGGAAGATTAAATGAGGTGGACGGCGCACAGAAAAATATGTGACAAAGGCAAGACCGAATGCAGGAAGACATGACAATAAAATGTGTCAAACCTTAAAAAAACAACTTATTTAGCTCTGATCTCATACATTTCCACACTCCTTATCTTGTCTTACAGATGGAATGTGGCATATTTGGCCTTTTAGTCAAGTAGACAGAAGGAAGACACAGAGTCGTCCAAACACGCAGATTCATTGTTGATTCCGGTTGACATGCTAAGAGGGAGGGATGCGCACAACGCTAGTCCCCACATCCGATCACTGCATTAGCCTCTCTCGACGCATTAGCCACTGGCGCTAACGCTAGCTCTACTTCCATGGTCATTCCCTTCCCATCTCATCCGCAATGCACCCCCCTGCTCTTTCATACACCCTGGCACACATGGTTCACGTTGCGTCCATCTTCTGTTGACGCTAATGTGACGCAGTGACTCCTAATGATTGGTTCGTCTTGATGAATAATATATTCAGCACACCATAAACATGATAAATTATGTGCAGAGTCTGTGTGTGCTTCATTATACATGAGGTAGCACTTATAAAAGGCGATATAAATGACATTAAAGGCTTAATAAATGGGGTATTGATGAATAATTGACTGCTTCAGCATATCTTTTTGGAGGCCTACGGTTAGCCTAGCGGGGGCATGTTTTTTGAAGATTAGGGCACATTACTGGAATGATGTGCTAATGTTATCAGCGGCACCGTGTTTGCTGGGCAAAGCAAGATAGAGGGACGTGTCTCTGCACTCCGGGATGACAGCCGTGTTTAGATGTGCTGTCCCCACACTGTTGACTGGCACTGCGCATCAGTCTCAAGTGTGCATGGGCTTCACATCACATTTACAAGGCTGATATCATACATAGGGAGTCACAAAGGAGATGCAGCTGTGTGTGTTTCTATGTAGACATTTAAGGAATATTTCTCCCAAAACCGATCAGTCTGTCATCATTTACTCATCATCATGTTGTCCCTAACCTGTATGATTAGCTGTTTTTCCATTTAATTGCAATTGCAATGAATGCTTACAAAATTTGAAACAGAAATATGATAAGCTGTCACTTTTACTCTTACATTAAAAATATATTTGACATTATTGATATCAGAATTATCTTTTAACACACTTCTATTTGACCAACGCATTCTCACTCCCAACTTGTCACATAATGACGCTTGGTCAGGACCCTTTGGTGTCACTTTTTGATGCCCATGGTACCCCTTTAGCGGCATGTTCCTACATACTGTATAACAGGCAAATGGCGCTAGAGTCATAATTTATTACAGGTGCATCTCAATAAATTAGAATGTTGTGGAAAAGTCAATTTATTTCAGTAATTCAACTCAAAATGTGAAACTTGTGTATTAAATAAATAAAAAGTAGTTTACCTGTATGAACGTCTTGGAAGATATTTTGAAGAAAGTTTGTAACCAGGCTGTTTTGGGGCACCATTGACATCCATAGTAGGAAAACAATAACTATGGAATTCAATGGTGCCCCAGAACTGCTCTGTTTCCCACATTCTTCAAAATATCTTCCTTTGTGTTCAGCAAAACAAAGAATTTCATACAGGTTTGGAACTACTTTAGGGTGAGTAATTTATGAAAGAATTTTCATTTTTGGGTGAACTATCCCTTTAAGTTTTACTCTGTTCCTCACAAAAAGCTGATATGCCTTATATGACTTCAAAAGACCTGGAATTTAATGCTAGAGTCAAATTGACCACATTTATATTAGTTTTGTGTCCTTTTTGAAGCTTTAATCCATCAGGTTTATTGTATTTGCATAAACAATATAGACAGAATCTCACCTTTTGCGTTACATGGAACACTCTCAGAAATAAAAGTAAAAAAGCTGTCATTGGGTGGTTACTTTTCAAAAGGCACATGTCTTTGTACTTAAAGAGTAATTTTTTGTACCTTAATGGTACATATTATAATCTATTTTTGAAAAAGTACTGCTCCTGTACCTTTATTTCTGAGATTTAAGGAGGTCACGCGGGTTCATGATAACCAGATTTTTATGGTAGGTTGAGTTTTTTTATTCAGTACATAATGTTAAAAGTATCTCTCCCACCAAAACACACATATAGGAATATAAGATCAAATAACACATATATGATCAAATTAGTGCTGTTCTTTTCAACTCAACGTTAAAGAATCCTGAAAAAATTATCATGTGAATGAATGAATAAAAATAAGGGAGCACACCTGTTATCAACATAATAATATTGAATAATTATGTTTCTTGAGCAACAAATCAGCACATAAGAATGATTTCTGAAGTAATGGCACATATACTGCCCATAATCTCTCACTAAAGTAAAGTAGTGCTGCCCAGCACAGGAACAAGGAGGAGTTGCTCTCCTTCAATGTTTGACCGTTTTAACACCCTGCCACTCATTTCCAGTCACACTCATAAATCTCTGGCAAAATGAAGTAAAAGGAGCCCATTACATTCAGATCTGTGGGCATTTAATCAGGCTGATGTGCCACATAAACTTTCTCCTTCTAAACCTTCATCCTTTTTACTGTGATTGCTGAGCTGTGGATGGTGACGGGAATGGGGTACAAGTGCATGGCGCTGCCGGGACAAAAAAAGGAAAAGGAATTACCAAGGACACAAACATTCCCCACTGTGTCTCTCCATGACATGTCTTGTGTTTTGTCAGTGATACGACTACATTGATTTAGGAGGAATTTTGCATGATTGCATTTATCACTCCCTGAATGTGGTGAGCTGATTGATTTATCTGGGGATCATAAATGCCCGTCTCTCAGCTCAATGTTACACACAGTAGTATTCTGACACGAGTTAATGATGCCAGATTGTGATTCTGACCCATCGCACAATACAGTTTGTCCAAGGTTTAGAGAGAAAAAGAGGAGAAGATAGTGAAAGAACAAGAAGCTTTCAGCTGTATCAAGCGTGAAGGCATTTGTCTGTTTCTGCTGCTTTCTCTCAGATGCTTGTCAGAGACATCAGTACAGACAGGAGGGTTTCAGAGCTGGCCATGAGCCTGCGGCATTACAAATGATGACTCCATCCTCTACTCTCTCACCATAATCTCTTTGCCTACATTTGCAAACAAAAAAAGGAAAGGGGAAAAAACCAAAGTAAAGGAATTTTGACATCCATGGCCATTTTGTGTCACTTTCCTTCCAGTCGTATTCTCATTGGGATAATGTGATGCTACAAAGTGGCAACAGAAAGTGCTTTCAGTGGTGAGAGTCACTGAACTTGCATGACCACGTCTCTGTCTCGGCAGCTCAGCTCACTCCGAGCAGAACACATACGTGACTGATGTTTGGAACAAATCCAAGTGACCAGTGAAAATTCATGTCATTTGTAGAATCATCAGAGACTGATGTGAGAAATCCTGACAATGGTCCTGGCCTCAAAAGAAACACACATGCATACTCAGACAACCAAAGGTATTTGAAAGACAGTTTCAGATGTAATAAGACCGAAAATGGATTTGGCGATGCATAACAAACCATGATGGCATAACTGTAAAAAGGCATCAGAGTATAACAGCATAACATCATTATACCACTGACAATGGTTTTCTATCTATCTATCTATCTATCTATCTATCTATCTATCTATGTATATATGACCTTTTCGTTCTTGGTATCACGGTTTTCACAAAAATATGCAGCACTATTGTTTTCAAAATTAATAAAAAATGTCTCTTGAGTGCCAAATTGGCATATTAGAATGATTTCTGAGAGATCATGTGACTTTGAAGACTGGAGTAATAATGCTGAAACTGCATATTAAAACATTAAATAAGAAAAAATGCAATTATGTTATACAATATTGCTGTTTTCACTGTATTTTTCATCACATAAATTTGTAAGAGAGTTCTTTAAAAAACATTTAAAAATCTTACAGACTATACTGTACATTGTATACTGTATATACTGGTTTTAAATATATAAAACAAATTCATATACAATGTACATATGTACAGGGCATGTGTGTTATATTTTCCTGGTATTATTGCATTAATATAAATAAAAAAGCACCAGGTTTAAACATATAAAATATTATTTTGAATAATATCATAAAGAACGTTTTGATGGTTTTTGAAGTTAAATTGTTTGGAGTTTTTTTATAAAAATCCCTATAAAAAACATTTTGGGTTATAGTATATATAAGCCAATGGATGTGAATTTCTCTTTTGATTGACAAATGCTAAAAAAACAACAGCTGATCACATTTCAAATGTGGCATTTTACTATATATAATATACCGTTGCTTATCTTCTCCTCTTGAGTGTTATTTGGGCATGAACATCATATGCAAGCAACTTCAAATTATGTGCAGCCCAAGTGCAATGACTGCTAAAATGGAAACTGCTGGAAGCCATGGACTCGAGTCGAATTACGTTGCCAAGATGAGCAATTTGTTTTAACTTTTAATGCACTGCTGCATTGTGCAACTGCGTCTTTAATTAGCAGGGACGTTCAGCAAATGAAGCGTGCTCAAAATTGTTTGCTTGCGTTGCCTTTAAAAGACTGCATACTTTTTTATGGCCCTCTGTTTGAGTTAACAAATGCTGTCACAAAACTGATCTTTCTGTTACTTCCCCCTCCTCCTCCTTGTCCCATTTGCTGCGCACTGGTGGCAGCAGTGGGTCTGCGCTTGACTCTGTTAATCGGCAGACGACAGCTTAACAGCTTGCGTGAGCATAATTAACGCCGCTCGAAATAAACGTGATGGGGAGGGGGAAAATAAATAAATAATTCAAGCAAATGTGGCAGTCTGCTGACTGTTGTCTCAGGTACGGCTTTACCTGACCAGGCATCTCCACACTAAACAGGGCCGGGCAGCGGGCACGCAAAATGACAACCTTAAATTATTCACTGCTTCAAAGCACAATGTGACTATTTAAAAGCCATTATTATGTTTAATAGTAATGACTCTTTCAGGTTTTGCAGAAGAGTGGATAGACTGATTGTCAGAAATCACTTTTGCACCTCAGCATGATGGGAGCACAATCGTGAGTCTCCATAAAGATCTGCTGAAAGAGTAAACATATGTTTATAGTTAGATTATAATTGTCTGCAAGTGCGTTTCCTGAATGACTTTGGGTGTTAGACCGATTTTGTTGTGATTGCTCACAAAACTAAAAAGAGAAAAGCATTTACAATTAAATCTATTTCTTTCTGAAATCACTAAATCACGCAGAGAATGTGTAAATTATTAAAGAACGATTTTCCCACAAAGTCTAACACTTCAGTTCACACTTATAATGATATAAACTACAAAGTTAATTACTTGCTTAAAAATGCAAATATATTAATTAGGTGCTCCAAACATTATTTATACCACTGATATTGTTTTGTAGATACGTTTGTTTCGTGTGTGAAAAATGTCAGCTTCAGTAATGGTCTCTGTCTGAATTACCCTCAAGGTTAATGTCTCCACCCCAGCCTCTTATGTCTGCTGTCACCAGCCGTGTTTACATGCTTCTCTACTGTTCACGTATGCAACGTTAAGCTCCTCGAACCAACCCAGGGTGAAATTATTGCTTTTGTATGTGAGCGCGAGTGAGCATGAGAGGCGGTATCCAAAAATCCCTTAGCATATAAATAAACCAATTCATCACATGCTTTTTTTTTGACAAGAATAAACACTAATTTTCCTGACGCTGACCCTGACAAATGGAGCATCGTGTGAAACGTCCCCAGCTCTGCTATGGTCACCTCGTCAACAATGCCAGCAGGCTAGCGGGGGCTACACTGGCTTTAGCAGCGCGAAGCGCCTAATAAACGGCTAGTGTCAAAAGCGTTGTCAGTCCATTCTTTGCTTGTTTGGGTTCAACTGGGTTGGAGAGAGAGGCCAGCGAATGCTCGGCCGTGCTCAGTGGCACCTATACGCTCTCACTGGCCTCACCCCGAACAGGCGCTATTGATTTCTGGCCGCGCTGCTCTTTGTCAAAAAATCAGATACACCATGGCCCTCTGGACCTCTTCACCTTTTAAAACACATACGCTGTGTCTCTTATGCGGTGGGCGGAGAGGCGTACGTACGTGTATGTGTGTCTGTTTGCTTCATATGTGCTCTTATGGGAAGGAAAGGTGCTCTTTGTTTGATGCGGTTGTAGCTGGTCTGTGAAAATAGATCTGTGTGTGTTCATGGGGGGCTACTGTGATATTTACGCTTACTGTTATATATTCCGACTCACTTTAAAAATAAGTTTCTGGAGAAGCAGGTCTGTTATCGGTTAAAATAGTTGATGTGTGCAAGGGGCTAGTTTATAAAATAAATACAAATTAAAATCATTATTTCACACTTGTATTGCTCCAAACCTGTTTGAGTTTTGTATTCTGTGAAACATGAAACAAAAAATAATTATGAAAAATAATGCAAAACTGCTTTTGTTCATATAATGAACAAACCCCCTTTCCCAGAAAGAAAGTCATACAGGCTTGGAATGACATGAGGGTGAGTAAATGCTGACGAAATGGCGTCAGAAGGCAGTTATAAGGACCACTTTTATTATGCTTTACAGGGGTCATGTCGTGACAAATCAAATTTTCCTTGATATTTTGACAGGTATTATAAAAAAAACCTACTATAATCTTAATTTGCCAAATATTCCACTTTGGAATATTTTTTTAGTTTGTTTCCAATCTACCAGTGTTGCCATTGTTAACTAAAACTAATACATGCATGGGCGCCAAGAATATACCAGGCATATGGGCCCAGGGTGCTAGGTGGGCCAAAATCATGATTTTTGAATTAAATAGCAGGGTATAAAGTCCGAATAGCAGGATATAAGCTTGCAACTGTGAGAAATAAAGTCAGCATTGCAAGTTTTTCCTCACAATTGCGAGTTTATATCTCAACTTTTTCTCAGAATTGTGAAATATAAAATCTGAGAGGAAAAAAAGACTGATATGTTCTCAGAACTGCGAATTTATATCTCACAATTCTGACTTCTTAACTCACAATTGTGAGTATATATCTCAAAATTCTAGTAAAAACTGAGAGATTGCATCATGCAATTCTGAAAAGAATTCAGAAAAACATTACAGAATTATGAGAAAAAAAATCTGAATTGGGAGATCTAAAGTTTGTTTACCATTTTATGTTCTATACTGGAGCAAAAAAAAGAAAAAAGATATTAAAACGTTAAAAGGATCACAGTTTCCCTTATGATTTGAGTCCTTGCAAATCTGAATCCATTTCTGTCTTGAAAACCCCCGTAAAACTCCTCATGATGCCCATGAATACTTTTTTTTGGTTATTGAAATAAACAGTTGAATACATTTTGGAAATTAGAAATGTTGACTTAGTAACAGTACTAAATTTTAAATAGATAAATATAAATACTTAATTAGCTAAAAGCACAAAACAAAATTACTAAAAGTAAAATTAAAATGAAAACATTACTTAATATATTGATAAAAACTATACTACAGTAGTATATAAGCAGTAGTCACTGCACTCACCTACATCTTGAAATTGAGTTCTCATTTGAATATCCTTGTCCACACAAGTTACATCATAGTCACTGTGAACTGATAAAGAGAGAGCAGCAGAGTTATTCTAACACTGAACGTGTTAATAATATTGCTTTTTAACAAACAAAAGATTAAGATGTTGAATAAGGTGCCTAGACATTGCTGTATTACAATAATACATTAAAGGAGTTATAATACAAATAATACATTACACAACCCCTTTGATGGAATAAAAATGAGCACTTTATATCTACAGAAGACTGAAAATCATAGGTTTGGGATGTCAAAATGAGTTGAAAATAGCAGCAGAGATTGAATAAAAGTCAGCAGAGTGATGTTTCCTTATGAGAGTGTGTTGCTATGATTTATATGTGCCTAATAACTTCATGAGGCATTAAAGCAGGTATTGTGTGACATTTTGAAACCACTTTAAGAGCTCACTTTCTATCTAAATTGCAACTTACCTTTAAATAAGAAGAAAATTGATGTTTAGTGGAACAGGTCAGTGCATTTCAACGAACCCAAAGTGTGTTTATACTGAGATTCAAAAACGCATTTGTACAAGTCAGTGGTCTCTTACGTGTGCTCTCGTGTTACTGGAGGTCTGTGTGGTGAGAGACACAACAAGGCTAGAGAGAGAGCAAGAGACACAGAAGGTGAGAAAGAGAGAGAATTAGAGGAGTGGTCCACTGTCCAAAGCTTCAGCACCTCTCTCTTTCTCCTGACACAGAGAAAATATTATGCAGCCACTCGAGTCCATTGAATCCATGTGATTCATTGCCCAATTTGAAACTGCCAAGCTGCTAAATTGCATCAGGTCTGCCAAAATTCATTCCAGGACTGTGGAGGAGATATGAAAAATTAAATGTCATCTCAGTACAGTGGAAAACTTTTACCTCTCAGCGTGCACAGCGAGGAATATGCTACATTCGTAATGATCGATGACGACTCGAGACTACACTTAACCTACTTAGTGATGTCATGTAAGCCGCGGGGTGTTTACTTTTGAATGTGGCAGGAAGACATAAACTTTATTGGGTACCTGACATGGACACATTCTTCTCCCCTCGCTCCTCCAAAAGAAGTGACTTTCTGTGTTGATTCACAGATACAAAATCTTCATTTCATCAGATGGCAGTGGGTGGCAGAGGAAGTGAATGATTTAAGAAAGAATAGTTGATGTGGGAGAATACAGCGGTCCACAGAAACCTCCATACCCACCCTTTCTTCTGTGCTTCTGTAGTTAGCTAAAGTGATGCATGTGAGCCACAAAGTGATTGTTGGAATTAACTTAACCAAAAAGCCCTAATAATAATAATTTGTTACATTTATATAGCGCTTTTCTGGGTACTCAAAGCGCTTTACATAGAAGGGTGAATCTTCTCAACCACCAACAGTAAAATAAAATACATATATATATTTTTTTTAAGTTAATTATGGTCAGTGGCTATCAAGGTCAGCCAAGTTCAGTAAGTACAACATGATTTTCACAATACATCTCATATTTGCCGCTTTATTTGGCCTACTGTATTTAAAAATTTACATTTCGCAATGTTTTATTTATCTCCTAATGCGATTTATTTAATATTTTGAACTGTGTATCCCAATTTAATTCTGAGGCTAAAACTATCTTTCACTGTTGCATTATTATTTATTTTAAAAATGGTATTTAATGTGTTATTAAAAATGTATCCAGGTGAGATTAGACCCAGGTTTCCTTTTTACTATTAACAAAAACTGTATTTTTTTCATTAGTTAAAAAGCGTTTGTTTGTTTTTTTAGTACCAGCTAGGGTACCAATTGAGCCAGAACTGTTCCCCTTCAAAAACCAGGTGCATGACATCCCTGTGTGCAAGCATGCATGTGTGGAGTCTATGCTCCTCTCCGATTAAACAATTCCTCCAATCATCTTACTGCTGCATCTTACTACTGAAAGGGAAGGAAGAAGGGATGGCAGGAGAACAGAGAGAGCAGGAAAGGAGAAGAAGAGGCATACTCTGCATAAGTATGGCGTCCGAGTCAGTAATTTTTCTCTGGGGCTTTGTGTTGTACTGACAGCTTCATTTGTTTAAAGGCCCCTGCTCCCACTGTTCCTCGCCTTCTCCGATTATGATAGCTCTCTTCTGTGCATTATTATGGCCCAGCAAGGAGAAAAATACATATTAAAGGGGTTGATATTTGGAAATAAGTGGTTCGACTATGTCTGTGAGACGATGTTCACATGGGGTCTAGTCTCTATCCTCTGTGTTATTCAGTCACACATGCACGTGCACACACACACAATCGCCAAAGAAATGTATATGCTAGCTTTTATATAGCTAACTTTTCCCAGCAAAAATAGATGTTAGTATAAACGTATATATACAAAAATATTTTATAGTAATAATACATCCACTGACCCCATTTTATTTATTATTTATCGTATCAAAAAAAATATTTGGATCAAATAAGCTCTTTTTTATACACCAAAAAATAAGATAATATGATAATTCCTGACTCTAAAGTACATGGTAATTTTTTTTTCAAAGTTAAACGTAAAATATTGTTGTAGGATATTTTACATGAAAACATTTCAGTCCTTTACTTAAAAAATCATGTTTAATTGAATGTGTTACTTGCAGTTTCTTTGTAATTGTTTGTGAAATATCTGTGTGAATTTTTTTTCAAAGTAGATCCTACATATTTTTTTAGTGTGCAGGTTTAAAAAAATAAATACATATATATACACCTACATCATTTTTATTTGGAAAGTCTAATAGTTAAATAACATATTACAAACAACAAATTACCTATTTAATTATAAGCATTTTTCCTTAGTCATCTATTATTGTGCTTGACAAATTTGAGGCTCCTATGAAAAGCTGAGGATGAGAAGAAATCATAGACACACATATATGCATATGCACTTTTTACCAGTTATAAACAAACAAAACTCACACAAACAGTCACACACAGAGTCGTATGGCCACATGGATTTGCAGTCTCTCTTTATCCCTCACTCGTTTTATTTCTCTCTCAATCTCTCCCTTTCTCTGCCTGCTCGCTGCGAGGCAGCAATATTTATTATTAGGAATATCATTTGTATTAATCATAAGGATAAATGACTGGTTTGGCTATCCGAATGCCTCATTTAGAGAAACTTCGCTCCTGTGTCATTGTTATAAATTACTGGCAAGGCTTTGTTTCACCTGAGGCTGCTCATCCACTCCTCATATACATATTTTTCTTTTAAATGTTTTTATATATATACACAGTATGTATAAATACTCTTTAAGTATTGTTCTGTTGGTGTCACACTAACACCATCAGCAAAAAAAATACAGCAATTAAAACGTCCTTTGAGGACTATTCGGTGTCATTGATGTAACCCCTCATGGCAAGAGAGCAAGGAGAGAAACAAACTAATGGGCTACATGCACAAGTACATAAGTAGCAAACACTGAACTGCTAAAGATTTGAGATTGAAATTTTCGAATCTGAATTCCCCACCCCCTCTCTTCCTCACTTTCTCCCTCTCTCCGCCATATCTCTGCGTGATTAAATTATTCAGTGCTACAAACTACAATCATGCTTTATTAAAAATTATTAAAAAATTCTCACTGGGGTGTGCAGATGTGAAAGAATTTATTGCCTGCTTGTTTTTCTCATTTGCATCATTGATTTTGTGGGAGTTTAGCGAGCGATGCTACTGCTCTTTTTTACGCCTCTTTTTTTTCGCGAAGGGGGAAATCTTGACATCTTGTCCCATTTGATTAATGACGCACACAGGCTGATTTTATTTATGTGCGTTTATGACTTTTATCGGCCGCAGAAAGTGTGCGTCCCTGTAAAATTAGGAGCGCCAGAGCTTCCTGTACTTCTTATTAAACGAGGCGCTCTCATATGACACACACACACACAGATCATCTCATTCGCACTGGTATTTGTCACTTTGTCCATCACAAAAACACATTACTCAACTTTTTGTGCTTAGTCCCTAAGATAATAAAGCTTTACTTTCGTCCTCTGGCTTATTTCTGTTTCCGCGCTGTAAAATAAAGATGGGAGCGTAATCTCACTTTATGAGCAAATGAGAAAAGCTAAAGTGTGTCTGAACACAAATAAGCTGTTTGCATAGAAAAGCAACATACAATTGTATCAAATCTTCATCTTGTGTATTACTCAAATACTTTTTTATTTCCATACATTAAATATACATGTGAAAGTAACACTTCAAAGTTTCACCCATTACGAGAGCCATTACTTATACTTGTTATACGAGTTCCCTATGGCCGCACTATGAATGATTTAACAGCAAGTTACAGTAAACTAAATTCAATTTTCGTTCAAAGCAGCCATCTACAGTGCACTCTGAAGGGAGAGGGAGAGAAAGGCAGCATGCTCACTGTTGAATCCTGAGCAATGACTGGCTACTTTAGCAATTAAAATCCGGGGCAAAGACACAGCGGCTTCGTTTGGCCCAGAGACTGCACCATTCATCATCCCAGCTGCCATAAAATAGCACTAGATGGATTCTTTGATTTTAGCTTTGGAAGAACATAAATCAAAATCTAAACCATGGGCTGTCAGGGCCATCACCAGAATTATCCATTTGAGAGAGAGAGAGGGAGAGAGACAGAGAGAAGCAGGGAGGGTGAGGAGAGACAGTCTAAGAGTTTCTCATTGTTTCTCGTTTTGTGCTCTCCTTCTTTCTTTCTTTCAATATCATGCACACGGATGCAGAACATAAGCGCTCTTGCATCGGCACTATCAGTGGTGTGTCTGTGTGTGTGAGAGAGCGTACGATAAGTGACTTATAAAAACACCAACAATGGTGCACTAGTGAGTCTGATAAGAGCGTGGAAATTCTCTCTCTCTTTATAGTAACACTCTCTTGAGAGCATGTTCTAGACCAGAGCAATTCCTCTCTCACAGGGCAGTGCCACCTTATACCGGAGAGACCGCAGGAAGCTGGATTAAGCTCTATGCACACTTTAGCCCTCCTTTTACTCGTAAACGCCTGCCAAGGTGAGGTGGATTCCCTCCAGCACACACACACACACACCTATGCTCCCTGTATTGTTGCTCCCACGAGGCCTTCCTTGGAGCACCGGCAGTCTGGCAAAAATAAGACCTAATTTTAGTGTGGAGACGATGAGAAGGAAAGAGAGAAGAGGAGCAGGAGGATGACTTAAAGAAAGGAAGAAGAGAATGAGGGTGTCTCCAGGGCCTTTAACTTCCTCCACTCCTTGAGTGGGAAAAGACACTCAACTCCCACCAGTTATCAGTCATTAAGTTTCATCTCCTGTTCTTTCTCTGCCTTAAAGGGATAGATCAGACAAAAATTTAAATACTACCACTATTTACTCACTTTCATGTTATTTAAAGCCAATCTGAATAATCTTTAGACATTTCTCCTTAGCTCCAAAAAAGAGAATAGTAGGAATCAAAAATAGTTCTTATAAATTGTGTACTATATTCCATGTCTTCCAAAGCAATGTAAACAGTTGTGTTCGAAAAAAAATACTTAAATGTAAGTTGTTCACTGATAATCTTGTCCTGAACTGCGTATGTGTGAAATCAATGTTCATGCTCAGAAATGAAAAAGGCATTTTCATTTCCACAAGAACAATGCTGTTCCAGCTGCAATGATTTTGATTCATTATTTTTGTGTTTTACAAAATACATTAATAATTAAATAAATTATACAGTGATATAATCTTTTTTTTTTTTTTGGTTAAAGATTATTTTAAATGTGTCACATAGTCATTGTGAAGGGCAACAAGGGCAAGGTGATCAAAAAAGCTCAAATCTATCTATCAGAGAAAGAAAGTAGCTAGTTGCATTAAAACCTACGATAGAAAGAAAACGTATATTAAATTCCCAAATTGGACATAGTCTGTTCCGTTTTTAACAGCCAGCAGAAAATATTCCATACATGTCTTTTTTGGCAAATATTGTCAAGAAAAACGTACATGTTTAGGCATTTCACAGCTCTCTCTTATTACTCAATCAATAAAATAGTTTAATTACGAAAAATTAAAATTACACTACTACCATGTCACTACTGCAAACTGTATTTAATCTAGCTTTGCTCCTTTAGTGATATTACTGCCCATTACCACACTTTTATTACAGAGGTGTTCCCATGCATACTGTTTTTTAGTGAAATTTTGCTGAAAATATCCAGTCATTTAAAAGAAATCATCACGATCAGATATTTAACATATGGCCGAAAAAGTTCCACATGAAGATTTTGTTTGTGTTCAAGCCATATTCATTTGAACAACAGAAAGCTTATTGGTTTGAAAGTGACTTCTATGTGAAGCTGAGACTTCATAGATCGCTACATTATTGACAATAGACAATAATTACCCAAAAATGTTGCTTACGTGCATCTATTTGTTTGTATTCTTCCATTCCAATAAGTCATCAGCATTCAAAATGAGAAAAGTATCCAGGTGCTGGACAGTCCCATCATTAGTCAACTAAACTTGGTTAAACTGAACAAAAATGTTGCGAAGGTTCTAATTTCCTCATGATCTTCGTGATTGAACTGCTTAGTGATTAATAATCTGACAGAGCTGCTTGCAAAGGTTTGTTGTGTATTTGTGCACAGGGCAGTATGGAGGGCAGCTGTCAATGCGAAGACATTTGTCTCTGTCATTGGTTCTCTCCTCCTCTCAGTCTTTCCCTCTCTCTCATCTCATGTGACGGAGGAGTCGTGCCATTGAGCGCCTCACATACAGCCTAAAACTGATAATACTACTGTCGAGGCCAATTAGGAGCTGATTCAATCAAAAATAAAGCAAAGCATAAAACGACCTATTTTAATTCCCCCGGCTCTCCGGCAACATTCAATTACATCTTCCCATGGTACGTTTTTCATGTGCTCCAATTAAAGTCTTATTTAATGTTTAAAGCATATTACTTTTCTTTATTACGCCAGCGAGTAACAAAGTCAGCAAAGGTACAAAAGCCTCTTCCTTTTGTTTTGGGTTTTATTGCCAGAGTTCCTGAAATGAATTACAGAGAAAGTGTGCGAGAGAGAGAGAGAGACTGCTGAAAGCCATGAAAGGATAGAAAAAATGAAAGAAAGGAGAAAGGAAATACATGGACTGGAGAGAGAGAGAGCGAGAGTGAGAGAAAGAGAGAGAAGCCATCTGTATCATAACAATTGGGAAAGAAAAGAAAAGAAAGCAAAAACAAAACAACGATATCAGACACTTTTGTTATTAGATTTATATGCTGCATTAAGGCAAATCCACACTCTCACTTTGCAGATGCTTTATCTACTGTAATATTTGCCTGTTATAAAAAATCATTGACCCCCCCCCCTCTATTGTTCTGCTGTACTTTGCAGTAATCAGGGAAAGCCATCAACAAGGCTCATATTTCGTGAAGGCGTATCTGCTTCTCTCTGGGATATTAAAGATTTTTAAGCCCTAGAAGTGCAAATGATCTGTGTTGGGACAGTAAAGAAGCTTTTGTACTTTAATACCATTCAGAACACAGTTAATGGTGAACCCATTGAATGAAGAAAATGAATGAAGAATGCGATGAAGAAAAACCTTTTGTAAACAGCCGTTCGTTCTTTTATAGAAAAGTCTGTTGTCTTTTGTGTTGCATTGTTTTTTTACTCTCTCTCTCTACAAAGAGTTCAGAGAGCATAGAGTGGGCTTTTACTATATACACTCAATGAGCACAAGAGAGTCAGTTCAACCCATCTATGAAATGGGCTGTTCATTAGCCCATTGATCAAGTGGTCCCATCCTGTCACCAACATACAGCTGGCCAGCGGTCTGACCCACACACACACACGTGCTCGTTCACACACACGGAACACCTTCCGTCCCACACTGTGGCGGTGAGGACTCTGGTAAGTGGGGTCAAAGGTCGTGTGTAGTAATCCATCTAAGCAGTGTGACAGCAGCAGCTAATAAATCACTCATTCATGGTTTAATCCATCGTCTGTCCTCAGCACAGACTGGCAAACAATGCACCGGTAACACTGTCTGTCTTTTTCCAAACCAAGATACTCTAACTTCTAGCTTATTTTTATTTTCCCATTTGGAGCTCTTTGTAAGAAGACAATGCTTGTATATGCTAAAATTACATCTTCAAAATACTTCAACTTCACCATTAACCTCAACATTTATTGTATGTGACTTTGGCTTCATTAAAGTAATCACTTTATTTGAAAAAGAGTAAAACTACAGTATGGCTGTGTCACTTTTGTTCAGAAGTGTAGGGTCAGTAAGGTTATGCATTTTAATCATTAATTTATTAAATTGTTTTTGGATGAATTCATACTTTTTTTAAACAGCAATGATGCATAAATCATATTTATGCATGTATACTATATATATATATATATATATATATATATATTAGTGGTGGGCCGTTATCGGCGTTAACGTGCTGCGTTAACGTGAGACTCTTATCGGGCGATAAAAAAAATATCGCCGTTAATCTATTCTCAAAGTTGGGTTGGGAGCTGGGTCTATACTCGCAAGCTATGATGACTTTCACCCTGATATTTTAAGCGGATGTATACCTAGCCGAATTGCACTGTAGGGGGCGAGAACGAGTCTTGAACTAGAGGCTCGCAGTCCGTGATGGACAGATTGTTAACGGCTGGTCTATGTGGTAATACAATCGGACAGGACATCCAAACGCTCACCTATCATTCATCAACCTCAAATATGGCTTTTCATCTGAAAGATGTATGTAGTAGCAACTTTACATGGCCGCTCAATATGATGTTAACCTTGAGAAATGTGCGCTATTGAAGTGTTTGTGTGGAAGCGCGTTTGCTGCAAGACAGGGTCCGGTGCGCTCACTTGCTCTTAAAATCTCCGTCATTTTTGGTCATACAGATAAAAGTAACCTAATACATCTTTCGAATCTGTAAAGACTCTACGTTTATTTGTGTGCACTCAGAATAACAATGAAACGTTGCGCTTTTAAGCAAACAGGATGCGCTTTAGGTCTCATGTGAACTTGAGCGAGAAACTTAGAAACTCCATCTTTGAAAAATATATCTATAGAGAGTGAAATGTCTAAAAAATAGAAGACGTGTGTGTTAGCATGGATTATTTACATGAAATTTAATCTGTGCAACACTGTGCATAAGATGGCTTTCAGTTCAATATAATAACAAAAAACGACATTTTGGGTTTTTATTCCACTAATAAGGTGGGCACGCTGTGATCTGTACTATATTTTACTGTAATTGACAGTTATCAAAAAAAAACAACAACACGGGAGTGGGAGGGAATGGGAGTCATTCTTCCGGGAGTGGAACGGATTTTCCTCCAGTTTTTTCGTGGGATTGGGACGGGAAGAGATTAAAGTTTGTGATGCATTTTGGAAACAGGAGATGAGCCCTGGTCTAATGCCACCTGGCTTGAGAAACCCGTTCTCAAAGACTTACTTTTAGTCATTATTTGGGTAGCACACATATTCTGAATGCCTTCGGCAGAATTCAAATGAGCCATTTTAATCTAGATTAATCTAGATTAAAAAAATAATAATCTATGCCCACCACTAATATATATATATATATATATATATATATACACATTTACATTTACATTACATTTAGTCATTTAGCAGATGCTTTTAGCGACTTACAAAGGATGAAAATGGAAGCAATCAAAATCAACAAAAGAGCAATGATATGCAAGTGCTATAAAAAGTCTCAGTTAGTTTAACGTAGTACACACAGGATTTTTTAAATATAATAACTAAAAAGAAAACAGACAGAATAGAAAAAGCATAGATCAAGCTAGTGTTAGAGACCTTTTTTGATTTTGTTAATTGTATAATAAATACAAATAAAACAAATAGATAGAATACAAAAATAATATTAATTAGTTTTCTTTTTTTAAGAATAGAATTAGGAAAAGGGCCCATGTCACACCTCTCTTTATCTCCCTGCACTGGCTCCCATTTGCAGCTCGCATCCAGTTCAAGACACTGATGATGTAAATGTAGGCCTGATAATGGAAAATAATATCTTGTGTTCTGATAAACATAAATAATAAATACATGTATTTGATAAATGCCCAGTTTTCCATTTTAGTGATGACTAAAACATTTTTGAATCGTTTTCTAGATTTTTAGACATGACGACATTAGTATGTCTTCATGCAAAAATGCTGTCTGTGAAATCAGTGACGTACTGGGCAGTGACACAAAAATACAGCTGCCTTAGTTTTCCGACACAGCCTGAGACACAAAAGAGGACACTACTCATCTCATTCAATGGACTTGTGTAAAATATGCAGTATTTATGCTGCTTTGGCCCCAGAAGAGCCAGCTATTAGCTATGAAGGAGACTTCAGAGTCTTCCCAACCTTAATTTGTACCCTCTCTTTCCTTCGTTCTCTCCATTTCCTGAATTACATTTGTCTTCCGATGCATGGCGCCTCACCTGACAAAGAAGAGGAGAATGAGAGAGGGATAGAGCATAAAGAGAAAGAGAGGAATAGAAGGGCCAGTTGTTGATCTTACAGTTTAATTACCTGCCTGCCTTGTAAGTGCTCTAGCAAGGAACTACATCCCTGGCTACAAAAGACAGCTCTGCTATTCCAAATAATTAAATACTGACCCATTAAAGTGAGAACATGAGGACAGGCTTCCTCTCGCTCTCTCTTTCGGCACATCATCCTCCTCCTCCTTGTGTCCTCACTTCATTGCCTTCATTCCTCTGTCTATTTTCTCCCTCCCCAATCATCCCATCACCCCCACCTCTTGGCCAACTTTGTTTAGCATGGACGGCGCCACCACTATATTTGTTTGTTGTGATCGTCCCGCTCAGATTGAAAGTCCCGGGGTTAAAACCCCTCAGCGAGAGGGGCTCAAAGTAATAAAACTAGCGATTAGCTATTCCCATCGAAGTGTTCGGAGGGGAAGGGGGAGAAGGAAAGGTAGTGGCACCTCATTACAGCACTGCACTTGGCTGCTTTTATCGGTAATTGGACTATATAGGCCTTCATTATAATTTACTTTCTTGGTCCCCCCCTCCTCCCCTCTACAAGCACCCAAACTGATAATGCAGACAAGCAGAACAGAGTGGGCCTGTTAGTAGCTGTAGAAACTGACACCATTTAATGGCTAATTATAACAACTAAATTAAAGAAGAGGCCCGCAGAGGTAGCATGATAATACCAGCACTTCACTTAAGAGCATCACCATCATCAGATGAGGGTGTGTTCACCGATAAGATAAGGGGAACAAATTAAAGTATGTCTGGGACATAAAGCTGGACAGACTCTGGACAACGGTGCTTATTTTTCAAGCTAGCGTTGGTACTGAGCGTTAACGCTAACAGCAGGGAACGTGAAAGCAGTGGTGTAGTCTAAGTGATACGCAGGTATACGTCATATACCCACTAGGGAAGGTCAAGGATTTGCGTACACCCATTTCAAAAACAGCACACGGATATGTAACAACATCATTTTGTGACAGACCTTTCACGTTCATTCATAAATTCACCCAGTCTGAGTTGTGAAGCACCGTCTTTCTGATAATCACGCTGTATGTAGTGTTCCTGTGGCTCAGTGGTAGAGCATTGTGTTAGCAGTGCAAAGGTTGTGGGTTCGATTCCCAGGGAACACACATACTGACAATACAAATGTACAGCCTGAATGCACTGTAAGTCGCTTTGGATAAAAGCACCTGCTAAATGTATAAGTATAAGTATGTATTTCTGTTGACGACTATTTCTAAGCTTGATATTAACTAATAAAGGAGATATGAAATGAACTACACCCTTTCAGTGTTTTCGTAAGCCTGCCCCTGAAGCTGCTGCTGCTTGGGGTGACACTGCAAACAGATGACAGGAATGTTAACGTCATAGAAATGACATAAAATGATCCAGAAGGCTGATACTATCCTACCCGGTACAGAAAAAGAGGCCGATGCTATCGTAACGTTACCTGGTACGTGATAGAGTATACATTGCCATTAACATTTTGATTGCTTCTATTATGTCCTCATTTGTAAGTTGCTGAAGGATCACAAATGTTATTCTATGTTTGATTTGAATTCACGTCCTGACTAAGAGGTGTCAGGCAAGGCAAAGGTGCTTGAGATTGTTTCCTGACCATTTGGGCTTGGGACAGCTGTGCCTTTTGTCAATGAGATCAAGGAGTTAGACTACTGAGAGATTCAACCTTTGTTAGGTTTATTGGACCACGGGAAGGTTCCTGTAATTAACTAACGCCTCCCTCAGATGTTTGCTTTGTTTGATGTTTGTCTCCACCTCTAAGAAGTCCCTCCCAATCCTGACTATAAAGATACCCTGTAAAATGACTTAAGATTGAGATCTTCGATGACTGCAGATAACAACACATGTCATAGAATAAAGAAATTCTGCTGACAATCCAATCCGAAGTCTCCTGGTCTTCTCTTCTGAGTTTTCTACTTTAGAAGAACAGAGTTTTCAACAGATGCTGCCGTGAACCCGGATAGAGTTCCAGCTTTCTCACCTGAAAGACTTCAAGCTCAAACAAAGATCTGCATCTTTTGGAATCCAGCGAAACTTCAAACTGAACAAGGATTCCCAGACTGAAATTTTCTCTCTGGTGAGTGCTGTCTCTAATCCGAAAGAACCTAAGACCAGTACAAATTTTTGCTATCCTCTGCGCCGTCAGAGAAGAGTTAACACATCTGTAGGGTTTTGTTTAACTAAAGGTTATCCTCTGTTTTCAGACAGGGAAGAGTTTATCCTCTGTTCTTGTAGGCAGGGAAGGTTATCCTCTGTTTTCAGGCAGGGAAGGTTGGCATTACGTGCTAATTTTTGGTTTATCCTCTGTTCTTTCAGGCAGGGAAGGTTAGCATTACGTGCTAATTTTAGTTTATCCTCTGTTCTGTTCAGGCAGGGAAGATTTAGCATTACGTGCTAATATTTGTTATCCTCTGTTTTGGCAGGGAAGAATTGGTTATCCTCTGTTCATGCAGGGAAGATTAGCGTAAGTGCTAGTGAATTGTGTTATCCTCTGCTTTGCCAGGAAGGTTAACAATAGTTGATCTGTGTTAACAAGTGTACCCTCTGTTGATCAGAGAAGTTTTAGTGTTTTGATTGTGTGATAACAAAGAAACTCACAAAATGTTTAGAAAGAATGCTAGACTGATCCCACAACTGAAAAGGTGGTCTAGCGACTCCTTTGTGGTCAGATAGCGAATTCAAATCACTTTTAGGAGTGCAAATGAACATAATAGTCACTGAGAAAGTTAGACAAGAACTAACTCAGAAATATGAGATCCATCCAGACAAGACTTGGTCTGTAGATGAGTGTAAAAGGTACTGGGAGCATGTATTCGCAAGAACAATGTGAAAGGCATTATCTGTTGTCACAGAGAATTCAGTGGTTTAACGCTAGCGACACAACAGTCTCAGCGTATTTCAGAGCTAGAGAAACAGAACAATGAACTCCGTGCTAGAATATACACTTTGACCAAGAAATTGAACCTCAAGAAAGAGGCAAAAACTGATGTGGAAGTAAGTCAGCCTGATAACATTTACCCTGATTTACAAGCGTTTTTGAAACAGATGTAGCTCTCCAATCAGTAACTGATGTGCCTGTAAATTCCTTCAATGTGTGTGGTGCGAGGAGGAGATCTCAGGGATTGAGGAAACTGATAGTGTTCCTCTCAATTCTTCTGTGGTGCAAATACAAACTGTTGCCAAAGCTTTAGGTCCTAAAGATATAGAGACTATCTCAAAGTTTACCAGCAGCACGCACACATTTTTCTGAATTTAGAAGAACATTGATCAGTAAAATGCGTCTTTATGACATGTCGTTGACAGAAGTCACGCAGCTGATGTCACAAATACTAACTGAATCTGAATTCAACAGTTTTGAATCTGCTGTCACTTCTGAACTGCGAAATGCCAGTAAGGGTGATTTAAGAGAAGGTATTTTGAAAATCCTAAAGAATATCTTAGGACCCAAAATAGATTGGTCTAGAATTACTACCTGTGTGCAAAGGAAAGAAGAAACTGTGAGTGAATATACTGAGAGATTTTGTCAGTCAGCTGTAATCTACAGTGGAATTGTTGATGACCCTGAAAGTGTGCTAGATGACAAGGGACCCTGGTTCGTATCTGGTCAGATGGCCTTGTAGCCGAATACAGAAAAGCTTTACCATTCTTAGATCTAACTTGGTCTAACAGAACTCTCAGAAGTAACCTAGACAGGTTAACTACATGGGAAAGAGATGCTGATGTCAAAGCAAAAGTAAGAGTAGCAGCAGCTACGTTTAACACAACGAAACAAGACAATAGATGGTCTAAAGAGAAAGCAAATGCAAATACTGTGCAAAATTAGGACATTGGGAGAAAGAGTGTAGGAAGAAGTTGCAAGATAGTAAAAGAAATGCTATGCATAATTCTGCTCCTTCTCAGCCTGCACACAACCCTGAAGTAGTTCCGCCAGTGACCACTGAAACTATAGGACAGTTAGTTCAGGCTCTTCTAAGAGCACAACAAGACCAGGAAAAAACTAATTATTGGGGCTGTGAGTAGCTACCTTTCCCCTGTAATCCAACACAATGACCAAAGAATTTTTGTGAAAGGTAGCATAAAGAGAAAGAGATTGATTTTTGCTTGATACAGGTGCAGAAATTACAGTAATTCCTACAAAATTGGCACAAGGTTTAAACATCCCATACAAGAAAACCAAACTTTGTTTAACTGGTGTAATAGGTGAAGATTCTGTTTTGTATGAAACTCCGCCCATAGAGGTACAATTTGGCCCAAAACTCTGACTACAAAATTACTATGCGCTCCATTAAATACAGGTGCAATTTTAGGCATGGATCTTCTGAGACAAATAAATCTAACTTTAGACATGTCCTCAGAATCTACTAGCATAAAAATTTCCTCAGCACAGATTTCTACCAATAATGCAACCCCTCCCAGTATGTTTTCTTACAGAATCATCCAATTTGGGCTAAAGACAAGGATGATTGTGGGTTGTTGACAGGTGTAGAACCAGTTAAATTGACAGGAACTCCACCTCCGGTCACCAAACAATATCCGATTAATAAGGAAGCTATACAGGGAATCAAACTTATTGTAGAAAATTTGCTGATGCAAGGAGTGCTAGTTAAAACCAACAGTCCATGTAATTCACCCATATGGCCCATCAAGAAATCTAATGGGACATGGAGACTTACAATAGACTACAGAGTAGCCAATAAACATATTGAAAAAATCACCCCCCTAGTGGCAGATCCATCTACAATTTGTAATGGCTTACCATTAGATTGTAAGATTTTTTCAGTAATTGATATGTCTAATGGATTCTTTTCTGTACCGTTGCACTCTGACAGCCAGCCATGGTTAGCTTTCACAGTTGACTATGAACAATACCAGTGGACACGATTGCCACAGGGATTTCAAAACTCCCCAACCATATATCATCAGGCTGTCAGGCGTGATTTGTGTGACCCAGAATGTCCGGTAAAACAGTCCACTATGATCCAATATGTTGATGATATTTTGATTGCCTCAACAGATCATGAGGTACATCAAACTGAATTGGCATCATTGTTGGACTATTTGCATAAAAAAGGACACAAATGCAGCTTTCACAAAGCTCAAGTTGCTAAAAAGCAAGTCACATTTCTGGGTCAAACAATTGGTGCAGGAAATAGATCCATTACACAGGATCGAGCGGCTTCAGTCAAAGCCATACCTCCGCCTAATACCATTAAAACACTCCGCTCATTTTTAGGAACAACAGGTTATTGTAGACCTTGGATTGAAGACTATGCCTCGATTGCTCAGCCTCTCTATGATTTGTTGAAAGGCCATGGTAAAGATTCAGATACTGTTTGTATGGAAGAACTTCATCTCAAAGCTTTTAATGATTTGAAGAGAGCACTATGTCAAGCACCAGCATTAGGAATTGCCCAATCTGATAGACCCTTTGTGCTTTATGTCCATGAACACTTAGGCTTTATGACTGCATGTCTAATGCAAGATCATGGGGCAGCTTACGCCCAATTCATTACTATTCGGTAAACTTGACATAGTCGCTCAAGGTATGGGCCCATGCCTCAGAGCAGTACAGGCAGTTCATCTAGCGCTTCAGGCTTCATCAGGAATGGTGTTAGGTCAGACTGTAAACGTAAAATGCCCTCACACAGTGTCCGCACTAATGAATCAAGCAAAGTCACTTCTGTCACCTCCTCCCGTTGGGGAAATTGGTTAGCAACTCTCACAGCCCCGAATATTGTTATACAGCGTGCACCAGTCACGAACCCATCCTCATGTATGATGTCTGCAATGACTGAATTTGTGTTAGAGGATGAAGGCGAAATGACTCATGATTGTGTTACGCTTACATATGCAGCGACAAGTGAAATAGCAGAAACTCCCATAGAGAACGCAGAATTGGAGTTGTTTGTTGATGGTTCAGCTCAAGTTATTGAAGGTAACAGACGAGCAGGATATGCAGTAACTTCCACCACTGAAGTAGTTGCTTCAGGTCGTCTTTCCAGATCATTTTTCAGCTCAAGCTGCAGAACTAGTAGCCTTAACTAGAGCATGCACGCTAGCTTCAGGATCGGTTGCAAATATCTACACAGATTCCAGGTATGCTTTTGGGGTAATTCATGATTTTGGTGTCATTTGGCAAACCAGAAAATTTCTAACTTCTGCTGGATCCCCATTAAGCATGCTGGATTAGTGAAAGATTTAATGTTTGCCATGAAACTCCCAAAGAAATTAGCAGTGATCAAAGTGAAAGCACATCTCACAACTAATACTACGGAAGCTAAAGGTAATGCTCTTGCTGATGTAGCGGCTAAACAGGCTTGTTTCTATGCAACTGTACAAGTGTGTTCAGGTAGTACAGCACAGAAGATAATTCTACCTCCTGAATCAATCGTTGATCTGTATAAAGACGTTCCTCTATATGAAGCATGGACATGGTTAGACAAAGGAGCCACTGTGGATTCATCCGCTGCTGGACCAAAGGGGAAAGTATGTTGCTCCCGAATCACTGTTGCCATATTTGGCTCAACAAATACACAGTTTGGGTCATAGTGGTCCAGCAACGATGAATCACAGGTTCTCAAATCAATGGTGGAATCCAAAATTCAGAAACGCAGCCACTGAAACAGTCAAGAGATGTGTTACATGTCAGAAAAATAATGATGTACCAGCAACCATTACACCAGCAGCATACCCCAGCTCCACCAGGGCCATTTCGTCACCTGCAAGTTGATTACATATCGTTGCCCCTTGTAAAGGAAAAACTGACGTTTTGGTAGTAATAGACAAGTTCTCAAGATGGGTAGAAGCTTATCCAACAGGGCGTGCTACAGCTGCACATACTGCTAAATGTCTTGTCACTGATTTCATTCCCAGATGGGGATTACCAGATTGCATTGACTCAGATCAAGGTACCCACTTCACAGGACAGGTAGTCAAGGAAGTGTCTAGAATGTTGAAGATTAAGTGGAACCTTCACTGTCCCTATAGGCCACAAGCATCAGGACAGGTTGAACGATCAAACAGAACAATCAAAACCAGGCTAAGCAAAATGCATCAGGAAGGAGTACCATGGGTTGAAGCACTGCCCGCAGTACTGTAGTATGAGAGCATCACCTAACAGATCAGTAGGACTGAGCCCTCATGAGATTATTACTGGACGCCCAATGCAGATGCCAGGTGTGATTGATCTTAGAAATGCTGATGTGCACATTGCTTCAGATGCCCTGATCGCTTACTGTGAAAACCTCACAAAGGCAGTGCAGAGTGCCAAGAGAGAGTTGAGTCGTGTTGGCAGACTCCACCAGAAGGGGACACACAATCGTCCCAGGTCAATGGGTCATGATAAAGACATTCAAAAACAAGCCATTAGAGCCTAAGTGGTACGGACCACATCAAGTGATGTTGATTACAGCAGCTGCAGTATTGTGTCAGGGAAGGAAAACTTGGACTCATGTGTCACATATTAAGGTTGTTCCTCCCCCTGCAGGGATAGGATAGGGCAGACACAAGAACCAGTGAGGAGCCCAGGGAAGAACCGAAGCAACAGGCTTGGGGCCAACCCTGAGGTGAAGATTTCCTCATAGGCCTTTCCTCCATTAGTCCATCCTTTCCTCACTGTTCTTTAGGTGTCGCAGGAATTAAGAAATAGGGAAAGAAGGAACAACCATAGCAGACTATATTTTGAACAGAGGATACAACCCTAATGTATGCAGACTCTACAAATACTGCTCTGTGCCGTTAGTTCTCTCTTGTTTGTGTTTCTTTCTTCCTCTGTGCAGATACCATTTGATGGCTGTCCTGAGATCCATATGCACCACCCTTCTCACCTGCGGATAAAGCCACAACCTCTAGAAAACAACTAGACCCATCGCCGAGCCAACTATCACACAAGAAAAAGAAAAAAAAAAATACACAACGCAGAGACTCACATACGGGAACTTCAGTCATCCATCAACATGATCAAGATTTTCGTACTATTAACCATCATGGACATCACGCAAAGTGTAGACCCCAGAAACAACATATTTTAGAGCTGATGAATATGTCAAGAAATGCCTTGTTTGCTGGAAAGAATGTTTGCATGCCGCACGCACCTTCAGTAGGAGCAGGAATCCCATGGGTGGCACACCCTATCTCCAAATGTGACACGTGTACCTTATTCGATCATCATACCAGTGGATTATACAACAAGGATACATGTCACAACGTAACAATTCCTCCAGCTTCTTCCTGTTGCATTCCTGGACTACCATCCTGCAACCTAACTTCAGCTACTCCCATCATGACAGATCTACTCATGCCAAGGATGTTCTATTGGTGCATGGAAAATCATGCTCCAGCATCGACTACACTGGGTGAAATTCCTCGTGAACGTTGCAGCTTTGTGATTGAAAGAAGAACCGAATTCGATGTATGCGTTACTACATCAGATACGAAAGAGGAGAATGATTTAAAAGAGTGTCTCTCGGGAACCCATCCCTACCGAAACTTTTGCCATAAATCAGTGGTGTATGATTCCTCCACCGACTGGCACTTTGTGGTTATGTGGGACTTCTGTCTACAGCATCCTACCCAGCCAATTCAATGGCAGGTGCACCCTGGTTTATGTCCTACCAGCCATCAGAGAAAATACACACTCCACCTCAAGTTCTCCACATCTACAAAATTCAGCTTCTACCAACAAAGATGGCTGCATTCCAGGACTCACTTGTGTACAAACGTGGTGGTCAAGAACTCTTGGAGCATTAATCCCATCGTATGGTGTCATGCAGGCTCGATCAAGTCAGAAGCCTGTCGGATTCTGTACAGAAATTGGCCAATGATACGGCTTTGGCCCTGGGCAACATCAAGGACACTCTTGCCTCGCACAAGATGATGATCTTACAGAACAGAGTGGCCTTGGATTACATTCTTGCAACACAAGGGGGAGCCTGTACCATTATCGGTCCTGAATGCTGCACCGGGTTAATGGATCCAACAGAGAACTTGAACAAAATCCAACAAGACATTCTTGGTCTTTCAGAAAAATTACGCCAGATGACTGAAGATAATTCTTCATGGTTCGGAAACTTGTTAGGTAAACCCTGGCTGTGGATCAAGGAAATAGCAATTCTGCTGTTGTTTCTCCTACTTGCGTACTATCTATGCCTCCACAGTATCAAGTGTTTCTTACAGCAAATGACGCCCGCCTCTCACGAGGAAATGACAGTTCCAACCAGAAGAGACTATTACCCGTAAAATCTTCACGGACCCTAATTGCATGTTTTGTTTCTGTGTCAGCATGCAATTACATATAAGCAACACAGAACATGTACAATGTGCCTGTAACGATTACAAGTTACAAGAATTAACTTTTAAGTGTCTAAATTTGTATTTTTGTGAGAGTTATTAGAACTCTCAAAGAGGGGATTGAAGGATCACAAATGTTATTCTATGTTTGATTTGAATTCACGTCCTGACTAAGAGGTGTCAGGCAAGGCAAAGGTGCTTGAGATTGTTTCCTGACCATTTGGGCTTGGGACAGCTGTGCCTTTGTCAATGAGATCAAGGAGTTAGACTACTGAGAGATTCAACCTTTGTTAGGTTTATTGGACCACGGGAAGGTTCCTGTAATTAACTAACGCCTCCCTCAGATGTTTGCTTTGTTTGATGTTTGTCTCCACCTCTAAGAAGTCCCTCCTCCAATCCTGACTATAAAGATACCCTGTAAAAATGACTTAAGATTGAGATCTTCGATGACTGCAGATAACAACACATGTCATAGAATAAAGAAATTCTGCTGACGATCCAATCCGAAGTCTCCTGGTCTTCTCTTCTGAGTTTTCTACTTTAGAAGAACAGAGTTTTCAACATTGCTTTGGATAAAAGCGTCTGCTAAATGACTAAATAAATAAAAATAAACAACTGTAACAGTAGGGGGTTGGTGGCATATAAGAACAATGAGTGATTTCAATAAACAAAAAAATTATATTTAGTGACGTACATTCTCTGACTATAACAGTATTGCCTGATTTTGCTCTATTAGCAGACGGTTTTATCCAAAGCGACTTACAAATGAGGACAATAATATTTATTTATATGTAAATACCTACAAGCCAGTTTTGTGTATTCTTCTTATTGCTTTGTTTTAATTAGAAATTTAGAAAAAAAGCTTATAAAAATACACATTTGAATTTGACATAAAAGGAAACACTTCAAATAAAGTTAGAAAAAAAACACCCTGTAAATCACTTTAATGAGTCCAACATTACTTCGTATTGGGAAGGCACATTTTTGTTATAAAGCAGAAGGTGCTCCTGATTTTATTTTTTTAGCAGCACAAGTGCTCCTAAAAATGAAAGCAAGCGTAGAGCCCTGTTTAGTGTGTGTGGTGGTGCTTATGCGAGGCTTCTCTGGTACGGGTGATTATGAGGCTGGGAAGGGAAAAAAATTGTAATCACAGTATACTGACTACAAAAAACTAGACTACACCACTGCGTGAAAGTACTGTGATGCGTATGCCATGGGTTTATTTAATTTCACATTTCTCTTGTACTATCATCCGCTCACATTAGGATCCATCTTTAGTATTGTAGCAGTATTGAATACAAAAGTCATTGCCAATGATTGAAGTAGAGCTCAAGCAAATACAGCTAATTACATTTGATACTCAGCGTGGTGCCCTCTGTAAGCAATGACTGCATTAAGTAGGAGGCTGAACTTGTTGTGAGCACTTTTAAATCAAGTCTCTGAAGGAAAATCTCAATGTCATTGCTGTTATTTTGGTCTAGCTGAAGGCAAACAAGAGTCACCCTGCAAACATGAAAGCATTTTGACAGGAGAAAAAAACTGACCTAAATTTGAACCAAATCTGAACAAATTTGACTTTTTTCTACAAAAATACCCAGAAACACTGTTCTCACGATCTTCCTCATGCATATACGCTTCTGTCTAGAAGCTGCACCTTGTTAGGTTTGAAGGAAGTGAAGTCTGCTAACACATCCTGGCTTACTCTTAGTCCCCCACCCCCAGAAGTGCTCTCCGTCGGACGCCTCTGTCCCATCAATAAGTGCCACCTCGCCTCCCGCCGTGGACTGGCACAGGGCTGGCAGTTCAATAGGCTAAGCTGGCGGGATGAGGGACGTTATACCCACCCCCACTGTCACTGAAGCCTGCCAGGCCTGACGGAGGGCCATGGAGCTGCCTGCTTAACATCACTCTCCCGGCTCCTCCTGCCACTCACCGAGACTAAGCGCTCACCTGATTGACAGACATGGTGGAGCCTTTGATGATGATGATGACGATGATGGTGGTGGTGATGCTTCTGGAAGTGCTGGTGATGATGGGGGATTTCTGAGGCTGCAGACTGACTGTGATTATGTTCTGGGAGGAAGCAGTGAGAGCGCGCCGACGACATGGCTGATCCGGCTTAGCTCCGTCATGAACGGATACAGGCATCAATGTGCCACCGGCGGCCATGTCACAGTGGTAGGGTAAGAGGACCCGGGGAGGGGGTGACACAAAGCCCTGGATTTACTAAAAGAAGCTAAACATCACACATGCTCCTAGTCCTACAGGGACACTGCTGCCCGGAGAGAGAGAGAGAGCTTTGATGATGCTCCGGACGAGGCGCTAATCACTACGGCATGAAGGAGAGCAACTTTAGAGAGTGATATTGGAGTTTCAGTGTCATGGGCAGCTTTTGATCACTAGCATCCAAGTATGCACTTCTAATCCCAAACACTAACAGCTCATGTGTGCAGGACTGGGGAGGTTACATTTAAAATGTATTTCACTACAGGTTACAACATACATGCTTTAAAAATTTATCAGAAATATATTTTATTAGATTACTCGGATTTTGTAACGTAATCTAAATACTTTAGAATACTTTGAAATACTTAAAATATGTAACAAGAGAACATATACTTGATGCCTTATTTTTATGTTTTCCAACTCTAAATAAGTTACATCTACCAGTCATAAGATTTGTGTTTTCTTTGCATTTTTAACAACATATGTTTTCCACCGCATTTCATGAACAACAAAAATGTTTTTATGTCATTTAAATCTACCAATCAATATAAATTAAATTTGAATACAATTAATGGGATGAATGAGTGATGTTCAATGCTGCATTCCAAGCTTCCAATCCAAACACACCAAACATAAATATTAGTGGTGGGCCGTTATCGGCGTTAACGTGCTGCGTTAACGTGAGACTCTTATCGGGCGATAAAAAAAATATCGCCGTTAATCTATTCTCAAAGTTGGGTTGGGAGCTGGGTCTATACTACGCATAAGCTATGATGACTTTCACCCTGATATTTTAGCCGGATGTATATACCTAGCAGTGCACTGTAGGGGCGAGCAGTCTTGAACTAGAGGCTCGCAGTCCGTGATGGACAGATTGTTAGCAGCTGGTCTATGTGGTAATACAATCGGGCAGGACATCCAAAGCGCTCACCTATCATTCATCAACCTCAAATATGGCTTTTCATCTGAAAGATGTATGTAGTAACAACTTTACATGGCCGCTCAATATGATGTTAACCTAGAGAAATGTGCGCTATTGAAGTGTTTGTGTGGGCAGCGTTTGCTGCAAGACAGGCTCCGCTGCGCTCACTTGCTCTTAAAATCTCCGTCATTTTGGTCATACAGATAAAAAGTCCTAATACATCTTTCGAATCTGTAAAGACTCTACGTTTATTTGTGTGCACTCAGAATAACAACGAAACGTTGCGCTTTTAAGCAAACAGGATGCGCTTTAGGTCTCATGTGAACTTGAGCGAGAAACTTGAAACTCCGTCTTTGAAAAATATATCTATAGAGAGTGAAATGTCAAAAATAAATAAATAGAAGGCGTGTGTGTTAGCATGGATGATTTACATGAAATTTAATCTGTGCAACACTGTGCATAAGATGGCTTTCAGTTCAATATAATGACAAAAACGACATTTTGGGTTTTATTCAACTAATAAGGTGGGCACGCTGTGATCTGTACTATATTTTACTGTAATTGACAGTTATCAAAAAAAACAACAACACGGGAGTGGGAGGGAATGGGAGTCATTCTTCCGGGAGTGGAGCAGGATTTTCCTCCAGTTTTTCGTGGGATTGGGGGAAGAGATTAAAGTTTGTGATGCATTTTGGAAACAGGAGATGAGCCCCTGGTCTAATCGCCACCTGGCTTGAGAAACCCGTTCTCAAAGACTTACTTTTAGTCATTATTTGGGTAGCACACATATTCTGAATGCCTTCGGCAGAATTCAAATGAGCCATTTTAATCTAGATTAATTCCAAGATTAAAAAAATTAATCTATGCCCACCACTAATAAATATTAATAATCCTCTCTATGGAAAAGAGACCGGCACAGAAGTATCGCCGAGTCAAAATTGACAGGGCTCGTTTCCCAAAGCAACTACCGTTGCAAGCGATGTCGTTGTAGTTCAACGTAATTTAATAACCACAGTTCGCTAATGATGCTTTTGGAAAAAACATACCCCAGATCTATCCAGTTTAATGTGAACCATTTACACTTGTTTCGATAAACAAAATAAATGATTTATTTAAAAGATTGACTCAAAAGAATCATCTGTTCACGAATTGAATCATGAACTCGCATTACCGCGCCAAAGATGACCTGTTCTTAAACATTACAGATGCACTCGAAGTCTTTATTCATTCGAAAAGCACACAAAGCTATCGTTTGACTTTATAAACTTGTATTTCATGCATGATTCGCATGGATAGTTTAACTGATGTGAATTCTAGGAGAATTTGGTGTCATGTTTCAATTAAATTCTTAGAAATATTAAATGTAATGATAATCATTCAACAATCAAAATATGAGAAAATAGAAAAACAAGTTACTGGATAAACATTTTCAAAGATCAAGAACAACCCTCATGATGCTTTTTATAATAATTCTAAAAATAAGTTTTGTTACAGGGAGGCATTGCACTGATGTTACGTCCTTTTTCAGATTTATAAACTAGTCTTTGTATTTCCACGAGAGAAATGCATTACGCTAATGGATTTCTGTTGTGTCGTCCATGTTTGTGTCATGATGGTGAGCGTAGGCTACTCTCACTACGAGTTGCTGAATGAACAGGCGGCTGAATGCAGTTTTTTTTTCAACGGAGAATAAGTTGCCTTTTTGGTTAAAATCCCCAAACTGTTTACTTAAATATTAAATTAATAAATTACTTTAAAATTCAAAGTAATCACTTTGGTAATCTAAAATACTTTTCAATGTAACTGTAATTGGATTACACCTGTTTAAAATGTAATTTGAACAAAATACATTTACTCAAATTTAGTATTTTAAAAACATAACGCCATTACATGTATTTCATTACTCCCCAGCCCTGCATGTGTCTCCAGACTTTGTAAACAGCGGAAAGTAGTGGCAGGTGGCTAAATCACCAACTGGAGTGAAGCCCAAATCTCTTGATGAAGACTTACAGAGGATGAAGGAACTGTGGGAGTGTGTGTACTGTATGTGTTTGAGACCGAGCTCTGTGACTTTGAAATTGAACTGAGAATTCCAATTAAAGTTCTGAGCTAGATTTGAGGTAGCAAGCAGAAGTCATAAGTGAAATTCAATTTAAATAAAGTACACAGAATTACAATAAACTAAAACTCAAAGATATTCACAAGACAAGTAATTTGTAACCTAGAAAGTTTGTCAAGAAAACATCTGAATGCTGGCTTGAAAAAACTCACTTGAAAGTTTTGAAGGTTTAAACGCTACCCTAAAGAGTATAAGCCATTTTTTTGGAAAATGGTTGGCTGGACATATGTTATATATTAATTATTAATATATAATATTACATTATGTGTAATAGCTAGACAGATATATGTAATTTCAATTACATTGTAATAAGGCTGCAGATTGCATCCAAGCATGCCTACTTCTTTATATACTAAATAGCATGCAAAAATTAGTATATGAAAAGAGTAGTATGTCCTACTTGAGTGAGATAATACAACATGATCATTTGACAAATGTATAGTACTGTACGTCCGGATTACATTCAATACTATATTGAACATACTTTTTTATGTGAAGTAATTACTTACTCAAAAGAAGTACCTACTCAGATGTTGTTTTCTTCATCCTGTCATTCCAATTCAACTTCCTGTGGGTTGTGGCTAATTTGAAAAAAAAAAAATGTAAATGCAGCCTATTCTCCAGTTCTGAATTTCGCAATTTTGAGTGAGACTGTCACATGGTCATGGGCCCTGTAAATGGGATTCATATCCCATCTCCACAGGCCTAATTTCACTGCTGAATGAGACCGAGCTTAATGAACAGGCACTGCTAAAACATTTCACCCCCCCACTCACCCACCCATCTTTTTTCTTCTCCCCAACAACCTCTCTAACCTGAGGGAATGCACACCTTGAGCTTATTCAGCAAAAGTCAAATGCCAGCATCTCAGTCTCTCTTGCAGAGCTCACTCTTCTGCATCTGTGAACATGCACTCACATTTACGCCTGGAATGGGACTGTCTGCAAATCCCTCCCTCCAATCCAGAGATGGGTAATTGATGAAAAAAGGATAATGAAAAAAGGTGCTCATCTTTCATTTCTATGATTTCTCTTTTTTATATACGGGGAAGGTATGTATGTGTTTGGTAAATGTTCTGTGGTTATAATGTGGAAATGAAAGTGGAGAGGCCCAGGGGTTGGTCCCTGCTTAACCATATTTGATTTACATCAATTAGGTCTCTCGCATAAGACGGCCTAGCAAGGAGCAAGGTAATAACCCAGAAATAACCTCATTAAAAAAGACAGCATATCAGTCTGCGCACAATGAACTCATAGCTGAAAAATTAGTGACCTGGAAAGGGGCATGAGGAGTCAATGACGCTACATCGGAGAGTGCTATATCTTTCACACTGCCATAAAGAAAAGGTAGACATAGTCAAAAAAACAGACCATATATTCTTCATTATCCCTCCTTTCTTCTTTTCTTTCATAAAACAAGGTCTGCGGCCATGCTATTGTTTGCGAGTCTAATTAGAGTTTGGGGGTGGGGGCAAAACTGTAGCTTGGCGCTAATGGTTCAAGATCTCAGTTACACTAGCTAACATTGCATCCTTTGTTTGGGTGTTAATACAGTGTATTCTTACCTGTTAATACATCAGCTAGTTTGTAACATATTAGTCTTTAATAAAGCAAATGTTACACTTGTTCATTTGCACGTTTGCTTGCAAAAAGGGTCATGGGGCTTTCATTTTGGTGACAAAGATGTTTTTGCATACGTCGTACGAATGCGCAATTTTGAAAAAACTTAAAGCTCAGATGATGTGTTCCCTAACAAGCATGTTCTAATCAATCCAGTGCCATCGTTCAGCTGTGTCAAATAATTAGTTTACTGAGACTTTCAGCTGAAATCAATATACATTTTTTTCTTCAGTATCTACGTCCCTAAGATGAGAACTCCCTGTCGTCCTCCAGTCACTCTCCCCACAAATCTTTTGGACATGCAGTGCAATTAAGAGCTAAAGCCCACCGATGTAAGGGAGTAATCACTGCTTTGATTTCTCACATCAATACAAGCTTGGCCACTTTGATATGCAGGGTTGCCTTGATGAGTCTTATAAATATATTAAAATAAGTTTAATTACCAATTCAAATTCCGGCGAGCCCCAACTATAAAAGCATATACAATAAAAGCACACAACGGCAGGAAGTGAGGGACAAATTAAAGGGCTGCAAGGAACAAAAAAAGACAGCGCTCCTGACAAGGCATGTGTTTTAGCCCTGTGTCTCCGCTTCACCTTTCATCTTATTTTAAGGCCAGGGAAATCAAATGTGCCCCTCGCCGTTTTGATTTCTTCATTTCTCAGAGAGAAAATATTCTGTTTAATTATTCCTTCCTCATGCAATTTTAATGGGCCCCGATTCCTCTTTGAAAGTGCGGTGGGGCCGTGAAGTACGTGTGTCAGTATTTGCTCTTAACTCTGAAAAGTTGCATAGATGAAATGGCTTTGCCGAATGCCACTGATGTGCGCTTTGCCATATTTGCTTCACTTAACTCAGATGCCTGCTGCGATTCATCAGGGACATCATCTGAGAGAACGGGAAATACAAATAAACTTTAATACTTGCTTGTTTTTCCTTTTCTGTCTGTATTATTATTATTTCTCTCTGTCATGTTGCTACAGCATCTTACCTTGATAATATCTCAGGTCGTGACCAATGGTGAACAGGTTAAAAGCCACGTCATTGATTGCGCTCAATGTGTGAAAATGTGCTCAGTTGATGTCTGGAAGAAAACATCAACTTTGAAGCCGTATGAAATAAGGAGTGCATTTTTAATCAAATTAATCAATTATTTTCAGTCTGTTGTGTGGAGTCTTGTTATTTCAGGGAGATGATTCGGGGTCATTAATGGCTGTCATAAGAGTAACATATCAAGCTGGAGGACGTCTCTGACATGGACCGTGGCACAGTGACAAGAGAATCAATCTTTTCAAAGCTAAAGCTGCCCGTTGACTCATTAAAATCCCAATAATTACATACATACAACCATATATTCACACCTTTAATTGCCCATTACAAATCGCCGCTCTCATTTGCGGCATCCATACTCCTCTGTTGTCAGCAGATTGTAGCTTTGTAGTGTGTGCGTTTGTGTGTGTTCCTATGCAAGCTAAATAAAAATAAGAAATTAGGTTCTATGTACTTTCCTATCTGAGCATGGCACTGCTGTCGCCAGACTGGGTCAAAGATCAAGATTAATACTGGCAGCATGAGAGGTGTAGACAGGTGTGGCATTGTTAGTCATTGGGGATAGACAGAACAGGCTATGGAATACATTTGCAAAAAAACTATTATTTAAATTATTTAAATGCAAAAAAAAGTGTGTGCAGTAGAGGTGGGCATAGATTAATTTTTTAATCTAGATTAATCTAGATTAATTTTGGAATTAATCTAGATTAATCTAGATTAAAATGGCTCATTTGAATTCTGCCGAAGGCATTCAGAATATGTGTGCTACCCAAATAATGACTAAAAGTAAGTAAGCCCAAAATCTCGTTTTTTGTTATTATATTGAACTGAAAGCCATCTTATTATGCACAGTGTTGCACAGATTAAATTTCATGTAAATCATCCATGCTAACACACACGCCTTCTATTTATTTTTTTAGAAATTTCACTCTATAGATATATTTTCAAAGACGGAGTTTCTAAGTTTCTCGCTCAAGTTCACATGAGACCTGAAGCGCATCCTGTTTGCTTAAAAGAACGCGTTGTGTTATTCTGAGTGCACACAAATAACGTAGAGTCTTTACAGATTCGAAAGATGTATTAGGCTACTTTTATCTGTATGACCAAAAATGACGGAGATTTTAAGAGCAAGTGAACGCACCGGAGCCTGTCTTGCAGCAAACGCTTCCACACAAACACTTCAATAGCGCACATTTCTCTAGGTTAACATCATATTGAGCTGCCATGTAAAGTTGCTACTACATACATCTTTCAGATGAAAAGCCATATTTGAGGTTGATGAATGATAGGTGAGCGGATGTCCTGCCCCGATTGTATTACCACATAGACCAGCCGCTAACAATCTGTCCATCACGGACTGCGAGCCTCTAGTTCAAGACTCGTTCTCGCCCCTACAGTGATTCGCTAGGTATACATCCGCCGCTAAAATATCAGGGTGAAAGTCATCATAGCTATGCGTATAGACCCAGCTCCCAACCCAACTTTGAGAATAGATTAACGGCGATATTTTTTATCGCCGATAAGAGTCTCACGTTAACGCAGCACGTTAACGCCGATAACGGCCCACCACTAGTGTGCAGTAATTTAAAGTAATACGCTTTATTTCTATAAGAATTTTTTTTTTAATTTAAATGCTATTACTTTTTACAAATATGTTAAAAATAAAAAAACATTGAAGGCGTAAGCACTATAACTTCAAAATCTCATCAATAAATGAAGAGTTATTTTGCAAAAACAGATAACTCTTTTTAATGATTTAAAAAAATCATGTTTTTTCATTGTGCATTCCAATTAATCTCAATCAAACTGTGGTTGGGTTGTTTTGATTAAGTAAAAATACAGCGAACTAACAAAATAAAACACAATAAAAACCATGATAACAATGGAAAACATGAGTTATCCGTTTTTGCAAATAAACTCTTCAAATATCGAATCACAAAGGCCTCTGAGCTCTATTACCTATCATTTATAGCAATTAGCAAGCTTTTAAAAATAAATAAATTTTAAGTTGTAAAATATTTGTAATATTATCATTATAATAATATTGAAGAGACATATAAATTGAAATAAACCAAACTCATTCAAACATCTAAACTCATATCAGTGTCACGTTTGATCCAGCAGCTAAAATATGCTGGTGAAAAACCAATATATTAGGTGGTTATATCTGAATAAATGTGGCATTGTTTGTCTGTTATTGCCAGCCATTACTGTGAAATGACACCATGAAGGATGACACATGTGTTGGCTGTTTTTGGCACCGATATTGTGTAATGCAGAGCTTGTCTGAGTGCCCTTCAATGCTTTCTACAGCCTCAGGTGCAAACACACAAATGTACGCATAAACGTGCACACACTGACTAAGTCACTCACATAGACACCGGGTACAACAACGGACCACAGCCACGGTCAGCGGTGACACTGTCGCCCTGCCAGCACTGAGTTATTATCTAATCTGAGGCTCTGCCCAGGGTTACATTTGTCAATCTGTTCTGGTTGGTCCTGAGAGGCTCTTGCTTTCTGGCAAAATGTAGAAAAAAAAAGATTATGACCAAAAAAAAAAACATATTCGTCCCATAATGCCTACAGGCTACCTGTTGTCCCCTATCTCCTGGTCTGGATGCATGACATGAGTGATTTGTGTGTGTGACAGAAAACCTGACCCTCTCAAACTTGCAATAGAGGAAGGTAAAGCGGCACACAGTGTCCTTGAAGCTTCAGCAACTTATACATTTTGTGAAATTTTGGGTCAATATCCTTTTGCCTATAACGGTTTATTATGAAGACTTGGACGAGACAAGAACCTCATTATGTTTTGTTTTTTTATTTCCTCAAAAACTCACTCGCCATCGAGGCAAAGTTGTTTAGCAATCCAATAACATGAAGCATTGATTTTTATAGCTGTCTAATTGCATCCTCTAATCAAGATGGAATACCATAAGTGATTATGCCCCAGGCTGTTAATAAACCCATAATGACAGTGCAATGAGGTGGCTTAAGGAACACCTCGTAGACTCGCTGTGAGACGCGGAAACTCTCTGAATATGATGTGTTTGATCTGCCGGTGACAGTAACAGACTAGTGGAGCCCTTTTACTCTATGTGCCGGTGGAGAGTAATTGATTTAGGCTGCAGTGGGAAAGATAGATGGCTGTCAGAGTCTGTTGTGACACCTGCAGGATGTCTCTGGTGAGATGTAGCAAGGAAAACCGGCCAATTAGAGAAGTACAATCAAATATTCAAGAGCAGACGGACACAGTCGTTATTTATCCATGCTAACACGTGAATATTAAAGAAGTTAAACGGGTGTGGTGCTCAATCATTCACGTTCACAGGATGATTTAGAGCGCCCGTCTGCTTAGATGTTATAGTTACGATTGCCTGAAAAAGTATGCAAACCCTTTGGCTTGACCTGGATTTCTACATAATTTGGTAATATGATTTGATCTCATCTAAGTCGCAGCAATAGACAAACGCAGTTAACAATTACAGACAAACAATATGTTTTCATATTTCATTACTAAAAATGCAATGTAAAATGTTCAGAGACTCACAATTGTTGAGTTTGCTGTTCACAACAAGCATTATCTGATATGATGACTCCATGACACTGAAGATTACAAATTCTTCACTAAGTTGAGACAGATTGCAAATTTACAGTATGTTGAAAAGCCTTGTTTATCTCTCCACAGTAAGACACAATGGATGAAGATCAGCATTGTAGCTATTCTTAAAGGGAAGAAAAAAAAACGATACTATGGTTCAGGGACCATCATGGTTTATGGTGGTTTTGATTCCTTAAGGTCTGTACAGCCTGCTAGGATGTGATTTTTTTTTTAAGTTTATCAAGACATTTTGTATGAGAATGTAAGACCGTTTATTCACTAATTGAACTTCAACAGAAGTTGGGCAACGCAATACGACAATGATTCAAAGCCCATGACTAAATAAACATTAGAATGACTTCAGCAGAAGAAAATATACCTTCTGGAGTGTCCACTTTGAGCCCTGACCTCAACCTTACTGAGATTCTATGCAATGACCTCAGAAACTCAAGAATATTACTTGAAATGTTTTGTAAAGTGGAATGGTTCAAAATGATCTCTTGCATGCTGTGCAAATCTGTCCCACAATTACAGTAAACATTTGGTGGATGTTAATGCTGCCAAAGAATGATGTCCACTTAGAAATTAATAAATCCAAACATTTAATGTGTTCATCACGTATAACAAAGCTGAAGATCATATCATTTGGATCAATAATGCGAAAAATCCACGTAAAATCACATACTTATTCAGCATCCCTAACTCACTCTTATAAGAAAATATCCATGTTTTGTCAAGTTTCCTGCATTTAGTTCTAAAAAAGAAAGTATGGATCCAAAAAAAAAGCCTCATGTAAGGCAGGCAACATTGGCGTGAACAGAATTTGTTGAAATTAGAATGTGTTTTCAATAAAATCGTGTTAAAAAAAATAAAAATAAAAAATGAAAACAATATGTACAGTGTTGTACACAGGTAGCTTCATTGTCTTTTAGCACACATACACACACAGATAGAGAGAGAACGAGAGAGAGAGAGAGCGAGAGAGAGAGCTTTTTTACCGCTCACATTTTATTGATGAGTCTGTCCTGAGGTGCATCTTCATAATTGTGCATCAGAAAAGTATAGCTCTGTGATGGATATTTGTACATAATAAACACAGATAAGTAAGAAGCACAGCCATTTTTCAACCGTTTTATGCCATTAACACTATCTCCCTCAGCAACTGTCAGCTCCATAAAAACCTTCAGATATATTGTGTTTTAATGCCCCTTTATAAAGGCAACATAAAAACGCAATATCCGAGAGCCTGTCACTTAGATAAACAAAGCAGAATATTGATTTCCCCCTAAATTGAAGTGGATAAAAAACAATAATGCTATATTTGTAGTAACATGGAATTACAAGTGGTAACCGTATTAAATTCTACCTTGCCTTGTCAGTTTCACACCTCTCTGTAGTTATTCCTCCAGACTCATTTCTTAACTGAAAACTCTACATCTCCTTATTGGATCAGGAAGCAGCCCGAGATCTGCTCTCGCAGCTTATGCTACCCCTGCGTGACACCTATGGACCCTATTACCCAGAATGCATCGCCAGACCCGTGATTAACCTTGCCTGAGTGCGCATACAGTCGATAAAGCATAGGATAAATAGACTGGCTTTCGCTCGCAGATCGAGCGCGCCGTAGGTCTGTCACTCTGTACAGCTGGAGTGAGACCGTAACCAAGCAATATCTTTAACACAATTCCTCAAGAAGGAAGAAAAAAGCTTTAACAAGCTGGATACCTAGAGAGTTAGCGCTCCACGTCTTTTACAAATAGTCTTACAAAGCTTCAAATCGGCGCTCTGTGAGCACTCTGTGAAGTTTCCCACTCGCCTCTCCCTCGCTCCTGCTCTCTCCCTATATTAAATCGACCAATCAAAGCATGTCAGTCATGCAGTCTGCCCAGCGTCTGACAGCTTGGCAGCTCCAATGCGAGAGTGCCTCATTCATTCTTATGACACGCTTCCGATATCTTAGTGTCTGACTCTCGCAAGGTCCATCAGACCGAACAAAATTACAACCAGAAGCTATCTGATCCAGCTCTGGGTGGTATTAGCAGCCTGTCTGACGTCGGAACTGTAGCCTAATAGGAGGAAAGGCAAAAACAACAACACACAATTCTGTTTATTACCTTGATGCTAATCAAGTGCTAACAAATTCCATTTTGGAAAAAATTGCCTTTGTATTGACTTTGTGTGAGCCAATGGGCATCCTAAAAAGCAGCACATGAAAATAACAAAAATCTTGTTTGTTGGAGTGTATGCTGGATATGGGCCGAAGCACTCTAGATCGAAGCTTCACTGTAAAGGTGTGTGCGCGTGTGTTTAGTAGTGAAACTCGAGGGTATATTGATATTGCCAGAAGGGCTCTGTTTGAAACTGTGAGTGGATTGCTTACTTGCATGTGAATATAACGAGAGGGACTCCTATGTGTCCAAAGCCAATTGAAGTTTATCAAAAATGTAGAGCTGCCCCTCACTGTGATGACTTCAACAGAAAGATGTAATTGAAACTGGAGTTCCTATTGCCTTCTGGGCAATCAATAGGTACAAGTACTGCACTCTCATCAGGGAGTGAGTTAGTAGGCACTTTTAATATTTGACCTGTTTAACAAGTAAAGTTTAAAGATAGTTCATCAAAAAAAATGGAGATTCTGACATCGTTTACTCACCCTCATGTGCTTCTAAATGGTATATTAATAGTAAAATGTAGGCTACAAACTGTTCTTTCCCATACAATGAAAATGAATGTGACCACAGCTGCTAAGCAAGATTTTCAAAACAATATTTTCAGTGAATTTCAGTTTGTTCCTCAAAGCCATCATATGTTTCAGAAGACTTAAGGGTTTGCACGCAGATGCAGGTAATGATTGCACACCGGGAGCATAGTGTTCAGTGTTGAGCCAAAGTCAAAAACAGTTCACAGTGTCGATGAGTTTGAAGTTCAGTGTTTGAAAAAAACAGAGCAAACTGAAAGATAAATTATTTAGATTTGCACAGCTCTCTATATGAAGCACATTCTGTACAGACTTCAATAATGCCACATAAATACAAAAGTGTGTTCTGTATAGTATTAAATTGTGTAGTGTGAATGTAATCCAGGTATGCTTTTTTTGTTCACACACTACTTTTCAACCACTATATAGTATTTAACTATTTGTATGCAGTGCTAAAATACTGAAAACAAGTTATATGGACATTTTAAAATGGCATTTTAATTGTGTTTTTTATATATATTTTTGGAGCTTGACAGCTTCTGGTTCCCATTTACTGTACACTGTATCGTTAAGAACATAAACATTAATACAAAAAAATTGTATCAAGGAAGATATGAAGTCATGCTTGTTTTGAAAGACATGCCACCACATTTTTTAAGATTTCATGTTCTGTAAAGTGAGACAGAAACATATGCAATATGTTCTAGTAAGTTATGCATTTTTAACAACATCTACATACTGTTATAATTGGTACATTTGTTTTATTTTTAAGTTTCTTTTACCAGTGGTTAAGTTTGAAAAGCTTTTTCTGCTATGTATAACATACAGTTTTCTGCCTTGTTGTCTAATGAGAGACCTGTCCCAAGAAAGGCTGGCTGCACTTGCTAAAAGTAATAATTAAGTGCCAATTAAACCCCGCTGCCCATGAGCAAAAGCAAGCAAGGTCAGTGTTTGTCAGAATGTGCTGAGAGAAGAAAAAGATACATCGTATTGTTCTGTTTATTTGGTCTAAGTAATTAAAGCTCAGTTGAACTGAAAAATCATTTTGCACTTATTTCTCTGCTAACCTAGACCTAACCAAATAAGTGCTTTAAGTATTGTGTCAACACATTTGATTTTTCTTCTTCTTCTTTTGCCTTCATGTTGTTTTCCAACTGGACAACATGATTCAGAGTTGAGAAAGAATTCTATTTTTAACACATTAGTCAAACAAGGCCTGCAAAGTGCTTCCACTCCACCTAAGTAGAACACATCTGTGCCATAATGACGGCTGACAGAGTGTGTGATGCTTTATTTGCCTCTCATTAGCATGCAGCTAAAGCAGCCAGACATTAGATGTTGATGGCAGAGCAGAGGTGCATGCTGATGGACAGATGGATGGGGCGGCTGCTGAATTCCTGGCAGGTGCTTTGTCAGAGGAGAAGCAATTTAAACCTCAGAGGAGAGGAGCCATTTGGAGTTCACACCAGAGCTCTAATGTAAAAAACAGTCAAATCCTTCCTCTCCCTTTCATAACTAAACCACCGCACAGCGGCGTCTCCTAACAAAGGGCCGGACATGAGCGTGTTAGCCATCAGGACTCCTCTTACCTGACGCGAGCGTCAGGCTGACTGTGATATAGAAAAATGTCCGCCGAGGGGTCAATCTTCCTTTCATAGGTTGTGACTGATAGATCCAATACCTTTGGAATCAGATAAAACTTTGACGAATGGCTTGGCAGTCGGCTGGTGGGAATCACTTTGCCCTATGCCCGTGCTGGCCTGTCCCTCTCCCATCACGGACCCCGCTGGCTTTGATCAATGGTTCCCACCTGCCGCTGCATAGGGCAGCATGCTGTCACATGATTAAAAGAGCTGGAGGATATTGCTTTCTCTCCGTTTGCTCGGCGAGAGAGAAAACTTCATAAAACTAAGGCGACAGCACTTTCTCTGCTCAGCCCTCTCACTCTCCCCTGTCTGCCACTTGGGTGATCTGGATTGATTTGAGAGCTTTGGCTGATTGGAGAACAGAGGAGTGCGGATGAGCCGGGAGAATGAGAAACATCTGTTTCAGCATGTATCTCCCTGAAAGGAAACCATGCTGACGATGACGGCGCCTGTCATAAAGAAACTAAATATGCATTCTATAGGAAGCTAGGTTGGGTTTCATTTCGAAGAGAACCATGAGACACATCATGTGCGCAGCCCCGACGCTTAGAACCCAGAGATGTTAAACGAAAAGATGGGGATTGCAGAACGGCAGCCATGATTGACGAGGGAGATGGAGGACTGGGTGTCTCAGCATGGATGCAGACCGTCGGAGGCCTCTGTAATGTTTTGTGCGCTCACCGTCACTAGTCACCCCCCATCCTGGGGACTCACCATGTAAGCCCCATTAATCAGTGCTATCGCTCCCCTCAACCGGTGATAAATCGACCTGGCGATTAGTGTGATGTATTGTGCAAAATGTAAATAATAACAAGTGCTGCTAATTGGCGCACTACCTGGCAACAAATCAGTAATGCTGGATACTGTATATACGCGAATGCCGCTCTGCATCCCACTCATTACGGAAAGGTGCCATCTCATCCCCCACCCACCCCACCCCACCCCAGTACTCGCTCTTCCCTAACTGCTCTGTGCCATTTTTGAGTTTATTTGTCATTTGGGACTTCTCTCGCAGCTATTTTTGGAGTTAGGTCAGGTTTAAGACCTGAAACCTTACTTTTTCGTTCTCGCTTTACATTTGCATAATGTGCCGGAAAATGGGTGATTTCAATTTTAAGACTATTGCTCACAACTGTTTATGTAAAGATTTCTCACTTTAACAAGCAAACACACCCATGAGAAACCTGTACATTTCAGATGAAGACATCATTATTGAATGCTTTGTTTGCATTTGGTTCTTTAACATATGCAGCAGAAAACAGGGATTTGGCACCGCAACATAAAATTGTGCAGCCGTATACAATAAATGTGGACTTTAGTGATTGTGGTGCATGCTGTCAGGCTGGATGTGGGTTTTCAGGGGCCATTCGGTTCTTCAACAATCCTCCTCCTGATGTAGCAGACACTCAAACCGAACAGACTGCATTCAGGAATGATCAACACAACAGCTCGTCCACCATTACCCGGTCCTCTTATTCTACTCATCAGCGCCTTACCAGAGGGGTTCCAGATGCCCATGCCTCTGATTTACACTCAGTGGAGAGTGAGAGCAAACACCATTTGACAGAAGTAAGGAGAGAGGGTGTAATTAGTGCAGGATGTATGGAAGCAGTTAAGACCTGGAAATATCATTGATCAGGACGAGCTATTGACAGAAACACATAGAAGCAGCTGACAGAAACATAGCCGGTCGTTTCTCACTCAGGCTCCCTTCGGAAAGGTGCTGCTCTTGACGGCATGTTAACATTTTCTCAAGTGTAAGACACTGCTCCATTTGGCCAGCCTGTGGAACCTGCTGCCCATTGTGTATTCATTGTATAATTAATGTGCAAAAAAAAAGTGCAAATTTTTTTCCACGGGGATACACCAGCTTGCACTGGGGCAGTACCATCAAAGATAAATATTTATTCCACATGTCCAATGCATACAGTAACTTAAAGGCCTGTTGAGACCAAAGACAATAACTATGAAGATAAAGATATAGTTCAAAAAATCGTTCTCAATGTTAAAGAATAACATAATCTACACCACAGCTATAACGATAAAGGCACAGATAAACAATATCATTGGAATCACTTTCAGAATTATTTCCTTTTCAGATGATGAACGATAAAAACATTGACACCCAATCAGAATCAATCCTACTATAACGAGCCAGAGAATTTAAAGCGGAAGACGAGTGTGCAGTTTGAATAGCACATCATTGATATTACCTAACAAGTAAATGCATTAGAAAAATGTATGCTCTCAAGAACTCGCATTTAATACATGTGCGGAATGTAGTCGTACACCGGACGAGAAGCGCAGCCGCGTTTAAAACTCACAGGTATTGCACCCAATTAAAGACAGCAGTCTAAAACAGTTAATATAAAAGCCCACTTCAGGAATGAACAAAGTTGCTTCGATGAGTTTGAAGTGGTGTTTGTTTGACAAAACCAGAGTAGCCAGGTAAATGCAGAGCACGAATTCTGAGTATGGGTCACTTTCTTTTTTGTTTCTTCTTTCATTAGCTGCTATAGATTAAAAGTAGAATTGTAGAATAACAAAGTTATTCTGGATCTGTTCCACAAACAACAGTTTTTTTGTTTTGAATTGATAAATTAAAATATTATAACAAATACCTGTTTGAAACAGCATAACAGACTGTTTTTGTACAGCTAAACTAACTGCAATGCCGCTGAAAGCCATGGGATTTTAAGTTTATGCGCATAAATGGCCTGTTCTTATGTTAAACATAAGGTGGAAGTAAGTCCATCACTGGTCTACAGCCCACAGAAATCCATCCAATCTGTCTAGTGTAGAGTTCTTATGATTGTGGCAAGGCGTACTCTCAAAATCTTTAAGGTGGAACTTCAAGCTTGAATTGATCTGATAAAAGGAAACTTCATTAGCGGGACCGTGATTAATTGCGTTCATTTTTATCAAATTATTTCCTTATAACTAATCGCTTCAAATTAAGAAGTTAAACGGACAGCTCTAATGAATACATTATACCGCTCTTATGGATTTGTTGCTTTACATACAGTGGCATCGGATAATCTTTTACATTACACCTGTTCCAATCCTACAGACTGAACGGTCTCATCATTCTCCTTTTACTCTGTCTATTTTCTCTCACCTGGTCTTATACAATCCTGTGACATGTAAAAGTCCGCTTTACTTTTACAAAGCCCTGCTAGCATGCTGGCGATGTGCTATGACCACTGCATGCAAAGCGTGGTATTAGTCACAGGCCGGCTGGCCATGACAAGCCTGCAGTGTGAGGGAGATTAATGCCGGCCAGGGCCACTTTATTATCCGTAGACTCCTCTTTCTTGCTCTCTGACTCTGTCTCGCCATTGCACCTTGCCATTAATTGTCTGTGCCCTCCCTCATCCCCTCCCACCCGCTCTAGAGTGACGGCAAAAGCACCTGTCCCTAGCTTTGACAATCCTCACCATGCCACACTCACCTAGCATGGACACACTCACACACACCTGCCCTACTGCCGTCGGCTGCAGAGAAAATAACATTTGTGGTCAATCTCTTCTCTAGGGCACTGCATGCCAGGAGACATACAGGAAGTAAATGCAGCTGTCCTCATTTCATCTGTACTAGATGTGGTCTCTGGCCCCATTTTGTACTGCATAGTGGAATTAAACAACTTTCAGAGGTTTTTTAACGCCCTTGTGTGAAGAGAACAGTATTATTATTTAATTACATATTTTATGAGAAGTAAGAGCTAAACAATAAACACACAACTATATTTTTATTGTGCTTATATATATATCCATATATGTATATATTAAGGGATAGTTCATCTTCAGGACACAAATTATGATATTTTTGATGAAATCCGAGAGATTTCTGACTGTGCTTAGACATCATTCGTCATGGAACTGTTGTGAAAATGCATCGAAGACTGACATGAAAGAGAGAAATTGTTGATTTTAATTGTTTTCTTTGCACTCAAAAAGTATTCAGCTGCATAAAATTATGGTTGAACCTCTGATGTCACACAAACTATTCCTTACTACCTTTCTGGGCCTTGAACGTGTAAGTTCTGTTGCTGTCTATGCAGGCACAGAAACCTCTCGGATTTCATCAAACATATTTGAATTTGTTAGAAGATGAAGAAAGGTTTTACGGGTTTGGAGCGACAGTAATTAATGACAGACTTTTCATTTTTGGGTGAAATATCCTCTAACTTACATTGTAAGGATTGAGTAAATGTTTTTGATATCCCTTTGGACATATGCAAAATTACATTAAATATATGTATGTGACAGAACATTTTCCATAACTTGTAGTGGGAACAAAAAACTAAACAAAACCATGATAATAAAATAAAATACAATACAAATTAAAATGCAATAAAAAAAAAATAAGATAAACATGACTAAATAAAATCAAATACAATAAAATAGTAATTTAATTTAATTTAATAATTATGATTAATGATTAAATTAATCATGCCACATAATATTAGGTTTATTTTTAATAATTAATAAATTAGATATCTTCATTATTATTATTATTATTATTATTATTATTAGTATTATATCAGGTCACTTGTATTACTCTTTTTTTACTTTATGCCTCACCAAAAATACCAATACAGATCAAAATATTGTATGCAAGTATTTTTATATATGTGAATTAATGTTTTAATAAATGAATAGATAACTGGGAAATAAAATGATGTCACTGATCCAGCATGTGGATTTACAGCTAGTCCTATAGGTGCAGCAATTTAAACGTGAGTTTTTTGGACACAGAATCGTCACAGATATCAAACTTTTATAACAGTGAGCATTATCTCCACCCTGAGCAGCATGTGTACTCCATCCAGAGATGAAGAGATGGGTGGTTCTGTCAAGCATATGTCCCTGTTTATTTCCATAGGGCATTTAGCAGAACACACCTCTCTATGGGAATCTATCACGGACTGTAAAACGAGTCCTCCAAGAGGTCCTTCTACAAGTTTATATCAACTTCCCAGCTGACAGTGCACCGCCATTAACAATTAATTATCCGAGACAGGCACTAACAGGCTGGGTATACACAAGCCCTCTGGGAGAGAGAGACAACCCAGATGTCACAACGGACAGCCATGTATAATCCAGCGCCTCACTGTATGTATTCACTCACTCACTCCCAGAGGACACCCACAAAGTGCCAACCAAAACACTTGTGCATGTAAGGTTTGATGCAAAAAGCAGAGTCCACTTTAAGAGTTTCTGAAAAAGAGAGAGAGAGAGAGAGAGATAATGGGAGGGTTTGGGATCTAAAGATCAGGCAGTGTAACATCCTTCAAAAGCTGACATTAAGTATTCAGATGCTACAAAAAAGTAAAGTGTTGGCAATTAAAATAATCAATCTTCCTGGCGACGGTGTACCCAACATCTGTTCAATAAGTCCCCTGCTCTTGGTCTACTGGGAACAGAGAGGGTAAAAGGGAGGAGAGAAGGTCCACTTTTAGCTGTCCTTCAGTGATGAAAACCCCTCCACCTCTAACACACACACACTCGCGGCGTGGCCAGTCCGTGCGGGCCTGATGTCAGATGGTTCTGCTGTGTTGTTTCCTTTGTTATAAATAACAACAGGCCACCTGGACTTCCTCGGCGCACCGGTTTACCGACAATCCGATATAGGAGGGGAGATGGGAGGGGGGCACTAATGATCCCGCAGGCTATGGGCCTCACCGGCGCCCCACCCTCCACCCCGCTCCCTCTCTCTCCTCATCCCGGGCTAATGGGACGGAGGGGATTCAGGGTAGGAGTGATGAATGACAGAGACGGATGGCTCGGGACAAAGCATGTGCTGACAAGCAGTGAATACGGGGCAACGTTGCAGAAAGGTCAACGCCAGGGAGAGAGAGGAAAGGGAAAAAGTGAGCCTCGCATGACTTTCAAAGTTTTCTCTATCGGCTCTCGTTCTGAAAAAACATGTGTCTGTTTGTGTGTGCGAGGGTCTGTTTGAGCACAGGATGAAAGCGGGAGAAAACCCCGTTGTCCGTCCGCTGACCTGGTCCACTTTAACCTTTAATGTTGAGATTGACTTTACATTAATTTTATTTGGGATCCCAGAGAGTCAAATGCCATATGTGCAAAATACTAATGGAATAATATTTCTGAAATCATTTTTTTTGTATTTCCATTTAAATTAACATCAAATTATATTAGAATAAAATTGTTACAAATATAAAAAAATCGAAATCGATAGATAGATGGATATCAATAAAATATGTATTGAATGCCAAATCAGCATATTAAAATGATTTCTGGGGGATCACGTGACACTGACGACTGGAGTAATAGCTGCTGAAAATTTAGCTTCGCCATCACAGGAATAAATTACATTTTAAAATATATTAAAATAGCAAAAACTTTAATTTAAATTATACTATTTCATTGTATTTATTTATCTATTTACTTACTATATGTATGTATCAAATTAATACTGCCTTGGTGAGCGTAAGAGGCAGAAACATATATATATATATATATATATATATTCAACAGAAGTATACAGTAAATGCTATTAAGTATCAACCTCATTTGTTAATGTTAAGTAGAATAAAATGCCCAAACAATCCATAGTGTTTAATAAAAAGGCAGGCTTGGGTCAAAACACAATGGAATACTAAATCAATAGGCAAGCATTGTGGGATTCATAATTTTTTCAGCATATTGCACTCACTGTGGATTGATACATTCACATGTGTAATGCTTGGCCTCAATCCAAACCCCTGACACAATAGCACTGATCTACTTTTGAACCAGTGCCAGAGGCCTGTTTTTTGGGGTGCATGTATGAGCATGTTCTGATAGTTCCAGGTTAAAGGAGGCACTCGGAAAGAGAAAGAGAGAGAGAGAGAAGCTCCCTAAGCTGCCGTGCCCACAAAAGAAGGATCGGTGACTGGTGCTGCTAAAAGCACAAAGAAAGCGTTCAATTATGATGTGTCTGCATCTGCTGGAACATCCAGGCGTGAGCGTCTAGCTGCCGTCCCACAGGATCAAACCTGGCAGATCTGCCCAGAGTCAGGCGTAGGTAGCCAGAGCTGATTTAGCCGCTTGTGTGTTGTGTACATATGTGTGCTGTGTTCGTGCACGATACACGCTCACATCACACCAGGGACGCTTGTACACTGCCACGCTCTCTTCCACTGCCAGTGACCCCCATGCACAGCTCCCCATGGCTCCCCTTTTCAGCACGCTGTTTCTAATCCAAAACAAATGATCTCAGGAAAGAACAGGGTGACGTGGAGGGGGGAGGGAGGGAGAAGGGAAGAGACAAATAAAGGAAAAAAGGGCGCATTATCACCTTGGCCAAGCATCAGGAGCTTAAAAAGAGAGAGAGAGGAAGAAAAGAAGGTCTATGGGCAAATTCATCTTCTCCCCTGCTACAATCAATCTCTGGCCAAAAGAAATACACAATAACTAGGCAGGAAGAGGCCAAGATTTATGGGCCTGAGACATCTCCACTGACCAGCAACCACCTCACCCCATTCTGCTCCTCTCGCTCTCTCTCTCTTTCACTCCACAGCCTTTCCTCTCCTCTTCTTCCCTCCATCCACCCCCCCAACACTTACAATGATGTACTGTCTCCGCCGACTGTTTTACAAGTACATTAGCTTTATTTAATGAGATCAGCAAGTCGTTTAACAGATGCATATGGAGCACAAGGCGAGAGACGCCCACTTACTCAAGCACTCTTTTATGTTGTAAAGTACATTTTGGATCAGATGTTCTGATGCATGAAAATGTGAACGTGACCCTTCTACGAAGGGTGAGGAGGAAATAGGATGTTTTGTATATGAATGTGCTGGAGGACGGAGATTTATGGTATGTTTGCCCTGATATGTGCTCAGCAGAGCCCCTCACATGGAGGACGTGTAACTCACCGCTCTGAAAGCATGACATATTAGAAAGGATCAGGTTTGAACACGGATGTGGGGCCTTCTTAGGGGCCTTTACCTTTAGGCATGCATCAGAAATGTCAATGAAGTTTACATTGCTCTTTATATAGCAAGCGACATTCCTATTAAAATGTTTTGTGATTGTCTACAGTGGTATAGTGTTCCCGTGGCTCAGTGGTAGACAGTGGTGGAAAGAGTACTGAAAATATATACGAGTAAAAGTACAGTTACCTTCCAAAAAATGTAAAAGTTAAAAGTACGTGTCCAAAAAACGACTTGAGTAAGAATAAAAGAGTAGCCTATTTAAAAGTACTCATGAGTATTGAGTAATGAGTGAGTACTGAGCTGTGGATTCTACCCCGTCATAATAAATGCTGTATATTGCATTTTTTTATTTAAAAAACATTGTATATTCTGTAATTTACATTATCTTGTTTGTCATAAAGAATGAAGAATATCTATCATCCAGCAGTTTTATTTTTGACTGTGAAATATTGTAATACATCAAAACAGCACAGAAACACTATTCAGTTGAAGAAAAGGTGAAAGTTATTCTCAGTACAATCATCCCCATTTAAATCATAAAGTTTGAAAAAAATATTTAAAAGCAGGTGTAAGGCCACTGAGACAGCACATGCTGGTGTTGCACAACACACCATGATATGGGTTAAAATGAGAGCCCGTTTCTCTTCAAAACGGTGCCAGTTTTAGCGTTTAGCAATAAAGAATAAGATAATTAACTTGGATAATGTATGTTACAATGTCAACATAAATGCACATTGTTCTATAAGGATGACATCATGCCATACCTTTGACACATTTACTCGAATTAGTATGCTGATAAAACAATGTGTAAGGAAAAATGCATTAAATAGTATTTCTGTGGAAACTTTTTCAAAAGAAAACAAACACGTGGCGTGACCGCGGCGGTCTCGGTGAATCAGCAGCAGCCACAACTTAATGACACAAAAAGTGTTTAACTTGAAATTGTTTATGCGCGAGTGCACTTGCTAAATGAAGGCGGGATTGTATAAAATGGATCAAACAAAAAAAGATGCATCAACGAGCTGCAGTTTTATTAAATCACGCGCTGACACAGATGCAGTAGCCTATATTAACGCCACGGGTAATCAATAAGGTGCATATTGGTCCTCAGTTTGAGTACATTATTTGCAAGCGTTTTAGTGTTTCCAAAACACATTTTCACAGCGCATCATGCGCTCAAACTCATCAAAAGTCAACAAGCAACAACGAGTTACCCAAGTGACTGCTGCAGAACGCACGCGAGAGATAGGCGAGGCAGCGCACATCGCGCGTCTCTCAGTGAGTGGGAATTTACCGAACGTGGCACTTGCGGGACTCTACGCAATACCCGCAACCTCACACCAAATGACCGGCCTTGTAGATAGGCAAGCATATTTACAAATTATTTAGTAAGCAGAAATCTGAAACTTGCCTTAACCTATTAGAGGAAGATGCTGATAACTCGACTGAATTGATGCCTGAATAATGCACTTCCAGCAGCCATGGTAAAAAGCAGTTGGCGGTTAAGGTTTTCTATGCACAATTTGATTTGATTAAAGTCACGAGACCGATTTCTCTCTCTATCCAATCACGTTGATGGATAAACATAATTCAAATAAGCATGTAACGACCACAAACGGAGGAAAATAGCGATAAAAGTAGGCCTACCGATACATCACTTAAAATGTATTAAAGTAAAATTACAAATGTTTTAAACTACTCAAAAAAGAAGGCTACAATTACTGATACAACTACTTAATTACTGTAACGTGAGTATTTGTAATTCGTTACTTCACACCCCTGGTGGCAGAGCATTGCGTTAACAGCGCAAAAGGTTTTGGGTTCAATTCCCAGGAACACACATACTTACAAAAATGTATAACCTGAATCGCTTTGGATAAAAGTGACTGCTAAATTCATAAATGTAAATGTATAAATCCGTGGTTTTCTAATTAATGTCACTATATCAGCAAATTAAGACTCCTGAACTCTTTGTTGCATATGTTCCATGATTTCCATTAAAATGTCAATTGATTGTGTGAAATTGAATTATAACTTTAATTAAATCCTTCTAACACAGACAGTGACTGATAATTATGCCATTTAGATAAATGAAAATGACAAAGAATTATATGACTTTACGTAAGATTAATTGGGATTTTTCTAGTATGTGTGTCATTCACATACTATGTCTTTGTATGCCAGTAAAATGTAATGACAAAGTTGTATTTGTCATAGGGCTATCAATTTAAAGTGTACCATGATTAACTATGAACAAGACCATTTGTTAAAAGTGAACAAGTAATCACGGCCCCTGATCCATACATACATTCCATAATAAGGAAGTAATACCTTCACGCTTTTTGTGAGCCAAACTATGTTTGGAGAGATCAGGGAGCACAAGAATGAGTACGTTTTACAACTGGACAGAGCATAACTAAATGTTAACAGAAAGCAAGCATCTCAATATGTTTTTAATGGGACAAACCATCTTAAAACTTTCTATTTTCTCAAATTAATTTGATTAATCAGCATTTTTGTATTGATTAACCGCCTTAATTTTTCACTGCACGCTAATTCATGAATTTCACCTATTTAAGAACATACTGTACATTATAGTTCAACATTTTGGAGTTGTTCAGATTTTTTTTAAGTCTCATGCTTGCCAAGGCAGAATTTTAAAATTCATAAAAAAGCAGTAAAATCTGTAATATTGTTTACTAATTTAAAATTACTGTTTTGTATTTTAATATATTTTAAAATGTTATTTATTCGGTTGATGGTAAAGCTGAATTCTCAGCAGCCATTACTCCAGTCTTCAGTGTCACACGATCCTTTAGAAATGATCCTAATATGATGATTTGCTGCTCAAGAGACATGTTCTATTATTTTCAATGTTGAAACCAGTTACTTAATATGTTTGTGGAAACATTGATGTTTTTATGGATTCTCAGATTAATACAAGGTTTAAAAGGCATTTGTTTGAAAAATAAATCAACATTATATTTACTGCCACTTTTGATGTTTTTTTGTTGTTGTTGTTTAAACAATACTGATCCCAAACTTTTAAACAGTAGTGTAAATTTAAATGATAATGTTCAGATCTTTTTACAAACACACACACACACACACACACACACATATATATATATATATATATATATATATATAAATTAAAAAGCAATATAAACTGCTGTGGAATTAATCTGCATTTAGTAGAAAAAACAACATATAATGTTACATTAAAAATGTTCTTTAAAAATTAACATCCATCTTCAATAATGACTTAGTCACCTATCCTAATTATTTTTTATCAGTATCTAACTGAATTTTCCCTGCTGCTTTCTTTACAACTGATACTATATGGAGCCCTTTAAAGAGCTATCGAGTCATCTTGACAGCAAATAAAAACATACAGCAGAGTAATGCAAACAACAGGACAAGCCAAAGCCCTCATTGGCTATGTGTGTGTGAGTAAGTGTGTATATTTCCTAAAGCCCCAGAGATCAAGAGAGAACAGCTCCTGCACACAGAGGTAAAAATTCATTTCTTGAGAGCTATATATCAAGCGGTATTTGTTTAATGAGTGCTCCTGTGGAAAGATGTATAGAACATGTCAGGCGTCCACTTGCAGTACGTTCTGGGATACAGATAACATCACAGAATGTGACCGCTCACTCTGTCTCAACGCCCCATCCGCTTTATCTCCCTCTTCCCCGGTCCATAATAAACGAGAAGCTATGGGAGAACAAGGAACAAAAATAATGGAGGAGGGGAAAAAGCCTCACCAGTACTCCGCAACCACCCAAACAAACAAACAAAAGAATCACCAGCGCCGGACCCGGATGGACGTTTCGTTAAAGCACTTCAGTAGTGCCACCGCAATGTGCTGCAAGACATGTCGTGACGTGTAAACTCAGTGAAAAATGAGCCCTGTTTGTGGTCATCCTTTATCGGTTGAGTCTCTTTGACTCGTGTTGTGGTGAACCTGCTGTTTGGCATGTTTAACTAACCCGTGGTCTCCTCTGGCAGGTCTTTGCTCCTTTTAAGTTATGGAAATGAGATGCAAGAGGCGGACATGGGGTAATTAATTGTAACTCAAGGATAATGTTGGCCTGTCACAGACGTCTGCGCGTTGTGTAACTTTTTAAGGGGAATGTGCTCAAACTGGGAGGATCTGCTGGCTTTCTGTCTTAATTGCGGTGTGGCCGGAATGTTAAAATACTTCCTGCTTTTCTCCTCTACTGCCTCCTCTCCTTCCTGTCACAGTAGGCCTATTTATTGTGTTTGTAAACATTCATACACAGGAATTATCAGTGGGCAAATATTGACTGGGATACCCCAGCATAAGTGTGTAAAACATACTTTTACTTTCTAGGTAAGCAAACAAATATGATGCTTTAAATATAAGAGTAATGTTCCATGTTCCATTCTCAATCACATCAAAGTGTTGAACCGTTTTTTTTTTTGTTTTTTTTTTACACTTAAGCATATTTTGACACTATTTTTTTTTTAACATCATTGATTTTAAGACGCCTTACTGTTGCTTTCCTGTAGCTCAAACACTAGGTTATCAATGTCAAGGTCATTTGTTCACTTTCAACCTGGTCTCATGGCATAAACGTACCTGGGTCACTTCTTATCGAGACTGTTTTTACATACCTAACAGCACGTTTTGCCACAGTTTCAATATGTAAACCCTGGCATGTTTTTATTATGTTGATATAGGTATATATTACATTGCTTCAGGTACATAGTGGCAGTTCAGAATTCAAATGTCTGGGGACCATCGCTAAAAATGAATGTTCTATCGTGTTGGAAACATGCCCTACACCAAACCCATCCCTAAACCTACCCGATAGTGTTGACAAAGGCAAAACTGATTTAAAAATGCATTTGTTGATGCAACGTACCATTTCATCTTCCTTATATGCAGATTTGAACTGTTTTGTTGAACTGTAGCACAGGATTCGAACCAGAGCTCTTCATCTCAAGTATGTCTCTGTTACTCCGTGAGCTACCGAACAAACCTACCGTGTATAAACCCATAGATATGAAGCTGGATATGTGTGATGCTAACGTTCAAAAGCATCAGTTCTCAAATCTCCCAGCATATTAATATTATTTTTGAAGTCCTAACATGATATTCTTCAAGTAATTGTGAAAATTATGCTTTATTACTCGAAACTCTGTACATTTGTGTGAAAAGGACTAAAAGGTGTCAGAGTTTTACTGCCTCTAGTGTTCATGTATTTGGGAAACTGCAGTAATATGTACTTATTGGCACGTATTTCGCATCTCGCTAAAAAGTGCCCCCCAGGTATGTTTATGCCATGAAACCAGAAAAATCAATTTACAGGGAAATAAAAACATAAGACTACTGAATGCACTAATGTAAGAGAAAAAAAATGCTGTTTTAATTATAGTTATTTCAACATTAGTTTGTGTAAAGTCATAAGTGAGATTGGTTTAATCTTCACTTAATTAATATTTTGTTTTGAAACTGCTGAAGTTTCTCTCTAGATATTTATTATTTAGTATTTGTTTCCTCTGTAATATGTAATGACGATTTTTGTCACTGCTCATAGCACTTTGATAATTAATAAACTGCTATATAACCTATGTTGAAAGTCTGATCTTGATTTAATTTCATAAAAAATAAAATATAAGATATATCTTAGAGAAAGTTTACTAATAACCTAAGTATGCAGGTTAATTCACTACAGTCCATACAGATTGACTGTTCTCAAATATCATTGTTTAAGCAAATAACTCAAACAAACCTTTGGCCAGACTAGTTTCACAGACACCATGCCCTTCTCCTTTAATTATACAGTAATGCTGCACACTACTACGAAAACTATGAATATTGTGCATTAATATAGCATGATCTATATGGTGGAAAGTCAAATCTACTCACACTACTCATAATACTCCAACTACACTTAATAAGCTTAGCTGAGTCAGAAAGAAAAGAGAATAATGACGCTGGTGTTGATGGAAGCTGCCTCGTGGGAGACCAGATCAGGAACCCCCTCTGTGACACATCATGCCAAGAACGTGTTCGCACCAGCGACACCTCGTCCGCCTAAACCAGGGTGTGAAAATCCATCTGTATATGTAAATAAAGGAGGTGTGCGAGCGAGGACATGACAGCACCACCGCACCTGTACAGTGCTATACACGGGAGCTTAAAAGCTTATTCAGGTCTCTGGTACAACTCAATCTCCTCAAATCAACTGCAGAGCTCTCAAAAGGCTCCATGTGCTGACACACGACATGTTCGTGACCCGAGGAGAGGAGAGAGGGGTAAAAAAATCACCTCCATGACAACCCCCAAAAAAGGCGGGGACATTTTTGGTAGCACTGCAAGCGGCTCGTGAGCCTTGTGACTGGCTTTGGAGACTTGAGCAATGGTTTCACAGTGGAAACGCCTAAGAGTGGGAATCTACTACAGGAGATTATAGCTATTATTTGTCTTAATTTACTCTCTGCTCTTAAATGTTGGGCCCTGTACTCCCTGCAGGATAAATATGTCCCCTGTAGGTTGGACCTCCTACATGTGCAATGGGTTTTTATTGACTGTGAGAGAGTTGATCCGTGTGGGCTATGGAAGGGAGGGGTAGCTCCTGGGTATCGCCGATCCAAACGGATGTCACACAGCAAGAGAAGACTCTAATAACAGCTCTCTCGGGACCCTTCTGGGCCTGCTGGACCAACACATGTGCGCACACATACATAGGCTGCCTCATATTCTCGCTCTAATGTCTCCCTGCCTGCTAGCCATAAACAGTCACTGTCCTAACCTTCTGAAAAGCCCCCAAAATACCTCGGCTCTCTCGCAGAAATGTCTAGCAGTGACAGATTCCAGTAGCTAATGGCCCAACTGAGACCAACCTTAGCTTAATTAAAATAATGTAGCTTCTTCATCCTATTATCCTCAAGACCATATCTCCTCCTGTTTTATTCTTCTATCACAAGAGCTCAATTGTCCACCAGGATCATAAGCGTCTCAACAGGGTCCAAAACACCATTGCTCTGAGACATTAGACTCAAAAGTACACCTCTCAGTGTGAGGCCTGGTGCCCAGAAGGCGACGTTTAGACCATCTGTCAGTCAAGCCGCCCAGTCTCTCTCTCCCATGTGTCTCTCTCTGTCTTCATGGACGAGCTGAACGACCTCTCCTTCCTTTCAGAGTGCCAGGGCACATTGAGTCATCTTCACCCTGTGCCATGTCAACAGGACCCTTTTGTTCCACGTCTCTCTTTTAACTTGGGCTAATGCAAACAAGTGGAAATGACAGTGACGTGACGCAAGGTGACGGAGGAGAGAAGAGACATGGCTACGGCCAGCATGGGGGTTGAGCAGAGTTAGAGGTGTTGTAGGATGAGTTGTCTTTAAACAGGGCACCTGTGGGCACAACCAGGGGAATATAAAAGAAGTAGGATCTCAAGTGGGGACCAGGATGAGGGTAACACTGAAAAAAGAGGAAGCAGTAAGAATTGTGGGCCACAGGCTCAAACTTAATTTGTTTTACCAGCCAACCTTCACGAACGGAGAACACCGGTTTATTAGCCCCTTTTTAATTATTTTATTTTATTTTACTATTAAACACCTTAAAATAAATGCGTCTCCAAGGGTTGGGTAAAACATTGATTTTCTAATTAATCTTTAGATGATAGCAAGAAGACATGTTTTATATTGAGCAGGAATACATAGCATTATCTACACTGATTCATGAATGACTCTTATGAGGTGATCATTTTAATGAATCATTCAAATTCAGTTACTGCTGAGTTAGTTACAGTTTGAATCTTTAAATGAATGAACTCAGTGAATCAATGAGAGTGATTACTGAATCAACATCAGGTCACATTAGTTTCAGTGATGGAATATTTTAATAAAAAACATTAGATAGATTAATACATAACAGAGCACATAATTCAGCTAAACATTATACAATGTTTTGATTTATATGCATGTATACTGTACGCTATTTTACTTAAAATAAATGCCTCTCCGAGGGCAGGGTTACGATGTAGATTTATTCCAATAACCAATTAATCACAATCTGTAAATAATAGCAAAGAAACACACATTTCCATTGAGCTGTACTGCAGTGCATACAGTGCAACCAATGAAGTATATTTTATGAATAAATACATCTGATCATTATGAGTTGATTATTTTAAAATAATTATACAAATATTTACAAATTAATTTAGTTAGTTACTGTACTTACTGTAAATGTTAAATTAATTAACTTAGTAAATCTATGAGTGATTATTGAATCATGGATTTTTTAATAAACAGTTTCAATTTATACACTGTAAGTAAATTAAATACATATCCTGTTAATTTTACTGTAAAAACTGTCAGATGGCTGCCAGGCATTAACTGTAAAAAATACTGTAAAAATATTTTGCTACAACAAGATGCCATATTGGTGTCTATATGTTTTACAACTTATAACCATTTTATTTCAGTAAGTCATATAATGTTAATATACCAATCTACTTGAACTAAAATGTACTAATCACCTCCATAATAATGCAGGTGGTAAAATGAAAGGCCTTGTGAACTGATCAATCATGTGGCTTGCCCATAAAACATGAGCAATACTTTTATGAAGACGGCACACAGAATCATACACACAAAGACAAAACACCATCAGGGTAACACACATTACACTAAAATAATGCCATAAACATTCAGAATCATCACAATGTAGTCGGGATTTCTCCCAGCAATCAAAATCCCTGCTTTAGACCAATAAAACCCTTCATGCACCACTCTTCAAATCCAAACAGTGCCATCATGTATTCCTCATAGGCTGTGAAACAGAACAGGGACATGTTAAAATTCACATGAATCACTGCAGAAACCGAGAGCAGCGCATATCTCAGCTCTTTTACGATTGTCATATAATGACAGTCACACCCGACTAGTGTCGTGGAAGTACAGGAGCACAGGACCGGCCCCTGTGGCCATATAAATCTCAGGGGGAAACGAACAGTGGCACGGTTCTACCGGCATTACTTACATGTGTCATAGCTGTCCACACATGGCCCACATGTCATACACTGACAAGAAAGGGGGAGGGGATAAAGGACTCCAGAACGTTCTTTACAGCAACTCCACATTTACCATATCACACGACTGCAAATATCTCTTGAACGCCGAGTCTCTGGGGCACAATTATTTGTAAGGGAATACAGATCAGACTTGTTCCGTTCCCTTTGGATTTTATGATAACACAGCCATAAATGTGCTCCAGATAGTGCGGCGCATGGTAAGGTAAAGTCCTTATACAGCAAAAGAGTCGTGTTTTGAAAATAGCCTCAAAGAACAGCATTACATTTATTTTATAGCATTTTCATTAAATTTAATGGTTCGTGAAAATTGAGTTATGATCATTTGGCCGTTTATGGCTGGCTAAAATCCAGACTCACAGCGGAGGGTCACTGAAAGGTCAAAGGGTCGCGTTCTCTACAGAATGACAATAATCAGTATGACCTGACAAATTGATTTTGCATCCTGCGCAGTAGTGAAATGTGCATTAGCGAGGCCGCTAGCTTTTGTGCTGTGAGTAAATGGACAATAAAGCATAAAACAACACACAATAGCTCTTCGGCATAATTAGCCACTACCGTACGAGCATTCGAGAGGTGCTGGGGCTTGGGTGGAGGGGGCAGGCAGCACTTAACACCGAGACTGTGAGGGTGTAATGCCGCATTCGTTTCTCTTATCGTTCCCTCCTTACAGCGCCAGCAGTGGGCAGCCGCTGCGGTCGGCGTGCCAGCGGTCACACATCAGCGCGTTATCTCATCTCATCTAACACAGAGAGATGATGGCCGTCTCAGTAACTAACCCCCCACCCCCACCAACACACATCCACACGGGCGAGTGCTGCCTAGTAACAACAGCGGGCCCGGTCCAGGCTTGTTTCAACAGCCGGGGCTAGACTAATAGATTTCCTCCTGTATTTATACCCAACATCACTCTTGCTCCCCGGGCCCTCAGCACAGGTAGCTGTTTTATATGAAATGAACAATCTTTATAGACGTGCTCGAGCCATAACAAGGCTGATTTTCAGCACCGGCCCCAGTGTATAAGTCCTGCGGAATTGTCAGGCTTCGCGCTCGACAAATCAAGCCTAACTTATGATGTTTTCTGTGTAATTTTTATTCCCGTTTGACTGGCCAACTACCCGGTGGTAATAGAATGTTGGGAAAAGGCCAGTGGGGGAATGTTTGCGCTCCGAGTGATTGATCGACGGCCACCTCACTTTTCATTTATATCTCTCTCTCCCCTTCCATTGCGAATCAGTTAAGTTTAGGAAAAATGAATCCGAAAAAAGCACGGTGGAAGAGAAATGGCCCCAGATTACAGCGAGGCACAATCGTAGATCTAAGCCGGGCTCTGGTGTCGGGGTGCGTGGATTGTTTGCGAACATTAAGTTATCTAAATGAAAATCAATACTATGTGTGCCAGTGTTTTACAACAAAGAAGTGCCCCGAGTCCATGCGGAGGGTTGGGGAGGAAAAGGGGAGGATGAATCGAGGAAAGGAGGAAGGAAGCTCTTGGGTCCTGTGGGTTACGGACTAGAGTCAATGCCTAATTTGCCTCCTGACCATATAACACACATATATGTCTTGTGATTGTGCTTCTGTGGTATTGATCTAAATGTATATTAAAAGCATTCTGTTCATGTACACTATTAAATTATTATTCCACTTAAACATGAAAGTTCAAGATGTAGATGTGTTTGTTGCTTCGTTATAACATATTAGAAGAAATGTAGCATGACATCACTTGCTCACAACAAAATAATCTTGTTTTCTGTTTGAAATAAGATTATTTTGCTTACACCATTGGCAGATTATTTTGCTTGTTCTAAGCAAAAACTTGCTTAATTTTTACTTATTTTTTCGGAAAACAAGACAATGATTTTTACTTGTCTAGAAAATCCTCTTTAATTTAAGAATTTTTAGATATTGCTGAAAACAAGACATACAAATCTAGGTAAGAAAAGCTTTTTGCAGTATGTTAATCCTGGAACCTTATTTTTAACTGAATTAAGAAAGACAGACATGAACATATTGGATGGCATTTTAAATTAGCAGGACAATTTTTATTCTGGGATAGAACAAATAATTTAACCTTTTTTTTCCTTAGTAAATATTTTAACACGTTTTCTGGAATTGAAAGGTTTCATTGATGTTAATGGTTCTTTGTAGAACCACAGATGCCAGTAAAGAGCCTACTGTATGTGTGATAATCTATGTGTGTGATTGAAAGGGGACACTGAGTGGCCCCAGGAGAAATCTCTCTCCTATCACAAAACAACTGTTTCTCACCTGTCAGCAAGCGCAGGATCATTCTATCTCTGGCAATTATGCATAGCCTTCCACAGAAGTCTGATGAAGTTGTAACCGTGCTGGCTATACACCATGCCTGTTACCGAGCCAGAGACATCCATTAGCAGATATTTCCGCAATGCTGCAGCTATGTTGCAGAAATGTCAACAGCTGATGGGCAGAAGCAAGGCCACGTTAAAGGGTGAGCACAAGTGTGCAGAACGGAAACCATCTCCAAATTGCAGATTACAGTACAGTTTGGTGTGCAATACATCAGATTATAATACTATAATGGTCGTATTACTGAAAAACAGGAGGCATGGGTCTGTGTTTGTTGTGGAAACACTCTTTGGTCACATATATAGTCATTTCCTTGAGCTTATAATGGAATGATAACGGCAGGCACTTGCCACAAGGCATGCCATCATATATAATAAAGACAGTCATTAACCACACACATATTTTCCATGTAATTCATATCATTGTGGGTGGGAGATCTCACCCCGTTTCCACTTGCAGGTGGCAGATCTGTGAGGCTTTAAATAGGTCCCCTGCTCTCGGAAGTGGATCGGACCATCCATTCTTTAATGATTATTATCCTGCTGCCTTTATGACACCCTCAATGATTTTTTAATGTCAATGTTCGGAGAAGCTACCAATAACTGGATTAATATCTGAGGTAATCTAGATTTGCTGGTCCTGTGCATTTTGATTATATGCCAGGGGCCTCTCATTGGAAAATAGCTAATATGCTCAGGCACTTGTCTCTCAATTATATGAGCTGCATTAACCCTTAGCTGTCCATACTCACCAAGTTTAACCCTGTTACGCATGCAAAGAAATGCCATCACCCTTACAAACAAGTGCTTCATATGGTATTTACCATAGCTCTGAATGGAACTACAACACCATGGAACTCATATGTAAACACAATTGACAATCAAAGGTACATTCTTCTAAAATCAACAATTAAAAATATTATTATTATTTAATTTCACTAATATTTTGTGAAGTGCATTAGATTGAAAATGCAAATACACTGGTATTTATGTATAAGGCCAAGGTGGCAAAACAATCTTTAATCTCTTTTTTGCATTGTTGTTTTTATTTGAACATGTATATTATGTACATTAAGTGCTATATTTTCTATAATAGTGCCCTTGTGCAAATGGCCAAATTTTTGTATTTCTTAAGTTTTTAATAATTCTGAATCCTCTAACAATATGAGAGGGGGAAATATGTTAGGAAATCAAGCTGTGTGGTAAAAAAAGATTGAATAAACTGAGAAAGGAAGTAACTGAGTATTAGGCAGTCATGATATAGCCCTATTCTCCCAGTTTGCTGTTATTTTTTTTTAAATAGGAATTTTTCCATTGCAGATGCACTCAAGCAGAGGACAGGAGCTCAGGCCATGCTAATAAATCAGCCCCTGAGCCTCTGGTGGCAACTGATCACTTGGGAATACTGAAGAGGAAGAGAGAGAGATCATGGACGCCAGGCCTAAGAGAGAAATGATACTCTCTTAAATATCCCTGTACCACTGGACACACATAGAAACACACACACCCAACACAAGGAAGCAAATATGTGTAGCATTGCACTGATATCTCCACCTCTACGCCCTCACATTTTCCCAGACAAATTAAAGGAACCCTCGACAGTTACCACTGGAAAAACAAAGCCTGATTTTCCAAACGTGTGAACGGCCTATTATTTGGCACACAGAGAGGCTATTTGGGAAAGGGCCTACGGACATGAATGTGAGTCAGAGAGAGAAATAACCCGAAGAAATGAACTCCATCCTCAGTAAACGCAATGAGTATCTACCCTGGGGAAAATATCCTATTAAAACCCCAAATATAAAAGAGCAGAGATTAAATTATATTCAAGAGAAAAATGGTCATTGCTTCATTTGTCCGCTTTTCTTTTGTACCAAAGCCATATTTTCCTGGAGCTAAACACAAACAATAATTTAAATATAAATACAGATTTTCAAACTGTATTGTGTTTAGAGCTAGCTTATAAAGGTTTTTCTTATACATCTAAAAATACTAGTTAAATCCTATGAATTAATACATATACATATATATATATATATATATATAAATGGATAAATGTGGTTTCACGTTTCATAAGGATCATAAGGATTTTTAAAATATATATAAATAAGCCTTTCATTGATATATGGTTTGTAAGCATAGATATAAAACAATTTTTGGCCGAGATACAACTATTTGAAAATCTGGAATCTGGGGGTGCAAACAAATCTAAATATTGAGAAAACCGCCTTTAAAGTTGTCCAAATGAACTTCTTAGCAATGCATATTACTAATCAAAAATATATTTTTTATATATTTACAGTAGTAAATTTACTAAATCTTCATGGAACATGATCTTTACTTAATATCCTAATTGTTTTGCATTAGAGAAAAATCTATACTTTTGACCCATATATTGTATTTTTGGCGATGGCTGCAAATATGCCCGTGCTACTTATGACTGGTTTTGTGGTCCAGGGTAACAGATAAGACTGAGCAATTACAGATCATCACATCTGTTATTTGTGATGATTCGTACAAAAAAATAAAAATACAACTCGAAACAAAACATGGACCTCTTATATCATACATGGACACTTAAAACATCACTTATTGTAACAGTATGAGGAAGAGTTGTAATCTGGAGCTTGTGTGGGTTTAGTCCACAAAATAAATGATCTAGATCATAAATATACAGTTGCCTACAAAGTTCCATATGAAAAAACAAATATCACACACGGTTGTCACTCCAGCTGTAAGACCCAGTGCTAAACATCATATCTGCTGACATGCTGAATATGCTTTATTTTGAATACATTGTAAAGCTTAGTGTTTACTGTCATTTGTCATCAGCTAGTTACTTCCTCAAACGTGGTCTCATTGCATCAGTTTGGTTTGAGTTTTATATGCTCAGTAAAGTCAGCTGGTTTGTTTCAGCTTTATTCAATCAGGTCCATTCATTGTGTACAGATCTATTTCTCAAAACTCACTTCTGTTGTGCATGAGGTCTATTTCTATATCTCTTCCCTTTATCTTCCTCTCCCCTGCCATTGCTGCGTTTCATCTTAAGTGAGTTTATTCAAGTGTAGTCAATGTTTTTTCCCCCTGAAAGAGTAGCAGAGGCGAGAGGGGGAGGAAGAGGGACAGGAACAGCAGTTTCTATGGCCACACAACCAGTCTAGCTCTGGTAGCCCAGAGGACACGTTCAGTAATCCCACCAATGATGTCTGCTGCCCCACTGAAGGCGAGCAGCCCCACAAATACCCACAGACCCCCACCATCCATTTTTATTGTATTCAGGTTGCAGTGCTGTATTTCCTGGCTCCTCTTAGCACCACACACACAGGGCACTCCAAAACAAAAATCCATACTATCGATCGGCCAGTGTCACCACAATTATTCTTTTGAAACAGCCATTGAAAACAAATTACATCTGCACTGCGTTTTCATCCGATTGCTCTGGGTGAGCAATGCTCACTCCCCTTTTCCTGCTGCCCCCACCCCAACAAACACCTGCCCCTCCCTCGCGCTCTTCCGCCCACAGCACGTGCGGCTAACGATGGTGCCGGAGTGCGTCCGGAGGGGGGTTCACGCCACATGACGGCGGTTAAAGAGAAAGCTACTTAAGAAAAACAAAAGCCTAAATTAGCGACACACCAGAGAGGGGCCCTGTGCAACTGAACTACAGTATAACATTAATATTTTTGTTCCCCCTTAGAGGGGGGCAGTGATTAGTAAAGGGTCTACTCTGTGTGTACGGTGAGTTTCGATGTGTGTCTGTGTGACTAGGTACTACGGCAGTAATTACCTGGCTGGTTTCCTCTTTCTCCTATTAGAAAATATATCAGTGCATGGTGTATCAAACAGCCAGGGAGCCCTAATGGAATTATCCCTGTGCACCGATTGCTCTTATGTTTTTTGTTTCCTTTGTATAATATAGAATCAAGTACACTTAAAGAGAGGGAGTACGCGTATCTGTGTGATTGTGCCCAAATGCATTTAATCAGGACTGTTTGTTAAATCTAACACTAATACATGATTTGATTTGCTTATTTATATATATATATCATGTCAATTAAAAATATTACTTTGCATTCAGCCCAAACTGAAGGTGCACCTGTAATTTGTAGAGATCTGTTGAATTATGAATGAAAAACGCTACATACTACAAACTAATTGTCTGTGCTTCTCAATTACACTGAAGTGTAAAACTATAGTTAGATATATAATTATGGGTATTAAACAGACACGATTTAGCTTACTAATTCTTCAAATTCTTCAAAAGTGCACTGTAAAAAAAACAGTAAAATAACGATAAAAAGACTGGCAGCAGGCACCGTTAAATTACAGAAAATATCAATTTCACAAAATTACAAGCAAAAACTATAAAAATACAGAAAAATTTACGGTCAAAATGAATTACATTACAGTATATTACAGATATACTGGGGAAAGACATATAATGTATGTTAAATTACATAGAAAACAACCAATTTTCAGGTTAATCGCCATATATTTAAGGTTTTAACAAGTTATTTTATAAAAATGCTCTGTAAATCTACAGGAAATTACTTTTAAAGTACAGTTTTTCCATGTACAATAACTAAGAAATCATTTATAAAAATTCAGTAAACACATATTTAAAAAAAAGATTTTATATTTGCAGGATCTTTTTATAGAAACAATCTCTCAACTTCAACCAATCTCTGTAAGTTCAAACGTATTTAGAAGTAATTGTAGGTCTACCTTTATTAATTTAGTTAAAATACAGATATTATTAACTACAATAACCAATAAATGTTGTATAAAATGTAGTAAATTCGTAATACAAAGACAGGTGTCTGTAGATATACATTTTAATCATTAATTTTCCAGAAATATTACAGTTTAAAATGTTTGGACAGTAGAGAAGTGAGCATAGGTACTCAGAATTATGTAAAATAAAAAAATAGCAAAATTGTCAGCCAATTTCTGTAAAATTAACAATGTATTCTGTGCCTACTAAAAGGAACCTGCACATTCACAGTATTAGTCATTGTACAGAATTAATGTATGTCAAGTTAAATGAACAAAACAATTACAGGAAATACATGTAGTACATAATTTAGAACATACAAAAATACATACATTAAAAGGAAATTGCATGTGTACTTTTATACATTTAAAAATAAAACTTTATCCAAAGCAACATATAAAGCAGTTAGTCTAACACAGTAGACATAGCAGGGTTTTTTTATAAATGGAAAGAGATAGTATTAAAGGGACAGTTCACCAAAAAAAAAGCCCTATGATTTACTCACCCTCAAGCCATCCTCGGTGGGCAGTATATGACTTTCTTCTTTCAGATGAACACAATCCGAGTTATATAAATAAACATCCTGGCTCTTCCAGGCTTTGTAATGGCAGTGAATGGCTGCCATGAGTTTGAAGCTCAAAAAAGACCAATGTCTATACTTCTTAATAATAAAATATTCTGTACATACATGTACAGGAGAATATTAAAATGGGAGAAAAGCGCATACCTTGCGATTTAACATATTGCATTGTTATTCTTAATCAATAAGGTGTTGTTAAGTTTACAGGGTTTAAGAGTTTGAAAAACCGACCAGTACTTCCAGATGAGAAAATAATTTATATACTCTCGAACGGACTTTGATATGAATAACAAGTTTACTAAAGCTTGTTTTGAGTCTTTTGAGGTCAACTGATCTTTCTTACAAAGTGAAAATTGAAAGATGCATGCTGCAGTTTTCAGTGTTTTGCCCTTTATCTCTCGACACCAGTTATGTGAATGAACATCAATTAGAAATGCAAATTTTAGCCTCAAAACTAAGTTACGCTTAACACAAATGTGCAGCAAAACTATATAAAATATGTTGTATGACAACATATTTGTCTGTATTTGCCAGACAAAGTTAAAAGAGTAGTAAAAAAAAAACAAGGCATAATTTACTGTACATGTACTGTACTATGATTTGACCTTAAAAACCTCACTTTAACCCTCACCTGATCTTCAATGGTAATACAAATTATTTGACTGAATGATTTGTGGTTTAAAAAAAATCCCCTATTTTTACAGGAATAATCCGTAATATTAAATAGCATTTTATGTAAAATTACACATTACTTTGTGAAAATACAGAACATTTCAGTTTAAAAAACAAAACATTTATGTAATACCGAAATACAAACAATTATCTGTAAAGAAATTGTATCTGTAAATACAGGAAATATCTGTAAAACGACAGTATTTCATTGTATAATGAAAAAAAATGGAAAATTTTTAAACACAACTGTTCTCGTGTCCCAGACTTCACGTAATATGTAATGACGTTGAAAAGGTCATGATTGACGTAGGCTCAATCTCATCTCCTCCATGTTCAAAATCGTCCGACATCCCTGTTTAACCTTGTAGACTCGTTGAGTTGTAAGTCCCTTTTTTGTAAATGGCATTTGATTTCATATTTGCACATTCAACTTGTAAACACTGACTCGGTACTTCCGCCTACGTCCAGCATGACCTTTTCAACATTATTAACATTATTACATGAAGTCTGGGACGCACATCGCAGAACAGGCGAGCATTTTTGTTTTTAACGCAAATAGATTTATGTTATTATTTGAATTGACCGATCGTTTCGCTAGATAAGACCCTTATTCATTGTCTGGTATCGTTTATAGCCCTTTGAAGCTGCACTGAAACTGTCATTTTTACCTTTTGGAGTCCACTGAAGTACACTATATGGATACAATTCCTGGAATGTTTTCATCAAAAACCTTAGTTTATTTTAGACTCAAGAAATAAATACATAAACATCTTTGATGACATGGGGGTGAGTAGATTATAAGGAAATTGTAATTTTGAAAGTGAACTAATCCTTTAATGTTTTTAATAAACTGATGTTCCATAAGTAAAAGTTCAGTATTACCTGCATGACTTGCAAGCCCTCGGGAACTTTGTAGTGCTATCTCCCAGTGTTCAATGAATTTATTTTACAACAATAAATCCCTTTTCTCATTTTCCTACCAAATCCACACCTATAGCTTTGTGTTTTAAACTCTCATTTTCAACAAAGAACAAATTTGCACACTCTACACTCAAACCTTGACAACATCCAAACCATCCTGGACTACTGGAATGTGGCAATGAGTTTGAGCTCTCCCTCGAAACCTAAAACCACTGATCAGCTCTTAAAATCCCCAACACATGGTACAGTTAACAAAACAAGCCCTTCAGAGGAGCTGTCAGTCCTGCGCCTGCTCATCTGCTGTTCCAGCAGCACTGCGGTCCAGCTCAGTGCTGCAAACACAAACATACAGGACTGAAACTAATGGCTATGTGTCATACTGTAGAATTAATTCTGCCCCGGCCAGACTCAGCATTTGAGTGTTGGAGGTTGGAGGCAGAATCCCTTTGTTAAGCTTTGACCACACAAGTCACAGCATCGGCCCTCCCGCAGCAAGGGAAACGCCAACTTTGGAGTATTAAGAAAACCAATAGCCTTGTTGACATGAACATGGGAGCCTAACCCCCGCAGTCTCCTCATATGAGGCATTGATTTTTCTGTCTGGGCACAGCGCTAAAGCCATTCATTCTCTATGGGCAGCAAGACTCGCTGGGCCTGGCCAAATTTTCCACCTCCCGCCCTTCTTACCTAAGGGCTAGAGGTGAGAGATTTAAGCTCATATACACACATTCACTCACACACACACACACACACACCTGCAAGACATGATTGGTGCTGGGCTTGTTTCACATGGACGAGAGGTGAGGGATGGCCTAACATCTCAGAGTCTTTGAAATAGCTTGACCTCTCTGACCACAGGGGTCAAGGGTTCCTTATTCCCACCACAGAAAACTGTGGGTTGCACTTTAGCCAAAATTGGTTGCACTCACTTAGCAAACATAAATTCAATAATTCCCTTAAATGCTATATCATCCATCTAGCAGCTCACTCTGTTTCTCCATCACTCGCTTTCTCCTTTTCTGTCCTTCCTTTTAAATGTAAAGGATTGCGATTGGTTTAGTAGAAGTTGAGCTTTATTAACATCATTCATGGAAAAAATCTGATCAAGAAAAAAATATATGGGTTACAAGGAATCACTTAATTTGCAAAGGAATTTGGCCATGAGTAAAATTCAAATGAATAACTCAATAATAATAATAATACATACATACAATATAACTTCCTGAGCTTTTCTCCGTGACCAGAAAACCACGCTCAACTGATGCCTTCTCCGATTTCAATATTTTATTTCTTCCTCGCAAACGCCAGGACAGTCAACGCACAAACATCAAAAGGACACCGTGAAAAAACTGAAAATAAATAAAATTACAGTCAAGATTGTGATGGTTTGTGAATTTTCCATGACGAGTTCGATTAATCCAAAACGTATTAAACTTACATTAATACACACTGTACCTTAAATTATAAACAAATGATAAACAATATAACAAACATACCGTGTGCTTTCCAATCAGGATTCAGGAGACATTAGAGACATAACTCGAACAAACACTCTTCTCAATCTTACACCGCTCAACTTATCAATCTTACATTTTTTTCTGAAACACGCTGATTGTAAGAAATCACATGACCGGAAAGACTAATGGTAATTATTTTCTCCTGCAGGTGTCACTATTGGCAACTATAATACAAATAAAATATACAATATCCAAACAAGTATTCAATTACTACACAACAGTTCTAATAAACAAGAAAAACACTTTTTCTGCGACAGCTACATACAATATTTTATGTGTAATGTTTAAAGCATCCAATTTTACGTCTTTGTTGCAATGACAATGCATCACCATAAGCACTAAAACCACTGTAAAAATGTTGATTTAAAGAATTGTACAGTTCAGATAATACACAGGTATTAGCCTAAATATTAATGCAAGTGCTTTAATACAATTAAAAGCTTCACATTTCTTATTTTAAATTCTCGACAAATTGGTCCCATTTACTTACATTTTAAGTGCCTCACCTTAACCTACAGTATATTATTTATTTATTTAGGAAGGACAAGTCAAAATTGATAGCATTTGTGGCATAAATTACAACAAACGTTAATTAAGGTCTTAACCCAGGAAATCCAGATGCTGTTTGACATACACTGAGGGTAGTTCTGTCATCTAGAAATGTCTAAATAATTATAGTTTTGCTATATATTGCAATTAATGTACCCACACGACCTCACACTTTAACTGCACCAAAGTATTCTAAAAATTAATGAACAATTTCAGCTGACTAGTGAAACGGATCCTGCTTAAAACACAGCAACAAGATCAGAGCGAACTGGTAAAACATGCACAACGCTTGCAGTTTTTCTAAAGCGCAGAGCAGGGAAGGCTGTTGAATTCAATTGCGAGAATTGTTAACATTCGTCTTCGCTATTCAAGGCCAAACCCTCTTGTTTTAATAACAGAGCTGAAGTAGTTAATATCTCTCAATAAATAATGCATGGATCGGCTGTAACAGCCTCCCTCGGTTTCCCTCACCAGCCCAAACAACGCACGGCATATGGCGGAGCCGGGTTCGCTGGCATTAAAGAGATTTGGAGTGAGAGGCGCACACCAAGGCCTTAGGCCACCTATTTGAATACTAAGCTCCTTTCAATCACATCAAATGCTTCCAATTCATTTATTCAAATAAAAGGCCCATAAACTCACACTTATAAGACCTGAAATATTACTTGTCTCTCCCTTTTCTCCATCACTCGTTTCAATTTCGATGGAGTTCTGCAAACAAACACGCACTCATTCAGTACACAGATGGAGAAGATGGGCAGCATTATCAACATGGCCGCAGAGCTTTGTATTCTAGATTTTGCTGTGAATACATTTAGTTTGATTCATCAGGAGTCTCTGACTAGAGCTTAATGCATTTGTTTTTCTTATTAGGTTTGAAAATGAGAGGTGAAAACTGGCACGAGGGACTTGAGAGTGAACAGACAGAATTTATATAAACAGCGCAATCATTCATTCAAGGCTTGATTAACCAAGCTCACAAAGAGAATTTAAGGAAATGTGTATAATTATTTGGACTGTCATCCACAAGCGATTGTAATTGACAAGATTTGTATGAGATATGATGCAATAAGAGAATATATTAAATAGAATACCTCAATAAATAAATAAATAAATCCCAGTTTGATTACCGGGAGAACATTAAGGGGAGGCGTGATATTAGAACAATACAATTATAGCGCTTTTCCTCAGGACACGCTGTTAGCGTTTCTGATGCATTAGCGAGCCTTGGCTAACGAAGAAAAAAACATAGGTGCAGCAGATTTTCAAAGCGGCACTTGTACCCAGCATCATTAAAAATGCATTCAACTTCTCCCTCCACATGACAAGTGTTTGGTCACAGAGAAGATGCATTGTGAACTCAGAAGAAAAAAAGTTTCTCTTTTTCAGTTTTATTTCTTTGCTTGTTGTTTTGTTTTTTCTTTACTGTAACTCCCTCCCACTTTCTTTGTCTCTGTTTGTGTCTGTTTCTCTGTCTCTCCATCTCCACCTCTTTCTGCCGGTTTCTCTCCCCTCCTGTTCTCTTGCCATCAGCTCTGCAGCTGAAAGATGTACCCATTACAGAGTGACAGCTTGACACACAATGACCTGTCAACACATTCATCGCTCAATGTTTTATTTCAGCGGAGAGCCAAAACTGAGACGAAAATAAGCAAGTTGTTTCAAGGCCCTGGAATTAGATTAAAAAAAAACTGGCATTCGCAGTCACAGGCCTTCTGATTTACTCTCGATATGTCAAAGCAGTGAGTAAACTAGTCTTGTGCTTAAAACCTATAGATATACTGTGTTAGCACCACCACATCCATGTAATATGCCAGTGTAATATTTCAGATATCACAGCACAAATGTGTGTGTATGTGCTACTGTGCTTGTGTGTGATTTGAGTGCTTACCGAAGAACACTTGTTCAAGAGAGTTTCAAGAGAAGTCCGCCTGCACCTTTATCTAAGAGAAAGGCAATGAGATTGCTGAGAAGTTATCTACTTCAGAGCATCATTAGATTAAAGAAAAGCACTTCAATTTATAAGGTGGGTCATTGCTTTTATGCAGTAAATGTTCATGCCCCCAATCATATGTCTTAATATACTGGATAAAATATTAAACTCTTAATTGTTAAAGCAAATCATATTATTTTGTTTATTTTATTACAATCACAATTAAGCAAACATGTGCTAGTAGTAAAACATTCTAAATCATTTCACTACTTTATTTGAATGGATGCTGCTATTTCTGCCTTATGCCATGGAAAATGATGAAATATAATTATCTTTCTTAAGAAATTTAAATTATTAAATGCAAATACGACATCAACATATTAAAGCATTAAGACAATACATTTTAAGAATAATGTAATATGTAATGGCATGTGTTGTTTGGTCTTAATTTAAAACATTACATTCTATTTTATAACAATGTCAAAATATAATCAAAACTAACCCACAGGCTCATTGGAAAAACATGCGTCTACCTATATTTCTGCAAAACTGCTGACATAATTACTTTTCACACAAATTAGCATTACAGACACAAATTACTGATTAATAAATACTTAGCTCTGCAGGGTTTCTTGCACAATACTGTGTTATGTACCTCAAAACACTTTTACTATAGTGCATGATTTGTAAACTAATACATTTTTTAAAATTGTAATTATATAATCAGCTCCATATGTAAGGCTTTTCTTGTATAGTAAACTTTCCCAGTAGCTCAAGACATTACAAAGCTTAATGATGAGTCAGAATAAAATAGCTCAAAGATAGATAGTTTAGAGCTTTATTAATCCCCTTGGGGCAATTAATCCAGACTTTCATGGTGCTTCATATATGCAACACTTAACACACACATACAAATAGTCAAAATACACTAAATACATGGGGGAGAAAAAATAAAACATTAAGAACATAAAAGTTATTCATTAAATAAATCATCTAAATCAACAAATTGTATTACATAAACATATTGCTTCAGGCACAAAAGTAATTTTTTACCGATTTGTGGAACATCTAATTGACCTTAAACGTCGCCCAAGGGGCATCCACTCAAAATAATCATTCAAACGGTGTGTGCAGTCTGCTATAATTGTATGTGCCATCCTCATCACTTGCTGTTCATAATAAAATGTAAGACTTTGCAAAGGAACACCTAAATTGTTTGAGCATATAATAACACGTATTGAGCTCATATTAACAAATTGCAGTAGGAAACTAAAATGGCATGGCTGTTTTAGCAAATGCATTTTCTCTCACGTCTGTTTTTGTTAACTCTATTGGTAAGGTTTAAGATCGTCTCAGCCTCAGACGTTGAGGCTGAGACTATCTTAAACCGATCTTAAACCGACTATCTTAAACCGATGTTCAACGATTGGTTGAATAATACAGGAGTTCCTGGAGACGTGTTTGCCGCGTTCTTTAACGTTCCGCCTGGAAACAAAGATGCCGTGGCTTCAAACACCCTCATGAAAGAAGAAAGCCTTCGTGTTTACAAATGTGAACGGCGAACGCTTATAAGTGTCAACTAAATGCTGGATTTTCAAAAGTATGTGAAATATTTCATGTTCGCGGCATAGAAACTTTAAAATACATCCGAGAGTTTCACACACTGGTCTGTTATTGTGGTGACTTTCCACGCCCCGAAATGTGACGCTGAACGAAACAAACTGTGACTGGTTGTTTGACATGTTGGGCAGGCCTTGGCTAATGAACGCCTATTCCAGACCTTCAGCGGTCAGTCTGAAGGTCTGGCTACGCAAGACTAGGTTTAAGGTAGGTTAGTTTAGGTGGTAAGTTATTTTCAAATACAATATCACATTAACCTTTTAGCGCCTACACTGGACATTTGGACTGGACTGGACTGCCACAATAAGTACAACAACCAATGTAATAAAACGTTGCCACATCTGCATTCATCTGTTGTTGGTAAAACTGGACATGCTTTTGACAATGCTTACAAGATAATGCTCATTTCACGTCAAAATATCATGAAACAGGCAGCAATCCCTCACTAAGCAAATGATAAACTGTCATCTTTATTTCCATTCTGTTAAAGATCATAGATGTTTCAATTTCAAAAGGCTGCCTTTTATATGAATCCAAAGGGTCCCACATAACAGGAATGGCCCATGCATGTTTTGAATTGAATAATACACTTAAATGCTTTCCATCCATCTAAGAGCTTTTTCCTTTCACACTAAAGTGCTAATTTACATATCTACATTTACTGTGAAAGGTTAAAGCACATATTCAGATGAACACACTTTGACCCTAAAGTACCTAAACTGCACCAGGAATTACTCGATTCCCCAACAGGGTTTTAACATTGTATGCTCCAATAGTAGAGCTGCTCTAGGAGCATAGGTCATCACCCCCAAAGTGATGAACATGTGTTGGAAGTGTTTTATTTATGTGATAAGGGCTTTCATTCTGCTTGTGTGCTCAAACGCACATACACGAACCCACAAATTGGCACGGGTTCAGGTGGCCTATGCCCCCAAGTCCTCGTGCAGTTTATTGAGTCCCATGGTGAGTTGATACTCTGCTAGTGTTTGGTCATCAGTCACCGCCCACATTGTGTCGACCGAGCATCTGTGTCTCATCTCTAGATGGACACACACCGCCTCCACCCACAGGCCGTGTGTGTTTTTGTGAACGTTTTGTGTCTTTGTTTGTACCATCGAAAACAAAATGTTACACGAGCAACCATTTCGTTTGTCATATTAAGCGTAAAATCAGTTGTGACCCTTAGTAATAAGTCTCGTATCTCCATAAAGCCAAACAGTGATTGCAATTTACCCCAGCGGTTCAAAGCCACAGGAAAGTGGTACGGCCTATCTTTGTGTCCCAAGGCTGGGCCTATCTGAAATGTGCAGTGGCCAGCATGTTTGGAAAAAATTAAATGCAGGCGCAGTGCTCAGTTGCAAGTCTCTGTTCTTCCAAATCAACATATGTATCACGTTGCCTTGCGCATTCATGTACAAAAAAGAAAGAAAGAAAAAAAAATAGTTTAAATGTAAAGGAGCAAAACTGAGCTGTGGCTCAAACCGCTGATAAAAGTGCACCGTGTGCTAATCCACGACCCACAGAAACAGATACACTGCAGGGCATTGTATGCTAATGCAGCCTCACAATGCAAATGAAACTAAACTGAGTGTATACATGTACATGCTCAATAGGGATTATTCACTGTTCGTAGTGATAATGGGCATTTGAATAATAATCACTGAAGGTTCATATATCACGTTGTTATATATCACTTCCTCTACACCAGAAGTCCAATGAGAACGTGTCCCCTAAGGTTTTGTTGGCATACATTACCAGTTAACCGGTTTCATTTCGATAAAGGACATTTTTAGGTCTGTGTGATTCCGTGAGATGGAATAAATGATATGAATACGGTATTAGTACAGGGCACACTGTAGGTTGCTGTCTTTGATGCCTGAGCCTGTGTTTCCCATCAGACCTACAGGAGAGAAACATACAAGCTGTGATTGAAAGCCCCTGTCAGTCAAGCCATTCCCCGGCACCCTGGAGTTGTGTGTGAGAAATGCCGATTGCATGACTGAAACGAGCACAAGAATTTTATCCGGCCAGCTGGGGAAAAAACTGAGACTAATTCATCTGAGCGCTGTGGTCTGCTTCCCAATGTGGTCCTTCTGCTGCCTTCCGCCATTGGTTCTCTCGGATAAGGGAGAGTTCAAAGAGTTTTGAGATACTAGATAAGGTTAATTCATCTGGGTCATTTAGATTTGTTATTCTATATGAATATTAAGAGGCTTTCTGTACAGTACAATACAATACATATACGTTGTGTTTTTTCTAATGATTTTGAAATAAATCTCTTATGAGATTTCTTTCGAAACCATTAAAAATCATACCAAGCCAAACTTTAACTGGTGGTGTACTTGCTGTAATGTACTGAAAGCTATTTTGTCCATAGTTTCCTCTATCATCTATTCTGTGCAGTCTAAAATAGGCCAAAAATGTCATATACAGTATAACAAAGGCAAAAATGCAAAGAAGTCATTCTATGATGTTCAGATTGCAATACAGTATATGGTGCTCACAAAACATTTATTTTAACATCAGTGTTGAAAATAGTTGTGCTGCTTAATTTAGTGTAAATTGTGATACATTTTTTTTCAGGATTCTTTGACAAATAGATAAAAAAATATTATTTTAAACATAAATATTCTGTAAAATTATGAATTATATATACATATATTTATTGTCACTTTTGATTAGTTGTATTGGATTATTGCTGAATAAAAGTATGAATTGCTTTCAATAAATAAATTACAACAACAAAAATACCTAAATCTCTGAGATATAAGGGGGTAGGGGGTAGGTTATGTTATATATATATATTATACAGTTTATACATAGTATTTTTTCTGGTGGTGAAACCTTTTCTGCTCCCCTGTATGCATCAGCAAACATGCTGATACAACTTAAAGGTCATGTTCTTTTCATGTTGACAGCGCCTTCTGAAACTTTGACGAGGCGGTCCCTCTGTAGGAGCGCTCCGTCTGTCCACATGCTATAAAGGAATTAAGCTTCCTATCAAACCTTTGTCAGCTCACTCATGTGCAGTGATTAGAAAACCAAGTAACTGAATGAAAATACAGAAACCACAACTCAACAGCCAAAGCAGACATACTGCGAAAGAAAACAGTGCAGGCATAGACAGGAAAGTGTGCTGTATAAGTTTTGCAAACATTGCTATAACCTCATTAAGAGATCACTGAACTTGTAGACAGCCTCCGCACCCTCACTCATCTCAAATAGTCAGCAATTTAAATATTTCTCTACAGCATGATTAATAGATGATATATCATTAGGATACCAGCAGCAAAGTAGTTAACCATATTTCCATACAAATAGAAATAGTAACATACTGTTTTAATTTGTAATATTACATGTAGGGAGGTGGGTGTCTAGATGGTAACTTTGTTCAATATTCATTCACACACACACACACACACAAATGCAAATTGTATATACGTCTATCAAATGTACATTGGTATAGTCAAGTACATCCAATATAAACTAATCATGCTTTTAAAACATGTACCCTGCTAATAATGCACTAGTCTACATATATGTTTACATTTATATATTTATTCAATCTTGAGTGAGAAAAAACTGAAAATATCAAATCTAAAAATAAATGATGTTTTGTTGTCTTCATATAAGAACATATTATGTACACAAACCTGATAAAATCTGCTCTGTGTTCAGTGTGGGAATCAACACAAGAAAACAGGATCTACATAGACGTCATCATTGTAGCCATCTGTGCTTAATCTTACACTGCGTGATAAACAATAGAGAGTTATCTTAATTGAAAGTGAAACGCCTGACCCTTTTCAACCCACCTTGTTTAATTTAAACTCAGTGATAATCATGAAATGCACTTCCTTTATTTAATTAAATGTGACATTTGTGAGCTCTGCGAAATGCAACGCAGCAGTACGGGAATTTTAGCGGCATTGCCATGGCATTCATTGCAATCAGGATCTTCATGCTACACTCTTTCAGTCAAACATGTGCCATCAATGTGGCACGTGCTGTAGTCTGTCAGCCCCATATATGTGTGCGTGTCTGTATATATGTGTGCTGGTGTTATCAGACAGCTCCTCGCCTCCCTGTTGTTTTAAAAGGCACGTGTAATAGCCAGTAAAGAATGGCCTTAAGAGACTCTGGCATGTTGATGCCTGATGCACAAAGGTCATTGATTCCAGGGCCCTCAGCTTTCTCTTAACAATTCGTCGGGATTTTGGCATTTGGTGAGCACACACAGGACAGCTTCCCGACAAGCCGACCTTGACAGCGAATTGGATAAATAAACCTTCAATTTAGCCTTTCTCCTCCCAGCTCGGTGCAGCCCGGCAGCACGTCCCACAGGGAGACTTCACCTATCTATATCGCTCAGCCCGCGCCTTCTCTCCCTGAGCCCGGCATGTCTGCTCAGCCTGCCCTCACTCCAGTGACAAACATCGTCTAGCGCACGCACTAACAGCCCTCTCCTGCAGCAGTCAAAGTCAATACAGCTCCCCTCAACAATTTAATGCCAATTCTGTCTTTGGCGCTGTCCATCCCGGGCTTCGACCACCTCTTCAGCATTCCTTCAAAACATACGCCCTCGCGAGCGCTCGACAACCCCTCTTCGCAAAGCGAGGGGCATCGCTCCATAACGGGTAAAGACATGGCATTTAATGATACTGTCCGAATTGATCCGCGGCCGCAGACAGGTAATGCACCGGCGGTGTAGCGCAGATAAGCATGGCTACACGGCTGCGTGATAGTGCTGCCGGGCCGACGGCAGCAATACTGTATCTCTCACAGGCCCTGTGCAGATACCGGGTGACATATGCATTGCTGTTCTCTCCTCAGCACTGTCATGGACCGTAGTTAAAGGAAAAGAGCGCTGTCTGATGGAAAGAACCCTTAGCAGAGAGTGTGCATGCATTTTTATGTAAGATGAGGGCCAGAGAGATGGAGTCAGAGAACTAGAGAAGGTGTGTACAACAGTGCAGCCTTAATATCTTTATGTTTTAATCTTTCTCAGTTTACTTTTTCTATTACTCACTGTGTGTCCTTATAAGGTAACTGTGCAACTTTACACTCGCTGACATTTAACAAGAAGATTTAGTTTCTAGTGATTACTTGTATATCACTGGAATAAAGTCTCTCTAATCTAATCTGACTCAAGAATTAAAATAAATTCATATTTCATTCAGCAAGGACAGATTAAATTGATTAAAAGAGACCTTTATGTTACAAAACTATTTATAATTCACATAAATGTGGTTCTATTAAACTTTATATTCATCAAAGAATATAATTAATGTTAAAAAATCAGATTGGCGTAATGGCTGAATTAATGGCTGCTGAAAATTCAGCTTTGCATCACAAGAATAAAATTTCAATTTTAAAATAAATTTCAACAGAAAACATCTACTCTAAAATGCAATAATATTTAAGAATATCACCGTTGTTACAGTATTTTTAATCAAATAAATTAAACCTGTTACGAATCCAGCGTCCCGCCGGCGAGATCCCTAGTGGTGTTAGGGGTAAAGTCGTCAGACACAAAACCTCAAAATACAAAAAGCTGAACATGTCATATATCCTTGGAAAGCTGAGATTCTTGTGATTCAAACGATGCAACCCATTTTAAGATACAATTAACACAGCAAGTCTTTGTCAGACAACCAACAACTACATAAACAACAACAAAACTGAATGAACTCACCTATGAAGCCTCCAGATAGTCCACTGATCCATACAATTTCAACATAAATGGTGTTGTTACACTGTAAAGGGTCCAGGCTATCAAATGCAGTGCAATATTTAGTCCACAACACATGCATTTGTTGATAAACATCCACGGATTGTAGTAGAATCATTTCAAATTAGCCGACGGAGATATCAATTCTTCTGCTTTTTCTAGAATGTAGCATTTGTTCACATGTAAACAAAGCAGAGTTTCTGGTGTCAAAATGGCTGCTGAACTCTGCCCTTTTGATGAACACATCATTTGAACCAATAGGTGCATCTTAGCTTACATTCAGGGGTAGCCAAAGAGCGTCCAGCATTGGAGATGGGGCCGCCTCTCTTTGACGGACAGTATATCTATCCAATTGCATTAGAGTCTGCAAATGACTGTCGTATCTGATAGCCAATGAGCTTCTGAACATATAGATGTTACACATTTGGGGTCGGCTCAAGTTAGCTTGCTCTAAAGTCTGTGCGTAGAGATCACAGTGAACCACGCGTCCTCTGCGTAAACATGCACTCTGGAAGAGTTTAAAGGTAAACGATCATTATAGGCTAATCTAGGCGAATAAAGAGAACGAGAACGATAAAAACTAACTTTTTGCAATTAGAAGTTGTTGAAAAATGTACTCGGCGTGACAGAGATGACATTTTTGACGAAGAGAGCGATGTTTCATCCATTGAAGCAGAGGGGATGTTTTTGGATGGAGGATTCTTATATATGGCAAGGCAAGTTTATTTATATAGCACATTTCATACACAGTGGTAATTCAAAGTGCTTTACATAAAAAGTGAAATAATCATTCACAGCAATAAAAACAAGGAGTTAAAAATAATAAAACAAGGAATTTTAAAATGATATAGAAATTGATTTAAAATGAAATTTAAAACAGTTAAATAGAAAAGGATTATACATAAAATAATGCAGTCAGTTCGGACGTAGCACAGTGCTCATTCAACAAATGCACAGCTAAATAGATGAGTTTTGAGTCTGGATTTAAACGTGGCTAATGTTTTAGCACATCTGATCTCTTCTGGAAGCTGGTTCCAGCTGCGGGCGGCATAATAGCTAAAAGCGGACTCCCCTTGTTTTGTGTGAACCCTTGGTATTTCTAACTGACTCGATCCTAATGATCTGAGTGGTCTGTTAGGTTTATATTCAGTGAGCATGTCTGCCATATATTTAGGTCCTAGACCATTGAGTGACTTATAAACGAGTAAAAGTACTTTAAAATCAATCCTAAATGTAACTGGAATCCACTGTAAGGACCTGAGGACTGGTGTGATGTGCTCAGATTTTCTAGTTCTAGTCAGAATCTGGCAGCAGCGTTCTGGATGTGCTGAAGCTGTCTAATGGTCTTCTTTGGAAGGCCGGTGAGGAGACCATTACAATAATCCACCCTGTTGGTGATAAAGGCATGAACAAGTTTCTCCAAATCTTGACTGGAAACAAAACATCTAATTCTTGCAATGTTTTTGAGATGATAGTATGCTGATTTAGTTACTGCTTTGACATGACTACTAAAGCTAAGGTCTGTCTCTAGAATCACCCCAAGATTTCTGACTTGATTTTTAGTTGTTTGACCCCTAGAGTCAAGGTATGCATTCACCTTGAGAACTTCATCTTTGTTTCCAAATGCAATGACTTCAGTTTTCTCCTTGTTTAACTGAAGAAAGTTTTGGCACATCCAACTGTTAATTTCATCAATGCATCATTTGGAACTTATGCTCCAATACTTTCTAAGTGCCATCCCAGAAAGCCCGGTTTTCCAGTCTCTCTAGAAGTATGTTATGATCGACAGTGTCAAACGCTGTGTATCAAGATAGCAGGTTGACGATTTAAGATGCTGTACTATTTCTTCCAAAATTTTGCTATCAATTGTTTTAAAAACAGACATAGTCACTTCTTTGAGATTGCTGTCGAATCTGTGTGACCTCTGTATTACAGGAAGATGTGCCAATCTCCTTCCTGATATTACTGATCTTCTCTGAAAAGAAGGAAGCAAACTCATTGCATTTGCTGTCAGAGAGCATTTCACTGGGAATCTGACTTGGGGGTTTGTCAGTCTCAACAGTAGCAAAAAAGTACAGAGTGTTGTTTAAGTTACTGTTTATAAGGTTTGAGAAGAAGGTCTGTCTAGCTGTATAGTTCCAAATTGAAAGCATGAAGGCTGTCTTTATAGATGCTATAGTTTATTTCTAGTTTCGTCTTCTTCCACCACATCCGCTCAGCTTTTCTGCATTGTCTTTTCATATTTTGAACTGCTGTTGATTTTCTCCAAAATGATTTTTGTCTGCCATTCTTCTTGCTGACCTTTATCGGTGCAATATCATCAATAACATTCTTAACTTTTGAGTTAAATGAATCCAGGAGAAGATCAACAGAGTCTGCAGAAATGCTTGGTGTTAAAGATATTGCCTTCATAAATAGCACACTGTTCTCATTAATGCATCTCTTTCTGACAGAGACAGATCTAGATTCAGTGGTGACAGAGATCAATATATCAAAGAAAATACAGAAGTGATCAGACAGAGCTACATCCTTAATGACAATGGATGAAATGTTTAGACCTCTACTGATGAGTAAATCTAGAGTGTGTCCACGATTGTGTGTGGGTCCGTGCACATGCTGAATCAGGTCAAAAGTGTTTAAAACAGTTTTATATGTATTATATGTAAAACAGTAAAATATGTATTATATGTATAAATTATATGTATAATATATATATTATACATATAATTATGTATCTTATACATATTTTACAGTATTTGTTGAAGAAATGTGTTTGTTTTGAGATCTTTCTGCTAACTTCCGGTGTGAGTTTGTTTGTCCGCGGCGTGCATGTTGTGTGTTTTATGAGGACACAAATGTGTATAATGGCATGGGTATGATAGGTATTACAAGGAGAAGGGGATTTATGAGGACATTTTTTGAAGGGGATTTTATAAGGACACGTTTAGGTGTAGGGCGTTAGCACATACAGTTTGTACAGTATAAAAAACATTACGCCTACGGAGAGTCAACCAAAAAACAACATGTGTGTGTGTTTTATACGTGTTTGTGTTTTGATGTATTCCAGCTAATTTCTAACTTTTTTTATATCACAGACAATCATCTGACATTGAATCAAATAAAGTCTGGGAGCCAGTCAGCAAAAAGCCATATACTGAGGGACATGATGGCAGCAAAAAATCATCAAAAACACTATAATCAGAAGAGCTTTATTACAAGAGTGTTTACACAGACAATGAATTTGTCCTGATGACAGGAGCTTCCAGTGCAGAGGAAAGTACACATATAGTGCAGACATACATAGGAATAACACAGAAGGAATGGAATATAACACCAATATAAGAAAAAAACTGAAATTAAAAAATATACTATATACAGAAATAGAAATATAGGAAAACATGTAATTAGATTAGAAATTATAAATAGATCTGCTATTTACAAGTGTACACATTTTGGATTATATGTATAAATGTCACTGTTATGTGTTTATGCTTCAGTTACTATGTATCAGCAATTATTGACAGTGAATCTAATTTTACAGGAATCGTAAAGGGTTTTTACGTCTTGAAGAGCATTTGAGAAATGTTTAAGACATTAAATAATCTTACCAACAAATTGAAAGAAAGAAAGAAAGAAAGAAAGAAAGAAAGAAAGAGAAGAGAAGAGAAGAGAAGAGAAGAGAAGAGAAGAGAAGAGAAGAGAAGAGAAGAGAAGAAATGTATTGATTTCAATTTACAAAAGGAATATATTATAATTTGCATTCACTTCTTGTCATCTAATTGTGAATTGTAGACTGTTTGCAGAATGAATGGGGTCACGTGGAGGAGAAGAGAAGAGAACTTGATTCATTCTGAAGCTAAAGCCTGTCAGCTGAGAGAGAGGAAGAAATAGACAGTGAGACAGAAAGAGAGGCACACAATGCAGAGTGATGGACAAGGGTAAAAAGAGCTGGAGGTTTTGATCATTCGCTCTTGTCATTCTTTAACCATGGCAAGAGAAGAATTGGGAGGGCAAAGAGAGCAGGGGGTAAAGAGAATAAAAAGTACAGTGAAAGAGTGAGATGCAGAACTCTCAATGAGAGTTTGAAAGACAAGTGTACAGGATCGGTCTGACACCTCTCTCTATCCCCACACTCTCTCCTTTTCTCTCCATGTCTTTTAGAGGCCTTTACATGCTTCTGAAATTACAAACTGGATGGGAAAAAACTGGATGTGGAAGTGTTAATTCTGCAGTGCTACAATGGTACACTCAAAATCATTACTGTGTTTAGCTACCAAACTACAGGTTTTAACATTTGTGTGGTAAAAAGAGTAAAAAGAGACATTTTTGAAATTTATCTTGCTACAGTGGCAAGAATAAGTGTGAGAAACATTGAGGGGAAACAACCCAGCATTTCTGACTCCTAAAATGTGGTGTGGTCTAAATCTACCCACAATTATTGAAAAGGTATAACTTTGTGTTTAGAGATTATTTTGAGTATTAATACACAACCTATAATACATGTTAACAGAAACCCTTAGCAAATGGAACATATCTGCTATTGCTGTTCATGATAAAGTATAAGTGGTGATCTGTGAGCTTTCATTTCTCACCTACAACATCTCAGCTGTGTAGAACATGTCATGCATTCACACCACTGATGTTGCAAAACACGTCATTTGAATAAGATAAACAATGGCTTACAGCCTTGATATGAAATATGAAGCAGAACAACTGTTTTCAGAACTGATAATGATAAGAAATGTTCTTGAGCACCAAATGAGCATATTCAAATGATTTCTGATGGATCATGTGACACCAAAAAGTGGATAAATGACTGTTGAAAATTTTACTTTGCCATCACAAGAAAAACATTTTGTTTTAATATATTAAAATAGAAAACATTTATTTAAAATTGTAATACTATTTCACAATATTACTGTTTTTACTGTGTTTTTTTTAATGCAGTGTGGCAAAAACAAGGCTATTCTTTCTCAAGTATTTATAAGAATACTTTTGTACTGGTATAGTTACTCATTGTTAACATCACGCTCAAGTATCATACTACCCAGTAATTTTTTTCTCTACCACACAGAAAGGAATGAATGAAAGTGGCTAATTAAAAAGGAAACGGATCAAGTAAACATGATGACAGGGTGAATCCTCTCTCTGTGGCCTTAACTGAAGCCTGCTGGCTGGAGAGGGACAGGCTGTTTGTGTGCTGTCTGACAGGAGGAAATGACTGTTATCATAGCAAATGAAATCAAGCCCTGACGCTCTCCTTCAGCTAACAGCACGGGGTCATGCGGCGGTCTCGGACCCCCTTTGCAACCTGTTAGAGATATTATGTGGTCTCAGCGCACAGACTAGACAAAGTCCTCCTCTTTATTCAAGCTACTTTACTATAATACGTTTAGCAGAGTATCACAGGGATGCGTAAAAGTTTATTGACAATGACTGTTTGTGAATTAAACTAAAAGGTTAATGGCTAAGGTTGAGACGATGTCATGCTCTTATAAAATTATCTGCAAAATGAGAAAGAGTGAAGGCATTGGCACTCACACATATTAACTCTATAAAGCCTACTGTATCATATTTGATAAACCTGCTGTACACAGCCATCAGCCTTGACATTTTTCTAGAGAAATCTCAAAGTATTTTTATAACATAAAAATCACTTTGATATTGTTAATAATATGTTTAAGACATTTTAAGAAGCATTTACTGAAGCATCTTAGGTTTGTAAATGTGATACAAAAAGCATTTCAGGTATGTTTATTTGTACATCTCTCAATCGTCATTGTACTGCATTGCACAATAAAACTAAGCAATTAATAACATTACTCAAGATATAAAGTGACAACTAATATATCCATTTTATGTAAGCAGTCTGTTATATTTGTTATCATTGCAAACGATCATAATTTCATCTTAATTTTGGCCATATAAATAACATCTTCTCCGATCTGCATATTTTGTTCTTAGTTTGGGTCTCTGAATAAAATCGAGGTGTTTTTGCTGTTGTTCTTCACCCCTCATTACACTGGACTGAAAAAAAGTGAAGATTGGAATAATTACAAAGAAATGGCAATTAACACATTAAATTAAATAGGATATTTTGAAGCAGAAAGACTGAAACAGAATTTCCTTGCAAGAAGTACTCCTAATCTTTATTCATTAATTTATGTATTTTTAACAGTGTATATGGTCATAAAAGTCTGGTGTATAAAACTTGATGCACACATTTCCAAGACTAAAAATAATTGGTGTAGAAACTGTTTTCATTCAGATATTGCATAGCAAATCTCATAAACAAAGAAACACATTGAATAAAACATAACAGTTTGAAGTAGAAACACTAAAATAGTATTTTCTTGCAAAACATACTCCAATATTACATTTTAAAAATAATTTTTCACAATATATGCAAACTACTTTTTTAGATAACGTTTCAATTCCAAAAATGAGATTTTTCTGTCTAATATGGTATGTCAAGCTTTACAGTGTTAAAGCGATATGTAAGGACACAGAGCCAGGGTCTCAGACAGCTCTAATGACACCTTCAGCCATGAAAGCGGAACCTGGCTCTCCCTCTCCCTGACAGTGATAATGACTGGCTTTGCATAAACCTGTGTCACTCGCAGCAAAATACACCAGGCCAACTTCATCATATAATTAAAACCTGCCTACTTTATCTCATAATAAATGCACGTAGAGCTAATAGCTACCTCTCCGCCGCACCTCAGCTTTGATTTAGCCATTGCGTTCATGCAGGTATGTTTTTGTCCTGCCTTTCATTCATTTTTTTCTTTATTTAATCTCTGATTGAAGTACTACTTTGCTATTGAGTGGATACGTGGGAATTAAGTGGTCTCAAAGAGAGAGATAGACCAAATCGAGAGACTGGCCGACTAAAAGGTGGATGAATCAATTCATTATTACCGCTTCAGATTCGTATGTGTTTGTGCATTCGACTGTTTATGTGTGTGTGTGTGTGTGTGTGTGTGTGTGTGACAACAGGTGAGTGTCTCTCTGTTGTCTTGAAGGCCCCGAGGGCTGCCTGGGGGCCTGCCTGCAGTGTCTGTTCTTACACATCTCCCAACATCAGGAAGGAGAGCAGACATAGTATTATAGCCTGCAGCAAACACACACGCACACACACGCTAACATGTTTTTTATGAAGCTTTCTTGTGCATATAAACAATCTCACACCTACCCCTCCTCCCACTTTAATTCACTCAGCTCTTTACGGCACTATAACAATACATAAAAACACAAATATACACCTCCATATTTCCCTCTTTCTCTCCCATTCTTGTTCGGCCGGTATCTATTTGCATGGCATAAATAAATACATCAAGATGGCTTAGTAATGCGTACAGCAAGGCCACAGCCCCACAAATCACCTGCAGCGCTGGCCCACGCCATCACTCACTCACCCGCACTTTACAACACAATTACCCGCCGCCTGACACAAATGAGCTGGGCCCAGCAACCTGCAGCAAGCTAATTACAGCCCAGCATGGCCCGCCTCCCATTAAAACAGAGACAGCCTTTGTGCCACTGAATCCACCAACAAACCACCACTGCCCACTGAGCTGATGCGGATCTCATCTTCTGATCTTCAATCAGATCTGAAATCAGACACATCCTGACCAAATCGTTTTATACGACCGTGTCTTATGCTAATGCATCTGATGCTAACACAAAGCATTTCTGGTATGAGTCTGACTGGTACGGAATAGCAAAGGCTGTTGCAGTAAAGGCCAATTACAGAACTTAGATCACACATGATCGTCAATAATATTGAGATAGAGTTATACTGTGAAGTTTATTGTTGTGTTTGTTGGTGGAGCATTTCAGATTTATTTTAAGCCATGTTATTAAGGTAAAGAAAAAAAAGGTACTGGTAATTTTCTGCAAAGGCATTATCTGTTAACTGTACAGAAATTTAATTTAACCCCAAAGAAAGGTAAAATCTCTTAGAAACCTGTGAAAAAAATATATACAGAATTAATTATTTTTGTATGTATATATTATTTTGATAACACTTTAGGGACCAATTCTCACTATTAACTAGTCGCTTATTAGCATGCCTATTAATAACATATTAGCTGTCTATCAGTACTTATAAAGAACATATTCTGCATGACCATTTTCTGCATCCCTAATCTTACCCACTTAAACTTACACAACTATATTATTACTATACTAATAATAAGCAGAAATTAGGATTTAATTGAGCCAAAAGTTGTAGTTAATGTGAGAACTAGACCTTAAAATAAAGTGTGACCATTATTTTTGCAGACTTTTCTTAGACTGATTTTTCTTATGTGAAACACAACAGAATATATATATATATATATATATATATGTGTTTTTTCCCTCATAAATAGCAACTATCAATCAATCAATAACATGCTATCTATCTATCTATCTATCTATCTATCTATCTATCTATCTATCTATCTATCTATCTATCTATCTATCTTATTTTTTCACGTTTTATGTTGCTGCCTTATGTTAAACGGCTTTAAATTACTTTCTTCAACATCAATCTACACTCCATACACTATAACGGTAAAGCAAAAAAAGAAGAGGTTTTTAACATCTTTGCAAATTTATTAAAAATAAAAAAAACTTTAATTATTCCATTGCATAAGTAATCATACCCTTATCTGGGACAGTTGGAATTTAGCTCAGGAGGAGCATTCATATTGCTTGTAGGTGTTACTAGACTTTGCGTGAAGGTAACCTGTGGCAAATTCAATTGAATGGGTATGATTTGGAAAGGGACACACGTCTTAATAAAAGGTCCAACAGCTGATGATGCATATCAGAGCAAAACCCAAGCCCTGGGGTCAAAAGGACTGTCGGTAGAGCTCAGAAACAGGTTTACGTCAAGCCACACATCTGGGGAAGAGTTCAGAAAATTATGCTTTGTTGAAGGGTCACAGAAGCATGTAGTCTCTGTTATCCGGGAGAAGTTTGAAACAACCAGGATTCTTCTTAGAGCTGGCCTTCTGGCCAAATAGAGCAATTGATGGAGAAGGGCTTTGGTTAGAATGGTGACGAAGAACCTGATGGTCACTCTAGTTGAACTCCATGATCATATGTGGAGATGGGATACATCTACAGAAGGACAAACACCACTGCAACACTCCACCGATCTGGGCTTTATGGCGGTGTGGCCAAACTCAATCCTCTCCTCAGTGAAGACAAAAGAAAACACACTTAGAATTTACAAAAAGCACCTAAAGGACCCTCAGACTCTGAGAAACATGATTGAATGAGGTCTGATGAGGTCTGATGAACCTCACTTCTAAGCATCATGTTTGAAGGGAACAGCTCTGCTCATCACCTGCAGAGAACCATCCAAAAGTAAAGTGTGGTGATAGCAGCCTCATGCTATGGGGCTATTTTTCAGCTGCAGGGACTGAGGGACTCATCAGAATAGATGAAATGCTTAGTGTACCAAAATAAAGAGATAGCCTTAATGAAAAACCAGTCCAGAGCATTCAGAACCACCTTTAAACAGGACAGTGACCCAAAGCACACCGCAAGAGTGACTTATTCACAACACTGTGAATGTCTTTGACAGCCTGGACTTGAACCCAATCAAATATCTATCTATCTATCTATCTATCTATCTATCTATCTATCTATCTATCTATCTATCTATCTATCTATCTATCTATCTATCTATCTATCTATCTATCTATCTATCTATCTATCTATCTATCTATCTGGGTTATTATTAGAGTTATTATTTTACTTTACTTTTTCCAAATACGTTTTGAATCCTTATGGCTTTCACTGTATAGACAAGAAGCAGTACTTCCAAATATGCTATGTGCTTTTCCAAATCATACAGTTTGACTGGCATGTAAATAACACAATTTAAATTTTAGGTGATTTATCCCTTTTGAGAATGGGGTGGTGCTGTTCATTCAGCCCCGAGGTGGCGCTATGGTGCACTTCATTGTAGTTAGCAGGGCATAGCTTGGGATCTGCCTGTGAAACTGCTTTTAATTAACATTAACAATGCCAGAGGCTTCATTCACAGGATGATCAACCTTACAAGTGTAACGATAGTATGGCTGATGGTAGGAAAAGTGGTGACAAAAAAGAGAGAAAAAAAGAGAGACAACAGCCCCCCTTTTACCTCCTTCACTGGCGGAATAAAAAGTGCAATGATAGCGGATATTCCGGGCTCCTAATTACCAAATGTTTACTGTGCACCACCTCTATCTCTACCCGTAGGCCTCCGTTCCCTGAACCTGCGATTTAACAAAAGGAGTAGAACAAGTGAGACAGAGAAGAAGAAAAACATGTCAGGCATTTTACTTTGTACCATAAGCACAAAGACACAGAGGAGAAGAGCGTAGCTATGCTGGGTGCCCATGATGGGTTCTTACAAATCCCCGGGCAGACACGGGACTGGACTTTTAGCTAACTTGCTCCTATTGAGCATGAATTAAATGAAAACAATTGTTTTCACATATTTAATTAGCATTATGTAATTATGATGGTGTTCTGCAAAGTTGGTAGTAATGACTTTATGCTAAAGCGGAAACAAATCTGAAATGTCCTGTTTATTGCACATAAAACACAAAGACATAGCTTTTAATCCCTTAGTGTAATAGGTTAAAATGAACAAGCTAGTGTCAAACAACTGCTGTCAGTGTCAAGCCAACCTGCATGGGCAGAAGAGCATGTTTTTGCTCTTTCATGTTTGAAGATAGGATCAGGGAGAAGGAAAAGGTCAAATACTTCCACGTTTGAGTTTGTGTTTATGTGTCATGCATTTCACTGCCATTTGTTTGTTCTTGGCATCCACGGCTGGGAGAAAGAAAAAAAAGGAAAGAGTGCCTGAAACAAGACCCATCTCAAGTCTTTAGCGTTTCTTCTTTTATTGGTAATAAAAAGCAAAACCTCTTGAGTTTGAACAGAAAAAGAAGCATAAATATTTCTTCTTCCAACCCCCTCCCCCACTCCTTTGTCTGTAATGGTATATTAAAACCGTATTTTATGTCACTGCTGACATATATATGTTGTGCCTTAAACAATATGAACTATGTGTTAAGATATAAATTGCTTGTTCCACTGGATTTCGTATTGTGACACTTCAATCCTGGAATTTTATAGAATTTTTTTTTTGGTAAATTTTCTCCAGTGTCAGCAGATGTGGAAGATGATTGTCATAAAACATCCATGATCGGCGAGATGAGATGTCTTCCGGTGAACCAGAGCTCTGTGACATGCAGTTAACTAGCACAAATAATGACTTTCATACATGCTGGACAATTTTCTATTTTTTTTAGGTGTGTGTTAGAATTCTTAAAACAAAATTTTAATAGAAAGTAGGGCTATCATATTAATTGAAAAAAGAGTTATTAACCAATTTAACAAATTGTTAAAATGTAAAAAAAAATGAATAGAATAAAAATGAAAAACATGAACTTGGATTAACCATGGATTTCCATCCGCTTACCACCAGAAGTCGTTCCTCCGTTAAATTGACTCTCACACTACACAGACTGTTACATGTCACTCTGGACTACAGTTCCCATCATCCATTGCAATAATTACACACTCACATCTGCTATCAATCAGACACGCTTTATAAGCCCTGGACTTCTTCGTTCAGATCGCAGAGTATTGTTCTGCATGTATCCCTCTCCTAGTGGTAGCTGCTTTACTGAGCCATTCCGTGTTTATGTTTAGTCTCAAGTACGGTTCTGCGTTTGTCACTCACTTAGTAATAGCTGCTTTACCGAACCTTTCAGTGTTTCCCGTGTTTAAGTTTAATCTTGTTCATTCCTTTAGTTTATAGCCTGCCTTGGATTTTTCTCGTCTTGTCTTTTGGACTCTGTTTTCTACTGCCTGGACTATTACCGTGTATTTGGATTACCTATCTTTGTTTTGCCCCCCTGGACTATGTTCCCCACCGATCAACCCCGTCTGTTCACTGGACTATCTTGTGTTTTGCCTTTGCCATACCAGTTTGCTGGTGTTTGGACCCTGCCTGTGTTTTTGACCATGTCTTTCTTAAATAAAGCTTGCAAATGGATCCGCACGTCTCTCGTCTCGTTCGCCCTGTCACATATACACTGAGTAATGAGGGTGATAAACTGGACACAGGTGAAGGGAGGTTAACTAAGGATGACGAGAACAGGAACATGACCAAATAAGGGCACACATGAACTAACTAATCAAGGAGAGACAGAAACAGGGTCAATGAACACATGAAGGATGAAAACACAAAAGTCCAGTGTGACAAATATTAATAATAATAATACTACTTTAAAATTATAATTATAATAATTATAACATAATAATAAAAACACACAAGCAAAGCATAAGAGTGCTTTTTAAAGGGATCATATGATGCTATTTTAAAGATCATTATTTTGTGTATTTGGTGTAACAGAATATGTTGACATGCTTTAATGTAAAAAATATTATTTTTCAAATACTGTACATTATTGTAGTGATCCTCTATGCCTCGCCTCTCTCAAACGTGTCGTTTTCTACAAAGCCCCTCCTTTCCAACAAGTGCAGTCTGCTCTGATTGGCGAACTGACCCAGTGCATTGTGATTGGCCGAACACCACAAGCACGCATCGGAAATGTAACGCCCCTTACCATTATCGTGAGCTTTCAAGTTAGTTTTATAAGGTTAAAGCCCGAAATGGTAACAGAGTCTAGTGACAGACACAGTGATAATGCTTGTATGTATTTGCAGTACACAAGCCAACAAGACGATTTCTGACAGGTTGTACACTCCGCTGTGATGTAACCCTGTTCCCCTCTCACACACACACACACACACACACACACATAACGCATTACATGCAAAACACATTTGAACTGTCAATAGCAAATACTTGAACTAATAACAAAACATACTTCCTTCGTCCTTCGGATGAGACACACCGACCTTCGGATGAGACGTTAAACCGAGATCCTGACTCTCCGCGGTCATTAAAAATCCCAGGATGTCTTTCGAAAAGACTAGGGGTGTAACCCCGGCATCCTGGCCCAATTTGCCCATTGGCCTCTGAACATCTTGGCCTCCTAATCATCCCCATATCTGCTGATTGGCTTCATCACCCTCTCTCCTCTCCACGAGTAAGCTGGTGTGTGGTGGGCGTTCTGGCGCACTATGGCTGCCGTCGCATCATCCAGGTGGATGCTGCACAGTGGTGGTGGATGAGGAGATTCCCCCTGACAATGTAGAGTGCTTTGAGTGCTTAGAAAAAAGCAGAAAAGCGCTATATAAATGTAATTAATTATTATTAATTATGATTGTTAATTACTTACAGTCGTTGATTCAGAAGCGCCAGATTATCATAGCAAAGTCGGAGTTGACCCTTTTTTTTAAATAGCCTTCGTGCATAGCCAGCCTTGTACTCTACTAGGTTCACGCACAAATTCGAACATTTGGGTTGTGCTTTCGTGTTGTAAACAAATCTTAACTGATGTTACTTAAACCACGTCTTCTTTTTTGCATGGAACATTTGGGCAGCATTTCACCAATATTTCCACATCGTAATGTAGACATGTGGGGTTGTGTATGAATGAGCCGTTTTAGAGGGGCGTGGACGAGTCTTAACTATTATAAAGAATATCTCTTTGGTTTGAGACTTTAGTCTTTGCAACTTTAGGGATCTCATCTCTGCACGAACAACATGTAACACTCCAAAGAGAAAGGAAAACTTGAAATCGCATCAAGTGACCCCTTTAATTATTTACAATATGACATATTATAATATTAGTAAAGATGTTTTGTACCAAAACAAAACTTTTCATGACCAAATTTCATCATCTCACTGACCCTTAAATTAAACTTTATTTTATTTTACCATTTATAAAATAAATGAAAAAAAACTTTTGACTGACAATGTGTGTCACATACATGTAAGTACACATACATAATTAATATATTTTAAATTACAATGTATTTAAATGTAATTTATTCAAGCGGCCACTACTCCAGTACTCAGTGTCACATGATTCTTCAGAAATTATTCTAATATCCTGATTTGGTGTTCAAGACACATTTCATATTATCAATGTCGAAAACAGCAATGCTGCTTAATATTTGTTTATGGAAACCATGATTAAATCAAGATTATGTAATCGATATAAAGTTTTAAAGGAACAGCATTTATTGTAACATTGTAAATGTCTACTGGTTTAGGCAGATACTTTCATCCATAGACTTTGATCAGTTCACACATTCCCTATGAATCAAACCCGTGATTGTTAATGGCATTGCTAGTTCAATGAGCTGCAGGAATTCTATTAGAGCAAGTAGACTATAATGTGTGATCTTCATGGAGTCCATGACTGGAAGGTCAGTGTTCTCAGAACACAGCCGTGATACAGCACAGGCAATGCGATTAGTCAAGGGTTAAACCTTAACACATGCTGAATCCAGCATGATCACAGATAGCCGCACACTCAAACAGAAGAAGACTAAGTGTGAGTAGCAGCTCTCTGTCTCTCTGGCCATCAGTAGCTTGCGATGGAGGAGGGGGAGAACAACTGCGTGCCATTCCACCATTAATGTGTCTGACACATAAATCAGAATAACGAACAGCTCACCCTTGACAAACACTTTCTCATTACTCTCACTCACTCTTTCTCTTCTCACACACAATATGTTTCCTCTCAGCTTTGATTGAGAACTTCCTGTCTCCAGAGCAGCCCCTCTCTCCAAAAAATCCCAGCCCTTTTGTCTCAACTTCATGAATATTCAAACCCCCGTTACATGATGTCAACATTCACAACATCAAAAAATGCCACAGAAACAGCCCGTTCGTTTCCAGTCAGCACCTGATCATAAACACCAAATCGGTCTCGAATCCCAGAATGCCTCTGCGTCTGCGGCCCCGCTCTTGCTCCACTGGGGCTGTGTTTCATAGCAACCTGGTGTGTTTCCCTTCAAACAGGAACCCGCAGACAGACTGCTGTTGTTTTGCTCTACTCTGTCATTACTTCTCATTGACTAAATGATGGATATAGCAGCCCAGCATGACAGCGGCAGTGACGGGAGCCAAAGCCTTTAGGGAAAGGTGGATTATGCTTCCAAGGTGCCCAAGGAGGAGCATTGTAGGCCGGGAAAAGACAGGTGGTGGTTTGCGCATGAGGCTGATGAGACTGGCATTTAAATACAAACTGAACATATACTTTTGGTTTGACATACACTTTCTCACTGATATTAAACAAGACAATGAGGTAGAGAAGTGAAAAAAGGGGGTGACGTAGTATAGTTTGTTGTGACATCCTCCCCGGTTCTGGCTTTCAAACTGTGCCAAACTTTTGAAGATACGATCTCTGTCTTTCTCTCTCTCTTTTTGTCTATCTCTCTTGCTCAGTTTATAAATTCCCCCCCTCCCGTCCCGGAATACACCCACACACACCCCTCCGCACGACTCCACAGATCTTGGCACATCCCTTGCTTTCTGACAGGCAAATCAAACCAATGTGAGTGATAGAGAGCAGAGCAGTGTGTGTGCGTGTGTATGAGGGATAACAATCAAAAGAATGAGAGAGTACAGGTGTTTGGGTTTATGAGACAAGCGCAGTTGCCTGGGTCTTTGACAGCTGTTGATGTTATCACAGACACTTATTGGCTGCGAGTTTGAAAGGCAGTCGGGGGGGAGAGATTGGGCGAGAGACCCAGGGAGAGAGTGGGAGAGAGAGTCAGAAACTAGAAGTTAGAAGAGGGGGAGCAATGGGCCTCCCCTTTGAAACCTCCCTGTGCTAGATAACATTTGGCTGAACTTTCCAATGCGAACCTCCTCCTGACATGCAGCAATCTGAGAAAGAGAGACACACAGAGAGCGAGGGATGAAGACGAGTAGAAACAATTATTGACTTGAGCACTTCACATCTATTAGGAGTAGCAGAAAAGGTGGTCCGGTCTTGAGGGGTCGAAGGGGAACCTCTCGACAAGCTGACAGACTTCACGATAATCAGAAGGAAATGTGTTCGTTTGAGTCCAGAGTCCTACTGCACACTCAACCGGAGGTCGCTGCATGCGCAAAACAATGAACAGAACAAAAAAACACAAGTGTAATGCAGTCAAACTAGAGTGGCCATTAGCGGCCATCTGACCAACTTCGTAAAAAACTTCCTGTTCCTTTTTCCCTTCACTTTGACATACGATCAGGCCAAAACAACACAGAGGTAATGTACAGCTATGGAAAGGATGTGTAATGGCCTCATGTTACAGCTCAAGGCCTGTCATTCATATGCACTGGACTGGTAACAGCAGATTGTCCTATTAGAATTGTATAATGTTTATGACCATTATTAGCATAGATCGATGAGCAGTTAAATGAACATTCAAAATAAAAATAAAAAAACCTGCGGTAATGCCTACTGAAAATACAGCTTTGCCATCACATTAATTAAAAGTGCAATAGAAGATCTAGGAAAATGCTAACTTTAGCCTTATAGCACTGAAAGCGACATATTATAATATTAGTAAAGTTGTTTTGCACCAAAACTAATTTTTCATGAGCATATTTTATCATCTGACTGACCCTTAAATTAAACCATTTTATTTAATTTTATTAAAAACTTGTTATGCCTCAGTCCCTTTAAGACAACAAAAGAGAGAGAGAGCGAGATAAAAAGACATCTCTTCTAAACAGACTCTTTAATGTGAAAAGAAAACAGAGCTCACGCACACAAGCTGTGGTTTTGCAGTCAAGTGTAATATGTGTCGCTACATCTGTCAATAACAGCCTCTTCACAAAATCTTGTGACAAGTGCACAACTTTTTCTGGTTGAATTGAAAAAATACAGACCTCGTTTGAACAAAAAGTACTCTTTTTGCCTCAGATGTAATCAAAGATTAGGGGGTAGTGGCAAATATAAAAAGCTTGATTGCAATGAAAAAAATACAAATGATCAACTAATACGCTTAATAAGAATCTATAAATCTATATACTGTCAGAAAAAGTTTAAGAATAATTGTACTTTATCTCAATTTACTTTTACTCAGGAGGCACAGTTTCCAAACATGGTCTTGTTGAGTTCTGAAAGTTATAATATAATTTCTTCATACAATTAAATCTTATTTCAGACAATCTAAATAAAAAAAAAGATTCCTCAATATAAGACCCTTAATGCACCTATTTAAATTCTTTCAACTGAGCGTCAAGTTATGGTTCAGCCTGAGCCTGATCCCGATCCCTCTTATTCCTCAGTAAACCATACAGAGAACTCAAAGAAACCAGGATACAAGCCGGCCAAAAGAAGGCATTGAGACCGCAGGATGTCCCTCTAAAACTATTTTCCCTTTCCGTTTGAGACAAAACATAGGCTCTGGCAAAGGTTACACAAAATTGGAAAGGATGATATGCTACACGTAATATTATTTTTTTCCTATTCAACATCTTTTTTTTCTTTGATTAAGTGCATGTTAATTTGCGTTGTGCTAGCATTGTCAATTTATAATCTGTATGCTAATGGTTCAGACCATTCCTGACACCACATCTAAATAATTTCAGACTCTGCAGGAGTTAAAAAAATATATATATATATATATATATAGAAATAGAAATCTTAGAAAATGATCCCCGTCTCACTCTCGCTCTATTTTCTCCCACAAAATATTAATTTCCACCTCAGATGCTAGTGATTGATACTCAGCATGGTGAACTAATAGCTGAAATTATATTCAGTAATAATTCATGTTCTGCGGTCTCCTATGAGCTCTGTGTGGCCCCCCCTGTCTAATTCAGCTTTAGAAAGCCAATATGAATTTCATGTTTAACCAAGTTCTACTCGATTTCTACAGGGAAAACTCTCCTACCATACACTTTGCTCTGTATAAATTCATATTCTAAGGCATTTTAAGGTTACCATGTCATTTGTCATAATGACATAAATGATTAATAAACTGCGCACCTCATCTCAGCTTGTTCGTTCATTAGTGCTTTGCTTCATGTAACACATCCACGTATTTGGGCCTTACGCACATTTTATTGTATGTGTCGGTGTATGTTTACATGGCACTTTTTTTACATATGCTTATTTTAAATGAGCAACATAACAAAGCTCTGCCGAGGGAAGGAGAATAGGAAGTGGTCATTAAGGAAAAGTGAAATACATGTTTCTCACTTTCCTAATACAGCAGATGACAAATTGCGTCCCCCAGGTTGCTCTTGTTATTCCTCAATTACAGTAGATACGAGTGTAAGGGGTGTTTCCTGTTATGTCAGTCTGCTTTTGAAGCTCTGAAAACTCTACTCTGTAGTGCCCCCGAACTTGTTGCCCCTCATTTTGAAAACCGTTTCTGTTAGAAGTTGATGCCAGTGATACAGGTGTCGGTGCTGTTTTATTGCAGACCGGAGAAGATGGTTTGAATCATCCGATCAGTTTCTTTTCGAAAAAGTTCCTCAAACATCAAATGAACTACAGTACTAAAAAGAAGCCCTTGCATTAATCCTCGCAATACTTTGAAGTGTATATTGGTTCGACTGTACAGCCTGTTACTATTTTCAGAGATCATAACCCTCTTACCTTTCTTCAACAAATGTCTAATGCCAAACATCGTTTAATGCGATGGTCTCTGATCTGTCAAGGTTACAATGTGAAAATATGTCACAAGAAAGGTATTGAAAATGTTATTGCCGACTCACTCTCCCGTGTCAACCAGTAAAACATTGTATGTTTTATTTTATGGGTGGGGTTGTTATGACCTTGAGATATTATATGTATCTAAATTGTCTTTGTATATATTTGATCTCTCTGCTCTGGTGTGTGTAGACATGTTTGTGTTCCAGGTGGGTGTGGCTTCTGTTAACCAGCTGGAGGTGGTGAATGGTCCCTTTATACAGATTTCCCAGATATAAGCACCTACTCAAATACTGGTCTTCTGCCTTTGAGCCTCGTTGACTTTGTGCCGTCGTGTTTTGCTGGAATTCTGATTGACTGATGTGGATTGTCATGCCAGAGAGATAAATATTCTGAGTATAGTAAATCTGTTGAGTGTTTGTTGTTCTGAGATTAAATTTGATATCTCCTGTTTATCTGAACATTGCCTGTTTTGACTACGACTTGGATTCTGATTCAGCTTTGTGTACGCCTGAAACTTAGTAAATATTCTTGTTAACACGTTTGCCAAATTAAGGGATGTAGGGGGCTAGATGGCATTTTATTTATGTATATTTTTCACTTTGTTTTGGTTGATGTAGGGATGTTGGGAAGTTGGTCTGTATTTTGTTTTCTTTATTTTCGTTTGAGTTTATTTAGTTATCAAAAATAAGTTTGTTTTGTTTATTGTTTTGCCCTCATCTGCCCCTGAAGAGATTCCCTGTAGAAAATAAAATACTTTATTTTGGCATCTCTCTGGTGTGAACTCAGTTTTCTTTCTCTGTTACGGTTAACCCCTAGAGGTCGTAACATTCCACAAAGCCTTTCTTAATGCCACCGAACAAAAGATTTTTAGACTGACATTCTTCAAGACATACTGAAGATGGACAGGATGCATAAAAAACAAACTACCGATCAAAAATTGGGTTGGTAATCATTTTGTAATGTTTCTCTAAGAAGTCTCTCATGCTCACCCAGGCTAATTTTACTTGATTAGAAATATAGTGAAAACGGTAATACTGTAAAATATTATTCACATTTTAAATAACAGTTTTCTATTTTAATATATTTAAAATGGGATTACTCCAGTACTTTGAAAGTACTCCAGGCTTTAGTGTTGCATGATCCTTCAGAAATTATTGTACCAATTTGATGTGCAAGAAACATTTCTTATCATTAGCAATGTTGAAAACAGTTGTGCTGCCTAATAATTTAGTGGAAACTGTAATTGTATGTATTTAATTATTTTATATTAGAACGTTCAAAGGAACAGCATTTATTAGAAACAGAAACAAGATTTGTAACAGATACAGATTTGTAACATTCTAAATGTTTTTACTGTCATACTTCGTCAATTGAGCTTGTTATTGCTGAATAATTATAATCAAATTTCAAAATAATAATAAAAAATAAGAAATAGATAAATGAAGAAATCTTACTGACTCAAAACTTTTGAAAATTGTACAGAACCATGTTTTTTCTTCCCTTTTGAACTAGTAGCATTTTCCTTTTGAACTGATTTATACTTTAAAAAACAATCACGGTTTATGTTAGTTAACTCTAATTTGTGGTCATGCCTGGAATTGACTGCATTTGGTGGGTCCACAAGGTGGCAGCACTACTCAAAGTCGTAGGAAAATGCAATAAAACAACAAAAGACATAAGGTCGAAACAATGTGGATATGCAAGCATCACACAAGTTATTTGTACAACAACAAAAGTTTAAAGATTTTACAGCTCAGGAGGAACATCATAAAGCAGTCATAGGCGCATGTGACATAAATGTTCATACAAGTCGATATTTAGTTTAAACTTTCAACCGAAAAATGAAACATCCCAGGCTTAAATGTACAGGTCCCCCCCCCCAAAAAAAGTCATAATTTCAAAAAGTATGTCATAATTTACTTATCGTCTAGGTGTTTCAAGCCCACAAGACTGTGTTTGATCTTTGACACACAAATTAAGATATTTTAATTACACCTGGGTGATTTCTGTCCCTCAACTGAAAGTCCATACCACCAAAAGTCAATAAAGACATTGGAAAATGTATCCATATTAATCAAGCAGTTTACTCCAAGGCTTCTGAAGTGGCACGATTGCTTTTTATGATGAACAAGATTAATGTAGACTTTTATTCCCAAATAAACGTTCATAAATGCACATACATGGAGCACACCAATTATGGTAAGCGGAAGTTCACATGAGAAAACAAACCTCGCTGGTTCTTGCACACATTTGAAATCAAGTAAGCATATTTGAGCTTCCATTTTTCCGGCACCGTACACTGATCAATGTAAATTTCAAATTGTATTTTATTTGTTTACATAGAACCGCATTGACTTTGATTTTAAGGACCAAAAAAGATCATACATGTTTGGAACAACATCTGAAAACAAGGGCAGAATTTAAATTTAACTCTCTTAAACACAAATGAACATTAACCAAAATTATACTACCCTAATTATGCTGGCTTTTCCTCATCCTCGCAATTTTTATTATGATATAGAAGTTAATACCACAAAGAGTGTGTGGCCTAAAAGTGAGGGTGCAACGAGCTAGTCTAGAGTGAACGTGGTGCTGCATTGAAGTTGAGGAGGGGCTTACGGGTTACACGAGGTGATTTTGAGCTTATTGGGTGTCAGTCAAATCTCCTCTCATGCATCTGCCTCAAATAAAAACAATAAAGCACAGCCCAGAGGATACACACTCATCAACAAGTGGTTTCAATCACGTTAGCCTGTGATGCTAGAGGGATGGTGGGGGTTGGACCAGGACGTGTCCCGCTGGTCATAAAAAGTGAGCCTGAAGTTGGCTCAGTTCAAAACACAGGAAGATTTATCTGCAGATTTGCAGAGAGATGGGTTCACATACAGTGACAATAATGGCCTGAGGATGACCGTCGCCCCAGCCAGAGAAGTGTGTTTGAAGCGGAAAGTTTAAACCTGTCTTATTGTTGGCAAGAATCATGGGATGAGAACATAAGCACCAAAACTGTCCAAACCATCAACTAAATTTCAGTCTTCTGCAAATTCATCTATTTTGATTGAATGAGTGTCTATGTTTTGAAATACCTGTGTTTCTGTTCAACTGTAGGTCTGCATCCATCTCATCTGTTCTCCAAACTTTTCCAGGATCTTTTCCACCTTACTGACTGCAGCAGTTGAACGCAGAGCCGCCTTGTTAACTGAATCCAAATGAGCTCCAAATGCACTGCATCTGCAAAAATTAATTATGCACTTTGTGATTTTAATAATATGTAATGAAAAGAACAGAAGGAAGGATGAGAAGAGGAAAAGAAACTGGTTCTGTCTTTTATCATGAAACCCTTTCCATATTTAGAAGTGCTGTGTGGAGAAGCTTCCCTTTTGCTTTGAGGTAAAAAGTTTTTTTGACTTAAGGAAATAAAGGGGGAGGACAAGAGGAAAGGAATTAAAAAGGGATGAGCGAGCCCCAACAACCGGCTCATTTGGTAATTAGCTGTAGCCACCTCAGCATTTTTAATGAATCATTTCTGAAGTACGCAATAGGAAGTTCCTCGTCTCTCAAACTCTCTCTATTGTGATCCGAGACAACAAAACAACTGTCCCATCCGAGCATGCACAGCATATGCGTGAAGAAGAAAAAGTGTGTGTGTGTGTGTGTGTGTGTGTGTGTGTGTGTGTGTGTGTGTGTGCGTGCATATGCGCATTAACTTGCGAGTGTGTCTTCATTCTTAAACAGCCCGCTAATCACACAAATTATTGCATCTAATTACCACACAGGCTCTAATTAATTCCTCCAGTATCACATCATTTAGTACGCATTCACACCACAGCACCTGTTTTCGGCAAATCCACACCGTTAATTTGCTTATAAAACAAACAGCATTAGCATAAAATGTTTAATAATGGGTTTAACCATTTGGCCGTCCCGTGTCTCAGCAGCACGGAGAGGTCAGCCGATAGCGAGGCCGCAAAAGCACCCGCCTTATTGTTCTGGCTCCTACCCCATCGCACTCCAGTACATATTAATAAAACGAGATCACTCACCACTAATTAATACAAGCATGCGCTGCTAATTACTGCGATGTACAACAAGTCGGTTGATGAACCCCCTTTAGAAAGAAGGAGAGGAGAAAAGAGGACGGAAGAGACAGGAAGGCAAGCACACCGTAGAGTAGTTTGTAGCAAAGCAAAGAGCAAAATAGGTCACGGACAGGGAAAGAAGAATCAAAATGATAAATGGATAAGCACGATGGACTGATAAAATGTGCTTTTGATGTAGAGCAGTGGTGACGATTTGATTCTATGAATTAACTCTCAAAACTGATTTGAGGATATAGACATGTGTAGGCATGTGTCTGTGTGTGTGTGTGTCTGTTTTGATTTGCTGGTAATAAAATACTGTAATATTTTGTCTAAATATGAATATTAGATTGTCCAAACAAGCTAAACCAATGTGGATGGTTGATTGATGGACATGGTTCATTTGTAATCGCTGGTAATTCAGATGTGTTTGTTGTATGAAATTCACAAACTGTCAAGAGCCAAACATCTGCACGTAATATTTAAATTAGCGAAACCATGGATTTTGTATGAATTTTTTTCACCCATTGTCACTGCATAGTTTATATCAAACTCAGAATATATAACTGAAAGTCATTATTACGAAGACCTTTGTTTCAGTATTTTGAGATTTAAGGTAACAGTTATAATGTAGGACAAATATCAAATATATTTGATCAAATATGAATTCAGATGTCATTTACAAACTGCTACAAGAGTTTTTCTGAGATTTGACTTCAGTTTTATATTACAAATATGTTTTGTATATATCTATATTTTTATTTTATTAACATGCCATAAACTTATCTTTTATTTTATTTTTTTTTATGAAAAGGGTGTTTGTACTCCATTTCTTTAAAATACAATTTAATTTAATATTTTACTGTATAATGCAAATGCATCCATACATCAGTACATATTTAAATTCAAGTGTTCATGTGTCCAAATACTCTTAGGGCTTGCATATGTTTAGACATACGGACAGTGCACTTAAAAGCATGCTTGAGCACACGTGTATTGTGAAGCTGTTCTGGCTGAGAGCTCTTGAATGACTGTAAATATGCCTTTACACTAATGCTTGTTTCTTTGTACACTCTTCCCCCTACTGGTGTGAAGATATAATTATGGTGCTGTCATCAGTTTACAAGTTACTGCTCAGCTCATGTCACACGGCTCTGTTTTGAAATAAGATGAAACCTTAATCAAACTGATGGGTTTCTAACCCAAAAATTAGTAAAGCAAGAATTAAAAATAGAGAGAGAGAGAAGATATAATATTCGTGAATATTACTGATGTGCTCCAGTGTGAACTGAATCACATTTATGCTGTATTTAATGCCTCTCAAGAAAACATGAATATAAACTCACATAATACCTTCTTTTAAATACATGGTTTGTCATACAAGGGCCACCGGTGAATTAACGAATCCTGTATAGGTGCCTGAGCACACTAAAAGAAAGAGAGAGAGACTCTAGCGTGCTCATACACACACACACACACACATACAAGCCACAAATCAAACAGGCCTACATAAACAGCACTGAGACACTTAAGACACACAACAGACAGATTTCTATCGGTTTATCTGAATGTATGGTGGAGCTCCTCATACTTTAGCCAAATGCAGATAAGAATAAACTGATTGATGTTTTATCATCACAAATGCTCTTCATTGCAAAGGACCGAGGCAGCAAGAACAGGGCTAGGTGGTGATTTTTGACATCCATCATGAAGAATTAATAATGCTTAATTATTCATGAGGCCTTCCAAAAGTTGTACATTAATTTTTGATTCTATCCTGGCCCATTATTTGTGTGGAATCAAATTAAATTGTCATTGTGCACCGGACAGTAATGTGTGAGAAAAACAATCCATTGTTCTTGGCCGACGCTTTTTAATACATGAGATAGATGGAGGTGCATTTACACAACAAGCTGCATTAAAAGAGAACACGGATCCGCCTTATCAATTCAACTCGCCTTTTAGACTCAGTATCGCTTGCGCAAGCAAGGTAACATTCAAAACACACATTATTAAAAAGCTGTCCACTTTTTTTCCTGTTAGAAACACACACACACACACACACACACACACACACACACACACACACACACACACACACACACACACACACACACACACACACACACACACACTTCAACCCTACCCAGGGCTAAATAATTACCCCACTTCTCAGGGTGATTGCTCATTCTGGCTTTAAAGTACATGCTATAGGCTCTCTCTCATTAGAAGCCTCCAGTCCACCAGCAAGCAGGCCCATGTGAGAAATTATCAATTAAAAGCCTTGCATCATTTGCATAAGGGGAAGAGGAGATTTATGGGAGTGCGAGGTGCACGCAGGGGCCGCATCTCCCCGTGCAATCCGGTGCCGCTCAGATTGTTTGTGACCAATCTTAAATTCTAGAGCTCCAACCAAGATGAACGGCTGTGTTACTGTTAACGTCAAGGAGTCGGAGGCCCGCGCTGAGATTTATTAGGAATATTATCACAAACATGTCTCAAGTTTTCCCTTTTAATATGTGCCAAGCTCCTCCGAGGAATGTTTCCAACGCTGCAATTACACTCCTCAGCAGCCACATTCCCATGCCTGGCATATAATATATTAATAAACATCCACCCTGCTTTTTTAATATATGTACGAGTGCGTACGTGCGTGCGTTTGAAGGGGTTAGAGAATAAGCACCAGAGGATGTACTTATAAATCATCTTTGTGTTTATTGTTGTTCTCTTTTCTCCTTTTTTTTGTTTCGTTTCCTCTCGTCCTTCCTGTGTTAGGACGAAAAAGGCTGAGCGATCACAGATGTCTCCTGACAGAGTCGCATAAGTAATATGTTTGATTTGGAAAAACAACATTTTCATCATTAAAATTGTTCCCCTTAAGCCATGGCATTGGCCTTTTTAATGGAATGTTGCCCTGCTAAATTGCATCGACCTCTGAGCGTTCATGAGCGAGAGCACCTTGCTTTTTGTTGTTGTGTGTTTAGTAATCTTAAATTAGAAACCAAAAGCCGAAGAAGGCAGGGAACTACTGCGACCCCCTCTAGTATTCATACATGGTCTTCATCCCTTTGGTCTCTTGTGGGACTTCAGGATGTGCCTGGCCTTCGTCTCCTCTCTGTCTAAGTCAAGAGTCCTGTACTTCAGTGACAGTAAAGCACATCATGAATGTCTTTGATATCTGTGCTATAATTAAATTAGATTTGTCCTGTAACGTATCACTGTCGTATGTGTTATATTAGAAAATGCTAGTGGCGATTTCTGTTACTGCTTTGTAACTTACATTTTTTTGTGTGCAAAACATATTTTAAAACTTCTAAAATTAAGTCTATAAAATATTCAGCTAAAATATAAAATAATAGTTGTAATATTCTGAAATAAATGGGGCATACTGCATTATAAATTGAATATAACAAAACTCTTGACATTTACAGAATAAGAATTATCTATAGAATTTCAAATATACTCAATAATTCTGAAGTCAAATAAATATACATTTATTTAAATATAAATATATTTAATTTTAAAAAATCCATATTTTTTACATAATGTTTGCCATTTATAAATCTATTATAAAATGGGCTATTTAATTGTATAAAGTAAATCAACACTATTTTGGTTGGAGCTTATTTTACAGTGTGTGCACTGACAGTGTACTTACCTAAGAAGTAAGTACATGGACAAAGGTTAGATTTAGGTTTAGTCAATAACCAGTAATTGTAATTACTATAGTACATAGCAGATAGTGAGGATATGGAACAGGACTGTAAAAAAGAGCTATGTCCCTATTTTACATTGTCAGTGTTACAACTTAACACGTACTTACTATAGCAATATGCATAATTTACTGTTGTTATTATTACAATGCATTTAACCCTAAACCAAACCGTAACTCTACAGTAGGTACATGTTAATTAATATTACTACTTATTGATATTAATTAATATTAATAATTAATATTAATTTTAATGTTGAATGGAAACTAAGAGTGCTTTTATTCAACCAATTACAGCACTTCAATCTGTGTAAGTAACCTTACTACTGTTGTTTTCATGTTTATTTTCACAAAAAAGCAGTTATGTTAAAAAAAACTATCGTCACAAATGACATACGTGCACAAAATGCTAGTGCTGCTGTAGTAATGTTGACAGATGCGTGACTCCAACGCAATAAAAACATCTTTCTATCACGCATATCAGTAGTTTTAAGTAAATGTTTGTTGTTGATGATTCTGATCCCCTGAGACAACACTAACTGAACGCTATGAAAAACCTCAGACTGCTAACAGGACTGACATACATTAATAATGAGAGACTTTATCATAAACAAGACTTAAAAGTGCCGGGAGCAGATTTTTTGTTAGAACATGTGCCCGTCCAAGTTTGTATGTCTGGCGTGCAAGAGCAAGAAGGATCCATGAATGATCCATATCTGTGAACGACATCGGAACGGTGCTTTTAGCCTGAGCCGGGCTGCTCGAGGCAGGCTAGATATGAAGAGAAGGCTGAATATGGATCGGCCTCCCAGAGGCTAAGTGCGATGGCTTGTTTAATATCCCCCAATTAGAGTACAATTTGAGAGATCAGCCGCTGACTAGCCCAGGCCGTCCTCACCTCTACAGAGGGGCTGTCACCTACTGTCACATACAGATACTGCAAATGTATGCGCTCAATTACGGAGCTCAGGCAGCCAGCCACGGGGCCGAGCTAAATATAAAATGGCAGCTCTGAGGCCCCCCGGAAAAGGGTCGAGGTGGGAAATAGCACACGAGTGTATGCTAATACCCAGTAGTAGCGCTTCAGAGGGGAACGTGTAATCTCTGCCTTTGGATTTATATAGGTTTACAAGACTTAAATAAAGAGTTCTCTCCAGGGGGACGGCGAGAGGATGTGAGTCTCGGTAGCTCTCCCTCTCTCCTGTGGAACGTGTGGTGATAGGGCCCGCTGTGACCTGTAGTGGTGTAACGATGTGGTGGCTACCCTGCATTGGTAGTTACAGGGGGATCTGGTGCCTGCGTTCAGAGCTCAGCCAAAGGCAAGCAGGTCTAATTGCTCTCAGAGGGGGTGAGAGTGAGAAAGAGTCGGCAGAAGCAAGCCGCAGATGTGCCGGCCCTCCGTACGCCATCGAAATTCAGACATGAACGAGGAGAGAGGAAGGGAGAGCGACGCAAACCTCTTCTCTTCCATACTACGAGAAGAGCTAAAGGAAAGCAGAAAGCAGAATGAGATGGAAGGAGAGGGAAAGAGATAGATTGTGAGAAAGGGCTCCTTTATTAAAGCTAGTGCTAATTGAGATAGGAGCCAAATAATGGAGGATGACACTTTAATGAAGACATGCTATGTGCCGCTACTTCCTCTCACTCCCTCGCTTCCTGCCAAAGAAGAAAAGAGGGAGAGAGAGCGCGCAAAAGAGTGGGAGAGGAAACAAGCGCGCACATTTCTGCTGGTATATTACAAGAAAGAAAGACATAATGTGGAGGTATCCTCGCTGAGCAGTAATGCGTTTTTGGAGCCGTGTCAAAAACACTGAGGGTAGATGTTATTGTTCCCCTGTGTTAAAACCCAATTACGCAAACCAGAGTGTGATTGCATTCACCAGCACCGCATCTACCTACAGCTCCACTCGCTGTAAAAAATGAGATGGTGTTCTCAGAACTTAAAAAAAGCAACTGTTAGCTTTGCGTTTCCTGAGTTGGATTCATCGGATTAATGATTCTACGGAAACATTTTCGACTTAAAAGGAGAACAAATTTGCCATCATTGTGTTAATCAACTATTTAGAAATAGTATGTTTAAGAAGTAAAGTATGACGTTATGAAACTCCCTTAATGTAACTTTTAAGTTGTTTAATAGTATGCACTTTTTAGGCTTTCTTTAAAACTTTAAATGGAGAGCAAAGTGCTTGTTGTCAAAGTAATGAAACATAAAATCTAATAAAACAACTCTCGCTACCTGGTAAATGAAACACAGCAAGGGTAACAATCAACTGATCATTTTAAATACCACTAGGCAACAGATTACTAAATAAAAAATAAATAAAACAACTGTGTAAATAATGCAGCCATAACTAATAATGCCCCGGTGCATGCTGGGGGGAAATACAGTAGAGCTGAACCACAAAATATTTGTTTACGGTGTGAGCCTATTTTAACTATATAAAAGTTTTAACAGACTATTTGCATGACGGTAACTGTGATACCTGTGTTCTAAAACAATTAAAGTGTTAGAAAGTATGAATTAAAAAACAGTATATTCTTATTTAAGTAAAAATATAATACGGTAAACCAAATTGATATGGACATGAAGTGTTTTGATGTAAAATGTCGTTAGGGTTAATGTTGTTTTGTTTTTTTACAATTACAATATTCAATATAGTCTCAAATAACACGAGTTTGTGAAGAATTATTGCATAATAATTATACTTTTTTGGGGGTTAGATGGAGCTTAGGGTTTTGTAGAGTTATTTTGTGGTGTTCAGTCATTTTATAAATTCAAACTACAACTTTTGACCTTCAAATCCCCTGAAGTACTTATCAGCATAAATTCAAAATGCTAAATGGAATCAACAGTGAAAGAGTGACACACCACAGAACAGCAAACGTGCTACTCTTAATGATCACGTGTGTGGTGACTTTTTCTTAAAACACTATGACAGACAAAAACATGACTTATTCCTTAAAATAGATCAAGCTTTGTATACATTTTTCAAGGAAACTAAGAATTCTTATTTCCCAAGAATTATATTTAGACAAGTTTATTGTGCGCTGTTCAACACCGATGACATAGCAGGGAAGGGAACTAAGCTTTCATTTTGGAAATTAAGATGCATTGAGAAAGCAGACAGTTGATAATAAAATATAAACACTATTGTTTACCACAAAACTATGTATTTTTTTCATGAAGCGCCAGTACAAGTTATGCAAGATCAATTCCCCAAGTTTACACACAAAACATCACAATTGTGTGTGTGACAATTTGGGCATCACAATAATTAATAAACAGGTATTTTGCTCAGTGTGCAAATCAAATGGGAGGAACATTTTTATCTTCAAACTTTTCTCCTGCAAGCAGTCAACGATATAAAAAATATATATATTTCCATTAAAATGAAGCTAAACATCTGTCTTCTATTACTCTGCTGCATCACATGATAACAAATAAATACATTGAAAGTCTAATACAGTTAATAAGAGGTTTCATTTTCAGCTTAATATTTTTAATAGTTTGCCCTCTACTTCTCCACTGCTGAGTGCACAGAAGGATTTGAGACTCGTGACAAAAGCCATTACTGATCTCACTCAGTCTCTCGCTCACAGAGATGAATGGCCTTTTACATCCTCTCACACCTACCATCACGACAACTGTGCTTATCAAGCTAAAAACAACCCGAGTGTACGAGTTTATATGTGGTGCTACTTCTGAGGGTTTCTAACCCAGGGTCGCTCTGTCATGGATAGGTGCTGAGAGAGCTCTCCAACCTGTATAATGAGCTTTTCAAACACACTTCATTATATAACATTCAAATGAGACGACAGTCAGTTTGTTCATTTGACTATAATAAACCTGCACTTTCAGTTTGTTGGTGCTAGTTTTCTTTTTCCTCTACAAATTTGATTGTTTAGTATTTCCGATCTTTTTCCCCCCAAAACACAGACTAGCTTTGTTAAACGCCAGCAAAAGAGACAGCGCTACTTCAATAGATGTGTAATGAATCTAATCATCTTAGTAATCACTGCTTAATATGAACAATACGTCCTTGTTACAAAGTAACAAAGCTTTATTAAGCATTACTTTAGCTGTTGTCCTGGATTTGACCTTTGTTGATTAAAATTACATTGAACACAATCAGGCATACAAGTGTTACAAAAGCACTGCAGTAATTGCCAATTAAGACTTTCTTGAGGAGCAGGTGTGCAGAGCACAACAAGGAGTAAATCCAGCCGGCGTCGTGTATGAGGCAGTTGTTAATTCCCCGAGCTGCGCTGCTGGGTGTTTGAAGCGTACAGGGAGGATCTCTGGTCATTATAGGCTGAGGTGTTGTCTTGGCATTTGGGAATTCTGCTGAAGTAGTCGATTTAGCTCAGAGTGACCCCAGAACATCATCCTATACCTCTGTCTCTCTCTTCGTTTTCGGTTTAGTTACAGGTCGTCTATGTTTGTTGTTTGTTTAAGCTCGTCTTAGTTACATTTTTGTCATGATTATTGTCATACCACCATCACTAAAGATCCTTTTTCTGTTCGGCTGTCAGTATTGTTAATTGTTCAGTAGCGCCATCCAGAGGAACACAATCCGTCTCTCTTTTCCCTTCAACTTCTTTCTCTCTCTCCTCGCTCTTTCACACTTTCCTCCAAATTTCAGCGTTATAGTGTGTGATAGTAAAAAATGAGCCGTCTTTAACAGGGGGAGCTGAGCTTTTTGATTGAAGTGAGTGATTTTCACAAGCGCACCTGCGTAAAATTGATGATGATGCTGTTGAAATCATTTATTACAACTTTACTAAGATGAATATGAGCTGTGTTTTCTCATCATGCAAATGCAGGCGGATAATAAGGCCTTTCTTTCTCTGGAGACAGAAAGCGGGGGAACTTTTCCATCTTTCCCTCCATTTTTCCCCCTCCTCATAGTTTCTGGTTTTGCTCCAATGAAAAAGATATCATTTCTTTCTCTCTGCGAAGTGCGGCGAGCGCTCCGTCATCTTCGACCACTGTATTAGATGATAGGCAGACAAAAGGAGAATGCATTATCGTCGGCGAGGATCAGATTGGGAGCGCCGCAGCTGAGGCCTATCAATCATCTGTCACGAGGACTCGCTTCAGATTCCACATCGACTGATCCTGATCGTTGCTGGCAAGCTCTCGTGCTGTACTTTGCATGACCCAACCTGTAAACATCATCCAACAAAAACAGCACCTGTCACTTTCTTCAGGCACCGAGGCACAAAAATCTCTTGCTGTGGGAAATGTGCACATTCAACAAAAGAGCAACTTGGTATTCAGATCACTTTAGAGTTCAATTCGTTCTGTATTACAGCTCCGGCTCAATGGGTGGTGATTATAGTGTCATTGTCTCTTTGCTTGTTTGTTTGTTTATTCATTTTCTTTATGAGACTTCCTCATTCCTCAGCTTCAAGTTAATTTAGGTGCCCTGCTGAGGTGCTCCTATTCCACTTCCGATATTAAGAACACACCTCATCATGTTAAGCTGCCCTTACCACAAAGAGGGAGAAAAACGAGCAAAAGAGACAGAGAGAGAACGGATACTCGTCAGCTGAGGTTAGCGTGAGCGCTTTGGCCAGGAAAACAAATGAATTTGATTACAAATGCACTACAGAAAAAAAATCATTAGTCCAGGCAGGTGGAACCGCACAGATTTGGAATACAAAAAGGACATTAAAATGGCCTCAGCAAGACAACCAATCTGAAAATGTAAATGTGTGCGAGAGACAGTTACGGACTGTAAGTAATTACCTGAGAGAAGAGAAGCAAGCAGAAAGGTTTACATTAAAGCACTGAGTAGTTCATTACACCATAGCGGAGGTTGAAGCTGGGCTTTTTGATAATGTTTTACACTAGCCTCCTTTGGCAATTAAAAACATGTCGAATTATTTACCAAATATTAAAACAAGATTTCCATTCATCTTATAGAGCATATATACAGGTGCTGGTCATATAATTAGAATATCATCAAAAAGTTGATTTATTTCACTAATTCCATTCAAAAAGTGAAACTTGTATAATGTATACATTCATTCCACACAGACTGATATATTTCAAGTGTTTGTTTCTTTTAATTTTGATGATTATAACTGACAACTAATGAAAACCCCAAATTCAGTATCTCAGAAAATTAGAATATTACTTAAGACCAATACAAAGAAAGGATTTTTAGAAATCTTGGCCAACTGAAAAGTATGAACATGAAAAGTATGAGCATGTACAGCACTCAATACTTAGTTGGGGCTCCTTTTGCCTGAATTACTGCAGCAATGCGGCATGGCATGGAGTCGATCAGTCTGTGCCACTGCTCAGGTGTTATGAGAGCCCAGGTTGCTCTGATAGTGGCCTTCAGCTCTTCTGCATTGTTGGGTCTGGCATATCGCATCTTCCTCTTCACAATACCCTATAGATTTTCTATGGGGTTAAGGTCAGGCGAGTTTGCTGGCCAATTAAGTACAGGGAAACCATGGTCCTTAAACCAGGTACTGGTAGCTTTGGCACTGTGTGCAGGTGCCAAGTCCTGTTGGAAAATGAAATCTGCATCTCCATAAAGTTGGTCAGCAGCAGGAAGCATGAAGTGCTCTAAAACTTCCTGTATACGGCTGTGTTGACCTTGGACCTCAGAAAACACAGTGGACCAACACCAGCAGATGACATTGCACCCCAAACCATCACTGACTGTGGAATCTTTACACTGGACTTCAAGCAACGTGGATTCTGTGCCTCTCCTCTCTTCCTCCAGACTCTGGGACCTTGATTTCCAAAGGAAATGCTAAATTTACTTTCATCAGAGAACATAAATTTGGACCACTCAGCAGCGGTCCAGTCCTTTTTGTCTTTAGCCCAGGTGAGACGTTTCTGACGCAGTCTGTTGTTCAAGAGTGGCTTGACACAAGGAATGCGACAGCTGAAAGCCATGTCTTGCATACGTCTGTGCGTAGTGGTTCTCGAAGCACTGACTACAGCTGCAGTCCACTCTTTGTGAATCTCCCCCACATTTTTGAATGGGTTTTGTTTCACAATCCTCTCCAGGGTGCGGTTATCCCTATTGCTTGTACTCTTTTTTCTACCACATCTTTTCCTTCCCTTCGCTTCTCTCTTAATGTGCTTGGACAGAGAGCTTTGTTAACTTCGTGTCTTAACTGACCAGGACATTGCATGCTCGTAGGTTATTTAGCACTCACTTTGATATGAAATGATAAAGGCTACAGCGCGCACTGGCGTGCAATGTTTTAATTTTATTTTGTATTTGTGCGTGCAAGATCACGCGCTATGAGCATACGACCGTTTCCGTGCTCGTTTGTCTCGCACCTGGCGCTGAAGTGAAGTGGAAGCCTGTGACGCACTTCTGAAACGTCTCCAGGTTGATTTAAGGTCCATTAAGACTTGCTGCGACTGAATAAATGCACTCCTTGTCAAGGAAAAAAGAGACAGAAGTAGCAGCTAGAGTGGGGTGGCCAACCCTAGCCCTGCCACTGCGTTAACGGCGTAATGCGTTAAATTGAAAAAACTATTTGTTTGCATTAACACGATAATTTTTACTGCACTAAAATACATATATATATATATATGTATGTATGTATATGTATACGTATATATGTATATGTATATGTATATGTGTGTATATATATATATATATATATATTAGTAGTGGGCCGTTATCGGCGTTAACGTGCTGCGTTAACGTGAGACTCTTATCGGCGATAAAAAAAATATCGCCGTTAATCTATTCTCAAAGTTGGGTTGGGAGCTGGGTCTATACTACGCAAGCTATGATGACTTTCACCCTGATATTTTAGCGTGGATGTATACCTAGCCGAATTGCATTGTAGGGGCGAGAACGAGTCTTCGAACTAGAGGCTCGCAGTCCGTGATGGACAGATTGTTAACGGCTGGTCTATGTGGTAATACAATCGGGCAGGACATCCAAACGCTCACCTATCATTCATCAACCTCAAATATGGCTTTTCATTTGAAAGATGTATGTAGTAGCAACTTTACATGGCCGCTCAATATGATGTTAACCTAGAGAAATGTGCGCTATTGAAGTGTTTGTGTGGAAGTGCGTTTGCTGCTGGACAAGCTCCGGTGCGCTCACTTGCTCTTAAAATCTCCGTCATTTTTGGTCATACAGATAAAAGTAGCCTAATACATCTTTCGAATCTGTAAAGACTCTACGTTTATTTGTGTGCGCTCAGAATAACAACGAATGCGCTTTTAAGCAAACAGGATGCGCTTTAGGTCTCATGTGAACTTGAGCGAGAAACTTCGAAACTCGAATATATCTAAAAATACAGTACATAGAAAAATATATCTATAGAGAGTGAAATGTCTAAAAAAAAAAATATAGAAGACGTGTGTGTTAGCATGGATGATTTACATGAAATTTAATCTGTGCAACACTGTGCATAATAAGATGGCTTTCAGTTCAATATAATAACAAAAAACGACATTTTGGGTTTTTATTCAACTAATAAGGTGGGCACGCTGTGATCTGTACTATATTTTTACTGTAATTGACAGTTATCGGCAAAAAAACTAAAAAAACCAACACGGGAGTGGGAGGGAATGGGAGTCATTCTTCCGGGAGTGGAACGGGATTTTCTCCAGTTTTTTCGTGGGATTGGGACGGGAAGAGATTAAAGTTTGTGATGCATTTTGGAAACAGGAGATGAGCCCTGGTCTAATGTGCCACCTGGCTTGAGAAACCCGTTCTCAAAGACTTACTTTAGTCATTATTTGGGTAGCACACATATTCTGAATGCCTTGGCAGAATTCAAATGAGCCATTTTATCTAGATTAATCTAGATTAATTCCAAAATTAATCTAGATTAAAAAAATTAATCTATGCCCACCTCTAATATATATATATATATATATATATATATATATATATATATATATATATATATATATATATATATGTATATGTATTATATATGTATGTATGTATATGTGTATATATATATATATATATATATATATATATATATATATATATATATATATATATATATATATATATGCACAAATAAATAACTAAATAAAACCCATACAACCTACTGTTCCTAAGCTGAAGATATACTTTTTAAAAGGAGCACTAGACTGAGGAGCCATGCAGAGCAGTGGCGCGGTCTATGGCACAGAGCAGTAACTCAGTGAATGGGGGCTGAGCGCTTGTAATCTTAATATTACCAGGACAAGATCCTCTTCATCTGTGAGCCAATCACCCTTGTGCTCTGACAGCCTATTGTGCATTTTCCTCTTTCTGTGAAGTGATGCACAGTTTCAACTCATCTACCTCCCACAGTATGGGGTTGAGACTAGTCATAATCTAATGCTTAGACACAGTCCGATGTCCTCCCATGAGATACAGTATTCAGCACGCAACTTAGTAAGAGCAGCGTGAGTGTATGTAACACAAAATTATGTAATGCATAATGGCTCAGATTCAAAATAATATATGACAGGGTCACATGCATATTTAGGGTTTTTGAGTGTTTTTAAATGTCTATAGAGTGAAAGTCATCCAAGTCACTTAAACCGAGGCTCAATATAATGTGACAAGATGTTCACATAAACAGTTTAAAGTACAAAGTACTTGTAGATATGAATATTAAGGGGGAAGAAGACTTCTAAAGTCTGTAACTTAACTCAATTTAACGCAGTTTTCAGTACTCATCTACTGTCATACAATCCTTCAGAAATAATTATAACATGCTGATTTACTGATAGTAAATATTTCTTATTATCTATTATCAATATTTTGTATAAATAGTGATAATTTTTTTCAGGATTCTTTGAAGAATAAAAGCACAGCATTTATTTCATATCATATATAAATATTTAGTAAAAGCATACCGTGTATGTCCTTACCGTACTTTTGATCAATTCAATGTTTTTTTTTATTAGTGAAAGTTAGTGTGTGTGTGTGTGTGTGTGTGTACGTGTGTCAATCTAATCTAATAGTTATCGCATCATAGTTCGGCAGTTGGATTCATGGGATTTAGATACACCTAAAAAATCTTAGTGAGATTGAGACTGAGTCTTCATCACTTCACCCAACTTCCCCTTATTCACTCTCTACTCTGAGATATTTAATTTACAAGTGTAAGAAGGTCTCTCTCTTTCTCTGTATATAGTTTTGTTCTCCAGTTCCTCCGTTCCCCTCTCTTTTTTCTTCGTCTTCTTATCAGGATAATAAAAGGATCTTAAAAGTGTCTGTATAGGCTACTCTTTCATATGCTCCTGGTTATTGCATTGCAAATTTAGGGCCCCTCCGAGTCCAGTAAATCCTTCAACAAATGTCTTCGAAAAAGTGTGTCTGAGGTGACGAGACACAGGCCTGGGAGGGGTAAGGAGAAAATAGACTGCAGTGCTGGAAAATGACTTTTTCTCTTTTCTCGCTCTGCTTCTTTCTTTTTCTTCTTATTCCCCGCTCTCTCTCTCTCTCTCTCTCTCTCTCTCTCTCTCTCTCTCTCTCTCTCTCTCTCTAAGACTCTCTCTTTCTCTCTCATTGGCTCCCATAGATCATTAGAAGGTTTTAATTAAAAGAGGATGGAGGATTAGGCCAGTTAGCCACAGTCGTGTTTATTTTTTCTTTGTACTCACTCTTTCTCTTTTCTTCTTGTCTACGCTCCAGGTCATGCTGCTATTTAAGGGCCTGATTGAGGGAGAGGATGTAAATACTCTGAGTGTGTATGTGTGTGTGTGTGTGTGTGTGCGTGTGCGTTAGAGACTCAGGTAAGAGTTCTTGGTGCTGTGTGAAGTAAGCGGCCCTCCATATTAAGGCAGAGATGTGATCAAAGACATCCACCCACGTGGCTTCAGATCTAAAGGAGCTGGTTCCCTCTGGGTGAAGCTGACTGCTTGGGAGACCCTCACTCTAGGAGTTAAGAGCTGAACGAAAGCTACTGTCAGATCAGCGCAGGCCCGCAGGGGGTCTCACCTCAATCGCTTCCTTCTGTGTTCACCTGGGGGTAGGTGAAGTCACACAACTACCCTTAAAATGCAAATCCAGACCATTCCAACACCAAGCTTATGAATACTACTTGATGTAAACATTTACATTGCATAACATCAGCTTCATCTATAGTCCACAAATAATATAAAATAAAAACCTTTTTTTTACTAGCAAGAGCATATGTATATATACATAAATATTGTTATTATTTGACTGGATTAATTTAGCTACTACACGAGGTTAAAATTTTCAGGGTCAGATATAAAAAGTGCTTTAAGGAAAAAAGCCCATTGTTTCTGAGAAAAGTTTTGAGAAAATGTATGAGAAAATACGCTTTCAAACTTTCTAGAGCTGATTCAAAAACACCTCTTTAGCTCTCTCTCTCTCTCTGTCTCAATGTGCTGTGAGCGCCGTCAGAATGCAGGTGCGAATGACAGTGCAGTATGGCAACGTTTGATGGCCTTGACAGTCTGTCAGAGGGAAATCACTGCCACATGGCTCTCTTTCTCTCTTGCTCGGTCTTTGTCTCTTGCTCCTTTTCTCCCTCTATCTCTGACTGGTTGAAGGGTTGACCCTTTCAGCTGGCCCCGCTGGTCACGTCATCACTGTCTCTCTCTTGCTCTCACTCTGACAGAAGACATGAGCCACTGGACACGCCAGGGAGCGGACAGGTGAGGCCCACTGCGCACGCACACACACACACACACACACACACACACACACACACACACACACACACACACACACACACACACAAGACTCAAACAAGCTGCTCACACAGACACACACAGACACACACACACACACACACACAGAGCCCTTGGCTTTCAGACATGTAACCGTCATGTTCTGTTAAAGCTGAATTCTACAATGTGTTTCGCATTACATGCAAAGTGTTATAATACAGTGTATATATATATATATATATATATATATAGATAGTACAGTGTATATATATATATATATATATATATATATATATATGCCTAGTTATGTTATGAAACTCTAGCTGGTGCAGGCTGACATGTATATAGAGTGTTAAACGACTTTGCACACGCTGATTCATGTTGCATAGAGCTTGCTGCTTTATATTTAAATGGCTGGTTAGCATCCTCCTGAGCATTTTGCAATGTCCTTTCAGAGTTCCTCTGAAACCCTCCACCTTCCCCAGCTCCATCTGCTAAGGGGTTATTTTACATGCTATTTGTGCAGCAGCAGTAAGTCTTGAATACTCACAGCACTGTATCGCCATATGAATTAGCAGTAGCAAGTTCCTGTACTTGCTTGCAGCAGCAAAACTCTACAACTACAACAATAACCAATTCAGCAGCAGCAGCGTGACTCTACCGAGAGTTGCATATAAGATAAAATAAAATAAAATATATACTAATCAGACATGTTGAAGTTTTGTTTATAACCAATTTTTTTTAAGTAATGCAGCATCAACCTAATACGTATATACATGTCTTCAAGCTATTAAAATAGCCTTGGGGTAAGAACTGAGCATGACTGTTAAAACACTTTCAAACACACATAGCAACACGTCCCACCCCCTGTGTTTGTCTGAGCAGCTGGGAGGGATGAGGAGTGAAATGGCAGAGCAGACTGACGTTTGGAGCAGAACATCCTCTAGCTGCAGGAGCTGACAGACAGACAGGTAAAGAACAGACAGAACCGTAGTCTACAGCGCTGTCAGACAAAGAGAGGGAAAACAGGGAGCGTTTTAGAGAGTTACTTTGGACACCGAGCAACAGGAGATGAGATGTGTCTGTCTCTGATAGAGATGATGGAATTGCTACTTGCTGTGACAAAATGAGAGGATTAACGTCATGTATTGCACATGTGTTCAACGTTCATGTGTGCGTGCCAGAGCAATGCCTTGAGCCCCCTACTGCGAAAGGAACATCCACTGTCAAGGTCTTTTTCACCACGGTAAAGCACAAGAAAAGGTGCTTGATGGAGCTTATACACCTCTTTCAAACAAATTACACAGACCACGTACATACTGCAGCTAAATATATCTGTCACCCCTTCTCCGAGTGCTTAATATCAGTCTGTGCATACACAGTTTATTTACAAGACTGTAAAAAAAAAACTGTTTTACAGCTGAATTCATATTTTCTTTTGGCCAGCACAGCATGGAAGTCTGACTACTCCCTACATACACATGACAAAACGAACTAAAAATAAAACTTCAAACTAACAACAGTGTGTCTGTGTGGTTTATCTGGGTTATGTATACTGTAACGGGGGTGAAGAGTATGTGAAATGTCCGTGTGCCTTTGAGATTACGTGTGCACCTGCTCTCTAATGGATAAACAGCAGGGGTTGGAATGAGGTAAATGTGTGTGTATATGTATATAAATGTGTGTGCCAGTACTGCCGTTACTAGCGGTGACATATAGTATATATATGAATATATTAAGTCAATTGGCACCAAAACTGTTACTAGCATTCTTCAAAATATCTTATGTTCTTTACTAAATGTAAATCATACAGGTTTGAAACGACATAAGGGTGAGTAAATGATGATTTGACAACAAAATGTTTGTAGGTCATTAACAATTTAAAAAACAATGAAAACCAGCACCACGGAGCAAGTAACTGTTCTGTCAACTGGCCCTAAACTCTCTTACAATGGTTAGTCACCTTTACTGATCAACCCTGAAGAGACTAATAAGGTTATGACTATTTTCATTACAAATTCAGGAGTGACTGTGTGTACACACAAAGAATTATATTTTAGAGGATTTTTATGATATCAAAAATGTTGCAGTGTTCACACGAGCACAATCTACAAAATAACCAGAAACACCTGACAGACCCTCTTCACAGTCCAGATCACCTCTGCAGAACACAATCCCTCTCCCTGATAAACACGCTCATCAAACAACCCTCTCAAAGCGCACAGGGATGAATTATACACCGCGCTCATAATCCGGAGGTCACAGCGGCATTCAACTTGATTGAAATGAATGAGAGAATTAGCCTGCAGTCACTGTGATTCCTGCCTTTGAAGCACCTCAGTCCTATTGGCAGCTTCACAATCGGAGCTACAGATGTCCGTCTGTCAAAGTGCCTGGAGCTGCGGCGTACTGGCTGAGGGCGAACAGACAGGAGGTTGGATCTGTGCAATATTTCTGAACAGATGACAGAGGTGAATTATTCACATTGTTATGGAGGCCCCCTTCTCCTCCTTCATAAATCTTCCTCTCCTGGTGGAAACAATGTCAGATCAGGGAGAGGGGGAGTGATATCTGCTTCTCTCCCAGTTTAACAAAGACCATCTAGCATCAGAAAACTCAGAAAGTTGAGAGAGTACCAGGATGTTGAGCGTACATTGATAATCCCACAATATTAGACATTGACACAAGTCATTGACTCCTTGAGGAATTTTAGGAGGTATTAATGGAGCTTGACTGCAAAGCAAATGGAGCATTTTATTTTTGGAAAACAGGTGAAGCAGCAGAGACAGGGTTAAGTTCCTGCCTCATATACTCGCGGCCAGAGGCTGTTTGTTTCTTTTTAAAATGGTCGACACACCATATGTGGGGGTCATTAGTCTCGGCAAAAAAAAAAGATATAAATACTGTCCTTCACTTATTATAAAGGACAATGTGTCAATGAGGAAATTAACTTGTTCCCTGTCACACTTTTTTGTGTCCTTGACTTTTTCCTCTGTTGCTGTTTCTAATAAATAGGACAGCTTTTGTTTATAATATAGGAGAAACATGTCTCCACTACAGCTGGCCACTAGACTAATCATGGAACATAATGCAAGGGGCATGCTAGAAAAAAGTATATGTAAAATGAATGAAAATTAATAATGAAAAATAAATATATTGAAATGTATTTGAAATGATTGAATTTGATGCTATTTATAATACAAAACATTTACATATTTATATATTTAATAAAAATACCCTGACATTTTAATTTTAGTTTACTAAACTGGTTTACTTGAAGTATTTTTGATTGCGCTAAAGTGGAACTATTGCAAGTCATAACCAATATAATTCAAAGTTCATACAATCCTTGTCAATCGTGATATTAAAACACATTTTAGGTTTTTATTTTAAATATATTTATTTTTACTAGGGGAGAAAGACAGACAAACTGACATAGAGAGAGAGAGATGTATAAAGATACAGACAGACAAGCACAGACAGAAATATGAAGATAAAATACAGACAGATAGACAGATAGATAAGGAGAAAGATAAACACTGAGACTGTGGAAAAAAACAGAACAATTGTAAAAGTCCAACTTTGCATTTCACAGATCTATTTTCTCTGTTTTGTTTTCCATCTTTCAGTAAGGATGTGACTGCTGACACATATTCGAAAACAAACCCACACATTTCCTCACAGTGATCTCGCCCGCGACTCATCAGCGCATCAAATGTTCCCGAGCTCTCTTTTCTCCACTCATTCTTAGCAACAATTACCAGTGTCTGATAGACGCGGACCCCCTCCACAGAGCGGCCCTCACTGTAGATTGCCAATTTGGACGTTTGTTTCTTTTCTCCTTTTCTTTTACTCATTGTTCTCCTCTCAGGCCAGGCTCCTGTCAGGGGGCTCGCAGGAGGCTGTGGTGCCGGGGCCCAGGCCCTACAAGAACGAAAGGGTGTCAAAACACATGGACCAGACCATTTATCATGTAATCTGGAGAGCGAATGGACGGGGCACTATCAGCAATCTGCTATTGATCCGTTGCAGCAGGGCTGCTATTGTTCATCTGAGGAGCAGGACTGGCACACAGCATTAATGAAAGAAACTAAACAATGCATAGCAATCAGAGACACAGATCCACAGGCTTGGCAAGAGATGGGGAGAGAAACAGGAAGAGAAAGACAAGAAGAAAAAGTTTGAAAAGAGAAAGTTTGGGGTTATCTGGGTGACAGTGTGTGAGCGTGTTTGTTATGAGGGAGGGGGTAAGAAATTCGATTGCATTCTTTTCAAGCAGCAGCCATGAATAAGAGGCGACCTGAGGAGTCGACCCTGATCCAGCTCAACATTTTTAAAGCCCAGCGGCTCTTAAATGGAGACACCCTCATGCACCATTACTTCAAACTGCATCTGTGTTTAGCCTCAATTAAACATCATTATTACACCATGTGCTGTCCTTGGCACTTTCTGCATCCAAAGTCACTAAGATGATTGATTTATAGGTCAGGTAACCACAATTTTAAATTAATAAAATAAAAATGTATAAATACAAAGATGAATCAATATTGTGAAATATTAATACAATTTCAAATATATGTCTTCTACTTAATTTAATAATTTAATCCTGTAATAGCAAAGCAACATTTTCGGTGGCCATTAATTTTCATTTTCATTTTTTAGTAGTCATCAGATCTTAATTACACAGTTTTTCTGAAATTCTGAATTTGCTGACTTGCTGTTTGAAAACATTATTTTGTTGAAATCATGATACTTCAGGATTCGCTGATGAAAATATATATGTATTTGGAACAGACATCTTGGTTTCACTTTATTTTACATGTATTTACCTGTATTTACTGAAGAAGAAAATACTGACAATACAAGGTTACTACATTGGTTAGGTTTAAGCGTAGGTTCAGTGTAAATATGTGTAAGTAGTTATTACCTAGTTATTGTACTTACTGTAATTACTATAACAAGTACATAGTACGTACATGTGGAACTGTAAAATAAAGTGCTGCCAACATATTTTGTAACATTATAAAATGTCTTTACTGTCACTTTGTATCAATTTAATGTGTCCTTTCTACATAAAAACAATACTTTTTAAATCCATTTTAAAAGTAGTGTATGTATTTTTAAAACTGCTTTTATTAGCAGTAGTTGCAGAAGAAGAATAAAGGATAAAACTACTAAAAGTGGCTAAAGTTTAACAGTTTACAAGCTGCAGTTGTCAAATAGCTTTCCCAAAAAGGGAGCAAACTATTAACTTGTTTTATCCACTATCTCCTTCTCTATTAATGTAAACCTGATGTTGTAGACCTCGTCATACACAGCTCAGACATCACACTGATAACTAGTATCCATATTCCAGCATTACTGAACCTCGCTGCATTTCAGTAGAGGGCAAAGGAGGAGACATCCCTCTCCTCTACGAGTGAGCTGTGAAATCAAAAAGTCCTCTTTATCTCAGCATGTTGTCCAGTTGTGTTTTAAGGCTGTGGTGTGTCACACATATGAAGGCAGATAGACGGATCAGAGAGAGATGCAGGGGAGGCTGAGGTGTCAGACTAAATGTCTATTGATGATAGAGGAGAAGCATTTTCTTTCTCTCTTCCCTCGTAAAGCTGTGCGATTGCCCATAGCATCACCATCTGTTGGTGACTGTAGGGTGAAACAGTAAACACTCTGCATGTGTGTGTGGGGAGATAAAAATGGGAGCGATTCCAAACCTTCCACCCCTTCTCTTCTGCACTGAGAGACTGAAGTAGAAGCTTGCATGTAATGGACTCAATATTTATCAATTAATCCATCTGCATGTTCAAACCATGTTCTCTGTGAGCGATCAAACACAGCCCTGTGCTTTAATAAGACTTATCAAAATATATTTTAAACAGCCACTGCTACAGTTTCTCCCTCTCTCTTGCTTTCTGCCACTCATCTGTCCTTCTCTTTCTCTAATCCGCTCCATTTTATCGCTGCTATTTGGACAGCACTGGCAGAGTGACATTTGAGTGAGTGTGACCCATAGGGTGCCTGGAGGTGTGTTTCTATGTTTGTGTAGTTGAGAAGCAGGAGCCAGTAGATAAAGCACTCGTGCAGTGACCGTGTCATGTAATTCCCCTTTAATACAGTCGAGGCTGATTCCAGCTAGTGTAGATCCACACAGGTCTCCTGAGACCTCATGTCAGTATCCAGCAAGAGCTCAGTACAGACACTGCCACTGAGATACACACCTCTGCAACTCTGCGAGTGTGTGAGTGAGTGTGTGCACATAAATGTGTACATGTAACGACGACAACCACCTGCAAAAATCACAAGCTTCAATCTGATTGGCTGACTTCACGAAGCTCCCAGCAGTCAGGGTGAGCAGCAGCAGCAGCATCTAAAAGTTTGCCTGGAAATGTTTACATGATAGCGGGCTGTTACAATGTGAAAGCACTTAGTAATAGGTAACCAAACAATTAATGTATATTGAATTAAATTGCTTTAAAGAATTCATGTCTATCTATTGAATTAAATTGCTTTAAAGTGAAAGGCTGCACATATTTGTCTGTATTATTGTACTGTAAACAATAAATAACCTATTCCTTCTACAATAACTCTCTCATGAGTTAATCTCTATCTCCATCATTAACTATTATTACTATATTCAAATAAGTTACTATCAAATTTGACTATTAGGCCTACTTAAAATTTAGACAATAAATTTAAATTGAACACAAACTGTACCTTTTTTACAGAAAGTATAAATAAAATATACATTTAATGCAGTTATAGAACATATTCAAAAGTCTATTATGCTCACCAAGCATTTATTTAATAAAAAAGACAGTAAAAATTGCAATATTGTGAATATCATGACATATCATTTCAATTAAACTCTCCTGTTTTTATACATTTTAAAATGCCAAAGATGCCAAAGCTGAATTTCAGCATCCATTACTCCAGTGTCAAATTAAATATGCAGATTTCTGCTCAACAAACATTTGTTATTAATGTTGTCAATTTTGAAACAACAATGCTGATTGCTTATTTTATTTTAATAAAAAAATGTGAAGGTTGTGACTTTTTCATGATTATTTAACACCATTTATAAAAATATAAATGTTGAGTAAAGTTATATAATCAGTCACTTTTAATAATTTAAAATATGCTGAAAAGTATTAATGTAATAAATAAAAAAATCAGGTCTTTGTAGGCAGATTAAAGAATGATTATTTCTATTGGCAGCAATATGTGAACAAAAAATGTAATTTGGAAAAGGAAATTGCTTGCTAGTTTGTCGTGTTTGTATACCCTGCGGACAGATATAATGTGATTTTATGTTTTTTTTTGTGTTTTTTGACAACTTTGATATCTAACAAAACACTATGACATTACATTTTTACCATATTACAGTTTAAAAATCGCAATTGGTATAATTGTCAATGTAATACCAATATGATTTTTAACGTGTATCCTTAATTAGATGTTTTTTAAAGACATAGACAGAATGTGTTAGGCTTGTTGGAAAAACACTTCCAAACAAACGAGGACAAGAATAACTGTATAACATTGTGTTAAGCTAAATGGGTGAATACAATTTGTGAATTTGCTAAAAACACTATATACTAATGCTAAAATGAGTTAACAGATTCTGCATATCAATTGATGTGGTAACACATCCTCTCTGTATGATATTTTGTGCATCATGGACTGGCATTCAACTGTGAGTTATTGCGGCAGCTGTGTTTATTTTGACAAAATAGGGACTGTGTTCCAGGCTTTATGTCCCAGTCAGCCTGCTCAACCCATAAACAACATATGTACACATATATGTGTGTGTGGAGTGTATAAATGCACATGTGTGTTCATGCTCATTACAGAGGTGGGGATATCATACATTAATAATCACTCCTGACAGTCTTCAACAGTGGGGCAGTCCCACAAGTCCGGCGATATTACATCTGCTGGCCTCATTTATCTTCCTGCAGCCCTTACAGTTCCTCTGTGTCCACTTCAATGCCAGCCCAGCACACGCTTAATTACGAGCACATCATAAACAGCGTCGACACACCCGGGGGCTTGGAAGGGCTCAGGCCTCACCCCACTCAGGCCCTAAACGGTCCCCTGGCTCTCTGAGGAGCCCAGAGAGAAGATCTGCGATCTAAGAGTGGAGATTTAATGCTAAAAGACAATAAGAGCGCTCAGTCCCTAAACACTATGCATCCATATTTTAAACGATTGCTTTGTTTTCATTTTTATTTCACCGCACAGGCTTGACTTCAAATAATATTTTTTACATTGTTTTAAATAAAAGCTTTAAACTGTAGGTGTCAAATTGTGTGTCAAAATGATACACACCATGATAAAACAATTAAGGGGTGACTCGCATCTTTTGAGTAATGGGATTTCTGAATTTTTCTGTACTCCGTGTTAGCAGGGATAGAAATTGCGGTTAGCCACCATGGTCATTTTAGAATGAATATTAAGCATTTAAAAACTATGCAACTATAACTCCAGCAGTAATAACAAACTTCCTGCTGATATTTCCAGGTTTCTGAAGGGTTTCAACAGCCTTATGAACTGACACCAGATCAGGTTTCCCTCATTTGCCAATGTTGATAGAGTAATCTGAAACCTGTAGATAAAATTGCCAGTTGGATACTTATATTATTGTCCTCATTGGGAGGCACTATAGGTTTATAACAATTTGAATTTATCTATGTGACTTAATTTCAAACACTTAACACTGCATCCTGGTGTGTGCACATGTGTAAATAACACACATAATCAACCCATACTCATTGGGAAAAAAATCATCCTCTACATTTCTGAACTCTGTATACAATTTACCGCAGTTTCCACTTGAAATGAAAACTAATGTAGTAAAACACCAACCGCTTCCATGCCTTTTCACACAAATTATAATTATGGGGCAGACTGCTTAATAAAGACTTTCTGATGTTATGAACTTAAAGCACTTTTTTCCATAGTGCATGATTGAAAACAGCTACATATCTTTGACTTTTCTGACATAGTAAACTTGCTTGGTAGCTGCACTTGCAATGTGGAGCACTTGGTATATGAGTCCTGTGAAACATGACCTATGACACTCGATAAGAGAACTCAAATACTTGTAAAAGCCAGCTAAAATGACACAGTTGCAGAAAGTTCAGTTTGATCTCACATTTAGTTTTATTAACAGTATCACGATATGTACTTCACTTCCATCATGAGGCAAGCACAAACAGATGGACACATATACATGTGAAAATACTCCCATACCACCTGCATTTTCTGACCTTCAAAACTTCATTGCTTTTCACTCAGAGGCTCACCAAGGTGAACTGGAATTACCCAGCGCACCTTGGCCAAAACCTTGGACTGACACTGATGCCCTCTGTTGCCTCCATAAGCAAGCATGTATACGTGGGTGTCCTTTAAATGTAATAGTGCATTGTTAAAAATCTGCTATACAAAGCACATTCTAAAACTATGACTTGTCCATTAAGTATAGACTCAGCCATGCACCCACAGGTCAGGGAATCTTTTTAAAATACATCGGCCCACTGCCTCTTTCTCTTTATCTGGGAAAGAGAGGCTGAGATGGAGAGGGGCATCTGAAGGTTGACCTGGTTGCCATTGCTCCCACTTCTCAGGTTTTCACCAGCGCTAAGGAATAAATGCAGCGCTGAGCATTATGGGTATTTGAAAAAAACACGATGACATTGGGGGTGAGATGAATAAGTGTAGCAAGAATTATAGGCAAAATAAGATGAATCAGCTGTTATTTGCCTTTCTTTCATCCAGTGTGTGTATAAGAAGCACCAGACAGGTCCTTCTGTGGTACATTAAAACATAAGCTGTATTTCTCACTCAATTTCTCTTTCTTATAGACACATCAGCTGCTGGTACAAATGGCAAAACAGTCATTATCTCCAAGCATGGCCCACTCCTCTGCGTAATGGAGAGGTTCATCTCAAAAGACTTTCTCTCTCTTTGTTCTTCTCACTTCTGAGAGAACACGAGAAATGAAGCTTGACTGATTCTCTCTCTCGTTCGCCCCTCTCCCTTTTGGTTGTGCAAGGCACAAAAGACCTAGGCAATATTTGTTATGTCTTACCCCTCCCTTTTCATTGTCAACAACTTTGTTGTTTGTGTTTTGATGTTGCCTCATCTCTTTTCATCAGGTAACAAAGAGGAACTATCAAAGAAAAGGAGGCATTTACAAATGTTGGGGGAGATGTTTTCATGATGCGTCTGAAAGTCGTCTCAACATTTTTCAGCAAGGAGGACTACGATCTGCCTCTCACTTAGCCCTGTTCACACTACAAGCGACACACAGTGACAAAGCGACACAATCCCATTAATTTTAATGGAGAGCTGGCGATTTCCGGCCACACGAGCGACAGTGAGCGATAGTGACCTTGGCGTCCGGATGGGGCGTGACCAGCGACGCGACAAAGTTCAAAGTCCTTCAACTTTTTGAAAATGAAGAGTGACTTTCGGGAGCGAAAGCCAATTGGAAAGAAGACGGTAGAGCTCATGTGATTGTTCTCCTCTCAGCCGTAGATAAACATACGCAATGGAAGAAATTAGGCTATATTTCTCATTCATTTTGTTTGTATGTAAGGATTTAATTTAGATTTAGATTATATTCAGTCTTTTGCCTCCAAAATGTTTGTACTTAGCGGCAAGAAACCTGATTCTCTGTCAAGGCAATCGGTAGTGGGATCACCCACTATCGACCTCATCGCCAGCCCCTAGCGACATGCAGCAACAAAAGTCACTGCTAGTGTGAACGGGGCTTTATAATTTCACAACACTTACACCACATTCAACAACAACAACAGTTTATACATTGAGTTCATCAAAATATTCTACATCACTGATATGGCACTGTCAACAATAAAAATTACAATACCATGATGCATCATGAAGTATCATGGTAATAACATGGTTTTTGGAGTATCATGTAAATCTCATGGTAGTAGTCATTCAGTACCATGATATAACTGCAGGAATCACCCATTTGGAGTGCACTAATATTTGGCAGATTTTGACATTTTGAAAACTAAAATCAATAATTTGAAATGCTACAAGTGAATTTAGGCATCATAGTACATTATGATATACATTTACAAAATATAATATTTAACAGTGTTGTTAATTAAAGTTATTCAAAATTATGTTTTTGGAGATGATAACCTTTTGGGTAAGGCTCAGACAAATAGCGCTGTTGCATGTTGGGTGGCTTGAGCTCAAATCCTGGCTAGTGCTCCTTTCTGATCCCATCCTCTTTCTCTCCCTCTTTGTTTTCTGTCCACTCTATACTGCACTACACAAATGAAGGCAGAAAATTAAGGCTAAAAAATAATTTTAATAATAATAATAATGTTGATGATGATGATTTTAAGTCAGCATAGATGACAGCAAATTTAATCTAAAGGTGCATGTTAATTTCCTCTATGTTTAGAATTAAATATATATTTTATAAAAGTAAATATACCAATTATATATATATATATATATATATATATATATATACTGAATATTGGTCAATATCCAATAAAGTGCTATGTTATAACAATCAAATACATTACTGTACCATGTTACCACTACTGTACACTTTTGTAGGGAATTTACAATCAAAACATTTCAAACCTTTCAAGACTCTATACTTTATATAGTAATTAAACTAATGGTTTATATACACAATGCTGAAGTTTGGGTTGTTTGTTAGTTTGCGATAGGGCAATCAGGATTCCTCTGTTGTAGGAAAGCATCATTGTCACACTAAGGATAGAGTGTCCTTCTAAATGCAGGAATAGCATATTTCAGCCCTCGTTCCCCCAGAAGACCAGGGACGGCAAAGACAAAGCATACAATAATTAAAGGGCCAAGCACAAAGCGTGGGATGCAGGCGCAGGGGGAAGACGATGAGCAACTCCGCATCACGTTGGCAGATAAATTCCACATACAATTATTCATCCACTGCCCATGACATGTAGATTAATGACTCTGATAACCCAGGGCATTCCAGAGAAGTATACTCAATTCTGTTGTGTCTCGGTCTCTCCGACATCCTATATCCCTTTATGACTTACAAAACAAATTCCATGCTTTGGTAGGCCATGAAAAAAGGTTGAATCGATCGGATTTTTGTTAACGCCGGTCTACAATGGTGTCAGGGTTGTTCCATCTCTCTGAGATGCCAGCATCTGGTAGGTGAAGACATATGAGAGAGACTCTGTAAAAATAATATTGGACCTGTGTTATGTTGCATCCCATGGTCCCATACAAACAATGGGAGAGGGAACAAGACAAGGAGAAGCAGTCCCCCCTGTAAAAAAGCCTCCATGGACAGTTGTAATGAATGGAGAGATGCATCACAGATGGTCTTCAGAGGAGAGGATGACCTGCAGAGAAGGCGGCAATACTGCCACAGGGGAAAGGCTGGGTCACGGTGGTCAAAACACTTCTGTCACAGAGGTGGTCTTCCTTTAAAATACAGTTATTTAAGCATTACTCATTTGCTGTGTTCCTTTCATGTCAGTTCAAAGTTAAAAGCTTACCCAGGGTTGCACCTCATCGCCAGCCCCTAGCGACATGCAGCAACAAAAGTCACTGCTAGTGTGAACGGGGCTTTATAATTTCACAACACTTACACCACATTCAACAACAACAACAGTTTATACATTGAGTTCATCAAAATATTCTACATCACTGATATGGCACTGTCAACAATAAAAATTACAATACCATGATGCATCATGAAGTATCATGGTAATAACATGGTTTTTGGAGTATCATGTAAATCTCATGGTAGTAGTCATTCAGTACCATGATATAACTGCAGGAATCACCCATTTGGAGTGCACTAATATTTGGCAGATTTTGACATTTTGAAAACTAAAATCAATAATTTGAAATGCTACAAGTGAATTTAGGCATCATAGTACATTATGATATACATTTACAAAATATAACATTTAACAGTGTTGTTAATTAAAGTTATTCAAAATTATGTTTTTGGAGATGATAACCTTTTGGGTAAGGCTCAGACAAATAGCGCTGTTGCATGTTGGGTGGCTTGAGCTCAAATCCTGGCTAGTGCTCCTTTCTGATCCCATCCTCTTTCTCTCCCTCTTTGTTTTCTGTCCACTCTATACTGCACTACACAAATGAAGGCAGAAAATTAAGGCTAATAAATAATTTAAATAATAATAATGTTGATGATGATGGTTTTAAGTCAGCATAGATGACAGCAAATTTAATCTAAAGGTGCATGTTCATTTCCTCTATGTTTAGAATTAATATATATTTTATAAAAGTAAATATACCAATTATATATATATATATATATATATATATATATATACTGAATATTGGTCAATATCCAATAATGCTATGTTATAACAATCAAATACATTACTGTACCATGTTACCACTACTGTACACTTTTGTAGGGAATTTACAATCAAAACATTTCAAACCTTTCAAGACTCTATACTTTATATAGTAATTCAACTAATGGTTTATATACACAATGCTGAAGTTTGGGTTGTTTGTTAGTTTGCGATAGGGCAATCCGGATTCCTCTGTTGTAGGAAAGCATCATTGTCACACTAAGGATAGAGTGTCCTTCTAAATGCAGGAATAGCATATTTCAGCCCTCGTTCCCCCAGAAGACCAGGGACGGCAAAGACAAAGCATACAATAATTAAAGGGCCAAGCACAAAGCGTGGGATGCAGGCGCAGGGGGAAGACGATGAGCAACTCCGCATCACGTTGGCAGATAAATTCCACATACAATTATTCATCCACTGCCCATGACATGTAGATTAATGACTCTGATAACCCAGGGCATTCCAGAGAAGTATACTCAATTCTGTTGTGTCTCGGTCTCTCCGACATCCTCTCCTATATCCCTTTATGACTTACAAAACAAATCCCATGCTTTGGTAGGCCATGAAAAAAGGTTGAATCGATCGGGTTTTTGCTAACGTCGGTCTACAATGGTGTCAGGGTCGTTCCATCTCTCTGAGATGCCAGCATCTGGTAGGTGAAGACATATGAGAGAGACTCTGTAAAAAAAATAATATTGGACCTGTGTTATGTTGCATCCCATGGTCCCATACAAACAATGGGGAGAGGGAACAAGACAAGGAGAAGCAGCCCCCCCCGTAAAAAAAGCCTCCATGGACAGTTGTAATGAATGGAGAGAGATGCTTCACAGATGGTCTTCAGAGGAGAGGATGACCTGCAGAGAAGGCGGCAATACTGCCACAGGGGAAAGGCTGGGTCACAGGTGGTCAAAACACTTCTGTCACAGAGGTGGTCTTCCTTTAAAAATACAGTTATTTAAGCATTACTCATTTGCTGTGTTCCTTTCATGTCAGTTCAAAGTTAAAAAGCTTACCCAGGGTTGCTTCAGGTGATACTTTTTTTCAATGAAAGAGTGGGTCCATTCCATTACTGTTTTAATGGCTTTCAAGACTGCCAAGTCAAAGTCAGTTACTTAGTTTGGTACTGATTTGAGTGCCCTACATTATTGGGCTGAGGTATTTGCTACATGTGTACTTTGGCATCACTCACATTGTGCCAGATTGAAACCAAATGAAAGGTTTTCAGTCAAGTCAACATTTTGTTGCTGACGAGCACCACACCATGAATGGAATGCCAATGTGACATACGAGTTGAGGCCACCAATCAAAAATGATAGATTTTGTCCTAAGACAAGATACATCTTTTACGATCCCCAACATTTGTCTTGGACTACAAAATCACAGGCAGTCACACAATATCAACCTAGCTTTACTTACAGCAGACTCTGCATGTTACGCTGTTATATGAGAAAATATTCCACTGCATTATTTTGTTTCCCAAACCAGTTAAGCATAAAACCCCACCTAACATATGATTAAGATCCTATTCTTCATGTCAGTCACAGTGATGATTGCTTACACGTCGCTGAAACTAATACTACCCCTACCCCCCCAGTCGCCTTTTACATGAAGACAATTCATCAAACTCTGGTTTTCATCATAAACTGGTTTTGTCAACTCTAAATCTACTCTTACCACTTAAACTATGCGGACCCGGAACTGGGTCCAAAATCACGCAAAAACTGTTTATGCTTCATTTACATAGCCTTCCTTATATGGCCCATATATGGTCTCATTTGAAAGCTTAGAGCCTCTTCTTTACAATAAATACCATAACTTTTTGTTTTATGATACATAAAGCAGTACAATTAAGCTTAGAATTGTATTTGTCCCACACACAAAACGATTGTGAATATTTGTTTCCTAAGAATGTGTATTTTTTATTTATTTTACAATAAAGTCAAATCATATATCACAATAGTTATATAGATTATTTAATTGTGTGACAATCACAGATCGAATTATCTTCAATAGAATCGCAATGTCTTTTTTCTCACCTTGTCACAGTCACCTTTGTTTTTGTCATTTTCCTACTCTTACTACTATTTCAGTCAGCCGCAAACAGCCACAAACTCTATATTATGTTTTAGATTATCATCTCTTCTTTCAAACGAGACCATTTTCACGTTTGTGCATGCTCCCAAAGTTGAGAAATCGTTGTGTGTTCCAGACGCGCACCAGAGATGCGCTCTTAGAAAAACGTTCTTCAAATCACAAGCGCTCTGGTGAAGCGCCTCTGATAATCTACAATCTCTGTGCTTCTCCTGGATGTCTAATAAGTCAGATTAGCTGTCAGTCTCTGGCCGCAGCCAGTGAGAGCTGTGAAACTTGACACCTCTCTAGCTCAGAAGAGGGAAAATATAAAAATATAAGTTATAGATGTTGAAGAGCGATCATCTGCACCGTAGAGAGGAGAAGACTCGCGTCTGGTGAGCGTGTTTGCTCCATTTTTTCATAAAAATATTTACTGTGAGACGTGATAACCCAGCTAACTGTCTGATGAACACTATATTCATATAAAACTACAGTACAGTACAGTACAGTATAGTGTAAATATTCACGGATTATTACAGTGCAGTGTGGATGATGATATATTTGTTTGTTTGACGTTCTGAAGTGCAGAGAGCAGTGACAGACCGTCAAGGCAGCACAGAGGAGCTGTTAGCTTGTGTCCAGGGGCAACAGATGATGGAGACCGGTGAAGAAGGGCACATGTGAGAACAGGTGAGCTGATGCTACAAACAGTATACCAATATAGAATGCACATAAATTGAACATTACAAAGCTGGAAGATGTGGATTCTATTTTAGATTGTGATAGAGTAGATATATTGTATTATGTATACAGTCTTGTGTCTCCTGACAGAATAAAACCGATAAAATAAAACACAAAATATGAAATTTGCTCCAATTCGTTTATGCAATTTTGTATATTACTGCTTAGAAAAACATAAAAATGGAACATAACTCAATCAATAATCAATAAAAGTGCATATGGTACATAGTAAAATAGGATTCTGGTTTATATAGCCTGTTTTGCAAAGGAAACCTAAAATGACACGTGTAGATGCAAAATATGACAATTTCACTCGTTCATTTATGATGCAGTAACTCATGTTTAGAAGCTGTTATTTGAAAAAAAAATCTGGTACATTTTGGCATCTAGTGGCATCAAACAAAGTAAGTTGCAAAGAGCAGGCCCTAGTAGAACCTGAATTACAGATATAAAAAATATATATATACACAAAGTCAAAAAGCACCTATGTTTTTTTTTGTGTTTAATATTTGAAACACATATGTTATTTATAAAAAAATTACACCCATATGTTATAGTTCAAAGGGTTTTATTTACAATGAAACCATTGCAAAAAACACCCCAGTGCTTAGTTAAACTCAAACAAATCCAACCCTGTTTAGATCAGGTTCAGCGGGTACCCAACATACTCTGTCAACTCAGGGTTTGATCCAGACTTCATGATTCATTTTGGAGTGCATGCACCTGAAAGCGGGACATCTTCAGTTTACAGCCAATCACACAAAACATGGAGAGCATTAGCCTAAATCACTTCTGGCAAGAGAGTCGGCACAATTTGCTTTTCTAAAACTGCCTTTTTAAGGCTGCTATTGGAGGGCTAATGTCCTGCAGAGTTTAGCTTTATCTTAGGCCTGGAGGACACTCTAGATGATTTTCAAATCTTAACCGATTTTAAAACCATGGGAGACCACAGACATGAAGATAGTTTCAACCATTTTTTTGCCTTACAATCCTCTGAACGCATGCACTTGATGATTCGACCAACCTGCAAAACCACACACTTGATAATTGTACAGTAAGAATGATTTCACAGTAACACACAATCTCAAGGAGACTCACAAGTTCAAACGTGACTAGAGAATAAAAATACACGGATGACAGTCAACGTTGTCAGCTGGCTCTCCTGGCGCGTTCTGTTTTACCCTGAAAATCAAAATAGAAAAAAAAGGAATATGGGAGATGTTCTTTCTCAGTAATCTATTTTTGTGGCATGTTTGTGGCTGCCAAGTTTCAGCTATAGAAGCACGCAACATCTGATAGGTGACGCTTGCTCACTCTCATTTGCTATCACGGGTATCACGTCAGAGGCAGCCCAATCAAGCCCAATCAAACAAGTTTCATATTTACGATTTGAGTTTGGGGACACTCCATATCAATCGGAAGCAGTTAAATTTTGGACAAAAAAACTTGATCGTTCGTGGGGTGCAAATCAGGCTTAAAATCTTCAAGTGTTTGGCCATCCCAACACACTTGAAAATATCTAGTGATCCTGAAGACCTTGATTAGCTGGTTCAGGTGTTTTTATTAGGACTGGAGCAAATTTCTCCAATATAGTGGCCCTACGAGAGTAGGATTGGACAACCCTGTCCTACCCTAAACCCTATACCTTAGTATAGCATTGATAGCTCATGCTCACAGATAGCATTGCTATGAATCAAAATATTTCTGTGAATCAAAGTCGGAACTTGTCTTGACAGGTGACTGTGTGATTGAGTTAACCAATGAAAAAAGGGAAAAAACTCACAACAGCAAACATAGAAAAAAAATGCATTGTATTGCAGAGTTAACAGTTGAGATGTTCATTAAACAGCAAAATGAACAGACCATTCATGAACAGATCCAGAAAAAAAACACCACTTTATTTACGGCTGTGGATTAAAAATGTGCCTGTGATTGGTGCCCCCTGGTGGTGGAGCTGTTTGTTGGCTTATGCAAACATTCCTTGTGGTCAAACCTGTCTCCTTAAAGCTACTACCACTCTGAGGTGGAGAGTGTAAATAAGCAGTATACCTTCCCTCCATAGGAAGAGAATGAGGAGAGAGAGAGAGAGAGAAAGGTCACTGTGACCTTAACACCATCTCCACAGGAAGAGGGGTTTCTTGCAAGGCTTTGGCTCTTTGTCCTGTATGAACCGAGTGTGCTCACAAGCTGTGCATAATCTTTGTCTACAAAGACTTTTTCGGCTGTCTATAAAGGTTTCAGGATCTTGCTCCTTTCAAACACAGTCTGTGTTTGAAAGTTTAAAAAAATAAAACAAATTGGATTCTTTGTTGGCAAAATCTACAGAAATACCCCAAAATACAGGTAAACCACATTGGAGGCACCCCTTTTGAATCACATAGTATTTTTCCCAAATGATTTCTTCCATCCATCTGAAGTATTCTTTGCAAAAACCATACATGTGAATAAATTCCTTGGAACTGAATTTATTATTTTGTTAATAACTTGACAATGACTACTGTATCAAAGTCTGATTGTAATGTTACTGAACTTTGGTCTTCTAAATTTAAATTGAACTTCAAACCCAGCCTTACATGCAGTTGTGGCAATACTAAAATTCTTCATGCAAAGTACAAATTTAATGTATACAATTTTCAGCTGAAAACATTCAGAGGTGATCTTCAGATTTTCATCACAACACAATGAGAAACTAGTCACATTTTTCCTGGCTTTCCAGAGAGATGGCAAGGAATGATTCCCACACTAAAGCATCTGGTCACAATTTAGATCCATCAACCCAAATGGACGACATGGACAGCGTTTTAGTGTCTGAGTAAGGTAACTAATCTTCATAATAATAGTTTATTATTATTATCATTATTTTCCTTCTGCATGGTCATGGAAAGCTGGAAAGGATTTCTCCTTAAAGTGTAAGGTGTGAATAATTAAGTCATGCAATTTGTACCACCGAACAAGTGTAGGGAACAAAAAATTATCTTAAGCTACTTTCATCTATTTTCAGCCCAAGAATCAACATTTTCATCTTAACTTCCTATTAAGTAATTTTTTGATGTTAACTTGTTCTCTACGCCATTTGGAGCCAATGATTTGTAATGGCCGAATAGATTTGTAAAGTCCACGTTGCAGAGCACTAACAGGTGATTGGAAAGCAGAGTTATTTTCAGCTCTCTCTGCAGTGCTTTACTGGCCCTTTGCACATCTCACTGCTCTGATGATGCCAAAGTCAATGTATCATAAGCCTCAGATCATCCCTAATCTCTTTCTTTCACGGCTGAGGCCTGTAAGTAGTTTTGCTTTATCTGTATGGTGTTCCTTTTTAAAGTATTGTCCGTGTCAGATTTTGCACCAAATTGTACAGTATACCACACATGATGACATTTCCTCCCTCTCCTAACCTCTCACACAAACACCATTTTAAACAGCAGACTGTCCTATCACAGATAAAGGCCAACATCCTGAATAAAATGGAGTGGCATTAATATTTATGCCCGTAAAGTGCCCACATAATCAGACAGAGAGATGTCAGATGGCATTTTTGTGGGATGGAGAGCGTGAGTGATGTATGTGCACTTACGGAGACCCCACACACACACACACACACGCATGCACGCACACACATCACCTTACACAAGCACCCATCTACTACCCAAGAGCCACTCTAGCTCTTCTTTTTCATGGAGACACCTTTGACATTTTTACCTACACACTCTCCCATCTTCCCACATCATCTCAGTCTCCTTCTCACTCACACACAGTCAGAAACACGCTGACCCTGATGGATTGAGCTAGGCTCATGTCCCAGGTTGAGAGCAGCAAATATTGCGATGGAGAGAGCTAGGTGGGAGGCAGTGAGGATAAATAAAGCTCAACAATGATTCAGAAAGTGCTCCTGCAAAAATATGATGCTTCAAAGTTTGCCTGTCCATAAGAGAGTGGAATAAGAGGGAAAGGTTACAAGTATGAGTCGAGCACACACAGATGACCTAAAAGAAGGTGCAAAACTCTGGGAATCCAACTCCAAGTTTACTGTAGTGCCCTGCTTTAAATCCTACCATGAATTCAAATCTGAAAAATGTTAATGTCAGATGGCCAAATCTAACTGAATGTCCAGGAAGCTTTCTACATTTGATACACATTAAAACAAGCAGCTTTGATAATTTAGTTGATATATCATGACACTGGAAAGTCCACAAGGTATTTGTCGGCAGAAAACATTTAATATTGAACATAAATCAAGAGGTGCTGTGCAATGTCAATTAAGGCTTCAGATTGCAACTAAAAGGGTTACACATGTGACAAAAAAAAAGAAAAAAATGAGTCAACACTAACTTTAAACGGATGCAAAAATAATCTTGTTTTCTCTCTTTTTATTTTCTTTTTAATTCTATTATTTTATTATTATTGTGATTGTTATTGTTCAGGCAGTTGCTGAGTAAAGCAGCTCAAACAAGAGAAAACAAAGTGTGAGCCTTGTTTGCTAATTCTGGGTCAAAACCAAGAAACAACTTGGGTTAGTTCACCCAAAAATGTCAGCTTTAGAACAAAAATTAAGATATTTTTGATGAAATCCGAGAGCTTTCTGACTAGGGCTGCAAGATACATCGTTTCAGCATCGATATCGCGATGTGTGCATCCATGATAGTCACATCGCAGGATAAACAACATCACTGATTATGGGTTCTATTATTTTGTCGCACCGCTCGCATCCGGTCTAGACCCGGTGAGAGCCACGCAGATGCAAAACACTCAATTCCTTTCATCTCCGTGTCTATGTGTGTCTGGAATTACACATATGAGCGAAACTACGTCAGAATGCATGTTTCTGCAGGTATCCTTGTCAACACAGTTGCTATGGCTTAGGTGAAAAAGGTAAATGATTGAGAAAGTAAATGGATAGCAGTAGTATTGGTTAACAGCAGTTTAATGTTCTTGAGGCTTTCTGTGTCATGAATGTTAATCAAACAACAAAACAGATTTAGCAGACTTTACAGATGCATTAGATTTAATGTATACAGTGAAGGTTATTTTACATTTCAATTCTGTCAATACTGTACCTGAATAATATAAAGCACTGTTTGTTTCATTTGTATCGTTTTTCTATATGTATCTATGTTTGTAATTTGCTTATTTTCTATGATTTATTCACCTACAAAATCACCCAAATCATTGATGTTTTTTTCAAACAGGGCTGTTCAAGTCATCTGGTGATTTTTTTTTTCATATCGCAATATATATATTGCAGAGAAAAAAAATATTGCAATGTGAGTTTTTTTTCCAATATCGTGCAGCCCTTTTTCTGACCCTCCATAGACAGCAAGTGAACTACCAGGGTCAAGGCGATGGGTCTGTTCACAGCCATTAATGAAAGCACCACGAAGCATGCATGTACAGTGCTGCTAACGTAGAACGATCATGCGCTTTGCCTTGTTTACAAGCAGAGGAATGCACACTCATGCATTGAGGTGCTCTCGTGAATGGCGGCAGACTGACCCGGTGTTCTGTCGATTTTTGCTACCCCTTTATTTTTGCAACAACAACAACAAAAAACACTCACTATAGGGGTCAAAATAGAACTTTAATAAAATATTAAAATAAATAAATTGTAAATAAATTGTATTATTTACAAATTACAATTTTAGCTCTAGTTACCTGTGGCTATTATTTTTTTAATACAGTTGTCTGATGGATTTTATAGTCTCAAGCATTCAGAAATCACACAAAAGAAAATTGAGCAGTTTTACTATGATAAAACCATGGTTAATTTTTGAAAGGGTTGTGATGTCCACGTTTTGAAGATAGAGGCTGTAGCATTTCTATCACAAAAAGGTGGCTAACAATTATATTAAGTGGATATTTGAATTAGCCTAAATGTTTGGTCAATATTAAAGGACTTGATCATTCTGTAATGTATTACCAGGCCTTCGGTTCATTTTACAGGCATTTGTAACAATATGTAATGCAAATATTTAAATTGTTTATTTTGTATTACATTGTGTATTTTAACAGTGTTTTTCAATGAAACCATATAATTATGAATAAGCTAACCAATCATTATTGCCTCATTGTTTTTATATAATGAATTTAAGTAATCTTAAAGGCTGATGTTGGCTTAGGTCTGTTTTAATAACCACAAAAAATATTAGCTTAATACTTCTTTGTAAACTATTATTTGAAGTAACAAAACCCTGGTTAATTTGTGGTTACCATCCATGGCTACAAGAACCATGATTTTTGGTTTTATTCGTAGTAAAACCATGCCTAGTTTTTGTAAGGAAACATGGAAAGAATATTATATGCCTTGTTGGTGGTTAAATTATTACCGACATTAAAACACGTTATTAACGTCAACAGCCAAAAAAGGTTTCTCAGGATTATGAATTTAGACAACCTAAAAGTGATCCACGGGCTTCATCTTTTTTTCTTATTATTTTCTCAACGCCGGATTGCTGATGTCTTTTCATGGGCATAACTGTCCATCACTAATGATAATCACTTGCTTTCAGCCGCAAACTTGAGGCGCGAGCGGCCACGGGCGCTGATACGGGAATGTTGCGTCACATGTGATTAGCCTACTGCTACCGTAAAATTAATATTTTTATAATTATATATAGGCCTATGTTAATGTTTAGATTTGTCTGTATTTACATGTATATGTTAATTGTAATACTAATATAGAACGAAAGTAGTTTTTTTTGAGCAACTGGGATGGTGCCCCCCTCGGGAGTTGGTGCCTCGATGCAAACTGCATACTCTGCGCATAGGGAGTGGCGGTACTAGGTAGGATAAAATGTCAGGACACCGGAAGAGAAGAAATCGGTAAATAAAGTCATAATTTGTATTTCTTTGCACACAAAAGGTATTCTCATAGCTTTATAAAATTACGGTTGAACCACTGATGTCACATGGAGTATTTTAATGATGTCCTTACTACGTTTCTGTGCCTTGACCGTGGTAGTTCCCTTGCCATCTATGGAGGGACAGAAAGCACTCGGATTACATCAAAACTGTCTTAATTTGTGTTCCGAAAATAAACAAAGGTTTTACAGATTTGGAACGAAATGAGGGTGAGTAATGACAGAATTGTCATTTTTGGGTGAACTATCCCTTTAAGGTTCCAAAGTTCTAAAGTCAGTGTTTTTTTTTCAATGGGCTTTTAAATGCCTCAAATAAGATCTGTGGTTAACACAAGTTCAAGATATCTTCACATTTTATTCTACAATGTAAAATACATCAGTAATACCCCATTGTGTGTTTTATTAAAGCTTTTATTTGTCCTGAAAAATGCAGTTGCTAACAAGTGGCTAAATAAGACCTCTACAGCTCTGAACGTCAGCGGAGACCAGGACACCTAGATGAGCCCCAGAGACAGATCTCCAGCGAGGACCTCATCACCTAGACAGCCATCGGGTAAAGACCACTGGAACCAGTTGAGCCCTAGCAATCTGACTTTGCTGCAGTTGGAACAAACTACTGGTTCATCTGGCCAGAGGGGAACTGCCCCCCCCGACTGAGCCTGGTTTCTCCCAAGGTGTTTTTCTCCATTCTGTTCCTTGCCGTTGTCGCCTCTAGCTTGCTTAGTTGGGGACACTTCATTTCCAGCGATATCACCGACTTGATTGCACAGATACTATTTAAACTGAACTGAGCTGGACGATGACATCACTGAATTCAATAATTAAATGCCTTTAACTGAAGAATTAGCGTTTAATCTTGTCATTTTACATTAGTGATACACTATTTTCCTACTTTGATATTGTGCAGTTACTTTGACACAATTTGTATTGTTAAAAGCGCTATATAAATAAAGGTGACTTGACTACAGTACAAAGTTGTAACGACTACAAAGGACTGCCTTGTGCACTTAGTGAAACTGAATGAGTCAGTTTACTTGTTCATGACAACATGTAAATACACATGGACAACAGAGTCTTGTTTTAATAAATAGTAATATATTTAAGTAATACATGAAAAGTAATTGTTTAGCATTATGAGGTCTGAATTATAACGTTGAACATACTATTTGGGACTGACACAACATTTAATCTTTTTTTTTTTTTTAATTAATATTTATTTTGCATGAATACAGACTGCACAATAAGAAAACTAATCATTACAGTCTATATACTAAAATGTCTTTACAACACTACAGATTGTAAAACACATACACACTTAACTAAAATGCTTCTAAACTTTATCAAGCAATTTGGCAACTACAAAGCTAATTGTGCTCATAGTCCTTTTTAAACCATTTGTGAATAAGGTGAGCATTGCACCTAAACTCTGTTGCCTCTCTCTCTCACACACACACACACATTAGCTTTCTTCACTGCGTTTTTGTATGGAGAAAACAAAACCTAGATAAAAGAGCCACTCAACTCCACTGTACATCTTTCAATTGAAAAACACATCATGGACAGGCAGAGATAGAAAATATTCCTTTACAAAAAGTGCAATAGACGTATAAGAGGACAAGCAGGCAGAGGAAGCAGGTGCCCTTCAGAACTAACGCTGGGGCTAAATGGCCAACAAAAAAACGCCTCCTGTAAATATTCTATTGCCTGGGCTGTCATTACAAAAAGCGGCCGATGATAATGAAGCATGAAGGAAATATCATTCCATATTCATGTGACAACCTTCTCTCCCTTTCATAAGCAAACTGAAATATTTATCTGACGAAAATGTTCAATATCTTCAATTGTAATCTAGAAAAAAGGAAAGAAAGAAAGAAACATAAGGGAAAAAGATGTCTAATATTAGCACGGCAAGGAGATTGAATAGCACAATGGTAAAATGTGGTTGGTTGGTTTTTATTGCTTGTTATTAAATCCGAACCAAACAATTATTATTTTTCTTTCTCTTTTGTTAGTAGGGCTTGAGAAGAGAGGAAGAATTAAAAACGTGCCCCAGGGCTGTAAGCTTTAGCAGTAGTGATTAAAAACAGGAAACGCTGATACACAAGCTATTAGACAAAGCTATAATCAAATTCATTAATTTTACTCATTCGGAGCCTGACAAGCTTTCTTAAAGTGACATTAGCCTCATTCATGCACAAAAAACAGCAGGTGTGCAGGGAAATAAAGGGACTGAAAGACACCCCCTCCCTTCCATCTGAAAAGCTTTTGCTTCTCTTTCTGTATGTAATTTATTGTACCTGTTTTCATTAAACATTTATGACCGGTCAGTTTTCAGCACAACACAACATTCTATGTATAATTAGATATCTCCGAGACATTTAAAGCTTAAAGCGCTCACGTTAAACGCACAAATACATGCAAAAGACCCAATCTAGCAACACAGATGAGTGTGTCTGATTCATGCTAACACATGTGTACAGCACACGCATGACCATTACTCTTAAGAGCCGGGCAGAAGGAGGGGGCTGAATGAAACGGATGACAAATTAGAAACAGCAATGACCACAATCCATTCTCAAACACAGCACAAAATTAATTAGAGTTCTGCATGGGAAGGCCTGGGCCGGCTTCTGGCCTCTCTGTCCCCATTTGTCTCTTTCCGCAGCTCTCTCCACTCCAGAGAGCCAGAGAACATGCTGGAACAAGTCCTGGTCCTGCCCGGCTTCCCATTGCTCACCCCAGCCCCCAACTTAAGACTCTGAGGAAGCACATGATTACCTCCAAATTATTTAAACGATCAAACTGATATGAACACGAAACGGTGACTAGGCCAAGAGAGCGAGGGAGTTTAACTGTGTGCAAAATGTGTGTTCCACAAGCAGACAGCGACTCAAATAAGCAGCAGCGAGTTATTAATATTCCTTCTATCAGCAGAACAAAAGAGTAGCGGATAAGACCAAGATGCCTGACACAGAACAACCTGAACCGGCCTCACCGATCCGGTACGCTCACAAGCTGACTTGGCTTTTCCGTCGCACACTTTTGCTTCTGTCAATGGAGATATGCGTTTCTTTTCATAACACACAGCCTCCACTCACGAAAACATCTGAAAGCACTGTCAAGTCTTCTCGTTAGGGCTGGGATAATGGGACATATGCAATTAAATCAAAGCTGTTTCTCTTTTTGCTGGCCTCGAAAACTTCAATGCGTTGGAACTTTAGGACAAAAGGGATCATCTAGCTTTGGACGGCTCGGTTCAAATCTCGCTGTCAGTAACCAAGGGTTAATGCATCACGATTAGCACTCGTGGGTCTTTATCTGATATATTTTTAATTAACGGTATCCCACTCAAGCTCTTGAAGTCATCCCCCCCTCCTGAAAAAATAGAGGGCAGGAGGAGTTTTGACAGGGCTAATTAATGAGTGTTTTGGAAAAACGTGGAGGCAAGACGTTGGGTTCATTAGACAAGTCAGTCTGCCACACATCAAACAGGCCATAGTGGTCTGTCTGATCCCTCTTTTTATTTCCCATCTCAGAGTGGTGAATGCTGGGAAGGGACAGAGGGAGTGGGAACGAGAACAGAGTGTAAGAGAGAGAGAGACAAAGAGAGGGAGAGGGACAAAGAGTAGTGCTGGCACTTTGCAACAGGAGAGATGAATGACTTTTTACCTCAGAACACCAAGGCCTTAATGAAACCTCCAGAGGCTAAACAATGGCATCTCTGAGACAGAGAGATACACAGAGTGCTGCACACATACTCACGTAGATGCATGGGCACGCATGGATGTGAAGTCCACCGTGCAATTATCCTGCAACGTATGGTACAAAAATTATGACCACACAGTGAGTGCATGCGCACACAGCATATTCATCATGAACAGAAACTGGCAGAGATGCACGCCATCTCACTCTTGGCCTGAAATGTTTTTTTTGTGCATACATACGCACTTATAGATCCAGACACAAATGCACACCATAAAGGAGGGCAGAAATTCTTCTCTTGGATCCTAAGAAGAGGCCACCTATAGAAAAACAGGTCACACAAACTTCCCTAATTATTTGGCATCTCAAAATATCTTGTATGCTCTCTACCACCCAAAACCAACTGCAGATTCCTTCTCACTGCCTCAATGTGTCAAAGGAAAGATGGAAATATACATCCTGCATCTCACATCTCCATATTTCAGAAAAATAATGCTTAGTTCACCCAAAAATGAAATTATGTCAAAACGTACTTGTCCTCATGTTGTTCCAACCTGTATCATTTCCTTTTTTGGAACACAAATGTAGATATTTTGACGAATGTTTCTGTGCATGTCGTGAAAATCAATGGGACCCAAAACTTTCAAGCACTTAACAGTCATGTGAAATGAATTTATGTGACTCGACTGGCACGTTCAATTACATGTTAATAAAGGCTTCAATTTTGATCTGTTCATCATAAACTCTTAAAACAAATCACTGAACAATGCGATGCATACACAGATTAACACCAAACCTCAATTGGCTCTCATAAATCAAACATCAGGTTTGTATTATGCATTATGTAATATTGGACACAAACAACTGGAACATTTCATTTGTGTTTCACAAATGAAAAAGTCATACGTGTTTGGAACAATGAGGGGAGTAATTTTTTTTTTTTTGGGGAGGACTATTCCTTTAAGAAACCACTAAAGCTTATTTAACAAAAATATAGCTACCGTTATTTCAAACATAAAAGGAAAAAAGCACTGTTTTGATACAACAAACACTTCTACCTTTCACTTCAGCTAAGGAGCACAACACTCTATAAGGATGCCTGGCGGCCATCTTGCTGCCAATATTTCATTTCGTGCCCATTTTCTCCACATTTTTGTCTTGATTTCTTTGTGTTTGGCGGAGGCTAAGGGTGGGTGAAAACCCATTGGCTCGGCCTGCTTCAGCCATCTGGGGACATAACTCAAATGGGCCTCCACTATCGGCCGGCCAGCCAACTCATAAGGCCGTTATAAAGAAAGAGCCGGGGACACAAACAGAGACATCAATCATCACTGATCAGCAGAAGATAGAAAGAAAGAGAGCCCCCAAAATGGAGAAGCAAACTGAATGACAATATAGAGTCTCTGGATCAAGTTCAGGACCAGCCAAAGTCCAGGTTTGCTGACCTCTGCTTTGCTGTGCTTTTTTTAAACTGTGTTTTTTTTAACTTTGTGTGAGTGTGAGAATGTGCAATGTTTATTCTGGGTTAAAATAATTAACCCTCTGTGGTCTGAGGTGTTTTTTGGGGCCTGGAGATATTGTGACATGTGCTGTCCTTTGCTTTCATTTTTTATTTATAAAAAAATATTAATGTCTAAAGTCTGGTTACACTGTAATTAGCACAAACTGTGCTATACAGCCAGTTGTGGAAAGAACAAATATATGTCAAATAAAATATTAAAAAATATATGTAAAATTGAGGGAAGATTCTATGAGTTTCAAAATAAAAATAAAACCACCCCTCTCAACATAAAAAACACCCAAGATAAAAGGACAAGATTATATCTATTATTGATCACATCATGAAGCCTTGAGCTTGAAGTAAGTACCTAAGGCAAAATGATTGCTTGCTTATGTGTTTTACCAAAATAATTAGGAAGAGATCTTTGCACCAGCAGTAGAACAGAAGCAATCTAAACAAGGCAGTCAATCAAAGTCAAAGACTTATCGACATAAGCGGCATTTCAGCACAGATGCCATATTCCTGCCGCTCCTGCCTCTTTTCTGTTCCTCTCTCTAATTCTCTCAATGAATGCATGGAGGCAAGTCCAGGTTATCATTCCTTGTCTTTCCCCCTTCATTCTTCTCCCCCTTTCTCCATCATTCTCAATTAATGTGGGTGATGCACTCATCTTATCTGTTCTCTCCTGCATCTGTGAATATGGAAGCCCTGTTCCCTGAGACATTCGAGCGAGATATCACATGTACAGAATCACACCCACAACATTATCACACTGTTGCTATAGATGAGAAGAGGCTTAATCACTGTTTTTCATATATTTAGGTGAACATTTGACCATAAAAACGTATAAGACTGTATAAGACTGAGATGGTTGTATAATGGTCTTTAGTGTAGCTGTATAATAAAAAATAGGGCGTTCAAATCGATTAATCGCGATTAATCACATCCAAAATAGAAGTTTGTGTTTACCTAATATGTGTTTGTGTGTACTGTGTATTTAAATACACACATATGCATATATTCAATTAATATACACACACATTCATATTTATATATGATTTATATATATAATATAAATCATATTTATATATGATTTATATTATATATATATATATATATATATATATATATAAATAAATATTACATTTCTTTCTTAAATATACACATATGTGTGTGTGTATTTATGTAGGCTTTCATATAAATATATGTGTATAATACTGTCAGTCCTCTGTCATGTGTCATGTGTCCCCACCTCATGCTTCCTTATTTGGTTTGTTTCCTGTCCTTGTTTAATGTCATTATTAGTTAATTCATGTTCAGCCGTGTTTGTCTAATTATCTATGATTTACCTGTGTATATTAGTTCATGCCTGTTCAGTTTGATGTGGTCTGGTCGACTTGTTATTCCCGGTGTATCCTGTTTGTGAGTACTGCCTTGTCCTGTCCTGCCTTGATGTGTTATTAAATATTATCATTTGAGTTTATATCCTCGTCTGCGTGTTCCTGTTCCTCCCTCGTGTGTGCACCGTGACAGAAGACCAGACCAAAACCGTAAGCGGCGCCCATTCACCCCGTTTTGTTTTCCGTTTTGAAAAGTTTTTATTTTGTTCCAGTGTTTGTGTATGTCTGTCCCGGCATGGAAGTCGCCGCTCGTCATTCCGCCATAGCCCACTGCAAGTCGGCGTGGGAGTTCGGTGGGATCGCCCGCGAGTGCCGCGAGTCCACTGGCCGCGAGCCCTCATGCCCGCCCGATCGCGGGAGATATCCGCCGCCCGGTGGCTCTCCCAAGCCCGCCGGCATCCTTGTCTAGTTCGGGTTGCCGCTCCCCAGGCGCGCCCGTTCGCGGAGATCACGCCACCGGATCGCCTCTGACTCAATGCCCGCCGGCCCGCCTGACTCAATGCCCGCCCTGTCCTAAAGCCTGCCGGATTGCCGCTGACTCAAGCCCGCCGGATTGCCGCTGACTCAAGCCACGGATCGGGCGTTGATTCATGCCCGCTGGCCGCCGCTTATCTAGCCCTGTGGATCAAGTCCACATGTGACGGCCAGGAGTGCCGTGGGTCTGTTTTGTCGTGCCCACAGGAACATTTTAACTACCTTGTCTTGTCTTGTCCATGGAGACTCGTCTGGGGCAGGCGGCTCGTGTTGTGGCCATGGAGGCCATTCTAGCCGCCTGCCCCTTGTTGCTTAAGAGGAGGCGGTCGCTGAGGATCCTGTGAGGGCCCCTGACTCCTGATCATGCCCAGAGGAAGCCTCAGCCTGAGCTAGCCCAGGAGGGCTTCTGGTTCCTGTGGGATGTCTTGTCTGTCGGGCCCTGGAGGCTTTCCTGTCGCCGTGTCCTGTCCTGTCTGTCTGGCCCTGGAGGGCTGTCCTGTCGTGTTTTGTACTGTCCTGTCTGTTTAGGGTAGTCATGGTCCCCTGAGCTCCCAGCTCCACCATGGCCTTCAGAGCTCCCTGCACGCCATGGCCTCCAGAGCTCCCAGCTCCGCCATGGTCCCCAGAGCTCCCAGCTCCGCCATGGTCCCCAGAGCTCCCAGCTCCACCAGCCATGGCTTCCAGAGTTCCCAGCTCCGCCATGGTCCCTGTCTGTCTGTTCTGCTCTGGAGGTCCCCGTCCTGCGTTCCTGTCTGTCCTGAGGGGCCTCCAGTCCCCACCTCATGCTTCCTTATTTGGTTTGTTTCCTGTCCTTGTTTAATGTCATTATTAGTTAATTCATGTCCAGCCGTGTTTGTCTAATTATCTATGATTTACCTGTGTATATTAGTTCATGCCTGTTCAGTTTGATGTTGTCTGGTCGACTTGTTATTCCCGGTGTATCCTGTTTGTGAGTACTGCCTTGTCCTGCCTTGTTGTGTTATTAAATATTATAATTTGAGTTTATATCCTCGTCTGCGTGTTCCTGTTCCTCCCTCGTGTGTGCACCGTGACAAATACACAGTACACACACATGTATTATGTATATATAAATCATAACATGGTTGTTTGCAGTTATTTTTGACTGGGATCAGTGAGAGTGTAACTTTTTTTGCTTAATGAAATGGTAACACAAATTTCCCTGTAATAACTAATGTATGCACTTTTGGAGGGTTTTTGTAGCTCTTGTTTACCTTTTCTAATCTCCTAAATCTAATTTATTTTCAATTTTGACCACAAATCACCAAGGCGGGACTTTTTTTTTCCATGACCTCAGACTCGTCAAATGAAGTCCATGTATTTGTTTAATCAACTTGCATTGCTAAAACAAAAGTCAGCACATTTTGAAGCACTCTGTTTGAGGAAACCGTGTAAAAACTATAATCTGTCAAAATTATCTAAAAGATTACAAAGGTAAAGGAGGACAAATAGAGACTCCTGCTTTTTAGATGTTCTTTCTTCTTAGAAACAGATCCTATTAATCTCAGACAATGAGACAATGTCTCTTCTAACGTTTCAAAAAGGATCTCAGCAATGTCAGAAGAAATAGTCTGTAGCTATAAATGTCGGGGAGTTAACTTTGAACAAACATTTCTTAAATTGTTTTGAGATCAAAATGTCTGTGTTACTTACACTACATTCATTTCACAGCTCTACACATCAACAGTATCATTCACGTTAAGAGAAATATCTGACACAACTGAGAACTACATTAAGCAAAAACAAGATACTGTATATACTTCCATGGTATATAAAAGAAAAAGAGCTTTTAGTTCACCTTACAATAGAACAGACTTGATGACTCCTTTAGTCTCTATGTATGTAT